>JAYESA010000010.1:65010743-66210743 GCA_036927795.1 Iris macrosiphon | reverse complement strand
TTGAAACTACTGCTCTGCGCGATGCTGTGTCACGAATACGAATGCCATGAGATGGTGCTGACGTTCGGGGCGATGCTCCTCCTCCAATGCTCTGTGCATGAGACCTCTTCTGGCCTTCTATCCTCGATATTATCATTTGGAAAGTTAGTTCGTGCCTCCTGCCTGCCACTAATACGTCATGAAAGGTATGGTAGTTATGTCCTTCTACTAATTATAGAATCTCCAAATAAAGTCCTTACTGGAACCTCATTGTCCTATCTGGCTCTGTTGCCACCATTATTCGTGCAAATGTACTCAGTCGGCTAAATTCGGCTGCATAGCCGTCCAGTGTTCTACCAGACCACTTGAGGTTAAAAAACCTTTGTTACAACTCAAACTGGGCCATGACTCCAAAATACTTCATTCTGAACCAAATCCTAAAATTATCCTAAGAAATAGGCTGCCTCAAGCCAACCTTCTCTTCCGCCCACCAATCCCGGGCGGGATCCTGAAGCTGCAACTGAACTTGGTCAACTTATTCCTCAACTGGAACCTTGGCCGCCGTCAGAATACCCTCAATATCTTGGAGCCAATTGTCTGTCGTGATGGCATCTTCCGTACGATCAAAGTACCGAGGGTTAAGTCGACAAAATCTAACCGACGCCCTTGAATATATCATTCTGCCTCTTTCTTGATTTGTTTGCAACCCTTGGTTCAACAATATATTCTATTCCTGCTGCTGAAGTTGCTGATGTTGCTGTACCTCCATCTGATAATGTTGTGCGACCATCATTCCCCTGATGATATCTAATAAAGCGGGGGTATCAAGTGATGCTGGCATTGCTGGCACTATTGGGGGAGCCGGAACCTTTGGAGCAGGTTGCTCGATATTTTCTGCCACTATCTTACCTGGTGGCCCAACCACTGGCTAAATCCGAACTGGATCCTGGAGAAACAATGCCTCACGCTGCTGTCCCATCTCGCTCGGACCTACTGGTTGTCTCGATGCCCCTGATGCTCCGACAACCGAAGATGGGAAAGCCCTGAAAGAAAGGTACAAAAGACATCAAGAACAGGACGGAAAGGAACAGAGAAACAATCAATTAGATGGTTCAAGCTGAGTATCGAGAAGAACGAATTCAGGAATTCAAGGAGAAACATGTTTGACTGAGACTCCTATGATCATGACAACCCATAATTCCGAAAAATTAGACCTGCATGGGCCACCACAAAAACCTTGTCACACCCTTGTACCGAAATACAGAGACGGACATGGCCAACTCCCTCGTACAAGGTATAGAACGTCGTAGTGCGGTCACGATTGTAGAAAGACAAGGCGGTGCATGCTACAATCAAGTCTCCTAGGCTCTCAGAATACCTATGTCTCAATCATTCAAGTAACAACACCATAGAATATATGTGATAAAGCTGTAAGCATCCCAAACGTTCCATCAAAATGTTCTAGAGATCTAGCCATCAAAATATTGGGCTAGTAGAATGTCAATAGTTACACAACCGAGATCAGCTGCATTCTGATTATATTACCGTTATGTAAAAGGGAACTGATATCCAGACAAGCTAGCTAACAAGTGCCGGTGGCTAAACGCCCAAAAGAGTTGAATATACAAGACGAGCAGTGATCAAGAAACCCATTCGTGCCCTTCAACGACCATCCGTCTGGTGTGCGTCATTGTAAGGGGGATAAGCTGTATCCTCTAGTGCTGGATCTAAACCTGGCCATACAAAACCAGTGGGGTTAGACCCCAAATAGCAAGTACCATAAGTAAGCACTAATGAAGAAACAAAAACCAGATCAAGCATATAGTTCAAGAGCTAAAAATTATTGGCACGTGCCCCATCTTTGGGATAACATGGCACTCCTTCACCAAATAAGGACAGAAAATGCCATGCCACCCAAGATAAGGTACGTCCCATGATTATGGTCAAGCTATGATTCTGTGTCATAGTTCAGTCCATATTCCATCATAGCATAATGACTCAACTCCCCAACCAAAAAAGGACAGAAGTTGAACACCATACTATGACAGTCCATGTCCCTAAGCTACTAGCAGAATTACAATCACAACCAAGTCAAGTTAGAACGTCCAAACAATATTACGGCTTGTTATGTGGAGTCAGGTATTATCCCAAATAATAATAATAAGTATCCTCAGATAGTGCTATGTCAAGCAAGGCTAACCGAGCCAATATTATACAACCAGAAAATCATGATTACACTAGTTCCCCGTAGGGCCACCGAGCTAATTAATCAGTAACGGTTCCAACCTTCCTATAGGGAAAATGCTGGCTCAGTCTTAAATATAAAAATATCGAATATTGCACTCCACTACATGCGGATGATATACAATATCATGGTGGCCAACCTTGCACACTATGAAAATTATCATTGGGAGACCCATCACGCACGATCTCAGGATGCCGTTCCTTCCTCATGTTCTAATCATCTTTTATGTTACCTAATTGACCCTACAATGATATGGAATTCCCTGCCGTGGGCACATGAACCTTTCCGTTAATGATGTCATACAGAGTATGGACACATTTGATACAAATTCATTTAATATAAGGAGTCAAGTCTGGATTCACCCAAATGTAGATGCAACATTCAAACAAGAAATAACCTAGCCATGCCATGGTTCTGACCCATTATCATTTCTGCGCTAAGAAATCAGGAATACAATATTATGCACTGGGCAAGAATTATAATGTCATATTTAGTGTATATGTTGGCCAATGTCCCACACTCAGTGTAAAATATAGCCTTTATAAACAAGCGAGAAGGACAAGTGTATCGACACGAATGCAATGACCAAGTCAGGATACCAAACCAATCAGTTGGTCACATTAATCATGTTTTGATCAAGTCAAGAGTCATAATTAATTAGGAATATCATATCTTATATGATCGAGTCACGGTCATGAATGCCTCATTAGTTCCTCAAATTCTGGGGTCATAGATCATCAATCATGGTCAATCTCAACTAATCTAGAATAGGCATTAAGTGCATAATAGAACCCATGCATGCAAAATCAATCATAAGATATCCTGGGTCAGCGCACTTTGCAAATGCCAATATAGGCTAGTCAGGAATAGTGACGCACTATGCACGAGCAAGCCACTATATGGCGCACAAACCTATAACACTAGGTCATAGAAGTTATGGCGCTTAAGTCTATAATATGGCGTATAAATCAATAATAGAGCAGCAGGAAGATATGGCGCACAAATCAAGAATTACAAGAATAGGCGCATTCTACACATGAAAGCAAACTGGCACACAAGCAAGAGTTACGAGTAAGAGAAGTAGCGCACTATGCGCGAGCAAGCAACTAGAAGATAAAATACGAGTCCCCAGGCGACGTGACATTCGAGGACACGACAGTCGAGGGCCTCGAGAATCGAGATATGCTAAAGTCAAGGCTCGCTTATCGAGGCTGAATCGAGGAAGAGTGTGATAAGAGTTAACAAGTGTGCCGGATTATTAACTCATCAAAAGTACGCCAACTGTTGAGCGTCCAAAAAATGTGCCACGGGTTATATGTATAAGAGCGATGCACTTTTGATAGTTAATGCACAATGTGTCAATTGTGCGCCGGTCTCCTGATTTGGTTAAAAAGGGCGCCAAGAAGGAAGTTGATCAGAAGTACGCTGAAAAGTATACTGGCGCACTTTTTCTTGGTTCGTTCGATAATACATCAATTGTGCACCAGAGGCTGAAATCTTCCAAAAGTGCGCCAAGAACGATTTTTCCAAAAATTTATCCCCCTGACTTACCTTTGTAAGAAATTGGCAGTACTTTTAAAGTACCCACGATTATGGAATACAGGTCACATTCAACATGCACCCATGGACTACAGGCCACACTCAACATTCGCCCATAGCGCAAATTCTTCTGTGTACTTCTTGTCACTGTTCTTCTTCTCCAACCAACCCACCATTGATGCACTCAGAGCCCAAGCTCGAGACTATGACAGTGCTCCATTGCTCAAGCAACAAAAATCTGAAATCAAGGAAAAATCCCAAGCTCGAAATCAGGAATCATCTTTGAAAATATCTTATTTTTGGGGGGATCATTCCCTAGGAAAATATACTCATTAAAACACTCATAATAAAATCAAGATAAAACCATTAACCACCTCAAATCTGGAAACTGCAAGAACTAACTATAATCAGAACACTACTAGAAACTAATTACAACAACAAATACTAAGAATAAAACTATGGCTGATCGAGTAATATACCCAACTTACATTGAGCGATAGAGTCATTCAAATGGAACGGACTAAGAACGCGTGCTACACGAATGTGAGAAAACGAGTAGGAAGTTGTGTTCGAACGGGTCTAAGTGATAAAGAGTGATATGCTTGAGATATATTCGATAGTGTACGATAGAACAATTCGCACTCAGGAAGTCTCGATGATGAGACTTGTTCTGAGTGGCGTAAAATATAACGACCCGCTCCGTATCAATACGGATAGTCAATTCAAATGGGACAAGTGCAATGACCCGACCCGCCTTGCTCAGTGAGAAGACTCGCTTGAGGCAAATGATTCAGACTTGGCACTTCAAAAACTTAGACTTTCAAAGATGCGCTCGGAGTATCACTCGGTCGAGATGAATAATTGCTATGGTGGGTGGCTACGATGAACCTATCTTTTCTTAGCCTGCACATTTAAAAATACGGACGATACATGATAGTTGCTAGGCGAATCATCCATTGCATGCTAATAAGAATACAACGCATCTAGCTGAGAGAATAATCCCATCTTGTATTGCTTGTGTTAGAATATGGAAATAAAACTTGGCTTATAGTTAGACCCTCGCATGCTACTTTAGCTTCTTGCAAGTAGACTTCGCTAATGCTTCGAGTAGATCATTATATACTCTTCCTAGTACACTACTTCACATGTTTACACTGCTCGTCTTATAGATTATGTCGCGATTCAACGACACTTTCGTGCTCATGCTAAGTAGTACTGCTTATGTTTCAAGTAGACTATGATTTGAACAAGTATAGTATTTCACCCATATATGTGCCATGCTTATCTCGTAGACTCGTGCCACGGCCTGGAACACGACTCGAAACATGATTCACTTCGTTTGGCCGGAAGACTATCAAATAGTCATTTCGTACAAATTTGAAGATGAAAGTATTCAGACCTTTAGGTCACTATGGCAGTTCCCGAACTAGGGGACTGCAGCATGACAATTTGAGTAAGAGTTATGATCAGACAGCACGGGGAGCAACTTTTGTTCAGGACTAGACCAGGCGGCTCCGGAATCCAATTCGTTTGTGAACATGGACAAGATTTGAGAAAGTTTATGATATGTGATTTGTGATTAGATCAAGTTTGTGATAGGTGATTTATGATTCGATCAAGTTTGTGATATATGATTCGGAAGATTTGTGTTCACACGGTCACGGACAACCTATGCACAGGGTATTTTTTGTTCCTGCGGACGGTACGCCGGGGCACCTGGGCCAATCCGATCTGGACGGAATAATTTCAATAGACGTTCTTTTTGGGAGTGATGGTGAAGATAGCTCCACTGTTCCAACGTTACAGCCATCCGTCCAGAGGCTATAACTCGTCATTTATGGCTATGCTAGTGACCTTTTGTTCATATAGACTAAGTTTGGCTCGATTGAAGCAATCCATGTGCGAGTTCATTTGCATTGAAATGAGTAACTTGTACATTCGAACACATTTGAGTAAATCTAAGTAAAACATTTAATACTTGTGATAAGAGAAATTACTGCACACCACTTTGTACTTAGGGATATGGATGCAGGATACGTTTTTAGTGCAAGCATTACCCTTTTGAGGCAAGGACTCGTTTGTGACACTAAGCTTTGTTTGTTCACTATTTTGATTCATATATTATATGCTGGTTAACTTGGTTTTATGGTTTTGGCAGGGAAGGAAGAATGGTATGTTGGTAAGTTTCGCCGTGTTACTCTTCTATCGCACAGCGTACTGCCACGTGAGTTAGGCTTTGTACATTATGCCATAAAATTGATCCTAAGGCAAGACTAGAAAGATAACTTAATAGTTTGTGCACAGAACTAATTGAACGTATTTGGATTTATCAAGCGGGCGAGAAGTCTCCCCACCAGTGCATTCATGTACTGATAATCCACCAGATTGCTTGTAGGGTGCGGGAGAACCTCGTTCGATGCGGAGTATTCTCTCATGCGCTCTAAGGCGTGGAGTTCGCTCTGGAGCCTTGGAGTGTTGCATCCGGAGCTGAAGCACATATACATGACATAATATTGGAACATCGCCTATGGATTATCCCATGTTGTAAGCCGCTTGGCATGCTTGTATTGTTTCAAGAGAGAGAGATAAAGAGAGAGAGAGAGAGAGAGAGAGAGAGAGAGAGAGAGAGAGAGATATGAGCGACTTGTAATCTCGGCCTAGCGCCGCTTGTAATAATTCTTAATTATCAAAAAAGAGCTTGTTATTGTTTCATACTTTTATTCATTCAATGCTTCCGCTATAACGACTCTGTGAACTTGTTATCTATCGCCTGTCCGATTTATTATTCTGCAGCATTCAGACTATCTGTGCGACTCTGTGGATTAGCTATTTCTCTGCCTGGTCGGATCATAGCCTTGTACGGGTGCAGCTTGGGATCATGTGGTATCACGTCCTGATGGGAACGATCATCCTGCAGGAGCGCTGGCACGGTGATTCGCGCCTAGCGGGGACGGCCAATCTTGCGGGAGATCGGGGCATGATAGAAAAGAAAGGGAGAAATTATAAGTATACTACTGCTAAAACTATTCTAAGTGTAATGCAACTAAGAACAGTATATGGGCGCATAACTACCTGATAAAGTCGAATAAAAACAAGTAGCTCTGTAGCGAGTCTAAAGTCTATAGTACCATGCCTCAGTAGCGAGTCTATAGCCTATAGTCTATCTACCGTTCCTCAGTATCAAAGCGAGTCTTCGATAGATAGGATAGTCAACGTCCAATCGTGTTCTCTCCACCTAATGTATTATACTAGTCATGTCCAAGTAATACGGAGACATAGTATCACGTCAAGTCATACGCACAAGTTGGAGCATATATCAAATACGTGATAAAAAAGTAGTGAATAGCAGCATATATGGAAGGCAAATAATATACGTGCATGTGAAACAAGAAAATAAGACTAGAGCAGCATGTGACAAATCAAATATGACAAAGAGCATGAAGAAACTATATACGACAAGAAAATATTAATTAAAAATGAAAGCATGCAAATACTGTACAAGAGTTGGCAAGGTATCTTGCCTGTTTTCGTAGGTGGGGTAATCACAATCTCGAGACTTGCAATCCTATCTACTAGCTATCCAATCACGCCATCACGTCGCATACCCCATCGGACAAAATTTAGCACAAGTTAGATCTATAATTTCTACGAATAACTGATGATCCTAAACAATCAATTTTCTTAAATTATTTACTAATAATTATGAATAAAATCATTTATAATCATGTTTTTCCTATATTAAGTCCTGTTTTATTTATTAAATATGAATTTTAAGCCATTAGGGTCAAGTTTGCAAACATTGGATTCGTGGTACACAAAACGAGACATTCAGTTGACCAAAAAGTCAACCGATACAAACCTAGATTATTTTGTCAAATTCTATAGATTATAGCGCTACATGAATGATGGAATCGACGGTTTCATTGAATCTCGAATCAGTAAAAAGTTTTGGACGATATGGCCTACAGATGATAATTTATGTGGCTTATTAGTGAACCATATGTTCTACTAATTAAACAAAATATTAAACTACTCTGTAAAATTTTGGAAAAAATATATGTTATAATTTATCGTGTTAGATTTTTGAAACTTCAAACGGATCATGATTCTGAGTTCGAAATCTCGAAAATACCGAAATGTGTCAGATTTCGGAAAATTGGCACTCCATGAATTTTTCAGAATTTGGGGTTCAAAATATTAGTGAACCATATGTTCTACTAATATTCAGTAACTATACCTTGATACGGTTCCAACGTAAGAAATATGGACGCGTTTGGAGTCCGGAGCTAGGAGTTATGGCCTCGCGAAACCCTAGATAAAACCTCTCAAAGTCTCTTTGTCTCCTCTAATTTCTGCAAAAATAATAAAATCTACTCAAAGTCTCTCTCTCCTCTAATTTTTGCAGAAATAATGAAACCCTACATATACACACATATATATAGGCAGTAGCCGACAGGTGGCCCAGGCGGGTAAGTTAGGGCTGACTGTGTATGTTGATAGGATATTTAAATAGGTTTTAATATCCAAAAATTTATTTATTAATTAGTTTTGACCTAACTAACTCTTCTAAAAATGTAATACCATTATAAACCCTAAAAAAAATACTCTGGACCAAATTATGCTCCTTGGCTTGCACAATAATTTTTAGAATTCCTATAAAATTAGTATTTAGCCTATTTTAAAAACAAATAAATCCAATTAAATTTCAAAAAATTCTAAATAAATTATATAAAATATATTTAAGTATTTTAACCCTAAAATATATGTTTTGTAAAAATTATGCAAGTATGATCTCACAGTAAATCATGGAAGCACTAAAAAATTATATTTCCTAGGTTTTAATTATCTAAAAATTCTTAAAAATTATAAAATATTGTAAATAAATTTATAAGGCTATATTTGAGTCTCTATGAAGTATACATAATATAGTATTACATATTTTTGGATAATGTGACCAAGGTGTAATATGGGTTTATTCTATAACTCAATAAATTGCCAAATAATTGTTTAAATTAAATCAATAAAAAATTACTAATTACATAATAACCCTATATAAAATTTTGGGTCCTAACAACGGTCCTTGGGTGTAATGTGTCGGTCTTAGCAACCCAGGTCCGACGGGTCTTCTTAGGCTTTACTAGCCTCGTTGAGGGGCTTGAGTCCCCTATGAGCATGTCTTCGAAGCGAGCGACCAACATCCTCTAGGTTGAACCCAGATTCTCGTGTATGACAGTGTCACAGCCTTCTCGTCAATGGAGAAGTTGGTCCCCAGCAGAGTCGCCACCTTTGTTTCCATCACAAAAAAGAAAGTTTTGCTAACTTTTGAATTTAAGCGAATTACAACAAAGAAAGTACAAGAAAAAAAATCCTAACACTGAGAATTCTAAGTACAAAAAGAAGAGGATATGGGGAAGTGTGGCGATGGAGATCGAGATGTGCTGCTAACTCCTTTACCCCGTTGACGATCGACCGACGAAAGAAAATTATAAATCTCTGGTTCATTGGCGAGAGGATAATAATTTGGCTTTCTTGACAAAATGGTTCTCCCCCTATGTGTGTTGGAAAGAACATATTCGTGCTATATATAACAATTTGCACTGAAATGGCCATGCTTGTGCAGAATCTGGGTTGCCGCATGACCTCCTTAACCGAATGCGATTGTAACCATGTACGCATATTGCGGTTCAGCTGCTTCATGGCATTAGTTAGGGGAAACAACTGCTGAAATCTTAGATCATGCCTACGTAATCTAGGCTGTTACACCCGTTACACGCATGACCCTATCAACTTGACACGTGGCATACGTTAGCTGTTGAGGATCCCACGAGTACTCTGCCGTATGAAGGATCAAGGGAATGCTATCATATGAAGGCTCATGGGAAAGCTGTCGCATTAAGGCTCATGGGAACATTGTCGCATGAAGCGTTGTCATTTCAGAGACACATGGCACAGCACGTCTATGACTGATAAAAGTAATCATGATGGTGGCGTAAGCTTGTCTGCACCGATTACGAAGCGCTCAGAGCAATTAATGTTGTCAGTCTTACGTTTATATCTTATGTTGCTAGCTCGTATGCGCCTGGACCCTCTACTGCATAGCTAACATTGTCGCATGCTTTAGGGCCACTACATGTGCCGTATAGACGAGAATTTTGCTGCCTTTAGGCTGTATGTGTCCTAAGCTCCATTCAACATAGTTTTTGAGTACTTTAGTGTTATGCGGGCCTGACTTTACTGACTTAAGAATTTGCCACATAGTCTTGGATTTTTTTCATGCTTTTACACCTAGCAATCTTGTGCGTTCAAGCGGAGCTGAAGTTGGGAACAAGCGACTCTCTTTGACTCATCCATGCCCAGTAGCTCAAAGTGATCCTCCAGTCCAGTCAACCAATCTAACAACACGGAGGGATCCTCAGTCCCCCTGAAAGTTGAATTACACATCTTTTTAAATTCCAAAATATCGAGGGCGGGGCTCTTATCTTTTGTAGCCTGGGGCTCCTCGGGCCCGCGGTCTTGGCTATCACTAGCACAGTCGCGACGACCGTTGATGCAAAATGATTGTTGGTGACTAGTGTTTGTAAAATCTATTGCAGGGTATCCATCTTTTTCTGCTGTTACTTGGCGTGACTCTGTTGTGCCTGAAATTTTACCTCGATTCTTGCCTCGAACTAGCTTTGACGTGCCTCATCTTGCTTCTGTTGAGCCACAACCCGTTCTTGTTGCGCTTCTAACATGTGCATCATCCTATCGAACGGGTCAGTGGAGGCTTCTCCTTGAGTGCTGTAGCACCCACTTGCCGAATATACTAATAATAAAATATTAAATAATAATACGTACACCTTTAGGATTTATAAACCAATAAGGGAACAATCGATCTTTAGTACACATTGAAGCTCATTCAGGGTTTAGAACCATGGTTAGGCCATCAGAAATTTTTTAGGAATTTTCTGTAATTTTTATTAATTAAAATCTAGCTCTCTAGGACTTCTAAAAATTTTAGTGGGACACTTAGAGGCTAAATTTGATCCCATGTATTTTTTTAGGGTTTATAATTATATTTGACATATTCCAGGATTTTTGAGGAATTTTATGATATTTTTACATATTTATTTGGAGTTATTAGGTGAAAAACTGATTAATAAATAATTTATGTTAATTAAAAAAAAAATTCTAATTAATTACCCAGTCAGCTGACCGGGCCCTCATGTCAGCAAAGTGGGCCAACCGCAGGCCCAACTGTTAGTGAAAGCGGGAGAGGGGTACAGCCCAACCGGGTCTCCGAGCAGTACTCGGACTCCTAAGCCAAGCCGGATTCGGTTTAAGCCGAGCCCCCTTTCCCCTGTCCGTCCGACCTCGAGCGAACAGCCGTTGGATGTCTACCATATGGTAGAACGAGCCACGGTATATATATATATATATATATATATATATATATATATATATATATATATATATATATATATATATATAGTTTTTGGTTATTTTTATTTAGCCGATTTTTGTGGGATTTTTCATCTAGGGTTCTTGAACATCGCGTAGCCATTTCGGCTAGATATATATATATATATATATATATATATATATATATATATATATATATATATATATATATATATATATATATATATATATATATATATATAGTTTTTGGTTATTTTTATTTAGCCGATTTTTGTGGGATTTTTCATCTAGGGTTCTTGAACATCGCGTAGCCATTTCGGCTAGCTCCTGACTCCAAACGCATTCTCGTTTCTTGTGTTAGACCAAATCGAGGTATAGTTTCTGAATAAACAATTTTTTTCATAAATTCTGAACCTAATTTTCTAGAAAATTCATGGAGTGCCAGTTGTCTGAAATTTGACATATTTTGGTGTTTTTGAGATTCCGGGAGATCCCGAACTATGAATCATGAATCATTTGAAGTTTCGGAAACCTGACACGATAAAACACGACATATATTTTTATCAGAACTAAATATTCTATTTTACTATTCAGTAAAATTTGTGCAACCTAGATGAAGTCAGGGAACCGACGAAACTGTCATCTGAGTGCCATATTAGCCATGACTTTTTACCAACTTGTGAGCTTGTGAATCCATCGATTCCAACGTTCAAGTAGCATTGAAATCAATAAGAATCTACGTAAAAATTTAGATTTTATGTTAGTTGACTTTTTGGTCAATATTATATCAGGATTTGCGTGCCACGAGTCTCAAGTTGGTAAATTCGATTTCTTTGGACAAAAATTGAGATTTAATCTAAATTTAGACTAGTAGGATTAAAATAAGATATTAGACTAATTATTTCATAATTTAAATAAATAATCTTTTGACGTGGTAATTCGTACTACATAGGCGATTTGGACTCTGATTTGGGACCTAATTCGTACCACAGATAAGGACCACAGGAAATTACATTTTCGTAATTACTTTTTATACTTGATAGTCTCTATAATATATGCTTAGTATTTATTATTTGATTCTTGACAATCGTTACACGGATTCGTAAATTATGGATTCTTGTATGAGATATGTGACTTTCTGGACTATTGTTATTTCATCGTGTTTGGTTTGGAATTCATGTCATACTAGTCGGGAGGGAAAATACTTAGTGGATGTGTGAAATACCCTTTCTACCCCATGGTCTTACTGAAATAATAGCAGCCATGCACGACACGTGTGGTTTGCCGGATTTTATCCTTAGCCGTTCACATGTTGACAAGGTATTTTAAATCACGTAGATTAGTTTATTCCTATTTGTTTCTCCCATACTTGCAGTTATTTTCTATGGTCACTTTTGATTATTGTACCTCATTATCATAACAGGACTTCAGCAGTAAGTTATTCTGGTTGTCTTATTGTGATTTCAGTTTTGTTGCCATCATATATTCTTTACTATTTATTGTTGTATAACTTCTAACATGTGTTGGAACTATTTTTAATGTAAAGTACTCATTCCAATCCTGACTGGATAACAATATTTTAGATGACTAAGATGATGATGAGATTCCTACACATTTGGCGACATAGTTGAGCTTGATCTTGCCCCTCTGGAGGATCATTGAGAGTTAGCAGCTCAGACCCCGGCTGCGATCGAGTAGTTTAGTAAAGTGGTTTTTTTAGTTAGTTGTTTGGGACTGTATTATTCTCCGGGATTTTTAGTTGTATTTTAGATATAATCATTTTGATCTTTAGTATTATTTGGGAGACCATTTTGGACCCATGATTTTGAGACTATTATTTGATTCTCTCCTTATGATTTCATTATCTCAGTATCTGTGATTTAGTTTAGTGTGGATATGTATATATGTTGTGAGTTTTAGATTATACTTGTGGCTTATGGTACAACGTTCTACCACCGACACTGTGGCGTAGGCTGGGCGTGCCTATGACTCATGCCCAAATTCAGGGTATGGGTCGTGACATTTTGGCAGAGGATCAGAGAGTCCAGGTACATATGGGCCTTCAGATCAAGAGGAACCGGGATGCTTTCAGCGGTAATAGTAGTCAAGGGCCGGCAAAGTGCCCACAGTTTCCATAAAGGACCTTCTTGCAATAGCAGCAGTATCGTACCCCAGTCAGAGCCTCATCTCAGTAGGTGCAGTAGCAGCTACAGAGGCAAGTGCAACAAGCTTCCCCATACAACTATTGCAAGAAGCCAGGGCACTCATGAGAGGTATGCAGGAAGAGATTGTGTGTGTGCTTATTCTGTGGATTGCCTACACATCAGATGAGAGAATGTCCTATCGCACCTCCTATAGGTGGAGCCTCAGGCCATAGAGGACCAGTTGGACCGCCAGTGGCCCCGCAGCCGAGGGGACCACTACTTCCTACGCAGCAACAACAATTACCCAACACCAACAGAGAGGAGCTCCCCAGCAGGGTCGAGCTTTTGCAATGACGGTCGAGGAGACAAAACCCATGGGTGATGTGATAGCAGGTTCTATTCTTCTTGATTCATTTCCAGCAACTGCTTTATTCGATTCTGGTGCATCGTATAGCTTTATATTTGTATCCTTTGTGCTTAAGCTTGTTTAGTAATATAACCCTTGGGTAGGAGTTGCAAGATCACGACTGGTGGAGGCTTTATCTTAGTCAGTGATACTTGCAAGGGGAGTCGTGTTACCTTGGGAGGCCATGATTTGGATGCTAGTTTACTTGTAATGCCACTTTCGATTATTGATGTTGTCCTCAAAATGGATTGGTTGAGTAGGCACCATATTAGCATAGACTGTCGTAGAGGATGTGTGATGTTCCTCTCTCTAGGAGAGCCAGAATTTGAGTTTGTTAGAGGAGAAGTAGAACATGGTGATGTGATTATTTGTGGAGCCATGGTAGAAGAGAAAGGATTGCCATATACCATTATTGCAGAGTTCCTAGATGTGTTTCCCGAGGAATTTTTAGGATTTCCACCAGATAGAGATCTACAATTATTTATTGACTTAGTACCGGGAGCAGAGCCGGTGACGCAGCATGTCTACCGGATCAACAATAGCGAGCTAGCAGAGATGAAGAAGCAGGTTGATGAATTGCTAGACAAGGGTTTTATTTGATCGAGTTTCTCGCATTGGGGAGCCCCAGTCATATTTGTACCAAAGAAGGATTGGTCGGTACGAATGTGCATCGACTACAGGGCCCTGAATAACCTCACCATCAAGAAAAAATACCCGTTACCAAGGATAGACGATCTTTTTGATCAGTTAAGCGGTGCGAGAGTATTTTCGAAGATTGACTTGAGGTCTGGTTATCATCAGCTGAGGGTGAAGAGGGAAGATATTCTGAAAACTACATTTCGGACAAGATACAGCCAGTATGAGTTTATGGTGATGCCGTTTAGGTTGGGTTGACCAATGCCCCGATAGTCTTCATGAACTTGATGAAGAAGGTGTTCCACCAATACCTTGACAAATTCGTGGTGGTGTTCAAAGATGACATTCTCGTCTATTCAAAGATGCCAGAGGAGCATGAGGAACATCTGAGGATTGTGTTGGAAACCCTCATGAAGGAGAAGCTCTATGGGAAGCTCTCAAAATAATATGAGTTTTTCCTGGATAAGGTAGAGTTCCTTGGACATGTGGTAACTGGAGACGGAATATCAGTGGATCCAAAGAAGATTCCTGCTGAAAAGTCTTGGACCACTTCGAGTTCTGTTATAGAGATCAGAAGTTTCTTAGGATTGTCGGATATTACAGGAAATTTGTGAAGGATTTTTCTTAGATCGCAGAGCCGTTGACTAGACTCACTCGGAAGGATGTGGAGTTCGTGTGGATTAAGGAATGTCAGGCTGTATTTGATGAGCTAAAGAAGAGGTTGACCACAACACCTGTCTTGACAGTGCCATCAGGAACATGTGGATTTGTTATCTATAACGATGCTTCTAGATAATTGGGGATATGTTCTAGAGCAGAACAAGAAGGTAGTGGCACATGCTTCTAGATAATTGCGACCACATGAGAAGAACTATACTACTCATGACTTGGAATTAGTAGCGGTGATCTTCGCTCTGAAGCTGTGGAGGCATTACCTGTACGGAGAGCATGTGGAAATATTCATGACCACAAAAGTTTGAAGTACGTCTTTACGCAGAAAGAGATGAATATGAGGCAACTCAGGTGGCTAGAACTGATGAAGGATTTTGATATTTCACTACAGTATCATCCAGGAAAGGCCAACGTAGTTGTTGATACCTTGAGCAGGTATCCAGTAGCTATGTACCTGACGATTGATCACCACTTGCTAGCAGACTTGGATAGCTTGGACATCGAGGTTTGTATTCCGGGAGTGGAGACGCAAATGATGGGCATGCAGATTCAGTCTAGGTTAATGAACGAGGTCTGGGAGATACAGTATCATGATAAGAGTCTGCGAAGCATTAGAGCTCAGGTACAGGCATGATTGCTGGAGGATTTCGCTATTGCAGAGGATGGTTCACTAAGGCACAGGACTAGGCTATGTGTGCCTAGTGGTGACCTGCGGGAAGAGAACATATAGGAGCCTCATCGTTCCCAGTATTTTATATATCCAGGAGCCAACAAGATGTACAAGGATCTAAGGGAACATATGTGGTGGTATGGGATGAAGAGAGAGGTGGCACGCTTTGGCTCCAGGTGTCTAGTGTGCCAGCAGGTCAAAGCCGAGAGACAGAGACCAGAAGGGTTGCTCCAACCACTACCGATTCCCGAGTGGAAATAGGAACACATCACGATGGATTTCGTTTTCGGACTTCCATGCACTCCATGAGGGAAGGACACGATTTGGGTCATCGTTGACATGTTGACCAAATCAGCCCATATTTTACCTTTCAAAGTGGGATTGTCTACGGAGAAGTTCGTCGATTTATATGTGAGACAGATCGTCAACCTGTATAGAGTTCCAGTAAGCCTCGTCTTCGATCGGGATAGCAGATTTACATCCCACTTTTGGAGGAGTATGCAGGCTAGCTTGGGTACCCAACTCAAATTTAGCACTGCTTACCACCCTCAGACGGATGGACAGTCAGAGAGGACTATTCAAATACTCGAGGATATGCTTCAGACATGTGTACTAGATTTTGGTGGCTATTGGGAGGACCATCTTTACATGGTAGAGTTTGCATACAACAATAACTATCAGGCCAGTATCGAGATATCTCCTTTCGATGCTCTGTACGGTAGGAGATGTCGTACTCCATTATCTTCGGACGACGTGGACGAGAGAGTACTTTTGGGACCAGAGATGGTAGTTGATGCTGCAGAAAAGGTGAAGCAGATTAGAGATAGACTTCATGTGGCCCGGGACAAACAGAAGCAGTGGGCCGATAGCCGCCAGAGACTTTTAGAGTTCAAGGTTGGTAATTTGGTATTCTTGAGGATTTCTCTGATACGTTGAATGATTCATTTCGGTAGAAGTAGGAAGCTTAGTCCAAGGTTCATCGGACCCTTCGGTATTCAAGAGAAGGTCGGTGCCGTAGCCTATCGACTGGACCTACCGCCTACATTGGAAGGAGTACACAACATGTTTCACATATCACAGCTGAGGCATTATGTGGCAGATCCTAGCCATGTACTGGACCATTCAGAGCTCGAGGTTGGACCAAGTCTCCGTTACCCGGAGCCGCCATTGAAGATCCTAGATCGCGAGGAGAAGGTGTTTCATAACCAGATGATTACATTGGTTCGCATCGCTTGGCGGCATCACTCCCTCGACGAGTCCACTTGGGAGAGAAAAGATGAGATCTGTGAGCGTTACCCCAATCCTTTAGCACCATTAGGTATTTTTCCTTCTTGTACTTGTTCTACCTTAAATTTTAAGGACAAAATTTCTTTAAGGAGGGTAGGTTTATAGCACCCACTTCCCGAATATACTAATAATAAAATATTAAATAATTATACGTACATCTTTAGGATTTATACACCAATAAGGGAATATTAGATCTTTAGTACTCATTGAAGCTCATTCTAGGGCTTGGAACCATAGTTAGGCCATTAGGAATTTTTTGTAATTTTTATTAATTAAAACCTATCTCTCTAAGACTTCTAAAAAAATTTGTGGGACACCTAGAGGCCAAATTTGAAACCCCCCAAGTATTTTTCTAGTCTTTATAATGATATTTGACATATTCAAGATTTTTTTTTGCAATTTTTTGAAATTTTTATATATTTATTTGGAGTTATTAGGTTAAAAACTGGTTAATAAATAATTTTTGGTAATTAAAAACATATTTTCCTAATTAATTACCAAGTCAGCTGAACGGGCCCGCATATCAACCAAAAGAGGACCAACCGCGAGCCCAGTTGTCAGTGACAATGGGAGAGGGGTGCATCCCAACCGGGTCTTCGAGACGTGTTGAGACTCCTAAGCCGAGCCGAATTCGGCTTAAGCCGAGCCGCCTTTCCCCAGTCCGTCCGATCTCGAGCGGGCAGCCGTTGGATGTCTGCCACATGGCAGATCTGCAGCTCCTCCCTCTCTCTCTCTCTCTCTCTCTCTATATATATATATATATATATATATATATATATATATATAGTTTAGGGTTATTTTTATTTAGCCAATTTTTGGGGGATTTTTCATCTAGGGTTCTTGAACTTCGTGTAGCCATTGCGACTAGCTCCGGACTCCAAAGTCATCCCCGTTTCTTGTGTTGGAACGGTATCGAGGTATCGTTTCTGAATATAATTTTTTTTCATAAATTCTAAACCTAATTTTCTGGAAAATTCGTGGAATGCCAGTTGTCCGAAATCTGATATATTTTGGTGTTTTCAAGATTTCAGGAGATTCCAAACTCGAAATCATGAACCGTTTGAAGTCTCGGAAACCTAACACGATAAAACATGACTTATATTTTTATCAGAATTAAATATTCTATTTTACTATTCAGTAAAGTTTGTGCAACATAGATGCAGTCAGGGAACCGACAAAACTGTCATCTAAGCGCCATATTGGCCATAACCTTTTACCAACTTGTGAGTTTTTGAATCCGTCGATTTCAGTATTCAAGTAGCTCTGAAATCTACATGAATATATGTGAAAATCTAGATTTTATATCGGTTGACATTTTGGTCAACATGATGTCTCGATTTGCGTGTCACGAGTTTCAAGTTGGCAAATTTGGTTTCTTTGGACAAAAATTAAGATTTAATCTAAAATTTAGAATAATAGGATTAAAATAAGATATTAGACTAATTATTTCAGAATTTAAATAAATTATCTTTTGACGTGGTAATTCATACTACATAGACGATTTGAACTTTGATTTGGGACCTGATTCGTACTACAGCTTTGGACCACAGGCGAGTACATTTCCGTAATTACTTTCAGTACTTGATAGTCTCTATAATTAATGCTTAGTATTTATTATTTGATTCTTGACACTCGTTACACGGATTAGTAAATGGTGGATTCTTGTATGAGATATGTGACTTTTTGGACTATGGTTATTTCATCGTGTTTGGTTTGGAATCTATGTCAAACTAGTTAGGAGAGAAAATACTTAGTGGACGTGTGAACTACCCCTTTCCATCCCATGGTCTTACTAGAATAATAGCAGCCATGCACGACACGTGTGGTTTGTCGGATTTTACCCTTAGCCGTTCACATGTCGACAAGGTATTTTAAATCACGTAGATTAGTTTATTCCTATTTGTTTCTCCCATACTTGCAGTTATTTTCTATGGTCGCTTGTGATTATTGTACCTCATTGCCATGAAAGGACTTTAGCAATTAGTTATTCTAGATGCCTTATTATGATTTTAGTTTTGTTGCCATCATATATTCTTTACTATTTATTGCCGTATAGCTTCTACCATGTGTTGGAACTGTTTTCACTGTGATGCACTCATTCCAATTCTGATTGGATAATAATATTTTAGGTGACTACGATGAGGATGAGAACCCTACACATTATGGACCGTATGTTGGTGACGTAGCTGAGCCTGATCTTGCCCCTAAGGAGGATCATGGAGAGTTAGCAGCTCAGACCGCAGCTGCGATCGAGTAGTTTAGTAAAGTAGTTTTTTAGTTAGTTGTTTGGGACCAGATTGTTCTCCGAGATTTCTAGTTATATTTTGGATATGATCATTTGGATCTTTAGTATTATTTAGGAGACTATTTTGAACCCATGATTTTGAGAGTATTATTTGATTATCTTCTTATGATTTTATTATCTCAGTGTCTGTGATTGAGTTTAGTGTGGATATGTATATATGTTATCAGTTGTAGATTATACTTGTGGCTTATGGTACAACGTTCCGACAGTGCGACGTAGGCTGGGAGTGCCCATGACTTATGTCCAAATTCAGGGTACGGGTCATGACAAGTGCCACCTGAGCTGCCTGAACTGCCCTAACTGCTCTCGTTAGCCATTTCTACAAAAGGGAGTAACTCATATCAGTTTTATAAAGTATTATGGAATCACTGTATGGAATTATCTCATTTTACAACATAAGATCAAGGGTTCGACTCAAGAAGGCTAGACCCAAGGAAGTGAAGCTACGCTCTGATACCAAAATGTCAAGTCCGGATTCCATAAATCGATAGACGTCCCCCAGGCATGATGCCGCGTGAATCTAAGTTGCGATCACACAATAAATGTCAAGTTTTAAGTATCATAAGTTACATAGAGCACAACAACAAAGTGACAGAGAGAAATTGAATCACGCAATGGACAGAAGAAAATATTCTTTCATTTATAACGAATATTGATTACACGAGTCTTTGAGTAGAAGTTAAGGGTTGTCTCGCGAGCTTACAATTGAGTACAAAATGAAATATTTATTCCATACATTACATTCCTTTACTAGAAACAAAATATTAGTACACAATTGGCAAGAGTCTTTGGCCACAACCGGAAGCTCCAAAAGAGTTATCAACACGCTTATGTCAATGAACTAGGATGGCCTTCAGCAACTTGCTGCACCTCCTTGATGTGTCGAACCTGAGAAAATGTGGGTCAGTACATTTAAAATGCACTGGTGAGGGCAAGTTAACACAACCCACCAAATCTACACAGTATTCATGTGAAGAAGAGTATTATTATTATTATTATTATTATTATTTTATGGTTTTACTATTTTGCCTTAGCTCAATTTTACAAGCATGTGATAGAAAAGTAACGACAGTATAATACATGTAACTGAATGGTGACTCTTACCCACAGCCAATTTCCTTCCGTGCAACGAGTCTTACAATGTTTCTCCCTATCAAGAAGACATTGTTATCTTGAACAGTTTAAGTAAACGTAAAGGGACACTAGCACCACAAGCCATCTTAGATTTTGGATGAGACGGTTGTCTTTCCAGCTAGGTAGCTAGCCCTACTAGATGTTCTGACCCAACCCATGCTAGGACTTCATCTAACATTTTCCACCTAGGTCAAAGTGGTCTCAGTACCCCAGCGACCGTTCATATAACTCGTGGAGCCAAACCAAAGGAAGAGTAAAAGACCATATTCTTTTGCACAAGTTGTTCATGACCACGCAAGTCTAAAAACTACATTAATAAACTAGCATGCAATACAACATTATTCGAGTATTAATGAGAAAGTATTTCTAATATCATAATCTACCTGCCACAAGTTATCACATTGCAAAATCTATATTACTTAGTGGAACAATTATAATGCAGTAATTCTATATAAGCTGCAACAGATATACATGTACGACAAACAAGCAAGCAAGTAATATTTTTATCATTTCCCATTTCTATGTGACAAGTAGTGTTATTCAAGATTACTCTTCTTTTTATCTGGGTTCTCTTTTCTTATGGTATCGTTGATCGAGCATGCAAAAGGAGAGTCATTTTGTTAAGTGTGAAGACACGGAATGAAGGGTCAAAAGCTATTCACAGGTTGGTGAATTGCTAAGAGAGAGAGAGAGAGAGAGAGAGAGAGAGAGGTCTTCAATGTACCTCTCGCGCGTCGCCTACATGATCACCTGCATTGGCACCAACAGACCATCAATACCTTCTCTTCTCTTTCTCCCAAAATTTGATACGAATGCGAAGTTCGAAGAAAACAAGCAATGAAATCTATTGAAAACATTCACCAACATGAAAGAAGCAAAGTGGCAGCAAAAACGATAACGAAAACCAAATAGTGGAAAGGTCCCTCGCGACTCTCTGCCGCAAGGGCCTTCCTCGAGACACAATCCACTAAATATGGGGCCTGATTTTGAAAAAAATAATCCATAATGAGGAAAGAATCTTGATTCAATTTGTCCTAATCAACCGATACCGACAATATTCCATAACTGCGCTCCCTGTACAAGGAGCATGGCACTACAGGGCAGTGGCAGATCCATGATTATAATCCACTGAGGGCACAATGATAAGGGGGTACGGGACAACATCCCCAAATTTTTTAGGTATAATAATATAATATTATATTAAACAGTACTATTTTTATATAATAAAGTATTACATCTCACAATTGTTTTCTATGAGTTTTCATACTTTAAAAGCGTTTAACTATAACATCATTTATAATACCACTAAGCAACTCTTTTTCTATGAAGCATACTTTCTAAAAAAATACTAAGCGTTTGATTTTTTTTAGTATTTGTTATATTCCAAAGTATGCTTCTATAAGTTAATTAGATGAAATTTAGGTGTTTGTTATATGTCCAGATAATTATTCTAATTTAGCATACATTAGAAGAATAAATTTAAAGTATGCAATAATATGCTTCTATGAATTCCTTCTAATTAAAAATTGTAGCCAATAAATTTGGAGTGGACATATAACAAATACTAAAATTTGGAAAAAAAATGAGTCCATTTTTGTTCACCCACCAAAACTATGGTGTTTGTTTACCCTCCACTAAAAAAATGACACGTGTTAATTTAGCCAACATAAAATCACTTTGGGAGTGGTTTTGTTCACCCACCAAAATGGTTTTCACCTTTAATTTGACACATGTTAATTTTTTAGTGGAGGATAAACAAACACCATGGTTTTGGTGGGTGAACAAAAATGGACTCAAAATTACTTTCCACGTGGATCCTCCTCTTGGGGGGGGGGGGGGGGGGAGGGGGGGGGTGGGGGGTGCCAAGAGAAGCTCAATACCGGAGATTCGATGGAGCATGTCCATAAGAAATCTAAAAGAAAATCCATATCTTGCTCTTAGAGTTCGCCATCCAAGACACTTGGAAGAGAAGATCTGTTTGGAGAGTCATCGTCTTCATTTAGTGAGATTACTACTGGATTTGGGTGAGTGATTCCATTGTATTCTGTGTCTTTCTTTTTGGGTTCGATGAGGCAGTTGAATCTTTAGACAAATGGTTCAACATATTTATTCAGTCTTGTATCTTTTCTGAAGTTATAGGCCTAACGTTTATGGCGATACGAGTGATGGTCCTAGCATAGTTCAATGCTTCAAGTGGGAGCGGGTTGGGCAGGAGGAGGTGGACTTGGCGGATGGGAAGGGGTAAAATTGTGTAAGGTGGTTCCTTTGGAGGCCATGTACAAGTCGTGATCGATATGTTGTCTAATGTTTGAAGTTTGAGTTTGAAACAAACTTGGACACCTGGTCTAATTTTAGACCTTACGTCAGAATAATGTTATGATTATTTTTATAAAATTTGGGACTATATTTACTTCTTTATCAATAAAATATTAATAATAATTTTAGGATATTTCTACAAATAAATCCCCTATGCTATATTTTTAAATAAATCACCAAATCTTATTATTTAAAAGCTGTTTGATGGGTGATGAATAAATTATCCTTAATCTTCTTCCAATTCTTTGATGGGTTACTCTTTGTATGAACCCTATATTCCTGAATATATACCTGGTACTGCCTTCCTTATTTTTGGCTCTTCTCATTCTGTATGTCTCCTCCCCCAACTCTAAGATTTTATTCCGGTATGCAGAAGGATAGGGTATCGGCCATTCAGATACTTCAAGTAGACCATATTTTATCTACGATTGGCCTAACATTAGATGATGTTTGGCAGCCAAGTATAAATCTGAACCTTCTTCCTTCTTATCTTGATTTGAGAAGTCAATCGAGGCCGGATAGATCCGAAGTAGTCGAAGATGTGCATCGATGTTTATCTTTTGCAAGAGGTAGTCACTTATCCAATATTATGAAAGGGAAAGAAAACTCCATCCTTGCATGTAAGACTAGACCTTTCATTATTCTTTCTATTTTTTTTCCTTTTTCGTATGTCATTTTAAATAATTTCTTCTTGTAGAGGAGCAACATGGAATATCAATAATGATGGGAAATGACTCAGCCTGTGTTGACAATGACCTCCATCATTTTCCTCCTGTATATACCAAGATTGTAGATATAGGACAATATGCTGGTCAAGTGTCAAAGACTTAAGAATATGTACAAGTTATGCCCCCAGCAGCCCCTAATCATATAATGAACAGTAAATTCGGAGTGTAACTCTCCATTATGTGGGCGATTACAACAGTAATCCCCTAGTAAGTGGGTAGTTACAAAAACTGAAACTCCCACATTGAAGCACATGAACAAGTTGCGCACTCTCGTGCCCGAAGCATACGTACGAAGTATAGACTGCACCATGAAAGTATCACTTTGCACCTATTTCCCACGTCCATGCCTACGCTCGAGTCCGAGTCGCAAGGCCCCTTTAGGGCCTAGCTCTAAAGAATAATTCTCAAAAACTGGGTGACAAAACTGTCACGCCCAGTCCCAAAAGTACGTAGGACTAGGAACACGTAAGCATGCCAGCCGCATGGATATGGCAACTCCAATATATGGAAACCAAATCCACACGTACGCTGTAATATGAATATCAAATCCACAAGTGGTATAAAATGTATCACAAGTCACAGGGTACAATCTAAATCTCATCCACGAAAATCAATATAAATGAATAACCATCATCTATATAACTAGATCTCAACAAAAAAATCTAAGGATGATAGTTGGATGGAAACAAATCCACTACCAACTCGAATGGAAAAGTTAATATAATATAAGTACAACACAACAAATACAATATAGGAATACCAGCTATCAATCACTGCTCGAAGAGAAGACACCCTCGAATCATATGTAACCATCAGAATCTACGCTCCTGCAAATACTCAAGAACAAATACACCTGGAAAGGGACCAGGTCCTCAGAGGGACGTAACAAGATACATAGAAGCAAGCCAATTTGAATACAGTGAACATGCATAATGTTTGAAAATAAATAAGTACGCTGTACAAGACAATCTATATGAATGCAAATGAGGACAACTTTTCGACGTATGGGCAAGGGTAGGCTACTCGATCTAAGCCTCACAACTCACACACCCGTCAATGGACATCAGAAATCGACATACCTCTGGGGTAGCGACCAGCGCGACTCTACAGAAATCGACATACCTCTGGGGTAGCGACCAGCGCGACACACGCCCGTAGTGCGAACTATATACTACGGTTTACCAGAGTGGTTAAAACCCCATACGCCTAATGATTGTCCTCTCATGATACTAAGTGTCAAGTGTGTGTCAACATATCTAATATATAGTAATGACTGAAAGGAACTACACATGCAATAAATAAACAGAAATGCAATAAATATACAGAAATATACTAAGCATGCAAAATACTGTAAGCAATTTGGCAAGGTATCTTGCCTGGTCTGAAAAAGAATGAAGTCCCAACTCAAGGCGTCGTCATATCTACCCGTCACATAAATTAAACAAGTTAGATTACAAAAGTGGGTGAATAGGTTCCTCTATTTTAATCTATTTTAATTCTGAATAAAATAACCTAAAATAGTATTTAATCTTATTGTAATCTGATTTTATTAGTAAACCCTAATTTTGGTCCAAAGAAAATTAACTTTACGGATTTGTGATCAGTGACACGCAAATCGAGGCAATCCGTTGACCAAAAAGTCAACTGACTCAAATCCTGGATTTTTGTATAAACTTCCATAGATTTTAGCGCTACATGAACTCTAGAATCGACGGTTTTATAAAATCACAAGTCGGTAAAGAGTTATGGCCACAAGGGCGAATAGATGACAATTTTCGGTAGTTTTCTATTTACGTATACGTTGCACAAATTTTACAGTAGAATAAAATTATATTTTAAATTCTGGAAAAATATTTTTCTGGAAGTTCATCATGTCAGCTTTCCGAAACTTCAAACGATTCGTAATTTCGAGTTTGGGATCTCCAGAAATCTCGAAAATACCAAAACATGTCTGATTTCGGACAGCTGACACTTTTAGAATTTTCTGGAAAAATAGATTCTGAAATTATTAAAATAATTTTTATATTCAGAAGACTAACCTTGATATGATTCTGACAAAAAAAACTGGAGCGCGTTTGGAGTCCGGAGCTAGGAGATATCGTCTTTTTAAGTCGTCATAACTACTAAAAAATGAGGCTGAATTTATGACGAATTTCGACTATTTTTGGACGAAAAAGAGAGGAATTTGGGAAAAAAAAAAATGAAGGATGAGGTATTTATAATGGTGGACACTACATAATTAAATACGACTAGGATTAGCTAATTTGGATATGATTAGGATCAGTTTAAATAATGATAGGATATGCATGAAGTAGCTTTCCTAGTAGGCTCAGGATTTGAATTAATTTAAAATAGAGTTTGAGTTTATCTCAATAATTTATAATCTTAAATAAAATTAAAGATAATTCAAATAATTTATATATAATCTTATTAATATCTATTAACACTAAATTATCATCTATCTAATATTAAGACTATATATATCCAAATAAATCCTAAATAATTTCAAAAATCTAAATAAATTTCTTAAAATTCTAAATAAATTACAGAAAAATATAATTAAATATTTTAACCTAAAATAAATATTTGGTAGAAATAATATGCAAGTATGGACTCGTAGTAAATCATGAAAGTCCTAGAAATTTAGGTTCCCTGTGTTTTAATTACCTAACAATTCTAGAAAAATCTCCAATAAATCTAAAATAGCCTAAAAATGATTCTAAATAAATATTTACATAATTAAATATACTAAGAAATTTATTTTCTAATTAACTAAGAGAATACTCTAAAGTAATTCAATATTTAAAATAATCTATAATAAATATAATAATATAAAATACACACAAAATACCTATTTTGGTTGAGGGGGTTTATAATCTACCCAACTTAAAACAATTTCGTCCTCGAAATTAAACTAGGGTAGGGTCTCTCTATCAAATCTCACTTGATTACAGTCTAAAGAATTTCTCTCAAGTGAACATTGCGGTCTCTACCCAACTTAGAATTTACCCATCTATCATCTAAGGCTATACATCTAAGAAAGCTATGCCCCAAATTATTTAATCATGTTATTGAATCCTCAAAGTTTTTAACACCAAACATATCATCTATGATATGCCCTTAATCATTTATAACAGAGAGTCACCAAGTCATATGATTAGCCTATGGGGTGTACCTAGCACTATCAGTGTATCACTTATTTCCAAGCACGAGGTTTCGTCTTTCCGAAATAAGAGAAGACAGAAAACAATGGTAAAGAGTTCAAGGAGGGGTAATAGAATGGAAGTATGGGAATCAAAGCGTTTAAAGGATTCAGATGGAAATTGTCAAGGCAGTTGTGGATTGAAACACTATTTGGTAATTTTTTATTCGCATGCTCACATCGGTGCAGTTATGTACTTGATATGATATGCTTTGTCGTATCTAGAGGGTAAGTATATTTGTCTACTGGTCATCTATATATCTCAATCCACGTAAAATAGTATTGCGAAGGGCGAATCAAGCGCACTATGTCTAGCTAGACCATAATACACTGATTCTGATTAGACAATTTGTATTAGTGTGGTTGATCAGGCCCCAATAACACATATGTCATGAACAAGCTCGATATAAGATTAAGCTTGCAAAAACTAGGCTATAATAGCGGCATAAGTCAAGGTAGTACAGCAAACATAAATATGCTGGATTATGATGAGAGAATGTACATAATAATTCAAGTTCACAAAAGATAAGACTCCATAATCTCTACAGTTGTCATACTAATTCCTTGTCTAAGTCGATAGTCGACAAAGTAGGGGTATAGCCTCTAAGTTCTACAGTTTGAAAAAAAATACCATCGTCCTAAGCTAGCATACAGTTAATGTTGTTCAATCATACTTCAATAATAGGCCAAAAGACTATATGATACTAGGTTGTGAGGTATACTACCCAATTTATAACAATTAACTAATACTGTAATTGCCTTAAGGATACCGTAGAAACTCCTGTTAAGGTTTACGAGAAGGGGGTCTTGGTACTTATTAGGGTATCCTCTTTCATTACATAGGTCATGGTCGTCCTAAGTCTTAGCCTTAGTGCAAGTATCAATAGTAAGAATGGAACAGTTACTGGCCTCAAGGGAAAGGGAATATAACTCGTATTGAAGTGTGGTACAAGTTACGCAATTTAAAACTAAGGGATAAGCACCAGGTCTCAATCTACAAGAATAACTTAAACTATCAAGTTCTAACTACTAAGCACACAATTTCAAAATTTAAAAATTACAACTATAATCCTAGCAGGCTATATATACTAATCATAGAATAAAAATACTTGGTCTATAAGCAGAGGTGTCAGGTAGCACGAGTTAAAAGATAAAAAAGAAGAAGAAGAACATAATTTAGTCGTAGCGCAATTAGCGAACGCTAAGGTCGCAGAGGAACAATATATGAAATTAAAATAGAGGGCTCTAAATAGCATCATGGTTTTCTAAGGAGGAGTGGTATGCTAGTTGCTACGTTCGAGATATGATCAAGAGAAATGTTATATTCATTGCTCTTGGCTTCCTAAGGTATTGTCTGCTACTAATAAGACAATGATCTAAGTTTTATAGTTCTCCAATACTATCTAACTATGAAGGTTAGGTTCAGTCATAATATTCAACCTTGGATTTCTATTGGTTCCTCAATACTAGGGTCAAACAATATGGTCAAACTTCTAACTAATCTTAGTAGTGTTTATACTACTCTCAAGTCTTTATAAATATGTCAAGGGATAATGGTAAACCAATCTATAGATAAGGAATTCTAGGGTTCACTAGATATTCTAAACTTAGTGGTGTGTCTATATTCTCGTTGTATTCTTAATAGGTGTGCTACCATAATTATCATCCTAATAATAGGGGTTCCTATATTCTAGCAGAAGGCTATACTCAAAGAACTATTAGGGAAGTACAAGAATCAAGCAGGATGCAATTATTTAGACAATGGATTGGAAGAAGAGCAGATCATAGTCAATTATGGATGAGATCCTATACTCTATTCCTAGGTGCAGGCTTGTTCGGTACAATAACGTAACCGAGACAATATGCTCTCGACCTGCATGGGCCACCACAAAAACATGTCACGCCCCAGTCCCAAAAGTACGTAGGACTAGGAACACGTAAGCATGCCAGCCGCATGGATATGGCAACTCCAATATATGGAAACCAAATCCACACGTACGCTGTAATATGAATATCAAATCCACAAGTGGTATAAAATGTATCACAAGTCACAGGGTACAATCTAAATCTCATCCACGAAAATCAATATAAATGAATAACCATCATCTATATAACTAGATCTCAACAAGAAATATCTAAGGATGATAGTTGGATGGAAACAAATCCACTACCAACTCGAATGGAAAAGTTAATATAATATAAGTACAACACAACAAATATAATATAGGAATACCAGCTATCAATCACTGCTCGAAGAGAAGACACCCTCGAATCATATGTAACCATCAGAATCTACGCTCCTGCAAATACTCAAGAACAAATACACCTGGAAAGGGACCAGGTCCTCAGAGGGACGTAACAAGATACATAGAAGCAAGCCAATTTGAATACAGTGAACATGCATAATGTTTGAAAATAAATAAGTACGCTGTACAAGACAATCTATATGAATGCAAATGAGGACAACTTTTCGACGTATGGGCAAGGGTAGGCTACTCGATCTAAGCCTCACAACTCACACACCCGTCAATGGACATCAGAAATCGACATACCTCTGGGGTAGCGACCAGCGCGACTCTACAGAAATCGACATACCTCTGGGGTAGCGACCAGCGCGACACACGCCCGTAGTGCGAACTATATACTACGGTTTACCAGAGTGGTTAAAACCCCATACGCCTAATGATTGTCCTCTCATGATACTAAGTGTCAAGTGTGTGTCAACATATCTAATATATAGTAATGACTGAAAGGAACTACACATGCAATAAATAAACAGAAATACAATAAATATACAGAAATATACTAAGCATGCAAAATACTGTAAGCAATTTGGCAAGGTATCTTGCCTGGTCTGAAAAAGAATGAAGTCCCAACTCAAGGCGTCGTCATATCTACCCGTCACATAAATTAAACAAGTTAGATTACAAAAGTGGGTGAATAGGTTCCTCTATTTTAATCTATTTTAATTCTGAATAAAATAACCTAAAATAGTATTTAATCTTATTGTAATCTGATTTTATTAGTAAACCCTAATTTTGGTCCAAAGAAAATTAACTTTACGGATTTGTGATCAGTGACACGCAAATCGAGGCAATCCGTTGACCAAAAAGTCAACTGACTCAAATCCTGGATTTTTGTATAAACTTCCATAGATTTTAGCGCTACATGAACTCTAGAATCGACGGTTTTATAAAATCACAAGTCGGTAAAGAGTTATGGCCACAAGGGCGAATAGATGACAATTTTCGGTAGTTTTCTATTTACGTATACGTTGCACAAATTTTACAGTAGAATAAAATTATATTTTAAATTCTGGAAAAATATTTTTCTGGAAGTTCATCATGTCAGATTTCCGAAACTTCAAACGATTCGTAATTTCGAGTTTGGGATCTCCAGAAATCTCGAAAATACCAAAACATGTCTGATTTCGGACAGCTGACACTTTTAGAATTTTCTGGAAAAATAGATTCTGAAATTATTAAAATAATTTTTATATTCAGAAGACTAACCTTGATATGATTCTGACAAAAAAAACTGGAGCGCGTTTGGAGTCCGGAGCTAGGAGATATCGTCTTTTTAAGTCGTCATAACTACTAAAAAATGAGGCTGAATTTATGACGAATTTCGACTATTTTTGGACGAAAAAGAGAGGAATTTGGAAAATAAAAATATGAAGGATGAGGTATTTATAATGGTGGACACTACATAATTAAATACGACTAGGATTAGCTAATTTGGATATGATTAGGATCAGTTTAAATAATGATAGGATATGCATGAAGTAGCTTTCCTAGTAGGCTCAGGATTTGAATTAATTTAAAATAGAGTTTGAGTTTATCTCAATAATTTATAATCTTAAATAAAATTAAAGATAATTCAAATAATTTATATATAATCTTATTAATATCTATTAACACTAAATTATCATCTATATAATATTAAGACTATATATATCCAAATAAATCCTAAATAATTTCAAAAATCTAAATAAATTTCTTAAAATTCTAAATAAATTACAGAAAAATATAATTAAATATTTTAACCTAAAATAAATATTTGGTAGAAATAATATGCAAGTATGGACTCGTAGTAAATCATGAAAGTCCTAGAAATTTAGGTTCCCTATGTTTTAATTACCTAACAATTCTAGAAAAATCTCCAAAAAATCTAAAATAGCCTAAAAATGATTCTAAATAAATATTTACATAATTAAATATACTAAGAAATTTATTTTCTAATTAACTAAGAGAATACTCTAAAGTAATTCAATATTTAAAATAATCTATAATAAATATAATAATATAAAATACACACAAAATACCTATTTTGGTTGAGGGGGTTTATAAAAACAAATATTTTTTGAAGGATTTGAACATTGCCCTTTAGTAGAACACCCTACTATACCAACAACATGGACTACAACTTTCTATGTGTACACGTCAATAAAATAATAATCTTATATTAAAATACACACTTAGGGTTCGCTACATGGATATGAGACCACTTTCTAAAGAATAATTTTAATAAACCTTAATAATTCTCCACATATTTCAATATATGAAGTGAGCGTTAATTTCCCCACAATGACTCTACATCACGCATTAGGATAGATGTCGCATACAACTTGAATCTTTCATTATAGTTTATACAACAGTACGGTGTAGAATAGACTATGTCTTAAATTTAGTACCATAACTGCTATCATTTCCACTCATACAATGACCTCAACTATGTCATTGGTAACACATTAAAGGCCATGTGCTGATATGGTATCTGTGTACATATCTTGGGTATCTATAAGTTTAACCTCAAAAGATGACCTACTTTTATGTTCATACACATAGGTGAGATCTTAGAGAGAGTTAAATTTTCTAGCATGAGGCATTTCGCCTCCTTGCAGTGCTATGCTACTATAATTTGGCTCAAAGACGAGGTCTAACCTTTTGGTGGTGTTATACCATTAGAGCAAGAGGTCCTACCCTCTTTGTAGTACAGAACTACTACTCTCTGTCTTTCAACATGAGGTTACATGTCTCTATGCGGTACCACACCACTATGACATAGCCCAAAGCGGAGGTCCAACCTTATGGTGACATGCTACGATAGCATGGACTACTATCCCCTTTTATAGTGTTGAGCTAACCGTTCTTCCTGTAAACCACGTTGAGCATTCCAAATGCTCAAGAACTCATTAAGGCATAAAATCATCCTCACTTGTTCTATACAAAGAGCAAATAGTATACCATAGAGGTTCAAGAATGCAATTCCAATAATGCCCCTAAGGAATAACATATGTACATGATATTTTCTCAGTTAATGATCCTACCTTGAACTAAAAGCAAGATACCTAATAGATTTCTCTTTGAACTAATAACATAATAATTTATGGTAGAATTACAAAAATATAGCATCAACATTCTTTCAAGCATATTTTATTTGTTGTGTCCTCGACCAGCTCGCACTTGAGGCCTTTGGTGAACAGTTTGCCATATTCTTCTAGCTCCGAATATACCACTGTAATGATGCCACAATTGATACTCTCATTCTTTGTTGTGTGAGAAAGTCTCACAGTTCTCTCATTATCATTGAAGAGATCATTAGATGCTACTGCTACAGTCTTTATTTTTCGTAGTATATCGATGTAGCCAGAGTATGTGCCCCAACCAGAGAAAGATCAGACATGATCTTCCGAAGCCATTCTGCTTCATATGTTGCAGCCGCTGGAGCATAAACTCAGGCTCCATAGATAATTGAGAGACCAAAGTTTGCTTCTTCGACTTTCATCTTTACTTGTGAAGAAGATATATTCTCATGTGGACCTTTCGCTCTCTTCTTTTAAGCACCAAATTGTATTAATGAATACTTCCACCACAGCCGGATAATCTTTTTAGCGAAATACAATTTTTTGAGTCAATTTGAGATATCTTATCACTTTTTTCATACATTTCCAATGTTCCATACTGGATTGCTCGTGAACTGAGTTAGCTTCTCCATGACGAAAGTAATGTCAGGTCTAGTGGCACTAATAGCATGCATTAAGCTTCTGATGATGCTTGAGTACTCTAACTGATTATCACTTCTCCTGGACTTGGATTCATCTTCTTGTCACACTAATAAGAAGAATTAATCCAAGAAAGATTTTGATATCCATAGAATATGATCATTTTCTTTATGTCGTGAGCTTGTGATAGTGCAAACTTAGCTCCGTTTGGTTGATCTTTATTCCAAGGATAACATTAGCATATTAGATGTCATTTATACTGAATTTGGATGAGAGAAACTTTGTTGTCTTAGTGATATTATCTAAATCTGTACCCAAGACTAGCATATTGTCTACACAAAGACATACAATAATCCCTCTGCTATTATCAAACTTGAAATATACACACTTGTCTATCTCGATGGTACAGTATCCATTTGGTCTAATGATTTTATCTAATGTCTCGTGCAACATCTTGGAAGCCTACTTTAAACTGTACAGAGGTTTCACTAACTTGGCACACTTTGTCTTCAAGCTCCTTGACGATAAACCTTCTTATTGTTTCTTTATGTCAATCTCTTCAGTCAAATCCCCAATCAGAAATATTATTTTAACATCGATATGATGAACCGTACACCTGTAAATTGTACCTAGAGCAATACACATCCTAATACTTGTCAGTTGCGCACCTGGTGTAGGGTATCAAAATTGTCGATCACTTTTTTCTGAGAAAATCCGTTATCTTTCACTATAGCCTTGAACTTATCGATAGTTTTGTCAGCCTTCATCTTCTTCTTGAAGATCTATTTGTATTCGATAGATTTTGCTCCTTCATGTAGATTGACTAACACTTAAGCATTATATGATGTTATGGAGGTAATTCCATCATTGATTTGTCTCCTTCCAAAAAATAGTACCTCTGGTCTTCATGACCTAATCATAGATAAGCCGATTTGTTTTCATATAATAGGTGACAAAGTCTTCTCAACAGTCTTTCGATCCCTTTATTAATCAAAGAAGGCTCCCAAGAACCCTGCAAACAATGAAAAAAAAAACCCACGAAGGCTATTGCGAGCACACCCTCAGCGAATCAGCCTCTCATGGCTGGTAAGCTCGTAATAGATCTTTGGATATTTGTTAAGACTTCGATCTTTTGTCAAACTTGCCTTCAAATGGTTGTAGTCTTCACTACTTCAGCATATGTTTTGGAGTTTTCCCCTTCAACGTGCTTTGACTCAATAAAAACTCGAATGGCTTTAAGCCAATATAAATTGAGATTGACTGATTCAGTGCCTTGCTTCTGGAGCGATTAATTTCGCATTCAGCAACATGCTGTTCAGCAGGTTCTGTATAATCTTTCTTTAATTCATGTAGTCACTACTCAGCATGTTCCGGTTGGACAAGTCGTGTGTTACGCGGGAACACTTCAGCAATTTTGACTTATGATTTTACATTTTAATTTTTGCAATTTACTTCTCCAATGCTCGCCTTCCAGTGAGGACTTTGATGGGCTCATACGCTAGCATAGCATAAACAAGAGTTAGAGCATCTCTAACCCTATTGTAAGTTGGAAAAGTATTTCTCCAGAGGCATAGCACAAAAATCTAGTGGCATGATAAAGCACGATATGATAAAAGAGATAGAAATGCAATCACAAGTTCTAACAGGTCTAGATATCAACAATAAGTCTAAAAGCTAAATATAATATCCCAAGTCTCAAATAGTTGCTGGAGACAAATCCGATACAAAAAATACTAATAAAGGAAACTAAGATAGCTAATAATTTCGGTTAGACCTCCCGGCAACCACCTCAAGCTACGCCTGTGCTACATGGTCCAAATCTACACTCTCAACCTCCTGGGGTCCGTAGAAAGTATGACACCACTCCTCGAGACAGTGCCTTAAAAATGTTATCCAATCAGGATGGAACGAGTACAACTCTAACAGCAGTTCCAATACATGGTAGAAACTATAAGACAATAAATAGTAAATAAATACATGATGAGATAAGCAATATGGTATCAGAGCAAGATAAGCAGTGGAAAAATAAGTAGACAGGTACAATATGACAATAGACAATAATGTGAAATAAAATAGGAAAGACTGTATCTAACTAACTAAGTGTTTTGGATTACTGCTTTCAATATGTGATTAATCATCAATGATACTATACGATGTCTACAATAGTACGACTCAATCATACGGGTAAGGTATGATTAGTTATCAAACGATGTCTACGATAGTACGACTCAATAACATACATGATTGGCTATCAAACAATGTCTATGATAGTTGATCACATATCTACTTAGCACTCCACCATGACTAGTACAATAAATTCTATCATGACACATCACGACACATGGAACACATTGCGATGTCTAAATATGAACACGGTGATCAATGTCTACAATATGATGTAAGAAGCAATATATCTTACTAAAATCCACAACATACCAATATGCGAAACCATCGTGTCAGGAATCAAGTAAGATATCACTAAATATATTCATTATAATAACTATCAAATAAAAGAAACTATCAGAGAATGTACTCGCCTGAAATCTGGTGCTGAATATCAAATAGTATCCGAAACGGTTCCTCGAAGACCTATGAATTTTTATGTCAAAAAGGTATTTTGGAATCATAAATATGATTAAATAGGTCTAGGTGAGGCTTGTAGTTCAAAACTAGGTTATTTTGGGTCAACTAGTCAATTACCTAATTTTAGGTTCCATATTACCTATCTAGTTAGATTATGAGGTAATATTAGTTAATATCTTGCTAATCCTAGGTCTCTAGGTCAATATCTTTGATAAATAGTTATACTATATATATATATATATATATATATATATATATATATATATATATATATAGTATCATAAGGTATCTAATCAATATCTTAGTATTATAAACTATCTTAACCTTTGGCTAATACCCTTGTCATGCCCCAAAACTAGAATACTAGAGAGCGGGACTGACAAGGCCAGCTACATATACTTAGAGCACATCGGTACTCTGCATATACGGTGAAGATGTAAGACATGAGGGGTCACTACTGTCACGCCCCGATTCCGTGGAATCGATAGTCGTCCTCCGGGCGTGACGCCGTGCGTGCCTAGGTTGCGTATCGCACAAGGCCAATGTATTTTTGCATAACGAGCACATATTCAGAGTACGTAGATAATTGAAACACAATATTAAAATATGAAAATTTTCTCTTTATTGATAATGAACATCTTTTACAAACTCTTGAACGAGTCAGATAATTGCCGCATGGGCTTACAAAAGTGGACACAAAATGAGATAGTCATCCTGTACATTACATTATTTTACTAAAACTTCAAAAGAATAGACCTCCAGGCGGAGCTATCGCCTTTCCATGGAGCTGCATAAGTTATGTGTGCGAGCTCCTGGATCTTCAAAATGCTTCTACTAAGGCACAATCAAGGCGTGCCGGCAGGTGGACTGGATTGGGAGTCGCTCTAGCTTCCTTGCAAGATCATCTTAGTGCGGGGAACCAGTTTCAACGAGGCTCAGTACATCAAAATGTACTGGTGAAGGCGAGCTAACCCAACTATACCAATCAGCACGTTGTTTATATGAAGAATGCAAGTTAATTTATGTTCAACATACGTCAAGCCTGCCTTTAAGTTCAGTTGATCAAGATCTACCACATGACTCGGTTCGTACACATACTTCCTAAGCTATGAAACATGGAAGATATTGTGCACTTCAGATAGTGACAGTGGTAGGGCAATCTGATATGCGACTGAGGCGACTCGCTTTAGTATCTCGAACGGGCGGACGAATCTTGGACTTAGCTTCCCCTTTGCTCCAAATCTGGTAACCCCTCGCATGGGCAAGACTTTCAGAAATACTCGATCATCTTCTAAGAACTCAAGAAGTCAACGGTGCGTGTTTGAGTAGTTTTTCTGATGACTATGTGCTACCTTCAGCCGTTCATGGATCAAGCAAATCTTCTGGACGGTTTGTTCTACGAGTTCCGGGCCAAGAATTTGCCGTTCACCAACTTCATCCCAACAGATCGGAGATCTGCACTTTCGCCCATATAATGCCTCATACGATGCCATTTGAATGCTGGATTGATAGCTATTGTTATATGCAAATTCGGCTAACGGTAGATGCATGTCCCAACTTGTCTTTAAGTCCAAGGCGCAGAGCCATAGCATGTCTTCGAGGATTTGGTTGACCCGCTCTATTTGGCCTCCTGTCTGAGGATGGTAGGCGGAGCTAAACTTCAACTTCGTCCCAATTATTGACTGAAGGCTCTCCCAGAAGCGTGATAAGAATCATCCATCTCGATCGGAGATAATGGATACGGGAACGCCGTGGAGTCGAACAATCTCCTTAAGGTAGATCTAAGCCAGGCGATCGACACTCCAAGTAACTTTGATAGGCAGAAAGTGAGCTGACTTGGTAAGTCGATCGACGATGACCCAGACGACATTATTTTTCCGTTGCGTCTTTGGAAAACCAACAATAAAATCTATCGTTACGTGTTCCCATTTCCACTCCGGTATAGTAAGGTTCTGCATCTCTTCGCCCGGCTTATGGTGCTCGGCCTTTACTCTCTGACAAGCCATGCATTGTCACACAAACATCACTACATCCCTTTTCATGCCATGCCACCAAAATGTCGTGCGGAGGTCTCGATACATCTTTGTGCTTCCTGGATGTAAAGTGTAACTCGCATAGTGGGCTTTAGTGAGTATCTCCTTTTTGAGGTTTGCATCGTTAGGAACACACAATCTACCCTCCACTCACATCATTCCATCCGTGACTACCGCAAAGTCGGTCGCCTTTCCTTCTGAGATAAGATTATGTATTTTCGCTAGGAATATGTCGTCCTTCTGAGCGGACTTAACTTTCTCCAACAACTCTGGTTTGAGGCACAGCTGAGCCACTTGTGCCCCCTTTTTGTATCTGATTCGGAGTGTAATGCCCAAACTTTTGAGATCCCGTCGCAGTCTGTCATCGATGGCCAAGCTATCAACTAACACTCGACTCAGTGCATCAGCAACAACGTTGCCCTTGCCCGGTGTGTATCTGATCATCAAGTCGAAGTCGCTAAAGATTTTAAGCCAGCGTCGTTGCCGTAGATTCAAATCCTTTTGAGTATAGAGATATTTTAGGCTTTTGTGAGCCGTGAAGATCTCGCACGACATACCATAGAGGTAATGCCGCCACAACTTCAGCGCGAACACCACCTCTGCAAGTTCCAGGTCGTGCGTTGGATAGTTCCCTTCGTGAGGCTTTAATTGCCTTGACGCAAAGGCAATCACTTTGTCCCTCTGCATAAGGACACATCCTAAACCCTTTCCTGAGGCGTCGCTATAGATCTTAAAATTATCGGGTCCGTCCGGAAGGGTAAGAATTGGTGCTGAGATAAGTCGCTGCTTTAACTCCATAAATGAAGCTTCACAGTCGTCCGTCCATGCGAACGTTATTCCCTTCCGAGTGAGATGAGTCAGAGGCGAGGCGATCCTAGACCAAGGAAGCTCCGAATGTCGCTAGCTGACTCAGGCTTTTTCCACTTCACGATGGCTTCCACTTTCTTCGAGTCGATTGAGATGCCCTTCGCAGAAATAATGTGCCCGAGAAAGGATATGCTGTCCAACCAGAACTCACACTTGCTCAACTTCGCGTACAACTTATTGTCTCGAAGAGTTTGAAGCACAATCCGTAGGTGTCCTGCGTATTCATCCTTATTCTTCGAGTACACTAAGATGTCGTCTATAAATACTACCACAAACTTGTCAAAAAATGGTCGAAACACACAGTTCATCAAATCCATGAATGCGGCAGGGGCATTCATCAGTGCAAACGACATAATAAAAAACTCATAATGGCCATAGCGGGTTCGAAATGCTGACTTCGACATGTCCTTTGGCTTAATCTTCAATTGGTGGTAGCCAGAGCGAAGATCGAATTTTGAAAACACCGATGCTCCTTGCAACTGATCAAAGAGGTCATCTATCCTGGGCAGGGGATACTTGTTTCTGATAGTGACATTATTTAGCTCCCGATAGTCTATGCAGAGTCACAACGTTCCGTCCTTCTTCTTTACGAAGAGCACAGGTGCTCCCCAAGGAGACACGCTCGGACGAATGTATCTACGGTCAAGCAATTCTTGTAGTTGGCACTTTAACTCCTTTAGTTCAGCAGGGGCCATTATGTACGGGAATTTGGAAATCGGTTGGGTATTTGGGAAGGTGTTGATGGTGAACTCGATTTCTCGGTCCGGTGGCATGCCAGGTAGTTCGTTCAAAAATACATCAGGGAACTCTGCCACAATGGAAGAAGACTCAACGTTTGCATAATCCAGCTGCGTGTCCCGAACTGACGCTAAGTATCCCTCACATCCAGAGTGTAGCATCCGCCGACCTGATATCGCAGAAATCACCATGCAGGCTCTTGACACTTCTATTGCTGAACCACTCGTGTAGCAGAATTTGGCCTCTCCAGGTAGACGAAATATGACTCATTTCTCTGCACATTCGATAGTTTTCGAGCAAGCGCTAAGCCAATCCATCCCCAAAATGATGTCGTAATCCCGAACATCTAGGACTAACACATCGAGCGAGAGTTTTCTTTCCCCGATACAGACGTGACCATCCTGACATACTGAACAAACACGTATCTTTGTGCCCGATGGGGTGCTAACACTAAGGTCTAGATATAATGGTGTCATTTCTATCATGTTTTCTATGACAAAATTCGTGGATATAAAGCTATGCGTTGCACCAGAATCAAATAGCACACGAGCAGGTATGTTATTGAAAAGCAATATACCTGACACAACGGTGTCCGATGCCAGGGCTTCTTCCCATGTCATAGTGTACACCCGGCCTTGAGCTTGACGATGCCCGTGCTGCGGCGCGGCTCGGTTGGCTTGGGGTGCTGTGGCAGGATTTGGATGTTGTGGGGGAAGTTGGGAGGGGAGCGAACAGTTACTAATCTTATGGGTTGGATCACCACAACGGAGGCATGACCCTATCCTTCGGTGGCAGTCGTTTTCAGTGTGCCCTCCTTTGTTGCAGTAGGTACAACGTTGCCCTGGATTTTCTTTCGGATGACCGTCGTTGTTTGGACGCTTTGGAGCGGTATTTTCTCCCGTGTTGCTATGGTGCTTGTGATTGGAAGTATGCACAGTGCCGACAGCAACTGGAGGATACTGCGGATCAAGAGTAAGGGCATGGTTGAGAACTTCCCGCGTAGTCAGGTATTGGGGAACGACCACGTGCGCATGGATGGTTGGTCGCAAGCCGCCTTCAAATCGTCTCGCACGACTCGTCGCATCAGGTAAATATGAGCTTAAAAATTTGGCGAGACGGTTGAATTCAGCGGAGTACTGCTTCACTGTCATATTGCCTTGGCGGAGCTGCACGGACTCGTTCTCCTTCTGTCGACGAATGAGAGGGGGTATAAACTTCTCTTTAAAAGCACTACGGAAGGTAGCCCACGTGATCATCTCGCCTTCTTCGTTTACAAAGAGAGACCTTCGGTGCAAGTCCCACCAATCATGCGCGTTCAAACTAAGTTGTAGTTGGGCACACATGACATGCTTCTCCTCAGGTACCAGTAGCAGTTTGAAGTGATCCTCAAGCTCTGCCAGCCAATCTAGAGCCACGACCGGATCTTCAGTCCCTTTGAATGGCGTGTTGCAGACCTTCTTGAATTCGGCAAAGTCGAAGGTAGTCACTTCCTTATTCTTTGAAGTTTCAGACATTTCGACTTCAGACCTGGGTTGCTCCATCGGTGTCGCTGCTGTAGCTGCAGAAGGGTTGGAGGCCAAGGTCTGAACGATCTGTTGCAGGGTATCTACCTGCTTTTGTTGGACTACAAATCGGGCTTCTAGATTGCCTTCAAACTTGCTCTGTCGTTATTCCGCTCGCTTCTCGGCTCGTTCATAACGAGCCTCATCCCTCTGTTGGCTAGCTTCAAGTATCCGCATTATTTGTTCAATCGGGTCGACTCGGGGCATGGCTCGCTGGCTTCTGGAACTTCCCGAGGTGCTAGAACTACTTTATTGGGCTTGTACCTCACCCTGTGCTAGCGCTAAAGCTTGCACTTGTGTCATTCCTTCAAAAGAAGGTAACTTATATCAGGCTCATAATGTATTATGGACTCACTGTATGGAACGTATCTCATTTTGGCCAAACGAGTTCAAGAGTTCGCATAAGGAATATATCGTTAAAGGAACTTTCTGACACGAGGGTCAAAGAAACTTGAAGCTGTGCTCTGATACCAATATGTCATGCCCCGATTCCGTGGAATCGATAGTCGTCCCCCAAGCATGACGTCGTGCGTGCCTAGGTTGCGCATCGCACAAGGCCAAGGTATTTTTGCATAATGAGCACATATTCAGAGTACGCAGATAATTGAAACACAATATTGAAATATGAAAAAGTTCTCTTTATTGATAATGAACATCTTTTACAAACTCTTGAACGAGTGAGATAATTGCCGCACGGCTTACAAAAGTGGACACAAAATGAGATAGTCGTCCTGTATATTACATCCTTTTACAAAAACTTCAAAAGAATAGGCCTCCAGGCGGAGCTATCGCCTTTCCATGCAGCTGCATAAGTTATGTGTGCGAGCTCCTGGATCTTCAAAACGCTTCTACTAAGGCACGATCAAGGCGTGCCAACAGGTGGACTGGATTAGGAGTCGCTCTAGCTTCCTTGCAATATCGTCTTAGTGCGGGGAACCTGTTTCAACGAGGGTCAGTACATCAAAATGTACTGGTGAAGGCGAGCTAACCCAACTATACCAATCAGCATGTTATTTATACGAAGAATGCAAGTTAATTTATGGTCTTTCTATCTTACTTTAGTTCATTTTACAAGCAAGCATTAGACATGGAATTTACTGAAATAAACATGCCACCGTTCGGTGACTTTTACCTGCCCGTCTGAACCACCTGCACAATACTTACCATGTCCTTCCCTGACACGAAGACATAGTTAGCTTGCACAGTTTAAATATACGAGGGGATCACTAGCACGTTGCCATAGTGGACGAGTTATCGTCTCAGGAGGGGATGACATGCAACGCATATAACAGGGGCGTCACAGGCCATCCCGCCCGAAGCAGGCGACTATCAGGGAGTTCCGTCCGGATCGGATCGGTGCCAGTGCCCCAGCGATCGTCCGCAGGAACTAAGACCTTGTGCACAAGTTGTCCGTGATCAAACGGCGTCTATACTAAGTTATCAATTTATGCAATTTAAGGCAACACGAGCATAAGACAAGTAACATGTCAGGATTTGTTTTGCATAGTCTTCTTGATCAGTTTATTGCATAGCAAGGTATATTCTATACATTAGCACAATTTATAGAAGAAGTATACATTCTAACTAAAATTGAAGCATCATGAAGAACATTCTAAACGGACTAGCATGCAATAAGGTAATCGTTCACAAGTTGATTGACAATCATAAGTAATCCAAGGTTATTTCTTTGATCTTGACATCTTTTAGTTATTTTGGTATCGTTTGATCGGAACAATCAAGAATGCAAGATTTTAGATGTGAAAACTTGGAAGAAGGGTCAACTGAATCGAATATAGCCACTCACAAGTTGGTTGGAGAAAGGAAAGAAAAGAGGTGCTTCAAGACTCCGCTCGCACGACGTCTACTGCACGATCACCTGCATTACCACGAATAGCTGATCAATACCTCTTCTACTCTTTCCAAGCTCAGAATGGAATACAATTCAACAAACGAAAGCAATAAAATCCATCGAAACCGTTCAAGAAAACGCAAATCCAAAAACTAACTCAAAAGCACGAAAGCAACAAGGCGACAGCAAAAACTAGGCAAGAAAACTTGCAGCGGAGAAGTCCCTCTTGACTCTGCCGCTAAGTCCATCCTCGGGGCACGGTCCACTGAATATGGAAATCAATTCCGAAGAAGCAAATCCATAACAAGGATAAGATCTTAATTCAATCTATCCCGATCGAACGATACCGATTTGTATTTCTTAGTCGCGCTCCCCGAATAGGGGGAACGCGACACCACATCCTAACCAACTAATAGGAAGTTTTGTCAACGAAAATTAGGAATAGAACATACCACTATGAAACAATGAAGGGAACATTTTCTTCATCTCAGACTCAAGCACCCAAGTCGATTCTTCGACCGAATAATTTCGCCAAAGCACGCGCACGAGAGGAACCGAACGACTTCGAAGCAGCTTCTCTTTGTAATCCAAGATCCGCACAGGATGTTCAACATACGTCAAGTCTTCCTTTAAGTCCAGTTGATCAAGATCCACCACATGACTCAGGTCATACACATACTTTCTAATATGTGAAACATGGAAGATATCGTGCACTTCAGATAGTGATGGTGGCAGGGCAATCTGATATGCGACTGAGGTGACTCGCTTTAGTATCTCGAACGGGCCGACGAATGTTGGACTTAGCTTCCCCTTTGCTCCAAATCTGGTAACTCCTCGCATGAGCGAGACTTTGAGAAATACTCGATCACCTTCTAAAAACTCAAGAGGTCAGCGGTGCGTATCTGAGTAGCTTTTCTGACGACTCTGTGCTACCTTCAGCCGTTCACGGATCAAGCAGATCTTCGGGACGGTTTGGTCTACGAGTTTTGGGCCAAGAATTTGTCGTTCACCAACTTCATCCCAACAGATCGGGGATCTGCACTTCCGCCCATATAATGCCTCATACAGCGCCATTTGAATGCTGGATTGATAGCTATTGTTATATGCAAATTCGGCTAATGGTAGATGCATGTCCCAACTTGTCTTCAAGTCCAAGGCGCATAGACGTAGCATGTCTTCGAGGATTTGGTTGACCCGCTCTGTCTGGCCGTCTGTCTGAGGATGGTAGGCGGAGCTGAACTTCAACTTCGTCCCAATTGCTGACTGAAGTCTCTCCCAGAAGCGTGATAAGAATCGTCCATCTCGATCGGAGACAATGGATACGGGAACGCCGTGGAGTCGAACGATCTCGTTGAGGTAGATCTGAGCCAGGCGGTCGGCACTCTAAGTAACTTTGATAGGCAGAAAGTGAGGTGACTTGGTGAGTCGATCGACGATGACCTAGACGGCATCGTTTTCCTATTGCGTCTTTGGCAAACCAACAATAAAATCCATCGTTACGTGTTGCCATTTCCACTCTGGTATAACAAGGTTCTACATCTCTCTGTCCGGCTTATAGTGCTCGGCCTTTACTCTCTGACAAGCCATGCATTGCGACACAAACAGCGACACATCCCTTTTTATGCCATGCCACAAAAATATCGTGTGGAGGTCTCGATACATCTTTGTGCTTCCTGGATGTAAAGTGTAACTCGCATAGTGGGCTTCAGTGAGTATCTCCTTTCTGAGGTTTGCATCGTTAGGAACACACAATCTTCCCTTCACTTGCATCATTCCATCCGTGCCTACCGCAAAGTTGGTCGTCTTTCCTTCTGAGATAAGATTATGTATTTTCTCTAGGAACAGGTCATCCTTCTGAGCGGACTTAACTTTCTCCAACAAGTCTGGTTCAAGGCGCAGCTGAGCCACTTGCGCCCCCTTTTTGTATCTGATTCGGAGTGTAATGCCCAAACTTTCGAGATCCCGTCGCAGCCTGTCATCGATAGCCAAGCTCCCAATAAACACTCAACTCAGTGCATCAACAAAAACATTGCCCTTGCCCGGTGTGTATCTGATCATCAAGTCGAAGTCGCTAAGGAGTTCAAGCCAACGTTGTTGCCGTAGATTCAAATCCTTTTGAGTATAGAGATAATTTAGTCTTTTGTGCTCCGTGAAGACGGCATACATAGAGGTAATGCCGCCACAACTTCAGCGCGAACACCACCGCTGCAAGTTTCAGGTCGTGCGTTGGATAGTTCCTTTCGTGAGGCTTTAACTGCCTCGACGCAAAGGCTAACACTTTGTTCATCTGCATAAGGACACATTCCAAACCCTTTCCTGAGGCGTCGCTATATATCTTAAAATTATCGGGTCTGTCCGGAAGGGTAAGAATTGGTGCTGAGACAAGTCGTTGCTTTAACTCCATAAATGAAGCTTCACAGTCATCCATCCACGCGAACGTTACTCCCTTCTGAGTGAGATGAGCCATAGGCGAGGGATCCTTGCAAAATCTTTTATAAATATGCTGTAGTAGCCTGCTAGACCAAGGAAGCTCCAAATGTAGCTAGCTGAATCAGGCTTTTTCCACTTCACGATGGCTTCCACTTTCTTCGGGTCGACTGAGATGCCCTTTACGGAAATGATGTGACCGAGGAAGGATATGTTGTCCAACCAGAACTCGTACTTGCTCAGCTTCGCGTACAACTTATTGTCTCGAAGAGTTTGAAGCACCATCCGCAGGTGTCCTGCGTGTTCATCATTATTCTTCGAGTACACTAATATGTTGTCTATAAATACTACCAAAAACTTATCGAGAAATGGTCGGAACACATGGTTCATCAAATCCATGAATGCGGCAGGGGCATTCATCAGTCCAAACGGCATAACAGAAAACTCATAATGGCCATAGCGGGTTCGAAATGCTGACTTCGACATGTCCTCTGGCTTAATCTTCAATTGGTGGTAGCCAGAGCGAAGATCGATTTTTAAAAACACCGATGCTCCTTGCAACTGATCAAAGAGGTCGTCTATCTTGGGTAGGGGATACTTGTTTCTGATAGTGACATTATTTAGCTCCCGATAGTCTATGCAGAGTAGCAACGTTCCGTCCTTCTTCTTTACGAAGAGCACAGGCGCGCCCCAAGGAGACACGCTCGGACGAATATATCCACGGTCAAGCAATTCTTGTAGTTGGCACTTTAACTCCTTTAGTTCAGCAGGGGCCATTCTGTACGGGGCTTTGAAAATTGGTTGGGTATTTGGGAAGGTGTCGATGGTGAACTCGATTTCTCGGTCGAGTGGCATGCCAGGTAGTTTGTTCGAAAATACATTAGGGAACTACGCCACAATGGAATAAGGCTCAACGTTTGCGTAATCCAGATGTGTGTCCCGAACCGACGCTAAGTATCCCTCGCATCCAGAGTGTAACATCCGTCGAGCTGACATCGCTGAAATCATCATGCAGGCTCTTGACGCTTCTATTGCTGAACCACTAGTGTAGCAGAATTCAGCCTCTCCAGGTAGACGGAAGATGACTCATTTCTCTGCACATTCAATAGTTGCCGAGCAAGCGCCGAGCCAATCCATCCCCAAAATGATGTCGTAATCCCGGCAATGAGATATATCCTGAACTAATAAGCAAAATAGAATAACAAGTACAGAAAATAAAGGTGTGATCATGTAAAGACTAGACTAACAATTGTCCATCAATCATGACAAATTATATAAGTACGGCTTGATAATTTAACTAACTAAGGTTATCACAATCCTAATTACTAACATTTATAATGCAACACAATACTAGGGTTCCTTCTGATTGCATGCCACTACAGTCTGTCCGAGATATCCATACGCACAAATCAGCCGCGGATACTCCACAAGATACTCCATAAGATACGCTACAGGATACTCCATAAGATACGCTACAGGATACTCCACAAGATACTCAACAAGATAACCATATGAATAATCGATACTGCATGCAATCTAGGAAAATCCATAGCCATGTACTAAGTGAATCTCTAGTTAATAACCCCTGGCTTTTTCGTGTATGAATCCGGGTGTGGCATTCCATAGAATCCATCCTAGACATGATGCAACAAAATAAGTTATAATAGTAATATAAACAAGTTTTAATATACATTGCACAAACGGGCTCATGTAAGCCACGATAACAACCAAGCCATGTGAAACCAAGTGAAGCCAGGTAAAGCCATGTAAAGCTAGGTAAAGCTAACCATGTAAAGCCAAGTCCATCCAGGTGAAGCCAAGTGAAACCAAGTCAAGCCATGTCCGATGAAGCTATGTAAAGTCATGCCAAGTCAAGTCCAGTCAATCATGTCATCACGTGTAGCCGGGCAAAGCGAGGTGAAACCGAGTAAAGCCAAGTCAAGTCAAGTCATCTGAAGCCATGTAAGTTTATGTCTAGTCAGGTCAAGTCATCGCACGTCCGAGCAAAATCCAGAAGAATCAAAATGAAATCACGAAAAACCAAAAATTTCTACAGAAAGAGCACGATCGGTATACCGTCGGTACAGTCTAGTACACCGTCGGTATACCGGTCCAGAGATAGAAAAAACACAACAAGTCTGGATTCCAACAAATCGGTATACCGTCGGTACACTATAGTATACCATCGATATGTCGCTCCAAGTAGGCAAGAAAGGTTCTGGAAAACAAAGTTTCACAAATCAGTACCGTCAGTATACTGTAGTATACCGTCGGTATGTCGACCAAGACAAATATCCTGAAGTCGGTTAACAATGTCAGCAAGGATCGGTATACCATCGGTACACTGTAGTATACCATCGGTATGCCGATAAGGTTCACAGAAAATATCTAGAAATCTAAGTCGGTCAAAATCGGTATACCGTCGGTATAGTGTAGTATATCGTCGGTATGACGGTTTCCAAGGTAAAACTAGGCCAAAGTCAAGTCTGATTTTCGGGACTCAAATCAAACCCCAAAATTACCAGAACCAAGTCTAACAAGAAGTCAAGTCTAGGGTAAGTCTCATATCACAATATGGACTAAATCTCATGGTTACAAAAAGGAACGAAACAAGATCTTACCTGAAATCAAAACTGAAACAGACAAAAGGATAGAAATTATGATATGAACAACTATAGTAAGCAAGTCTAAGGTAAAAATAACAACCAAATCTCCAGGAAAGTAAAATGAAAGAAAGTAAAAGAAGCTCACAAAATTGGCAAGGTATACTTGCCTAAAGCGAGCTCCCAACCTAAACCTTCTAGTACACCAACACGAAGGGGTTCAGAAACCACACTTCAGGTCTCAAGACCAATCTCCAAGCTCGAGAGAAAAATGGTGAAGTAAAGAGAGAAAGAGAGAGAGAAATGAAAAATAAAAAGAAAAGAAAAGAAAAGAAAAATCAAGGGCTATTTATAGAGAAATTTTTGAAAATATTTCGAAAAGTAAAACATATATATGTCAGAAAGTATACCGTCGGTATACTGTATTATATCGTTGGTATACCGGTCAAGTAGTAAAGTTTCAATTTTTTAGAATTTTTGAGCTTCCTCGAGAACCAATATAATGCAAAAAATTGCAAAAAATACGTATCCGCTTCAAATACGAATATTGTGAGACGAGTCTCACAACCCTAGCCTATATGTATTGCCTTACCCAATCCATAACTTAGTATGTAGTCTATACCTTGGTATCATATATCCAATACCCATTCCTTGGTATCAACTCATTACCCAACTAGGATACCAACATACACCCTCAAACTTTACTTCACTAATGTACACAAAACCCATACTCACAATCACTGGTACATGCTAACCCTCTCTCACACTAATACCAATTCACTGACACCCTCGCACTATCACCTCCATACTAACCCCAACTGTACACACACCAACTGGCACACTTAATTGTGTGATAACAACATGCACTGATACCCTGGATGCAAATAGTTACCATATATATATATATATATATATATATATATATATATATATATATATATATATATATAACCTCCATACTCTAGCATACATGTGCACACTTGTGCACAGTCACTGCAACTGCCTCTACTCCAAACTTCTACATGCAGACTTGCACATAAAGCTACACACATATACATTACCTCATAATCCTTTAATTGAATGTAGTTGAACCCTGCAGTTATACCCATTCCCACTTCCATACATCATCAAGTACTGAGCTTGTTGTCTCACTAAGCCAGAACCTGAGACCTCACCTCCTTTCCCGTAACTCTGCTTGCAAAAGCCAGAACTCCAACACTGCAGACTCACAAGTCCTCATGTTGCACTCCTCATGAACCCTCAAGTGAACCTAGTACTGCACCTACCCAAGTACAACCCCTTGGCAACCTGCACCTAGTTCTGTAGGCACAACTTGCTTCTCTACTTACCCACTGGTTCAGCACCACACTGACCCTGCAGATCCCTACCCGACTGCAACTGCACTAAATTTTCCAATCTCCTGTACTGCCCAATATTGGCACAAGCCTGCAGGCTCTTCACATAAGTGCACAAGGCACTGCCACACTCCTCTTCTGCATGTATACACTGGAGCCATGCTCATAAGCAGTGCACAAGTGTGTACTGCTTCACACAGGAACCCCCACCTCTGTCAACACAGATATCCAGTCCTACACTTCAATGTATCACAGATGTATGCCACACTCCCACTCAGACCTGACACTAAACCACCCTCTCATCTAATACATGCTCATCTACTCACACACACACACACACACACACACACACACACACACACACACACATCACTCAATATGTATATAACATTCCATATATATTTATACACACACAACACAATACACATAAACACAAACACCTAGTGAGCACTATTAGTATCACACTATGATACTCTCATGATACACAATCCAAACTCAAGATTCACCATCAAAACTCTATGAATCAACTCATAAGCAATATATACATCTCAAATATATGAATGAATAATATAATTAGAGAGAATTATAATTAATTTGTACCAATTGCACAAAATTACTAAATAGACCATGATACCAAGAACAAATACCCAAAGCTCCATGAATCTGATATCAAAACTATGTAGAACATAATTAATACATTGAATGTGACTAGAAATTAGGTGTACAAAGTAAATTAGAGTTAAAATAGAGTTTGGACACCAAATGGATACAAAGACACCCAAAATACCATTTTTTTCTACCCGTATCATGGCGTATCATGATACAACCTCTATGTATCCATTTGTGGACACAATTCGGATTTCCAAATTGTCCACAAAATACCTAGAACTATCAAATTAAAGGTCATTACTACCTAGTTCTTCCCCTATTGAATTTTTCCTAGCCATGGGTGGGTTCCTAGAGGTTTAATATGACAATTTAACATAGAAATTGATATAGAAAAAAGATTATACCTGTTGGAAGTTGGAATCCCAATGAAACTCCTCCAATTGACACAAAATGGATGTGAACACAACTCCTCCTAGCAAAGCTCTTCTCCAATGTCCTTCTTGCTCTCCAAGGCTTCTAGATCTCCATGGAGATTGGTATAAGAAGGAATGAGTGGAATTGGTTGGGGAAAATTGGTAGCGATTGAATAAATTGGGGATTTAGAGTTTTGGGGAAGATGGAGGGTAATAATATGAATGGATGGATGAACTAACCCTAATTAGAGTATGCCTCTTATAATAGGGTTAAGGTTGATTTGAGATATCCAAAATTCTTCTCTCTATTCTCTAATAGTTGTCATAAATGAAATCTTTAAAATAATGGAAAGGTATCTATATTAAACAAAAAAAATATTCTATTTATACACTATTCTTATTAATTATATATGACTAAGTCATGATTAATAGTAACCAACACTAACTAACACTAGCTAACACTAATTAATGCAAACTATTTCTAACTAACACTTAATTAATCTACTCAACTAAGTCATGAGCAAACATAAATGGCAATAGCTAACTATAACTAACACTTAGTCCATTCTAATTATCTAGCACACTACCCAATTCCAATTTTAATATAACTATATAAATATAAATATAAATATAATATCAATAAATAGTGAAATGACAAAAATTATCCCTCTCCCAGAACTAAGTGGTTATAATCCTACCCCCCTTAGAATAATTTTGTCCTAGAAATTAAAAGACAAAACTAGCACAAAACAGAACAAGCACAATTAAGAAGGAAGATACCTCACTTTTTAAGATAGGGTATTGCCCACTCATCTAGTCTTCTCTTTCCTAGATAGTCATAACATATTCATCACAATCTTCTCTATGGTCACAACTCCGATCTATTCATGGTCTAAGAAAGTCCTATCTAAAATCAAACAACATAAAACTCTATAAAATAAATCATCCATTATCAATAACATGCATGGTTATAATCCTACAAGTCATGATATTGCAGTCTCTATCAACGGTTACTACTGATTATATTCCAGCATAAAAATCACTGATGCACACTATAATGTACTAAGGAATCAAACAAATCAATTGATAAAAAGGAAAGGAAGAAAAAGAACAGAACAACATCTACTAACCCATTACCTGTAGTATCGGTCTCCTCGACCGTCATCACAAAAGCCCCACCCTGCTGTGGTGTCTCCCTCTGCAGGTGCTGGGCTATTTGTTATGCCACAGGTGGTTTCACACCTCGATCTCCCGCAGGATCGATCGCCCCCGCTGGACGCGAATCACCGCGCAAATGCTCCTACAGGACAACTGTTTCCATCAGGACGTGATGCCGCGCGAGCCTGGAGTTGCGCCCGTGCAAGGCAAATACCGAAACAACCATTGATAACTAGTTCGCAGAGTCGCCATAGCGGAAACATAAAATAAATACAAGTATTGAATCCAAAACAAACGCTTTATTGATTTTAAGTAAAGATTACAAGCTGCGCTAGGACGAGATTACAAGTCGCTCGTGCTCTTTCTCTCTAATTATAATGAATATGCCCTTAGTCTTACAACTGAATCAAACACTCTGGATTATGATGTTCCCACACATTACGTCTCATATATGTGACTCCAGGTCCGTACGTCACGCTCCAAGATGCCAAGTGCGGTCCAGCACCTCGATGCGTCAAGCGATCTCTCAAAACCCTGCGAGTTCTTCCTGCACCCAGCATGCAATCTAGTTGGGTATTAGTATATTGAATGCACTGGTGGGGAGGCCTCTCGCCCGCACCACAAAACAAGTACATTCATTAGTTATGTGCACTGACTGATTATGTTGTCTTTCTAGTCTTTGCCTTAGAAATAGTTTTATGACAATATAATGAAAGTAATACATGTGTCTGAATCAAGAGTGTCGTACTGTAATTAGCTGAGTTCGCCTTACCTTTTTCTTACCATTCGGCCTTTCCTGTCATTTGTAGCAATATAATCAATAATCTACCAAGTAATGAAGAACATCTATAAATTTTAAGTGTTATTGATTGTGTCTCTGCCTCATACATGTTTTACTCAAACTATGTCATATCCCATACATCTATTCTAAAGGTGCAAATTGCCTTGCATTATACTCCTCCATGCTACTCCTCTTCCGAATGCGGATCACCGCTATGCATGCATGACTTATCTATATAAAGGTCACTGGCTCTGTTAATCATATTGGACATAATCTGGGATGGAACGGTTGTCTTTCTAGCTCGGTTGCGATCCTTACTGGATGTCCCAAACCATCCGACGAGTCGGTTATCTTTTCAGGTCGGTATCAAGCCTTGTTGGACGTCCCGCACTCTAGTACTTCAGATAGCTATTACCAGGACTACACTGACATAGTCCTCCCGGGCCGACACGATTCAGATGCCTCAGCAATCGTTTCGAGGAATCTTTCTCTACCTGGTGCGCAATCAATTATCCGTGACCATGCAACTACTTCACCATTTCCATCCTAGCCGAGAACTTTCTGCTCGATTTCTTCTATCCGAGGACTACACTCGGATCATTCTCTTATCCGAGGACTTCAGCTCGGTTGATTCTTCTCTGTGCAGCTCCCTGATCGGAGACTGCCTCGATGATTTGTATATCCCAAGTACTTTCTCTTCTTTTCTTCTCCTGACTCGGAACGACTACTTGATAGTCTTTCTTGTCTATGTATGCAATATGATTCTACTCTAACTCCGTTTTACATTCTGTGCGATACAGTACATCGATATTGTAAACGAGATCTACTTTGTGGCACAACATATGAAACTTACTCCATGTAGATCAATACTCTAAGTTACGCACTAGCAAGACAGAGTTTTCATATTCTATACACATGATAAGGAGGGATTATTCCTTTAGCTATGTGAGTTTATCTCTTTTTATTAGCATAAAAAGGTTATCGCTTAGAAACTAAAATGTATCATTAGTGTGCAGCTAAGTGGAGACAGGTTCATCGGAGCCACCCACCTTAGCGATGAATCGCATCGGCCGAGCGAGACTCCAAGTGCGCCTCTGAAAAGTCTAAGTCTGAACTCCATTTAATGGTCCAAGTCTGAATGCCTTTGCATCAAACGAGTCATCTCGCTGAGCAAGGCAGGACGGTTCGCTACACTTGTGTCATTTTAATCGGCCCTCCGGGTTGAGCGGAGTGGGTCGTTACATAATATACCACTCAGAACAGTCTCGTCCTCGAGACTTCATGAGCGAAACTCGTATTATCGCACAACTTCTAAACCAAACTCTATATGTCTCATCTAACTTTCAAAGATTGTTCCAACACTACATTCATTCCTTTCCTCACCTCGCTCTACGCACGCGCTTAGTCAATCTCATCGAACAACTCTATCATTCAATGCTAACGAAATATATTCAAATTAATTACTGCATTCCCTAACTCAACTCTACTGTGCCTAGCGCAGGGCTGTATTACTCAATCATGGGATATTCTATAACTCAACGTGCACTAGGAAAACTTAGGCTTAGGGTGAACTTGCCCAATTGTTATACTCTATCCATGCGAACCCAAAACATATTCAACTGGTTACTCTACGTCGCCTATCGAAATCCAGCGTTACACCTAAACCCAATCCATAATATCTTCAAGACTTCAAGTTCGAATCTCAGCTAATCTTCCAATCTTGTCTTGCATCAAGATCTATCTCGAGCCACCGCCCATTCTCGCTAAGTAAATTTACTACCACCCAAAATTGTCGCATCGAATTGCCTACGTTTTCTGACTCATTTATTGTGCTTTAGTGCAGAGCTAATTTGCCCGACATGGGGTACATTCTAATCCTTCGCGCCTTAGCTCCGTTCGAACATAACTTCCTATTCGTTTTCTCATTCTGTTTTGCACGTGTGCTTAACCATTTTATTGAATGACTCTACTGTTCAATTATTGCATTCCCTGACTCAGTCTCTTACTATATCTTAGCGCAGAACTATCTCTTTCATACGGGACACGTTACAATCTTTCGTTTACGAAAGTCTAGTTTGAGGCTAACTTACACCAATTTTCATACTCATCCATGCGAATCTAAATATTTTTACTCGCAACTGCATTCGAGTTATGCATTTCGTTAAGTCTGGATCGTACCCATATTCATGGCATCCCCCAAATAAGTGTATTTCAACCAAGCTTAGTGATAGCGAAGTCGGACAAGCTACTCGTGAAAGTCTTTTGAATCGTCAATCGTTTCTCTACTCGACTAACCGAACTCTGGTTCGTTTAGTCATCGTCTACCCCAATCCCACTCAAATCCAAGTATTGCATTACTAGCAACGTACATCTTCCAAGCAACAATTCAATTCGTTATGCCAACTTATCTTGAATATAAACAATTCCAATCATAAACGTTCCGTCCGACAAATTTTCAATACCGTCTTGTTCCTCTCCATAGCATAACCTATCCAATCAATCAATTACCATCCAATTTCTATCGTCCGTTGCGTTCATTTTCAAGCCAACGTCGCTAGGATACACTCCCAGTTCCAAGTCCTAAAGTATTGTTGCCCCAGTTCTATCATTTTTTCGAACGATACTCTGAAGTCAGTCACTCCAGTTCAAATCACGGCGTAGGGTCGCCTGACTAGGCACTGTTTGATAATAAACGAAAGAAATAAAACTAGGTTTATACGAAACACTTTCTTCGGTTTACAAACAAGAAAAAGAAGTACAATTAATCCTATACGAGGATGTTAAGTACAAAATTTGATTCTGGGAAAATATTGCTATAGAAGTCTGATCTGCGGTCGATCACTTTGTCCCTTGGACCACACGATGACGAAGAAGTGCTATAGAAGAAGAAGAAGCTTCAAAGATCGCAAGAGGGATTGGATGCTCAATGCCAAAGTCGTCAATCACTACTCTCTGTTTGTGCTCTAGACTCTTCTCTCTCAAAAATTGATCCTTTTTCTCTGTGACTAGGGGTCTCTATTTATAGAGCTCAGTCACAATAACTGTCCAGTAGGCGTAGAAGCCGAACAGTGGAGAGTGTAACGCTCTTCACGCGGCGGTTATGATAACTGCTACCCACGTCTGAATGATCTCCTGAATCCGCGTGTGACGCGTGTCCCATTATGAGGTAATGCGTATAACTGCTGCGAAGATCACGGCATGCAAGCCACGTAGGTAACTGCCCCTCGCGTAGAGATGGTTGGCGTAGAAGCCAAATAATTGTTGTATTGGCATAAAAGCCAGAATAACTGCATTGTTGGCGTAGAAGCCAAATAGCTGCATTATTGGCGTAGACGCCAAGTAGCTGTCTTGATGGCGTAGAAGCCAAGTAGCTGTATCGTTGGCGTAGAAACCAACTAGCTGTCATATTGGCGTAGAAGCCAAATAGCTGTCATATTGGCGTAGAAGCCAAATATCTGTGTTGTTGGCGTAAAAGCCAAATAGCACGTAAAACTTGATGTTGACTGGGGTCTTGAGCGTATTCTGGACCAAATAGCCTTATCATGCACCTTTGCAAATATAGCCTGAGTTGGCATATTTCGAGGAGATAGCATACGGCGTACTCCTATAGCTGAAAATAGCCTGATGGCGTAATGTGCATGGATGGTGATGTGGACGTATTAGCCCTAATTATAGCTCACCCAGTCATTAAAAGTAGAACCAAATCTCGTGCATTAAATGCAGAGATCTGCCCCCATCTCGCACATTAACTGCAGAGACGTGCCTCGAGTTCTGTACGAAGAGCAGCTTTTGACGTGGCGGTTGGTTTCGTCTCATCCTGAGCGTAAAAGCTCATGTCTGCCTGTGTATAATAGGCAGCGTATTCTTTGAATGCGTAAACGACGTCTTATATCAAGGCTTTGTCACTAGACAACAGTCTGGGGCTCTGTGTAGAATCATCATTACAGCCGTCCTCTTGATAGTCGTACAGTACTCTTTGTCAGGAGTCAGGTTCACTGCTTCGTCTGACAGGTTCATTCGACGAATACGAAGAGTTCTCGTACAACTTCCCGCTGCATTAAAAGCAGATAGGTTTTACGCCGCAGTGGCGATGTCACAACCTTTTTACGCCAAAGCAGTCGAGAAATACTACATTACGCGGGTTGTTCTGGAGCTATGTTTTACGCTGAATAGCGTTAAAGCTCTGTTGTACGCCCATAGCTCTGAAGTCATATTTACGCTACCCAGTGCATGTTGGGTTTTACGCGTATGATTCCCCAGCGTATTTTTTATGCTTCTACAAGACCCCATTCAAAGTTTTCAAATTCCTCGTAATTTGAAATACTTTGAATGAAGCATGAAACGGTCAAATTTGACTCGTTCCTCGAGGCTGATTTCTCGGCGAAATTTTGGAATTTGTTGGGATTTGATGTGATCTCCTCTGCCTACATAAAGGTGAATGAGTTAACCTGTTTTTCCCACACTTCCTTCACCACAAAGAGATGGTTGCCGAGCTTCGTCGGGCTGACTTGAGGAAGAAGAAGATCATGTTCTTCTAGCATGTACGGAGCCGTAAAAAGAGGCGTCGAAGAGCAAATGTCCTCTGCAACGATGGATCATGGAAGGATATCATAGCTTCCTTTGCTCGGGATGGTCAGCAATTTCATATGACGATTCGTCCAGGAGAGAGGAAGGGTCGTATTGGACCACACAGCTTGCTAGCTGTATTTTCTCCCATTATGGTGATGGGCGAAGGTAGGCAGTTTGGCCCTGTCTTCCAGTATTGAGTTGGGTCTGAACCCCTAACACAATTCTAGGGCATGCCTGCCATGGCGTATGGAGGGTGGGCTTGAATAATTTATACAGGCCCAGTTATGTATCCTTCCGCCATTAATCATTTTCTTGTTCATCGGCCGCAGAAGCCGATGAAGTGCCGTAGAAGACGAAAAAGATCTACACCAATATGATAACCTGGCACAGCAGATTCTTGGTGTGATCTTAACTGAAAATAAGAAACCCTTTGTAGAAAAAGGATTTCCATCATATGTAATCATGAAGATGAAAAAATTCTTTGTAGACTGGATTTCCATCATATGTAATCATGATTAATAAGATTGTCTTCTTTTACGCATCTGATGATTTGCCATATTTGCTGTGAGGAAGTCTGAATATGTGCAGCTTCGGCACGTCTGAATAACTTTACGCCGACTCTGATAAGAGAGTATCTGATCTCGTCCCGTCTTTTACGCGTAATTGAAGACGCGTAGAAAGCTTCTTAGCATTAAGTCGTCTTTGAAGATCCAAACTGTCATGCTGTTTTGGACGAGGGGTCGCGTAGAATTTCTGAACTGTCACTTCTTTGACACGAAGAATTCTTGTTCAAACCATCATCTTCAAGAATGATTTCCCGAAAATCTCTTGAAATAGGGCAAGAAATGGCCGTCAAACAGGCCATACTTGAACTTTTGAGAAAGATTCCGGCCAGACTTTGGCTGAACTTCCAATGGCCTAAGGAGAAGAGTCATCTTCAATGCTGACTTCTGTGTATTTTGGGTACTTGGGATGTTTTGTAGCCAAAAGGAGCATTTTCTGCGTAGATCCTTGTAATTGACCTTCTTGAAAATTGTTCAGATATATGCGTATTTTAAGATATGCGGAAAGTCATAGATCCGTAGCTTCTGTATCTTCTGAGCGTAGAATCATAGATATGTAGCCTCTGAGCGTAAAACCATAGATTTGTAGCTGTTGAGCGTAAAATCGTAAATCTGTAGCTTCTGAGCGTAAAAACTTCTGAGCGTAAGATCATAGACTTGTAGCCTCTGAGCGTAAAATCTCCTGAGCGTAAGATCATGGGTTTATAGCTTCTGAGCGTAAAAGCTCCTGGGCGTAAGATCGTAGATTTGTAGCTACTGAGCGTAAAAGCTCCTGAGCGTGTAGCATGGATCTGTTTATGCAGTATGACTGTCCGTCTTCTAATGATATGCTGACGTGGTCCCCAATCATAACCGAATATTAAATATCGAATTTGGTTAGGGATTCGAAGATTTATCTGAACTCTATAAATACCCCAAGGCCTTGAGAGAAGAAACCCTTCATCTGTCTTTTGCAAAAAACCTTCGTCGCTTTGAGAACTCTTCTTCGTCTCTTCTCTGAGAACTCTGAGTTTTAGCCATGGCACCGAAACAAACTTCAACCGCTAAGGGAAAGAAAGTCGCCTCTTCTTCTCGCTCCTCTGCTCAAGCACGAGCAACTCCCATTGGGCTGAGTGAACCCCGATTTGAACGAAGTGTCCCACCGTCAAGCTGTGCACCAGGCGTCATAGGTAAAGTTTTTTGGGAAGAGAAAAACCTTTCGCACACGTTGTACGTGAACGCGCAAGGTCATCTTCTGTGCTGAGAGCCTCTTCGAGGAAGATGATGCACAGAGATGTTTTATCATTACGCCCACATTCCTAATGTGTCAGCGTAAAACCATCTTTTCGCAGTCTGGCATAAAAAGCTCAGACTGCCGAAATTTGGCGTACACTACAAACTTTGAGTTTTACGCACTGGATGTAAATTCCGGCGTACAAATTCAAAATTTTGGCAGTCTGGCGTAAAAACTCAGACTGTTAGATTTTTGTGTATACTGCAACCTTGAATTTTACGCCTCGGAAATAGGTTCCAGCGTAAAAGCTCAAGTTTTTACAGTCTTGGCGTAAAAGCACAGACTGATCATCTTTGGCGTAAATTGTAAGAGTGTATCGTCTAGTGTAGAAACTGACTTGTTCTCTTGCATTTTGTAGTGGACTTGCAGATCCCTCTATTGGCTGAGGTGATGGGTTCTGCTGCTGGGATGCTGAACTCCAATTATCTGGAGGACTTATCCCATGTGACATTCCCTCTGGAACCCAGTATCCTGAAGAAAGGGGAACTCTGATATCGTCTCAAGGAGAACGAATGCTGTTGAGTATGATCAGCGGGGAGCCCCTGACGTATATAGATGGGACCGAATATAGGAAACCAGCTTTCCTATTCGGGGATATGATTGATAAACAATCCCAGACGAAGCCCAAGAAGGAAAATTGGGTGTTTACTGCTGAGGGCATGGTCATGTTCCTGCCAAGGATGCCCAGAGATTACCCTATCTCGGCGTTCTTCCATGCCACGCATCCCAGGAAGATGTCATGGACCCTGACTCCTGATCTTCACGGCCAGCCGGGGAAGATATTTTATCAGAAAGGATCAGGCCAAGGATTATTTATGAGCCGTCCTTCAGGCACTGTTATGCCTTTCAGGGGATTACTGCCGGGCAGCGTCCCGAGTGAGGACACTTCACTGCTCCAGCCGGTTCAAGTATCGACTTTTTGCAATGACTTCATGGGGCAGGGAGGAGTATACCCCAAGGTTAATCCTCGGACCAGCGGGTGGCTTAGCCCCAGGAATCTTCGATGGGCCCGTTTAACTGTCTGGGCCCTGAAGCACTTTCAGACGGAGCTGGAGAGCATTGGTCTGTTCGCGGCTGTGAGTGCTACAGTGTTGGGCTGCCTCTCAACCCCAACCTATTTTTGGCTTTGATGGAGCGGTATATCTCGCTCACTGGGACTTTCGCCACTCCGCTAGGGGAGTTGGGACTGGCCCTTCATGAGATGGCAGAGATTTCAAGACTGCCAATGGGGGATACTCCTTATGAAGAGTATGTCCCCACAAACAGGGAGCTGAGGGATACAAACCCTCGGGCAGTGGCAGTGTACCAGGAGCTAATGAGCCATTATCTAGCGTGCACCACCTTCTACAATGAGCCCTCTGATTTGGCCCATACCAACAAATGGGCGTCCTATCTCTTCTTTCATCAGGCCAGAGATGCTAAGCCAGACTAGGTTGTGGATAGCAGAGATAAGCCTTTGAATCTTCTGAGCATGCTTAATGCCCAAACGGTCGATGATCTTATTGAAGACGCTGGGGCTTCAGATCATGTTCTCGATGAGGAGATAGGGGATTATCCTGCAGGCACTAAAGCCTACAGTTATATGAGGCATTGTCGTAAGCCTCTGTCAAGGGAAGCTCAACTGGCTGGCTTCCTCTCTGTATGGTTACGCAGATGGGTAGTACCTGGCATCGCGTCTGCGGATCGCATCCATCGTAACACCTTGTGGCCTGCAGTTCGTTTGGTGTTTGGAGCAAGACTGGGCCTGCTCCCTGCCATGGTATGCCGGATACAGGCTGGCCTGAGGGCCATTACTGATGGGCTGCTTGCAGATGAAACATGGCGTGAAGGATTTCCCAGAGTGGAGTTACCATTCCTATATCTGATGGGATGGTTAATCCTTCATAACCCCAGGGTGATGTCTCCCGGTTCCGCCAGCGGTTCAGGAAATAACTTCTTGTTGAATTACAAGAATTCCTCTTGGAACGTGACCACCGTCGTAGATTGTCGGCGAGCATTAAATTTTGCTCATAGGTGGAAGCTCTTCTGTATCGTCCCCACTGTACATCTCAATCAACAGGGGACGAAACTTCAGGATTCAGGTCACGGGAGGACTATTCTTTCTCCCGAAGCCTTCTACTGGTTGGTCTGCATTAGACCTTCTCATCTGCTGTACAGGAGTGAGGACCACTGCTATTTGGAGCCTTATCTGCCTAGCCGATTTGCCAGGCAATTTGGGTATGACCAGTTGCATGTGGGGAATGCTATCACCAGCTTCAAGTTCAGAGGTGGACTTATCGACGGAGCCAGAGGATGGCGGTACTTCATAATGGGTTGTACTGGAGCAACCTTTACTGTGCCCGCGACTTCTCTCTCCATGGAGTTGCGCATCCTCCATTCATACGCGCAATTTTATGCGTCCATGAATACCTTCCATCGTGATTTTGATATGCGTGGAAGTTTTAGGATGCCCCCTCATAAGTCCACTGGAAGAGAGGAGATCCCATCAGTCTCCTCTGATGAAGGTGAAGACCCTGTCGGTCCAGACAAATTTTTGCTGATAATACCGAGAGGCCTGATAGCTCCGCCTGCAGAGCCTCTCGTTATCCCCAGTAAGCGAAGGGCTTCTACTCTGAAAGAGCCTTTCCCTCGCAAGAAAAGAAAGACTGTCAGTGGTCCTAAAAGGACTTCCAGCCATGAGGCTTCTAGGAGTGAGCCTGTTGTTCCCCCTATTGGGGGTGATTCTTTGATCAGAGGTCCTTCGCCTTTTAGAGAGGAAACCTCCATAGTTTCGGCTGACAGTGTCGGAGATTCTTTGCTCGAGACTGCTATCGCTACTACCGCTACTGGTAGTGCAGTGAGGTCACCTTCGAGGCCAAGCATATTAAGGATATCTTTGTCCAGACAAATAATGGGTCCAGCCCCTTCTTCGTCTGTAAATATTTCTAGCGAGATTCCACCCGATGAACCTCGAGTGGATCTTGGTAATGACTGGGAAGACTATCCTCCAACGTCAGTTGGTGCACCCTCTTCCCCAGGTATGACAGCTCGCTTAGCATCATTAAGAAATGATTTAGCTGTACAGGCTGCGGACGCGACATATATACCATCGGCCATGGGTAAATGTTGTCCTTACGCCTCTTTTAGGAAAATTAACATCAATTTGATATTAACTTTCTCTTGTCTTCTTTTCAGGCGAAGACATCATTGGGGAGGGTGGAGTTGACACCACTTCTGACTTTGTTGCGGACCTCGCTGATGAAACGACGGCGCCCGACGTCGAAGAAGCGGGCTTTGAAGCTGCCGATCTTTTATCCGCAACATTTTCGGGCGTCGTCTCGCCAACAGCAGTCCAGATATCATCAGAGGGGGATGAGCCTATCATCGCGGCTGTGCCTCCTTTGAGTACGCCAGCAACTTCAACCGTTGCGAGTGTTCTTTCTTTTGTCGCGCCATCTGTTGAGTCGACGGCCGTGGCAACGTCCTCCGCGGTTATTCCTGAAAGGAGATTTCCCGGTATTGCAGCCACTCCCAGCGTGCATCCGGTCTTCGATATGCTGATCGAACAATATACCAGCCTATTCTACCGCAGTTTGACGGTGTTAATATCCATGGTGCTGGAGAAGAACATGAGTTTTAATAATGTGCTGATGTCCTCCCAGCTTGCGATAGCGCCGATCAGAAATTTCCATGACGTTGGACGAGCTGATGCTCTGGAGCAAATAGTTAATGGTTTGGAACAACCTATTAACAATTATTTGCAATTGTCTCGAGACAACGTCGATGATATGATTCAGGCTGAGTACGACTCCTTGACTGCGAGGCTTGCTGAGCAGATGGAATCTCTGAACAAATCCATCCAGACACAGCAGCAAGAGATGAATGAAGAGCGGGCCGTCTTGGAGGAGGTAATTCCTCAGATAACGAAGTGCGAGGCCGAATGTGAGGGAAATGAAGTGAGGGTCCGCAAATTGGAAGATAAACTCGCTCAGGCAAAGGAGTGGGCTTTCCAATCATCGGTAGCTCGAGATGTGTTGAAGGGCCGAATAGAAGCAGCTCAGCAGAACCTGGCACATGCGGGTGTCATCCACGCCGGTTTTGTACATGCTCGGTCTGATCTATCCCTCCTGAGCGATGATGAGGCACGAATGGAGCGGGCTCGCGCTAATATCTTGAACTCCAGAAATGAGAGGTTGGCTGCTTTGGCGTGACAGGTTCACGATTTAAGTGCTCCTCCCCAATGATGTACCCTTTTGCTTTCTCTATAATTTTGCTATTCACAGAGATAATAAAGATACTTCTTCTGACTTTGTGGACCTATCACTTTGGAATATAAATGATAGGCTAGGATGAAAGTGATATCAGAGGTAATATGGACGTGATATACTTTCGGTAAGCTTCAGCTGGACATATCTATTCAGAGGTTATATGGACATGATAGAATATGATCCAACTAAATTTGTATACAAAACACTATCAGAGGTAATATGGACGTGATAGGTTTTGACGATTCGAATTAGTTGAACATATCTATTCAAAGGTTATAAGAACATGATAGAATATGCTCCAACTAAAATTTGTGCGTAGTATTGTCAGAATGAAATCTTCATCATACTGCGTTTAAGCAAGGGTGATTAAGCGTAGTACTTCTTCAGGAATTTGCCGTTAATAGGAGCCATTAACAAGTCTCCATTAGGCTTGGCTAATCTGTAAGCGCCATTTGAAAATGTCGTTTCAATCACATAAGGGCCCTCCCATTTGGGCTGGAATTTACCCTTACTTTTGTGCGTGATGATCATTGGCCTTTTCACAGCTAAAACTAGCTCGCCAACTTTGAACACTCTTTCCTTCACTTTTTGATTAAAAGCTCTGGAAATGCGTGCCTGGTAGAACGCAATGCGTTATTGAGCTTGAAGGCGTTTCTCGTCTAATCCTTCCAGCTCTTGAAGCCTTAATTGATTATTCTTTTCCTGAGTCAACTCATTAGCAACTGCTATTCTGAGTGAGGGAATTTGAACTTCAATGGGGAGAACTGCTTCACTCCCGTAAACCAATGAGAATAGGGTACAACCTGTTGGTGTTCGTACCGTTGTGCGGTATGCCCAGAGGCATTCTCCCAATTTCTCATTCCAATCTCTTTTATTCGAAGAAACGAACTTCTTCAAGAGTTTAATGATGGTTTTGTTGAAGGCTTCCGCCAAACCATTAGCAGCAGGATTATATGCCGTAGAGGCCATATTTTGTATCCGATTCTTATCGCAAAATCGGTGAAACGCTTGGCTGATGAATTGAGGCACGTTGTCATGGATTATCCTTCGGGGTATCCCAAAGCGATAAATGACATGATGCTTGATAAAGCTGATCACGTTGGATGTCTTTAACTCAGCAAGAGGGATCGCCTCTGCCCATTTGGAGAAATAATCGGTGATAGCCAATATGAACCGATGTCCCCTAGAAGACGACGGGTGAATCGGACCAATGATATCCATACCCCATGCTTCAAAGGGCCATGATGCAATAGTAGGATGTAAATACTCAGAAGGCTGATGTAAAAAATCCGCATGAACCTGACAAGCTTTGCATTGTCTTGTATATTTTATGGCATCTGCAATCATGGTAGGCCAGTAATAGCCCATTCTACTGATACGATTCTGTAACTTAGGACCGGGTTGATGTTCTCCACATACTCCGTCGTGAGCTTCTCGGATAACCCGTTTTGCATCATCGTCAGAGAGACATCTTAACAATAGTCCATCATAAGTTCAACGATATAGACTTTGGGAAGAAGCATCAAAATAGAAGCGTAGTGATCGTCTTTTAATCGATACTGCTTCTTTGGGATCTTCTGGTAAGATTTCGTATGCTGCGAAGTCTATAAAGGAACTTCTCCAGTCTCTTGCAGGAAGAACCGTGTTTACGGCATAGCTGCGTTCCATGTAAAAATTATTTTTCACACAAAACAAATCTCTGTTAAGAAGGATCGCCGAGTTCTGCCTTCTTATAGGAATAGCCAGATCTGCAGCTAGGCTGGCCAGAGCATCAGCTTCCAAATTTTGAGATCGAGGCACATGCTCTAAGAAGAATCCTTTAAAAGACATGGCTATCTCGATCGTTGCTTGGTGATAAGGAATGAGGTCTGGATTGCGGACTTCATATATTCCTCTAACCTGATTGACGATCAGCTGGGAATCACCAAAAGCTTCCAAGTATTCAACATCTAATTCTTTAGCGACTTGAAGCCCGATGAGTAGGGCATTATACTCTGCCACATTATTAGAGCAGGGTTCGCTAAGAGAATATGCTCGATAGATGACGAGTTTGTCAGGAGTCACCAGAACAATTCCTACTCCTGAAACCACGTTTCCCTTAGGACCAGTCCGAGAGGCACCATCGAAGAATAGCTGACATGTATCATCTTCCATTGCAGAGTTACATTCTACAACTTCGTCGGGAATGTCCTCGTATAGTTTGGAGGTTTCTGGAATTGGATGGGCAGCTAAGAAATCAGCCAAGGCTTGACCTTTTATGGACTTCTGAGGGACGTACACCATATCATACGGTGTTAATAACATCGCCCAAGTTGCGAGTCAGGAATTAAGAACACTTGGCTTACTCATCAATACCCGAAGAGGATTGATTCAGGAGATGATATGAATAGTTTGGCCTGTCACGTAATGTCGCGTCTTCTGAATAGCAAACATTAGGGCCAAGCATTCTTTTTCCACTGGATTGTACCGGTGTTCAGCTCCGACCAGCATCCTGCTTAAGTAGTAGATAGCCTGTTCATGACCCTCGTCGTTCTTCTGTGCGAGAAGGGCCCCTAAAGAATGATCTTTTGCTCGAACATAAAGCAAAAATGGTCTTCCTATGACGGGAGGCACCAGAACTGGAGGATTAGTAAGGTAGCGCTTGATATCGTCAAACGCTTGCTGATAGGCTTCGCCCCATACAAAAGATACACCTTTCTTCATTAGGCGAGAAAAAGGCTGACATCTTCCAGAGAGGTTGGATATGAATCTCCTGATGTAGGCTAGACGACCTTGAAATCCCCTGAGTTCTCTCAGATTACGGGGCGGTCGCATCTCTAGGATAGCTTTTACCTTATCAGGGTCAACTTGAATGCCTTTAGCGGTAATGACAAATCCCAGGAATTTGCCACTGGATACTCCGAGAAAGGACTTTGTAGGGTTCATTTTGAGTTGATGTTGGCGCATCAACTCAAACACTGTCTTCAAGTCTTGGATGTGATTAGCCTTGAGGCGACTTTTGACAGCAATATCGTCTATGTAACATTCCACCTTCTTGCGTAGATGTTCATGGAATATGCTACTCATAGCTCGCTGATATGTAGCCCCGGCATTCTTCAATCCAAAAGGCATGACTGTATAGCAATATACCCCCAGTGGTGTACGGAAGGCAGTATGCTTTTCATCTTCAGGATTCATCTTAATTTGATTATATCCTGAAAATCCGTCCATGAAAGACATGCGCTCAAAGCCGCACGTGTTGTCAATTATGACGTCTGTGATGGGAAGAGGGAACTCATCCTTAGGGCAGGCCGCATTTAGATCTCGGTAGTCGATGCAAATACGAACTTTCCCATTTTTCTTCATGACCGGGACTACATTGGCGACCCAATCAGGATGTTGCACTTCACGGATGAACCCGCAGGCTACCAATTTCTTGATTTCAGCTTCAATGGCATCCATTATATCCGGGCGGAACCGGCGTTGGTGTTGCTTTACAGGCTTTGAATTGGGCAATATGTTGAGTTTATGGGTAGCCACTTTTGGATCAAGGCCTGGCATATCCTCATAATTCCATGCAAAGACATCGATATATTCTTTTATCAGTTGGATCATCTCTTCCCTTTCTGCTGGGGAAAGATTGTTACTGATAAATATCGGCTTTGGTGAAATTTCATCCCCAACATCGACTTGGATAACTTTGTCTTCAGTGGGCGGTTCTCTTTGCTCGAACCGGAGTTCCCATTGTGTATCCATTTGCTGTGCCCAGGATTCATTTTCAAACGGCTCAGATTCTTGTTCCTCTGTTTCGAGAGAATCTGTCAATACCGTGTTTGCTGACAATACTCATTGGAGTTCGTCATCTGAATCTGAGGATGACAAACCATCCTGAGAAGAGGGAATGGTCTCCTCACTTGACTCAGAGTTATTCGAAGTTGCAATAGACGTGGTATACCCTAACCCAAAACGAGTTCGTTGACAGTAGGGATCACCATGCAACGGCATTCGTCTGCCTTTTCCATAGTTGAGACCTGGCTCCATCTTCAAGTCATAACCCATGCTTTGCTTGATTTTCAAGGCCTGTGGGCTATATCTGAAAACCTGCATTTTCCCAGCATCAGACTCGTGAGACTCTTCTTGTACAATCGGTCGATTCCGCATGCAACCGAAGACTATTGGATGCTGGTCTTTACGGGTAGGTGGGACAATAAAGATAGAATCTTCATGTGGCCCATATGTCGTAGTGACGTTAGATGTTGATGCCACTTCCCACACATACGGTTGATAGAAGTCTATAGCTTTCAAGAATTTTTGTGCTATAGGCTCTATATCGTTATGGAGGGATGATTCCTGATTAGGAAATTGAGCGTCAGTATACTGGAAAAGAGGATCTTTATTATCGTCAGAAACCACGTTCCCGGTTGTATTTACATCAATCGGCTATTTGTTGCGCCGAAGGTTGATGACCAAGGGTGGAGGCTTCTGGTTCAGAGTGATCACTAGGGGATCCTTTCCTCCTCCTGATTTGGTGCTGCCCAAGTGGATAGCCATGGGTTCCATGACTTTAGGACGGGTAGTCCGTCCTTTCACCTGAATTGACAGAGGTTGCTCGTCAGATGATTCTCCTGGCTCCTTTTGGGATTCTTTCTCCGATTTGCCCGACACCTCCTTCATATAGTCCTGGGTGTACAACATGGCATCGGAGTAGTAGGACTCAACCCCTTTGAACGGGTTGAGATCAGCAAACTCTGTCTTCACTGTCCCATGAGAGTCTACATATTTGAAGCATTGATGTAGAGTGGAAGGAACAATGTTGTGGTCGTGGATCCATGGTCTGCCCAACAGAATGTTGTAAGACACCTCTGAATCAATGACGTAGCATGTAGCCACTGATCTAAGGTCACCAATTCGGATCCTCAGACGAATTTTCCCTAACGGCTTGCTTTTCCTGGCATTAAAGCCCACGATTGTAGTGGTAGTGTAAGCCAATTCGCTTGTAGGGATCCTCAATGGTCTTAGCAGACTATGAGGGATAATGCTGATCGACGATCCCGGATCTATGTGAATCCGGTCTACCTCCATGGAGCCGATATATCCGGTGTAATAAAGAGGCCTGTCATGTCTGTTATGTTTCAATAACATGTCCTCTTGAGTGAAAGTGATGTTAGGGACCACTTCCATCACACTGTGGCATTGAGGACATGCCACGGGCTCTTTATCGGAAGACTTGAGCTGAGTCAAGCATGCATCTGCCTGCATTAACGCTTCACTCAAGGCCTGACGAGTGTCTTTTGATAGCCTGAGTAGCTCAAAGATGGACAATCTGGCCGGAGTATTAGCCAATTGAGCCAAGACGTCGAAGTTATAAGGTTTCTCTAAACCTTTGTTTTGAATATTCTTCAAAGGTTTATCAAAACGAACTTCTTTCTGCTTGCCTTTGTCCGTCGAAGTTGGTCTAGAAGGACCTGCCTCTGGTATAACAGGTTCAGGCTCTGAAGGCTTGGCAGCTGAAATGTCTGCTGCTGCTTCTTCATGATTTCCTCCATAGTCCTTGAGGTAGGCTTTTCCTGACCGGGTTCCAGTAGCCAAAGCCTCATCTTCTGATGTCGGAGATATTGCAACCATATGGCAGTGTTTGCATCTGGAGTTCTTTTTAGACTTAGCCTTAGCAGCTTGAGTCTCTTCCTCGATCTCGGACACCAAATCAGGATGAACCCACATGATCTCCCCACGCTTAGTAGTTAGGGGTACCAGGTCATGATTTTGACCCCTGGTCGGAGGGAGATTAACAATGTTCATCATTGCCCGTGGAATAGGTACTACACCATCCGGGACTTCTTGAGGAGGCAGATTGCCAAATTAGAGAGAGATCATGTTGGCAGTGACCGTCTTCTCGCTGTTACGCAGAGTGATGGCCTTGGCGTCGATCAACTCCTGGATTTTCCTTTTTAGTACATAACATGCCTTTGTGGGGTGATGTATGTACCTGTGGAAAATGCAGTACTTAGGGTTATTGCTACTGCCAACTTCATTTGGCCGCTTTACTTCGGGGAGAGTGAGCTTGCCACTTTTGACTAGACAGTCGAATATGCTCGGAATGTCATCATCATCAAAAGAATATTCTTCTATGGGTCTAGAAGTCCCAGGTTTCGTCTGCGTAGTTGCCGGGGTAGGTTACCTGGACGTGTTAATCGCCAGACCTTCCTTTCCTTTGGAACCACGAGGATGGTCGCTATTGGAAGATGACCGTTTCCCCTTGTCAGAGGTGGAGATCATGATTCCATTATCACACGTCTTCCGACTGTTGTCTTCGGCGGCTACCGCTGAGATGATGAACGAGGGCCAATCATGGAACTGATATGGTCCCGTGAATACCGAGATCAGCGGGAGAAGATTCTTCCGGCAAATGTCCACCAAGGCGGAATCTGGCACTCCAGGAGGCATTTGCAAAGTAGCCTGACGAAAACGTTCAATAAAAGTACGAACGTTCTTCTTCTCCTTTTGCTTCACTTCGATGAGCGATGACATAGACATGTCCATTCCTCCCTCGTAGAATCGAGCGAAGAACAGAGTCTTGAAATCTTCAAAGGAAGTAATACAATTGTCCGCCAGACTACGGTACCATTGATAGGCTACGCCAGACAGACAGCCTTTAAACACTCGAGTGAGAAGGGCGTCATTCCCTTGCAACAACACCGTCATCATGCTGAAGTAGTTCATGTACTGGCTTGGTGACGTCTTTTCCTCAAACAAAACCATAGCCTGTGGTTTGTATTTTGGTGGGAAAGGGATCTCGTCCCAGATAGCAGGGTATGGCTGATTAATCCCCAACTTCTTGAGCTGATCCTTATGCTTCAGGGCGTCAAATTGGGCTTTTAATTCCCGTACTGCTTGCATCGGATCTTCAGTTGGGAAAGGGACCGCAGAGAGGTGAGAGACCGGCTGTATTGTGACCCCGACAGGAGGCAATACGCTCTCGGGGTGGAGAGGTTGAGGAGCAGCTGATTCTTAATTTTGAATAGGCTCCTGACTTGATGGTATATCTACCCCCACCCATAGTTGAGTTGGAGGAACAGGTGCAGCTGTGTGTTGAGTTACCAACATTTGGTGCATACTCTCCATCAAGGTTTGCATCTCTTTGAGTGACGTGAGTCGTGGAGCGGACGTGACGTGATTGGATAGACGACGCATCGATGGAGGAGATCATCAAGAAGCTAGATTCTGCAGAGGTGGCGACGTTGATGAAGTTGTTGACGATGTCGGCTGGTGAGAACACGACACGAACGTCGCCGGAGTTGAAGCTTCCCTCCATCGATCTGAAATTAGATGGACCAGCCACCTATCTGAGTTGGTCACGGCGGGTGAGAAGAACCCTCGCAGGAAAAAACATGGAGGAGTTCCTGACGGGCGAGATGACAGAGCCGGACGAGGGCTCGACAGGACGTGATGAGTGGAAGTCCACTCATATGGTGATCTACATCTGGCTTCTCAACTCCTTAGTCCAGTCTATTGCCGCCACAGTAGACGGTATTGAGATGGTGAAAGATGTGTGGGAGAAGTTGAGAAGGACCTATGATGGTGTGGGGAACAACTTATGGGTCTTCCAGATAAAGGGGGAGATTGATGACACCGTACAGGGAGAGAAGACGGTGCAGGAGTATGCCACAGAGTTGGAGCGTCTGTGGTTGGATTATGATCACTCATCAGATCGGGCGAGCTGCGGGGACCCTAAGTGTAAGGAGAGACAGGTGTGTCTGCAGGAGAGGACGATGAAGTTCCTCAAAGGGCTGACTGCAGCTTTCGCACAGAGGACGGCCCTACTTCTAGCCCAACCAAAGATCCCTAGCCTTGAGGAGGCTATCTCAGCCATGATCCAGGAGGAGACACGCATCAGGCTGCAAGCCGGGACAGGTGGTCCCCCCGAAGCAAAGTCAGCACTAGCGATCACCAGCTCAGGTAACACAGGATCTAAGGGAGAGCTCTGGCAGCATAACCGGCAGTGCTACAACTGTGGGGAGATGGGTCATCATCGGTATGCTTGTACCAAACCAACTAGGGAGGGAGATTTAGGTGGTGGACGAGGACCGTTCGGCGGACGAGGATATAATGGAGGACGTGGTCGTGGTCGAGGGGGTAGACGAGGCGGCCGAGGAGGTTATCGGGCGAACCTCCTGATATCAGAAGGGAACGGAGAAGCTGATGGCACCTTTACTGACCAGGCACTGGGAGACATGAGGAGTAGAACAGAGGAGGCGTCCACCTCATTCTTTGTTAGGGGCAACGCTGCCATGTATGCCCATCCATCAGAAGGTACTGACAAATCACTTGCCCTTGCGTCTATCTCTTCCCTTAAATCATCAGACTAGATTATCGACTCGGGAGCATCTCGGCATGTGACAGGGAATGCTAGTGAGTTTTCTTCCTACACTCACCTAGCATCAGCAGACAGCATTCAGACAGCTGATGGCACTTTCCAGCCAGTGGTCGGTAAGGGTACTGTTAATTGTACAGGTTCAGTAAGATTATCCAATGTTTTACATGCTCCATCCTTTCCAGTCAGTCTCTTGTCCATTAGTTCTATAATCCTCCAACTTAAATGCATTGTTTCTTTTGATATTCCTAAGGTGACCTTCCAGGAGAAAGGGACAGGACGAAGACTTGGGACTGGCACTTGGCATGAGGGACTGTGGTACCTAGATCGAGAAGGACTGGACTCAGCATTGGTATCTATGGCAAAGAAGGCTGGCATGGAAGGACTGCAGCAGAGGACTGAGGATACCTTGATACTCCATCATCGGAGGATGGGACATTCTTCCTTTGATACTCTAAGTAAGTTGTATCCAGAGATTTATGCAAAAACAAATAAAGAGAAATTAGTATGTGATGCGTGCGAGTTAGGAAAACTTACTAGGAACTCATATGTTGGCACGGGTCATAGGAGCACTTTTGCTTTTGAGGTAGTACATTCTGATGTCTGGGGTCCATGTGCTACTAACACTATGAATGGTTATAAGTACTTTGTTTCTTTCATTGAGTGTGCCTCTCGTGTTACCTGGTTATATTTGATGAAAAATAAGAATGATGTACCTGCTTGTTTTCGGGATTTCCATAAGCATGTCCAGACTCAGTACAAAGCAGTTGCGAAGGTACTGAGGTCTGACAATGGAACGGAGTATACCAACAGGACGCTTGCAGAATACTTGTCAGCACACGGAATACAGCATCAGACCACCTGTGCATACACACCAGCACAAAATGGAGTTGCAGAAAGGAAAAACAGACACCTTTTGGAGGTCGCAAGAAGTATGATGATCGACATGAATGTCCCACAGAGTCTGTGGGGGCATGCAGTGTTGACAGCAGCTCAACTCATCAACAGGATGCCCTCGAAGGACCTCGGATGGAAGTCCCCATGTGAGGTATTGCAAGGCAATAATAGTAGGATACTCCTACTGAAGGTGTTTGGGTGTGTGTGTTTTGTGAAGGACAACAGGCCATCAGTTGGGAAACTTGACCCTAGAGCGATCAAATGCATCTTCGTAGGCTACTCGGCGACCCAGAAGGGGTATGTGTGCTGGAGTCCAGTAGAGAAGAAGAAGTTTGTCAGTATGGATGTCCACTTTCGGGAGCATGAGCCATACTGCCGCCAGGACGGAACTTCACACAACACGCCTAATACTGCCAGTATTAGGCGAGAGGGGGAGATGGAGAACTTGGTGGTAACCGATTTAGAAGTTTGGCATGGAGGCACGGAGAAGGGACAAGAAGGTGAAGGTGTTAGGCCTACGGCTCAGGGAGAGTTACTTACCTACAGCAGGAGAGAGAAGCAAACTGCAGGACCAGTACCGACAGTGCCAGTGCCAAGTCCCTTGCCTGCGTTCGTCCCAACTCCTGAGGCACCGACACCAACCCCCCTTCAGGTGATACCCCCTCCTTCACAAGATATCATTCCTCCTACTTCTACTCCTCCCACACCACTATCTGTACGGAGGACCACTCGCAGCAATGTAGGAAATCCTCCAAACAGATATGGTTGGGATATTGCTCAGTTTGTTTCTTATGACCATATCCCTTCTTCTCATGGAGCATTTATAGCATCTTTGGATAGTATTACTGTACCTAACAATTGGCAGGTTGTCACGCCCCGATCCCGTGGAATCGTTAGTCGTCCCCCGGGCGTGACCGCCGTGCGGGCCTAGGTTGCGCACCGCACAAGGCATAGTATTTTGTTTCGCATAGCGAGCACATATTCAGAGTACGCAGATAATTGAACACAGATTGAAACATGGAAAAGTTCTCTTTTATTGATAATATGAACATCTATTACAAACTCCTTGAACTGAGTCATATGGATTGCCTCTATGGGCTTACAAAAGTGTTGACACAAAATGAGATAGCAGTCCTGTACATTACATCCCTTACTAAACTCAAAATATAAGACCTTGGGACGGAACGACTGCCTTGCCACGAAGCTGCATGATTGCTTTGGTGGCTAGCTTCTTCTTCAAAGGGCTTCTTCTTCAAAATGCTTCTAAGGTGGCACGGTCGAGGCGTGCCTACAGCTGGACTGGATTGGGGGTTTGTCTCCTGTTCCTCGCTCGGTTCTTCCTAGCGCGGGGAACCTGTTTCAACGAGGGTCAGTACATCGAAACGTACTGGTGAAGGCAAGCTATCCCAACTATACCAATCAACACGTTGTTTTAATGAAGCATGCATATTTGTGGGTTTCTATCTTGCCTTAGTTCATTTTACAACAAGACATAGATATAGAATCATTGAAATGACTCGTCACCGTTCGGTGACATTTACCTGTCCGTCTGAACCACCTGCACAATACTTACCTTGCCTTCCCTGTCAAGAAGACACAAGTTAGTAGCAACAAGTTTAAATATACGAGGGGATCACTGGCTTTGATGCCATAATGGACGGTCTTAGTCTCAGGCTAAGGTGACGGAGGCACATGTATCGCTGCACGCCATCTCGCCTATGGGAGAGACTAATCTTGAGGTTCCGTCCGGATCGGATCGGTGCCAGTGCCCCAGCGACCGTCCGCAGGAACCGAGAGGCCTTGTGCACAAGTTGTCCGTGATCAACGGCGTTTGTGTTAAGTTTGCCAATTTTTTGTTGCCGAGGCATTGAAATCAGGGGATAAGTAGCATTGTGTGATGTATTTTGCATAGTCTCCCTGAATAATTGATGCATGGCAAAGGGTGTTCTACATATAGCATATTTATAGAAGGAGAAGTAAGCATTCTAACTTGTATATATGCATATGGTAAACATTTTGAATAAGCAAGCGTGTAGTAAGCAACCGTTCAAAAGTTTCAATGACAAGCATACAGATCCCAGTCTATTCCCTTATTATCTTGATATCTTTTAGTTATTACTTGGTATCGTTTGATCGGGGCAAGCACGAACACAAGAATTAGATGTGAAGACTAGCAAGAAGGGCTAGCTAATCGGGTTGGTAGCCACTCACTTAGTAGTTGGAAGGGAAAGGGAAAGAAGTGCTTTAGGAGTCCGTTCGAGCGACGCCTACTGCTGGATCACCTGCATTGCCACGAACAGCTGATCAGTACCTTTTTCCCTCTTTCCATTATCGGAATTGAAGTGCAGTTCGAAGAACGAAAACAATGAAATCCATCGAAACCGTTCAAGAAATCTCAAGCAAATCCGAAAACCAACGCAAGCACGAAAGCAACAAGCGACAGCGAAAACTAGGCAACAAAAGATGCAGCGGAGAGGTCCCTCCTGACTCTGCCGCTAAGTCGATCCCGGGGGCACGGTCCACTGAATATGGGAATCGATTCCGAAGAAACAAATCCATAACGAGGACGAGTTCTTAATTCAATCTATCCCGATCGAACGATACCGTCTTGTATTTCTTAGCCGCGCTCCCCGAATAGGGGGAACGGGGCACTACATCCTACCCAACCAATTGGAAGTTTCGTCCCGAAACTTAAGGAATAGAACCTACCACTAGAAAATAATGAGGGGAACCTTTCCCTCATCTCTGTTTCAAGCTCCCAAGTAGATTCTTCGACAGAGTGATTCCGCCAAAGCACGCGCACTAGAGGAACCGAACGGGTCCGAAGCAGCTTTTCTTTTCTATCCAAGATTTGTACAGGTTGTTCTATATACGTCAAGTCGGGCTGAAGGTTCAGCTGTTCTAGGCCTACCATGTGGCTCGGATCGTACACATATTTCCTAAGTTGTGAAACATGGAATATATCATGTACGTCGGATAGGGATGGTGGTAGGGCTATTTGGTATGCAACTGAAGCAACCCGCTTTAGTATTTCGAACGGCCCGACAAATCTCGGACTTAGCTTTCCCTTCGCCCCGAACCTGCTGACTCCTCGCATGGGCGAAACCTTGAGGAACACCCGATCGCCTACTTGGAACTCAAGCGGTCTTCGATGAACATCCGCGTAGCTCTTTTGACGGCTTTGAGCTACCTTTAATCTGTCCCGAATCAATCGAACTTTCTGGACAGTTTGCTCTACGAGCTCGGGGCCAAGTATCTGCCGTTCGCCAACTTCGTCCCAGCAGATCGGAGATCGACACTTCCACCCGTATAACGCCTCATACGGCGCCATTTGAATGCTTGATTGATAACTATTGTTGTAAGCAAATTCGGCTAAGGGTAGATGAAGGTCCCAACTAGTCTTCAAGTCCAAGGCACAGAGTCGCAGCATGTCTTCGAGGATCTGGTTGACGCGTTCTGTTTGGCCATCGGTCTGTGGATGGTAGGCGGAGCTGAATTTCAACTTCGTCCCCATTGCTGACTGCAGGCTTCCCCAGAAACGTGATATGAATCGACCATCTCGATCGGAGACTATGGATACGGGCACGCCGTGGAGTCGAACGATTTCGTTGAGGTATATCTGAGCCAGGCGGTCGGCGCTCCAAGTAGATTTGATAGGCAGAAAGTGAGCTGACTTGGTGAGTCGATCGACGATAACCCAGACTGCATCATGTCCCCGTTGCGTCCTTGGCAAGCCAACAATAAAATCCATCGTTATATGTTCCCATTTCCACTCCGGAATAGCAAGGTTCTGAAGCTCTCCGCCTGGTTTCTGGTGTTCGGCCTTAACCCTTTGACAAGCCATGCAATGCGACACAAACTGCGCCACATCTTATTTCAAGCCGTGCCACCAAAACGTCGTGCGAAGATCCCGATACATCTTTGTGCTACCCGGATGAGAAGTATAACTAGCATAATGGGCTTCCGTGAGTATCTCCTTCCTGAGGGTCGCGTCGTTTGGAACGCACAGTCTTCCCTTCACTCGAAGCATCCCGTCCGAGCCTACCGCAAAGTCGGACGCCTTTCCCGCTGAAATGAGGGCACGAATCTTCTGCAGGAACGGATCGTCCTCCTGAGCGGTCTTGACCTGTTTTAACAAGTCGGGCTCGAGGCGCAGTTGTGCTACCTGCGCCCACTTCTTATATCTGATTTGAAGAGTAATCCCCAGTGATTCAAGATCTCGGCACAGCCTATCATCAATAGCCAAACTCCCTACAAACACTCGACTCAATGCGTCAGCTACTACGTTTCCCTTTCCAGGCGTGTATCTGATCATGAGATCGAAGTCGCTAAGGAGTTCAAGCCATCGCCGCTGCCGAAGATTCAAATCTTTTTGGGTGTACAAGTATTTCAAGCTTTTGTGATCCGTGTAGATTTCACACGGCACGCCATAAAGATAGTGACGCCACAGCTTTAATGCAAATACTACCGCGGCAAGCTCGAGATCATGCGTTGGGTAGTTCTGCTCGTGAGGCTTTAGCTGTCGGGACGCATAGGCTATCACTTTATCGCGTTGCATCAGGACACATCCTAGACCCTTTCCTGAGGCATCACTGTATATCTTAAAGTCATCCGGTCCGTCCGGCAGAGTGAGGATTGGGGCAGAGACGAGACGCTGCTTCAACTCGGTAAACGAAGCTTCACAGTCGTCCGTCCAAGTAAACTTCGCACCCTTCCGTGTGAGCTGAGTCAAGGGCGAAGCAATTCTAGCAAAATTTTGTATGAACCTACGGTAGTAACCTGCTAGCCCAAGAAAACTTCGGATATCGCTGGCTGACTCCGGTCGTTTCCACTGCAGGATTGCTTCTACCTTCTTCGGATCAACTGAAATGCCTTCCGAAGAGATAACATGCCCTAAAAAGGATATACTGTCTAGCCAGAACTCACATTTACTCAGCTTGGCGTACAACTTGTGGTCTCGAAGGGTTTGCAACACCATCCGCAGGTGTCCTGCGTGCTCATCCCTAGTCTTCGAGTACACCAAGATGTCATCGATAAAAACCACCACGAATTTATCGATGAAGGGCCGAAATACTCGGTTCATTAGATCCATGAATGCAGCAGGAGCATTCATGAGTCCAAACGGCATCACCGAGAATTCATAATGCCCGTATCTGGTTCGAAAGGCGGTCTTCGGCATGTCTTCCGGCTTAATCTTCAGCTGGTGGTATCCCGAGCGAAGATCGATTTTAGAGAACACGGTTGCACCCTGTAATTGATCGAACAAGTCGTCTATCCGTGGCAGAGGATATTTGTTTCGGACTGTGACCTTGTTTAATTCTCGATAGTCTATACAGAGGCGTAGCGTTCCGTCCTTCTTCTTCACGAAGAGCACTGGCGCGCCCCAAGGAGACACGCTCGGACGGATGAACCCACGGTCAAGTAATTCTTGTAGCTGGCCTTTTAATTCCTTTAGTTCTGCAGGGGCCATTCTGTACGGAGGCTTAGAGATGGGCTGTGTGTTTGGAAATGTATCGATGGTGAATTCGATCTCTCGGTCGGGTGGCATGCCGGGTAGTTCGCTCGGAAACACGTCGGGGAACTCTGCCTCAACGGAAGTAGACTCGACGTTTGCGTAGTCCTGCCGCGTGTCCCGAACCGACGCTAAGAATCCCTCGCAGCCTGAGTGGAGCATCCGCTGAGCAGATATTGCAGAAATTACCATGCAGGCCCTGGTCGCGTCAGTTGCTTGACTACTAGTGTAACAGAACGCGGCTTCTCCAGGCAGGTTGAAGACGACTCGCTTTTCCGCACATTCAATAGTGGCCGAGCACGCGCCGAGCCAATCCATTCCCAGAATGATATCGTAGTCCCGTACATCTAGAACTAAGACATCAAGCGACAGCTTCTTCTCCCCAATACAGATGTGACCACCGTGGCATGCTGAACAGACAGGTATTTTCGTACCAGATGGGGTGCTAACACTTAAATCTAAGTGTAACGGAGTCATTTCTATGTTGCTCTCCGTGGCGAAGTTTGTAGAAATAAAGCTATGGATGGCACCAGAATCGAATAGAACACGAGCAGGTATGTTATTGAAAAGCAAAGTACCTGACACCACGGTGTCCGAGGCTAAAGCTTCCTCTCGCGTCATCGTATAGACCCGCCCTTGAGCTTGATTACGCCCTTGCTGAGGCGCAGCTCTGATGGCCTGAGGTACCGGAGTCTGATTTTGTTGGGGAGGACGGCGCTCGGTGAACTTTGGACAGTTGGGAAGGGCGTGATCGGAAGCTCCACAAATGAGACATAACCCATGCTTCCGGCGACATTCACTTTCGACGTGCCCTGTCCTTCTACAGAAATCACATCGTTGCCCCGAGTTTCCCTTTTTCGAACCGCCGTTGTTAGGGCGCTTTGCAGCTGTGTTTCCTCGATCGTTGCCTTGGCGTTTGTGATTGGGGGTTTGCACAGCGCCGGTGGCAACGTGAGGATACTGCGGCTCGAGGGAGAGGGCATGGTTTAAAACTTCCCTCATCGTCTGATACTGTGGAACGGATACGTGCCCGTGGATGCCAGGACGTAGCCCTCCTTCGAATCGTCTGGCACGACTCGCTGCATCCGGTAGGTAAGCGGTGGCAAATTTGGCCAGTTTGTTGAATTCTGCCGAGTATTGCTTCACCGTCATACTGCCCTGCCGGAGCTGAACGAACTCATTTTCCCGTTGACGTCGTAGAGGCGGGGGTATAAACTCCTCCTCAAACGCGGCACGAAAGGTCGTCCACGCGATCGCCTCCTCTCCATGGCCAAGTTGAAGAGATCGTCGATGCACGTCCCACCAGTCGTGCGCATTGAAGCGAAGCAGTAGTTTGGCACAAGTGACGCGCTTGTCTTCCGGCACGTCCAGGAGAGAAAAATGATCTTCAAGCTCGGCGAGCCAATCTAGGGCCACGATTGGGTCCTCAGTCCCCTTAAATGGCGTGTTGCAGACCTTCTTGAAGTTTGCAAAGGTGAAGGTAGTCACTTCCCTCGTCCTTGGCACTAGCGGTGTCTCGACTTCAAGTGTTGGCTGCTCCATTGGCGTAGCTGTGGTCGCGGCAGAATGGTTGGAGGCCAGGGTCTGAACAAGCTGCTGCAAGGTATCTACCTGCTTTTGTTGGACTGAGAGTCGAGCCTCTAGATTGCTCTCGAACTTGGCTTGGCGGGCATCATCCCTCTGTCTTTGCTCGGCTAACATTTGCACCACTTGTTGAATCGAATCTGTTTGAGACATGCCTCGTTGGCTCCGAGAGCTTCCTGATGTTCCGGAGCTGCTCTCCTGAGTCCGAGGCTCGCCTGGTGCTAGCGCTGACGGTTGCGCTTGCGTCGTTCCTTGAAAGGAAGGTAAATTACATCAGGATCATAATGTATTATGGACTTATTGCATGAACGTATCTCATTTTGGCCTTAACGAGTTCAGGAGTTCGCATAGGCGAGTTATCGCTAAGGGAACTTTTCCAGTTTATGAATTAAAGGAACTTTGAAGCTATGGCTCTGATACCAACATGTCACGCCCCGATCCCGTGGAATCGTTAGTCGTCCCCCGGGCGTGACCGCCGTGCGGGCCTAGGTTGCGCACCGCACAAGGCATAGTATTTTGTTTCGCATAGCGAGCACATATTCAGAGTACGCAGATAATTGAACACAGATTGAAACATGGAAAAGTTCTCTTTTATTGATAATATGAACATCTATTACAAACTCCTTGAACTGAGTCATATGGATTGCCTCTATGGGCTTACAAAAGTGTTGACACAAAATGAGATAGCAGTCCTGTACATTACATCCCTTACTAAACTCAAAATATAAGACCTTGGGACGGAACGACTGCCTTGCCACGAAGCTGCATGATTGCTTTGGTGGCTAGCTTCTTCTTCAAAGGGCTTCTTCTTCAAAATGCTTCTAAGGTGGCACGGTCGAGGCGTGCCTACAGCTGGACTGGATTGGGGGTTTGTCTCCTGTTCCTCGCTCGGTTCTTCCTAGCGCGGGGAACCTGTTTCAACGAGGGTCAGTACATCGAAACGTACTGGTGAAGGCAAGCTATCCCAACTATACCAATCAACACGTTGTTTTAATGAAGCATGCATATTTGTGGGTTTCTATCTTGCCTTAGTTCATTTTACAACAAGACATAGATATAGAATCATTGAAATGACTCGTCACCGTTCGGTGACATTTACCTGTCCGTCTGAACCACCTGCACAATACTTACCTTGCCTTCCCTGTCAAGAAGACACAAGTTAGTAGCAACAAGTTTAAATATACGAGGGGATCACTGGCTTTGATGCCATAATGGACGGTCTTAGTCTCAGGCTAAGGTGACGGAGGCACATGTATCGCTGCACGCCATCTCGCCTATGGGAGAGACTAATCTTGAGGTTCCGTCCGGATCGGATCGGTGCCAGTGCCCCAGCGACCGTCCGCAGGAACCGAGAGGCCTTGTGCACAAGTTGTCCGTGATCAACGGCGTTTGTGTTAAGTTTGCCAATTTTTTGTTGCCGAGGCATTGAAATCAGGGGATAAGTAGCATTGTGTGATGTATTTTGCATAGTCTCCCTGAATAATTGATGCATGGCAAAGGGTGTTCTACATATAGCATATTTATAGAAGGAGAAGTAAGCATTCTAACTTGTATATATGCATATGGTAAACATTTTGAATAAGCAAGCGTGTAGTAAGCAACCGTTCAAAAGTTTCAATGACAAGCATACAGATCCCAGTCTATTCCCTTATTATCTTGATATCTTTTAGTTATTACTTGGTATCGTTTGATCGGGGCAAGCACGAACACAAGAATTAGATGTGAAGACTAGCAAGAAGGGCTAGCTAATCGGGTTGGTAGCCACTCACTTAGTAGTTGGAAGGGAAAGGGAAAGAAGTGCTTTAGGAGTCCGTTCGAGCGACGCCTACTGCTGGATCACCTGCATTGCCACGAACAGCTGATCAGTACCTTTTTCCCTCTTTCCATTATCGGAATTGAAGTGCAGTTCGAAGAACGAAAACAATGAAATCCATCGAAACCGTTCAAGAAATCTCAAGCAAATCCGAAAACCAACGCAAGCACGAAAGCAACAAGCGACAGCGAAAACTAGGCAACAAAAGATGCAGCGGAGAGGTCCCTCCTGACTCTGCCGCTAAGTCGATCCCGGGGGCACGGTCCACTGAATATGGGAATCGATTCCGAAGAAACAAATCCATAACGAGGACGAGTTCTTAATTCAATCTATCCCGATCGAACGCTACCGTCTTGTATTTCTTAGCCGCGCTCCCCGAATAGGGGGAACGGGGCACTACACAGGTTGCCAAGAACGATCCAAAGTGGAAAGCGACAATGCACGAGGAGTTGGGAGCTCTGGAGAAGAACCACACTTGGGAGCTTGTGAGACTGCCAGAGGGAAAGAGAGCAGTTGGATGCAAGTGGGTCTTTACCGTGAAGCAGAACCCAGATGGACAGGTTGAGCGCTACAAAGCTCGACTAGTAGCCAAAGGATACAGTCAGACGTACGGCATCGACTATGACGAGACCTTTGCACCGGTTGCAAAGATGAGCACTGTCAGGACTCTGATTTCTCTGGCAGCGAATGGTGGATGGAAGCTACACCAACTGGATGTGAAGAATGCGTTTCTTTACGGAGATCTAGTGGAGGAGGTGTACATGGAGATACCACCAGGATTTGGCACCAATCAGACAGTGGGCAAGGTCTGCAGGTTGAAGAAGTCCCTCTATGGACTGAAGCAGTCTCCTCGAGCATGATTTGACAGATTCAGAAGGGCGATGATAGGGATGGGATATCAGCAGATCAATGCTGATCATACTGTGTTCTTCCGTCAGAGTGGAGGCCACATCACCATGCTTGCGGATTATGTGGACGATATGATTATCACAGGAGATGATGAGCAGGAGATCGTCCAACTCAAAGGAAAGCTTGGCAAGGAATTCGAGGTGAAGGATCTCGGCCTTCTTTGGTACTTCCTTGGGATTGAGATTGCTCGAGAAGCAGAGGGGATTGTTCTCTCTCAAAGGAAGTATGCACTGGACCTTCTCACAGAAACTGGGATGTTGGGGTGCAAACCTGCAGCGACACCAATAGATCAGAGGTTCAAGATTGATGCTGAGGCTGGAGAACCAGTTGATCGGGACAAATACCAGAGACTGGTTGGCAAGTTGATCTATTTGAGCCACACACGTCCTGATATCTGCTTTGTAGTAAGTGTGGTAAGCCGCTACATGCATGACCCACGGAAGGGTCATATGGATGCAGTGTACCAGATTCTGAGGTACTTGAAAGGTGCTCCCAGGAAGGGACTAATATTCAGGAAGAACAATCACGTGAGCATCGAGGGCTACTGTGATTCTGACTGGGCTAGTTGTGCTGATGACAGGAGGTCTACCTCGGGATATTGCATATTTGTAGGAGGTAACTTGGTCTCCTGGAGGAGTAAGAAGCAGTCTGTGGTGGCCAAATCGACAGCTGAAGCAGAGTACAGAGCTATGGCCTTGGGAGTTGCAGAGCTGCTATGGTTGAAGAATATGCTGGTGGAGCTGAAGCTGGATCAAGGAGCCAAGATAAAGCTGTGGTGTGACAATCAGTCAGCTATTAGTATCGCCAACAATCCAGTACAGCATGACAGGACCAAACACATCGAGATTGATAGATTCTTCATCAAAGAGAAGTTGGATAGTGGATTACTGGAGCTTGGCCATGTTCCAACCAGGGATCAAGTAGCAGATGGACTAACCAAGGGACTCGCCTCAGTGAGCATGATTAGAGGATGTGACAAGATGGGCTTAGTGAATATCTTTCACCCATCTTGAGGGGGAGTGTTGATATGGTATGTTGAGTGTCATATTTAAGTATAGTATAAGCACATGGGAATATCCTGAGGACATATTTGGGATGCCAGAATATGTCACAGGATATTCCATTATGAGATTATTGTCATAATGATTGAGATCATTGTATTAATGACTGTAAGGCTATATAATGCCAATGAGACAATCAATAAAATAATCAACTAATTTCAACACTAACCAACACTAACTAACACTAGCTAAAACTAATTAATGCCAACTATTTCTAACTAACACTTAATTAATTCTAGTCAACTAAGTCATGAGCTAAAATAAATGGCACTAGCTAACCATAACTAACACTTAGTCCATTCTAATTAGCGAGAACACTCCCAAATATCAATTTTAATATAACTATATAAATATAAATATAATATCAACAAATAGTGAAATGATAAAAAATATTTCTTTTCTAGAATTAGGTGGTTACAATCCTACCCCCCCCCCCCCCCCCCCAACTAAGAATAATTTTGTCCTCAAAATTAAAAGACAAAACTAGCACAAAACAGAACAAACACAATCAAGAATAAAGATACCTCACTGTTCAAGATAGGGTATTGCTCACTCATCTAATCTTCTCTTTCCTAGATAGTCATAACATATTCATCTCAATCTTCTCTATGGTCACAACTCCGATCTATTCATGGTCTAAGAAAATCCTATCTAAAATCAAACAACATAAAACTCTATAAAAAGAATCATTCATTATCAACAACATGCATGGTTATAATCCTACTAGTCATGATATTGCAGTCTTTATCAAAGGTTACTACTGATTATATTCTAGCATGAAAAGGAAAGGAAGGAAAAGAACAGAACAAAACCTGCTAACCCATCACCTATAGCATCGGTCTCCTCGACCGTCATCGCAAAAGTTCCGTCCTGTTGGAGTGTCTCCCTCTGCGGGTGCTAGACAATTTGTTGTGCCACAGGTGACCTAACTCCACCTCTCTGTTCTGGAGCTGCACCATGAGATGGACCATGAGGGGTTAGGACACAATCCCTCACTTGATGCTCAGTAGAACCACAATACAAACATGCTCCGATCCTCTTCCCGCAGTCATCTCAAGTATGCCCAGAGCTCTTGCAATAAGCACATGTCGGAGTACGCTGGATCTGCTTTTGTGGTTGCTGTTGCACCTGCCGAACTGGAGCTCGAACTGGTGCATGAAACTGCTGCTGAGACTGGAACGCCCTCTGCTGTCCCCCAAAAGCATCTCGGCCCCCCTTGGTCCTAAGGCCCAAATCAACCTCATGTTAAACAAAATCATAAAAAGGGTGATAGCTGAAAGATTTCTTACTTTTCGTAATCTCTTACCCTACTTGTCAATTGAAGGTGGAAGGACTTCCATCTATCCCCTTCACCCACTCTCATCATCTTTATAATTCTTCTAAAATACAAGACATGAACAAGAGGGTCTTCTACAATTTTCAATCTATTGATTTATCATGTAAGATCTCAACTTTAATTAAACTTTAATTATATATATTGGTGGCTTTTTCCTTCTATTGATTGTTTAAATTTTATTTTATTTTCCATATTTTCAATTTATATTTGACTGTGTATATTGGAAGAATTTAAGTATACAATTTACAAAAATCGGTCAGACCTAGTTGAACCTCGGTCAAACCTGTATTAAAAAATTTTGATTCGATCATCGGTCCGATTTTTAAAGCATTGTTTAAAAGTGTTCGATACGGTCATGTACCTCAATTTCTAGGACTAGTCCCAAGATCTGAGAGACCGGATGTGCCTCCTCAAGGAAATATCTCTACTGTGTCTACCAATTCCTAAAATACTTCCAATCAGTACAAGGAAGTTATCCTAGCGGGGAATTCAGACTACCAGGCTGGGTTTGCTCGTCTGACAGATTATGGTGAAGCCAGCTTGACTCAAGGTACAAGGCTCTTGAAGGCAATCAGAGCCACAGGTTACGGAATAAAGTATAGTCTTCCCATTTTCTTAGCGATCCAGGAGCTCTTCAATACTTACACTCAAAGTCGGCTTTGGGATAAACCTCTCACTTCAGGCTTCGACAACCCGCTCCATAGGACAACTCTCCAGTCATTTAATTTTCTTAGAACCGATCCAGTTCAAACTTAACTTAAACTAATATATTTTTAATATGGATGAAGGACAACTAAAATTAGCTTCGACTAGGACAATTCAATCTCTTGGACCGGCCCTGCTTACACTGTTATTTTCCTTACTCCAAACAAGAGCATATTCGGCCTTCCAATGGGACAACAAGCTTATGGAGAGTATACTCGATGAAATGAGTTATTGTATGAGTGGAAAACTTATGATAAGAGTCCTCTACATGCAGTAGAGCGCGTTAGCAAAGTGAAATGATTACTACTATGCTCTCAATTGGGATAACCCTTGATTATTTGGACGGGGTTGTTTTTATCACCGTACTCTATAACCCTGCTTCCTGCTATGATTTGTTGTATATGAACCGCGACCTTCGCACCATCACAAATATGCTGGTCTAGAAAGGGCGATGATGAAGATGCCTATACAACTCGAATGGTCCGGAAAATTCACGAGCGCACCATCAGAGACCTGATGACAGTAGACATTATTCTGAGCTCGAGAGAAATAACGACCGATCCGTGGCGGCCCTCGCCTTGTGTGAACGGTTTAGCGGAGCTTGAGTCGAATCCCAAGTCGACGGTCCCGAACAAGGCACCTCCGCGTGCGAGGTGCTGGACGGAGCCGGATAGACAAGAGTGTATGAAAAAAAAAAAAATACTAGTCTAGAAGCCGAACTCTAAAACATGTCCTCGAATAGAGATGCCTTATACTTATCTAATAGTATGGTTTGCTAAGCAGGGCTCATCTTCTTGGGAACGAGTGGAACAGTTGTCCAATGATCATTTTCGCTTCCCAATTAAATATTTTTGTTCTTTTTAAAATAATTTATAAATTTTATACTTTCCCTCCTCCGAAATTTATAATTTTCAATTTGTATATACATAATTAAATTAGATTTTATTTGTTTCTTTTATCATTTTTATTTTAATAAAATTTTAATTTAGCGAATTCTTTTAAATTCCTGCGTCCCCTATTACTATGCATTGTTCAGTACTCATCTCCTCATGCTTTGGTAGTTATATTAGTCAGGAGGAAGCCTATTTATGCATATATAAAATTTTGGCTTGGGTGTCTAAAGATATTTTTGAAATACAGAAGATAGACCATAAGAGTCACAATTACAACTTCTTTCCATATTTTTCTTAGATTAAGAATATGCAACCTCGAGCAGAATTTTACGATGAGTGTGAAAAATGCACCAATTTATTTGCCAACATTCGACCGTCTCACTTAGTGTTGAGATACGGTAAGATTTGTTGCCTAGAGATGTCCATACCAGGTCAATTTGTTCGTCATTTTGGCTGCGACCAGCTCAGTGCCGGACTTTAGATTTTGAGACCTGAGACGAACTTTAAAAGTGGTGCCCTCAAATGGATAATCTAGATACGAGCACTATTGCATAGGAAAAAAATAAAAATTATTACCATAATATATCACATTATATTTCAAATGGATAATCTAGATACGAACACTATAAAATTAAATGGCATTATCATAATTTTGCAACAAATAATAATAATTAACGACAAATCAACAATCAACAATAAATATAAAAATATTTTCTTTTTCAATTTCTCTATTAAGTTGATTTCAATCTCAATAGGAATAACTATGCAATCAAATAGCAAAAACATATTTTTTTTTTTTTTAGTAAATTAGGCAATCACAAATAAAGATAATCAATAACAATTTTAAAAATATATATTAATAAATTATAAAGTTCACCTAATGGAAATGGACTGAATCCAGTAGGCGTTTAGGAATAAAAGTCACCCGTAAGCTTCAAATCCAACCACTAAATAGACTCGGCATGAATAACTATAGAAATTAGTATAAAAAAAAAAAAATTCAATATATTATAAAACAACCACAAATAAGTCAATAATTAGAACATTGAAACAATTATACAACGACCTATGTTATTACAATTTATGCACTTGCCATGTCATATAAATAAAAAAAAATTCTTTGAGAAGATTCAAAATATTCCATTTTTCTTTTAATTAGTGTTATCCCACCCTCCAATCATTCATAATATGATAATTGTAATGGCATTTACGCACCCTCCTGTCCAAAAAATAAATATTGCAGGGGGGGGGGGGGGGGTGTTAACAGAAATAAAAAATAAAATGTGGTAGTGAAAATAACATTACCAATTGGTGGGTAAATACAAATAACTATTTTTTTGGAATACCAAAATGCTGCCGCCAACAGGAGACATGAGTTATTCTTTAAAAAATAACCTAAAAAGTCTTCAATGTTACAAAGTTTAGCAGTGGGGACGTGCTTCTAAATAAGCAAACTTAATATTTCCTTGCCAATTGGACGCGGGATCATTTGTGCTCTTCCGTGAGCATGGACTTTTGGCTCATATATTATCTCAGTCGGCCATTTATAGTGGACTATAGCATATACATACTTTAAAAAAATTGGACTCTCTAAAATTTTGGGCCTGAGGCAACTGTCTCATGGACCTCATATTAAGTCTAGACCTGGACCAACTGTATATAGGTGATCCCAGTATCCGCCTTGGGCATATGGAAAACTTGGTCGATGTAGCCAGAGCTTGACAATATTTTAATAAAGGATTTTAATAATGTAACGTCCCGATCTACCGCAAGTAATCGGTCGTCCCCGCTCGGCGCGAATCACCGCACCAGTGATCCCGCGGGACGATCTAACTCATCTGGGCGTGATGCCGTACGATCGTAAGCCACGTCCGTGCAAGGCCATGATCTGAACTGGCGGTAAGAGGTCTAAGCCACAGAGTCGCACGGATTGTCCGAGTGCAGTAGAATAAGAAATGCACAAGCGATTGGTAACAAGTTCACAGAGTCGTCAATAGCGGAAGCATTGAATAACACAAGTATAGAAATAAAACAAGCTCTTTATTGATATTGAACAAGTGTTACAAGCGACGCTAGGCCGAGATTACAAGTCGCTCAAGCCTCTCTCTCTAAAATAGTAAAAGCGTGCCAAGTGGCTACATTTTTGAAATGATACATAGGCGATGTTCCAACATTATGTCTTGTATATGTGTTTCAGTTCCAAACACAACGCTCCAAGGATCCAGAGCGAACTCCACGTCTTAGCACGCACGAAGGAGGCATACGCACCGAACGAGGTTCTCCCGCACCCTATAAGCAATCTGGTGGGTTATTAGTACATGAATGCACTGGTGAGGAGGCTTCTCGCCCGCTCGACAAATCCAAACACGTTATATAGGTTCCGTGCACCATCTATTTAAGTTATCTTTCTAGTCTTGCCTTAGGATCAGTTTTATGGCAATGATGAATAGCCTAACTCGTGTGGCAGTGCGTCGTGCGATATATGAGTAACACGGCGAGACTTACCAACTTACCATTCGTCCTTCCCTGTCCAAGGCAAACCAAGTTAAAATCAAGCACGAGCATTTATAATAAAATCCATGGGCAATAGCATAAGCAAACACAAGTGTCATGAGCGAGATTATGTTTTGGAGGCACGAGTTACACGGATTATCCAGGCGTGTTTCAATGGATGTTCAAGTATTCAATGGATTGCTCAGGTTGTTCAATTTGTATAGATGACTTATACACATATCGTTCAGATGTTTCAGATTCTGGATGCGATACAATGACTAACACGCGGATTGCCGCTAAGCAAGGATGACTTATTTATATGAACATGAGGTCACTGGCACGACGCCATAGAGGACAATGTAGTCTCAGGGCAGAATGGTGTGCAAGAGGTACATGGGGCATTATACACACATTCCGTCCGACGCAGGCGACTACAGTCTGGAGTTCCGACCGGTCGAATCGGACCCGGTGCCCCGGAGACCGTCCGCAGAACGAGATCCGAAGATCTCCCTTGTGCACCAAGTTGTCCGTGACCATGCAAGTCTCTAATCTTTCGGGCCTCTGGTCAGGTACAAGAACAAGTTCAAGGCAAGATATATCAGGTACAAGTTCGAGGCATGATTGTTCATAATTATATATCGACTCTCAAGCCATTTAATTCAGTAGGGGACGAGTTTTGCTCCCCGAGCTGTGATTCTTGGACTTATTGACTTGGTGCAAATTCCCTGGTTCAAAAATTGCCTTGGCGACCTAACGGTCCCGAATACTTTCAGATTCATACTTGCACGGAACGGCTATTCGATAGTCTTCCGGGGAACTTAGATGAATGCAAGACAAGTAGTGTTACCAGGGTCGTGGCATGATTTATGTGACAAGCATTAAATCGAGGCAACGAGTACAAGTTAACATATAAGTAGGCAAGCATGCATTTATATTGAACATAAGCATTTACGTTGGCACGGGTCTAAGGGTAAAGCGATGAGTGAAACCGTAAAGGGACATATCGAGCTACATAATCTAGGGACGTGTAGTGTAAACAAGTGAACAGTGCACTACGAACGGTCTTGAAGTTTCCAAAATTATTTGGGAAGCAATGAAACGTCCATAAACTGGACGTTTTGAAAGTTTGGACCAAAAACGATCATTAAATGAACATTTTGAATGTTTGGGTGTCAGGCTCAAGTATTCCCTCGACCTCACCCTCACCCTCAGAGGGTTCGCCTTCAGCTCCATGGCAAGCTTTATCACAAGGCTACCCATCTCGTCCTGCCCTTCGATCCTCGGCAGCCTACACTTGTACACGGCAAACCTCGACTTACCGACATCCAGCCATAACTCGACGATCTTGTAGAGCCCGTCATAGACGTAGACCTTTCCCGTGAGGCTATTGTCCAATCGCATCCCGCGGATGATGTGGATCTCGATCCCGTAAGCCATGATCCTCTCGAGCCCGAGGTTGCCACCCTCGAGCTTCTGGACGACGGGGTGCTTGTGCACATTCGACATGCGACTGTCGTGGCCCATGTCGACGAGCTTGTGGCCCTTGTCGTCGTCATCCTCGTAGCCACCGAAGACGACGATGCTGGTGGCCATGGGCTCGCGGGAGGAGGAGCGGGTGGTGGTGTCGTAGTCGATGATGGCCTGGACCTAACCGTGGAGGCCGACGACGCAGATCTCCGTGCGGAAGAAGTAGACGGCGACGACGGGGATGGGGTCGACGCTGCGCTTGCCGCTGTTGAGCCAGAAGTCGTGGTTCTTTATGAAGGCGGCGGACTCGAGGTCGGAGCGGCCGTGGTCCTCGCGGAGGACGAGGAGGCAGAGGGACTCGAAGGTGATGTGGGTACGCCGGAGGAGGTCACAAAAGTGGGCCCAGTCATTGTCACGCCCCGATCTCCCGCAGGCAAATCGGCCGTTCCCGCTAGGCGAGAATCACCGCGCCAGCGCTCCCGCGGAACGATCGCTTTAAACCCATCTGGACGTGATGCCGCACGAGCATGAACCACGCCCGTGCAAGGCTGAGGTTCATTGGTTGGCGGTAAGAGTTCTAAGCCACAGAGTCGCACAGATTGTCCGAGTGCAGCGGAGTCATGAACGCATAGGCGATCGGTAACAGGTTCACTGAGTCGACAATATAGCGGAAGCATTGAATAACACAAGTTGAAGTAAAGCAACTCTTTATTGATATAAACATGTGTTACAGGCGGCGTATAGCCGAGATTACAAGTCGCTCAAGCCTCTCTCTCTGAAACGGTAAAACGTGCCAAGTGGCTACAATTGTGGAATGATTGTACAGGCGATGATCAGGCGATGTTCACAACATTATGTCTTGTATATGTGCTTCAGTTCCGGACGCAGTGCTCCATGGCTTTAGAGGAAACTCTTGGCCTTAGCACGCACGAAGAAGCATCCGCACCGAACGAGGTTCTCCCGCACCCTGCATACAAACTGGTGGATTATCAGTACATTGAATGCACTGGTGGGGAAGCTACTCGTCCGCTCGACAAATCCAAACACGTAATACAGGTTCCGTGCACAACTATTAAGTTGTCTTTCTAGTTGCCTTAGGATCAGTTTCATGCAAGATTTGAATAGCCTAACTCGTGTGGCAGTGCACCGTGCAACATGGGAGGAAACACGGCGAGACTTACCCTTTGGCCTTCCCTGTCCAAGGCAAACATTATAAATTCAAGCACGGGCAAGTATAAACATTCAAGAGGCATAGCATATGCAAACACGAGAGTCGTTATTACATGATCGTTCAGGTGTTCAGTTTGTTCATTGATGTGATGCAATGCCTCGCACGCGGATAGCCGCTAAGCGAGGATGACTTATCTATATGAACACGAGTCACTGGCAAGGCCATTTTGGACGTAGTCGAGGACAAAGATAGCATGCTACGAGAGAACATGAGGCGCTGCAAGCTATCCAGTCCCGAACACGACGACTACACACGAGTTCCATCCGGATCGGATCGGCCCCAGTGCCCCGGTGACCGTCCGTGGAACAATACCTCGGGTCCGAGTTGTCCGCGACATGCAATCATTGGGTCTTTCCAATTATCACGAGATACACGAGAACACGAGAACACGAGAACACGAGTGCACAAGAACACGAGAACACGAGTGCACGGGAACACGAGTACACGAGTACACGGGATACTTGAACACGGATTCATTTAGCCATTGGATATGCACAGTCTCCTGGGCTGATGTAAGCCCGCTCGAGGGAGACTTACAGAGATCTGAATACCTGAATGAGTCTTGCCACAGGAGTATAATTCTTTTACTTGACATGATGCACTCCCCTGGCTCGGGGCTACCTGGTGACCTAACGGTCCCGGATACTTGCAGGTTCAATCATGCACGGAACGACTACTTAGTAGTCTCCCGGGGTTTGGATGAAAACATGGCAACAACAAGCAGACAAGCATGTGTTTCTAAGGAACGTAAGCAGACACGTTGCTCGGACCCGAAGGTAAGCCGAGAGTTAGATCGTTAGGGGACTTGGCATGCGAGGGTCTGAACATAAGCAGTATTTCAATTTCCATGTTCTAGCACAAGCAATACAAGTTGGGATTATTCCCTTAGCTAGGTGCGTTGGATTCATTAGCATGCAGGGGGTGATTCACCTAGCGACTAGCATGAATATTCCACATTTTATGTGTGCTGGCTAAGCAAAGACAAGTTCACCGTAGCCACCCACCTTAGCGATGATTCGCCTCGGTAGAGCGATACGTCAAGCGAGCCTCTGAAAGCCTAAGCCGGATTCCTGTAGGGACAAGTCTGGATATCCTTTGCTTCTCCTTTGGGGCAAAGTGGGTCGGGACAGTTGCACTTTTGCCGTTTGAGTCGACAGTCCGTTAGAACGGAACGGGGTGTTACAGTCATGGGGGAGGAGACGCTTTGAAAATGTCCTTTTATTAGAAGTTTTCCCACCCAATCCTAAAATGCCCATTTAATTGGTGTTTTGTTGCTATTGAAGTAATTTTAGAAATTTCAATAATCTTCACCCAATTTCATCAAACTTGGATGTATATGCACTTTTCTGTGTTAATTACTGTATAGAACTTTTTTTTACAATTTTAAAATATATATTAGTTTGGACTTCTAATATACAAAGTATAAGCTAGCTCTAGTGATAGTTCTTTGGGCTTTCAATTGAGAGGTTAAAAGTTTGAATCTCATTTCTCTAAATTAAATAATTTGCACAACTTTTTATGTATAATATTTTGCTTTCTCTTTTGTACCAATTTGAAAATATTGACTTTATTTTTTTTTGTTCATTCTTGTTTGAGTTTAGCATATTATTTGCTATTGAAGTTCAATCAACATGATAACTTTAAAGATTTCTAAATGTAGTACGTGTATTCATGTTGGAGGCTGGGATGGGCCCACCCCAAATTTTTTTTTTTCCCTTAGATAGTAGCCTAGTAGTAAAAGGCTTGGGACATGGAAGAGGGGGAGGTAGCCAGGGTTCGATTCCGTGGTGGTGGTGGTGGTGGTGGTTGGGGGGGGGGGGGGGGGGGGAGATGATTCTCGGGTAGTTAATTAAGGGGTGTTGGGGAGGAGACTTGGGTAGAAAAAAATATATATATATATATAATTTTATTTTATTTTAATTTTTGATATTTTTCATGTTAGTCCACATTTAGTCCACCTTAGTCTCCGTTAGTCCACCAAAACTCAGAATTTTTGGTTCCTCTTTTAGCACGGTTCCTCCAGAAATCCGATTTAAAACCAACACCAGCTTCACGGAGCCTCAGCAAGGAAGTCAACCATAACAGCTAATTAACGACGACCACAAAGGAAAAAGGCCCGGGAAAACAACCATCCCGTAAGAGGGAGACAATTATGGTGCTTTTGAAGGTCGATATTCAGATGAAGAGAACTAATCAACCGATGATGAAGCAGCTGAAGGGAATCCGATCATAGCTCCTTTGGCAGAATCATAGGAAGAGGCATGCCATGTTGTCGTGACGGGTCTTAAGAGGTCAAGAGAAGAGTCCTACTATCATATTTTCCTTCCTAAGAGTTAGAAATGAGCTATAGCCAGTACTAATAAGAAGACTGTTACTCAAGGACCGACTTGCCCTACATCTCTCCTAATATGACCAGACTTAAAAACGGTTCAAAATTAAACCACTTAAACCGTTTGTAAATCTTCCACTAATTAATAAAAAAATATAAAATAAATTTTTGAAAAAAAAATTAAATTTGTTATAATCCACACCCTAAGAAATTGAACCTAACTAACCAAGAAAAATGTTTCTACCTTAACAACATTAGCTAGAACAAGTATTTGGCTATAATTAGATCATATTACAGAGTTAAATAATTAATTAAAATTTATTATTTTTTACTTTTAAATTACGTAAGGTTTTAGATGGCTAGCCGTTTTCAAGACTCTTTATAAAGAGTAAAAATATATTCATAATAAATTATAATAAAAATATAATCATATATATAACAAATTATATATATATATATATATATATATATGTGTGTGTGTGTGTGTGTGTATATATATATAACAAATTTTAATTTAAACTATTTTATAATAATATTAAAAAAAATTATTTTACTTGCACGTGAATTTACTATTCTACTTTAATGCCTTCTCCTTGGATATAGAGGCATCGGTAGTCAAAAATATGGGTGAGCGTTATTCGATTTTGGACCGAAAATCAAACTGAACCGAACCAAATCGAATAAGAGATTTGGTTTGGTTTAAAAAAATTGGTTCGGTTTCAGTTTTGAAAATACTAAAATTTCTTATTCAGTTTCGAATGCGGTTTTGGGTTTCGATTTCGGTCCAAACCAAAAACTGAATAAGATTTATACAATTATGTAAATATCCTAATTATATGCATATTTTGTGATTAAAAATGTGTATATTTTGAAAACAACAATTCTATGTATATGTTTTGAAGCTCAGCTTTGGACACAACTATGAAATACAATAAATGTGTATATAAATTCATAATTTTTAATATAATTTACTACGATCTCAACTTTGGACCCGATTCATTAAACAATATCAATAGTCCAGTAGAAAAAATCGAATAAACCGAAAGCTTATTCGTTTCGGTTCGGTTTCGATTTTGGCTAATTTCGATTCGACTTAGAATTTTGATTTATTCGATTTTAACTATTTCTGTTTGGTTGAAACCGAATAAACCGAATGCACACCCTAGTCACAGAGGTATATGCTGAAACTAGGACTAAGCAACCATCAAGATCAACTACAAAACCAGTGGAAATGACTCCTCCCACCCTTGAACAACAAGAAGGTGTGGAAGCTACTAGGGTGAAGAACCACCAGAAACGGATTATTCTTTTCTTGAACCCTGGACAGAAACAACCATGGATGAAGGTGAAATACAAGTAATTATTCCCTCTATGGAATCACAGCTAAATACGGAGAATGTTGAAATTGAAGAGCTTGCTGAAATCAAGGAGCCAAGAGCCCGTTGAGTAGCAAGCAGGAATATCTTCTTTACTGGCTGAGAACTAGTGGACAGAGATACTTCTACCATTATAAAGTGCCAGCTGAGATGGATATTACCAGGACCGAGAGTTAAATGCAAACAAACTTGTTCTCTATAGAATCGCAAATAGGGGAGACTCATTTTGATATTAATACATCCAAGTGCGGTTGAATTTCGTGCTATGGGAAATATACATGCCTAAATAAGTCTAGTGTTGTCTATGTTCGGAATGGCTATGGAACAAGCTATCCGATCCATCAACAGTTCCTACAGTTCCCAAGTAAACATAGAATCTTTGTTATTTCCGGGAAACAAAAATGGATCACACTAGACAGCAACAAAAATTTACGCAAAACTATCACAGTTTAATCTCTGTTTAATTCTGATGTTGTTATTGAAGTCCAAAAATTCACGCAAAATAATCACAATTTGTTGTCTGGTAGAAATCGATTCCAACGATACACTTTTGTAGTTCAGATTACAAATTGACTAAAATCAAAATCGTTCTTCCTTGTATACACAGTTGCAATGTTGAAATAGAACGTTTACAAGACAGAAGAAGGAGGAGAAGAAGACAGAATACAAAAGGCTTGATGTGGTACTGTTGCTCAAAGCAAGATTCGTCCTCTTGACGATCTGCTTCCAGGAACTAGCAAGTTCACGCGATAAACTTTTGAAACACTCGTAGTCACCTCTGCAACCAACCCGAGTGGACTCCTCAACGAAGGTAGCGGTCACAGCTCTCTTTCTCTTTTGTCTTTGTATGTCTCAAAAGGAGGAACGAAGATATTATTTATAGAGAAGGGTAAAAACACTAACCCTAATCGTAGTCGCCATTGAAATATGAAGGATAAGAATCAATCAAAACGGAATCCCAAAATATTAGGATCGATTTCAACTGATTTACTTTCCATATACCATCCAAATCCCGCAATCAGCGAAATATGCATGCAATCTGCTCAGCTCGTGCATGCGCACAACATCACATGCGCACATATGTGTATAGCCACACATAACCGCACATGTCGCGCATGATGCATATATGCGAATTGTCGCGTATGACGTCCATGCCGCTCCGCACGTAGCGCGCACCTGCAGCAACCGCGAATGCAACGAGCACACGAGCGCAACAATGCGCACAAGCACCATCTCGTGCTTGGTGCGTACGTGCGAAGTGCAAAGTTGCTAAGTCCCTACGGACTTAGCTCCTATAAAGCGACCCTTGTCCGAGCCCGAGCCATAGTCCAAGTCGCTAAGCCCCTACTAGGCATAGCTCCAATAGGAATTTTCGAAAGAAAGTGACAAAAAATATAAATATTTCCTTGAGGAGTTTAAACTTATTCCTCCAAGAAAAGAAACCCAGATAGGCTGTAATCCCTCTTTTTAGAAAAATTGAATAAGTGTTTTCTAAATGCTAGTTTCAATTAATTCCCTACTAAAAAAATTCAATATCAATTCAATTAGCTTAATTACAAAAAATGGCAAATTTTGTACTTAATGAAAAGGGAATGGCATGTTTAGTAATTAATGAAAATAATTAGGAGTGGAAAGGTTCTAGATGAAGAGATATTTTAAGAATAAAACATGTGCCTAAATAGATTGGTGCCTATAAGGGTTTTTTGGATCCTATGTATAGAGCTTAAATTCTCCTCAGTAAACCTAAAATTCCGATCGTTACAATCCGTTTCTGATCCATGGGCTCAGCCCAAAATCTTTTCATTCAAATTTAAGAGAGATATATTGTCACTACCACATTTCTAGAGGAGAACGTTTTTGTCATTTAGCATATTTATTATTTAGTAATTAAATATTTATATATATATTGCTACTAATTAATAATTGCGCTTTGTGTTATTTAATTATTTGTTAGTGGGCTAGCCTATGTTTATTTGGACTTGTCATTAGTAGACACATTAGTTGTCATGACACAATTGAGCCCAACATTAGACTAGGCCCATTAGACCAATTTTCTTAATTAATTAAGGATATTAGAATAATTTGCATTAGTTTAGAGACTTTCCAATATAGTCCTTCCTAATTATTTCTCATAATTAGCTAGTAGGGGCATATTGGACATTGTACATTACTTTGAGAGGGGGGGATGGGGGGGGGGGGGGGGCACTATAGAGGGTCTTCACTCTCTCTCCTCTCATTAGTTCATTTTATTTAGATCCCCAATTGTGTTCTTCCCCAAATTGACTCATCCATCCACCAATTCAACCCAATTCACTCTCATTCCCTCTCAATCTTATCATCTAAGAAGCATTGGAGCTTGGATTGCAAGGAACACTTGAAGGAAGAGAAATTGACAAAAAAAATTGTGTCATAATTGTGTCCATTGAGTATTTCATTGGGAATCAATCTCCCAATAGGTAAATTCTGAATCCACTCTCTAATCTAGACTCTAATTCATGCATTTAACCATTAGAAATCATCTATTGGCTTATGGCTACCCATAGGACCAAGAACTAGGTTCATATGACTTGTATTATGGAATCTACATGGTGACTTGTGTCCAATTAGGAAAAATTTTAAGATTGACACATCAAGTGTGTGTCATGAGACCAATTAGATCTAATTAGACTTAGATCGGGGTTGTCGGACTAGGTACGTGTCCACAATTGGACACGAGTAGAGCATATCATAGAGTATCATGCTATAGCATGCCAAGTGTTTGTTTAAGTGCTCCTAGTGTATATGTTTAATATATATATATATATATATATATATATATATATATATATATATATATATATATATATATATAATGTTGTTAGTTTTATATATGTGTGTTGGAGTGTGTGACTGTGTTTATATTTATCAATTGTGGTTGTGTGTTGTGTGAGGATGTGTGTATCAGGTGTATTCAGGAGGGGAATGGACTGATGGGCAAGTGTTGGTGTTGCTAAAGGTGCTGTGTGATATGTGACTGTGCTAACACAGCAACTGAGAAGGGGAGGGGGGAGAACTTGGTTCAGATCATGTATCTGATTTAGAAAGGGGTGTGTGATTGTGAGTACACATGTGATTATGTGTGCTAATAGGGAAAATCGAGTGTTGAAGTGCACCTTGTGCACATCACAGTTGAGTACAGCGCCCGTGTGGCAATAAGGGGAACTAGGTGCAAGCCTTGGTGTATCAAGATATGTTTATACATGTGCACATTCCAGTGTCTGTAGGTATAGATGTATCACTGTTCATTAAGTGTTCAGTGGTGTTGGTGATAGGTTAAAGTATTGAGGAGAGGGATGAGTAAGTTGTGTGCATGTGTGTTTGGTTGTGGAGTGAAGGCAAGTGCAGCAAATATCTTGGTATCTGCTCGAGCTAGCAACAACAGCAGTTGCAAGCAACTAAGTTGTTGTACCAATGATTAGCAAGTAACCAGTGTGAAGGGCCATCAGTAACAGAGGTTAGGGGGGTTCGGGCAACTGCATTTTAGAGCAGTGACAGCAACTTAGCATGGTGGACTCGAGAGGGGGGAGCTCAGGTACTGAACAAGATTGTAATTGCAGACATGTGTAGACTCATGAATTGTGTGAATACTGTTATAGGTTGATGCCTGATGTGTAATTCCAAATTTAAGAGTAAGGTGAACTGATACAGAGTATCAGTGATAGGATACTAAGGGGGGAGCTCGAGTAGTAGGAAGCCATACAGCAGTAGCAGTAAGATAAGGATGTGTTCAGTGAGGTATTCACTCTGCAGCAAGGTAAGGGGGGAGGGGAACTCTGATACTGATACCTAAGTATCAGTGTAACCAGTACTTGGGTTTAGTCTTTGACACTCAGTTTTAGGTTTTTAGTAGTATATACCTAAGGTATTGTGATAGAGTTGAGCTTAGGTAGAATATTAAATCACTACAAGAAAAGTGGGATTAGCGACGTATTTTAGCGACGTCACAAGAAACGTCGCTAATTATATATAAATTAGCGACTCATTATAAAAACGTCGCTAGACGTCGCTAAATGGCGACATTTAGCGACGTTTAGCGACTTTTATTAAGATTTTAAAAGATAAGTCGCTATAAGTTCAATTAAGGTCGCTAAACGTCGCTAATATGTCTAAGTTAGCGACGTTTAGCGACGTATATAGCGACGTTTATATTAAAAATATTTAGCAACGTGTTTAGCGACGTCCTTAACGTCGCTAAATTTTAATTTAGCGACGTTTTTGTTGGACGTCGCTAAACGTCGCTAAAATTTGGTTAATTAGGGCTCGGTTTCGTTTTTCCCCATCTGTCGAAATTTCAAAAAGAAAAAAAAATTCCCCGCCCCCCCCCCCCCCCGGCTCCGTCGACCGCCTCTCCACCGCGGCTACTCCGGCATCCCCCTCCTCCTCCTCGAGCTCTAGGTAAACTCTAACTCTCTCTCTCTCTCTCTCTCTCTCTCTCTCACAGAACACATGTGACACTGACACAGACACGACACACACACACACAGTGACACAGACACAGACACGGCACACACACACACACACTGACACAGACACTGATAAGGACCTAGGGTTAGGGTTAGGTTTTTTGACATGGGGTTAGGGTTAGGTTAGGGTTAGGGTAGCCTTTAATATTGTCAGATATTCTACCAACGTAATTTTTGTTTACACAATGATCCCAGATTTGACAAAAACAAAAGGATTAGTGAGTGTATCCTTATACTCGAGTTTTAAAAAGTATAAGGTATTAGTGAGTGTATCCTTATACTCGAGTTTTAAAAAGTATGGGTGTAATTGTTAGAAATGAGAGGAGGAGGGTAGTTAGTGTAGCGCCCCGCTTCGCGTCGACGCTATGTACAAGTGAGATCGCCTTGCTTGCTCGAACGGAAGTCTTCTCGGAGAGTTCCCGACCGATTGATCAAAGTGAGTGGGCAGAACTGCATTCTCTGATTCTTGCACGACTTAATAATGAATCTGAGTTTTTGAATGCTTGTTTGCTTAAGAAGAAATGTTTTCATAAGAGAATGATAGAACTGACTCAGCATGCTAATAAGAGAACGCACATAGCTTGTCATTGAAACGAACCTGCTGCCTAATAAGAGAAATAGAAATGCTTGTCAGAAATGAGATAGAACCATTGCTATGCTAAGTGAAAGATAGAAATGTTGCATGTTTAGTTACACCGACACAGCTCAAACGAACCCTTGCCATGCTAAGAAGATCAGTAAATGAATCGTTTGAATATGTCCCTGTGAATATGCTAAGAAGAGATAGACTTTTGCATATGTTAGAAATGAAATCAATCGTGCTTGCCTTTATGTGTTTTGCTTGTCTGTTTTGCTATATCGAACTGCTATAAGTGAAAATATGTGAGTGCATAGTCTAATAGTGCGCACTGATGTTCCGTTCCTTCGGGTTCCAGGGGGGTGTGCTATTAGATTGTGGAAAAGATGTGTTTGCTTGAGAAGAAGAGTATAGTCTAATAGTCCGCCCTGATGTTCCGTTCCTTCGGGTTCCAGGGGGGTGTGGCTATTAGATTGTTATGTGCTTGTGAATGTGAATGTGAATGTTGCTTGTCATGCATTGGTCTCGGACAACTTGTGCACAACGTAATAGTCTCTCGGTCGATTCCTGGGGCACTGGGAATCGGTCGGTCCGGAAGGGATTGTGTAGAGCACCCTGATGTTCCGTTCCGAAAGGATCTAGGGGGGTGTTGTTGTCCATCAATGGGAAAACTCATGGACCGTCATATAGATAGGGCGCATGCTAGGTTTACCTTCTTGCATACCTATCATTTGTGACACCAGAAGATTGATTCATAAGTTTGTTCATAATGTGCATATTGTGGCTAACTTGTGTGTCTGCTGCAGGAATAACCGTTCGGCTATGGGGTAAGAAATATGAGTCTATGCATAAACATGCATGTTCATTTTGTCTGCATCGTAGAGATACCTGTTAGTGCTTCATGCATTGCATCGGTCGGACAATGACTATTAGTGCAGAGCTGAACCTTGGCTACGGCTGCTTCGGCAGTAATGTGCAACCATGAGTCACAGCTGCTAATAGGATCAGAATGTGAGTCATTGGTTAGCTGGATCACCGCTACCAATCCTGAGTTTCTCGGGGACCGGCCTCTGAATGATAGTTCTGCTTGTGTGCTTGATATGTTTTCCCTGATTCGATATGATCATTCTGCTAGATAAGCTTTGCCCCTAAGAGTTAGATTGTGATGCACAATACATGTTGCGCACTACACGATAGAGCATTGTCCCGATTCGTATGCTTAGTGTTTGAATATGCAAAACTGTTTCAAAGTTATGTTTCAAAAGATATAATATGACTCTGCTAGAACTGCATGAAACGAACTTAGGTAAAACTAGCAAGATCACTAGTAATGCAATGTTTTGCCACAAGTCTACTTAGTGTGGGTCTCAGGGGGTGTAGCTTCTGTTCAGTTGTTTATACTCACCAGTACTTATAAAAGTGCTGACCCACCAACAGTTTGCTTGTTCTCAGGTGCCTGATCGTCCGAGGAAGCGATAGCCGTGCCTCATCCCAAGGAACCGGAAATCTGGAGTCGATGCCTTGAGCCGCATCGAGCTGTGCCTGCTTTGGAGCTGCTTTCATATAGAGGGACATAATGTATGGAACGGTGTCATTGTAATCGAGAGAATAGTGCTTGAGCGAACTGTAACCTCGGCCATGCGCCGCTTGTAACAATTGTGAATATCAATAAAAGAGCTTGTTTATCATGTGCCACTGTGTTCTTTACTTTTCTGCAATGTTATGTGCCGCTGCTTCAGTATTGAATAGCTTACTTGCCCTTGTTCAAAGCTTTGGCCTTGTGCAAGCGCACTTTAGGCTTGCACGGCATTACGCCCGTGCGAGGACGATCGGTTCCGTAGGGACCAAAGCGAGGACGAACGGCCTTGCGGGACCGGGGCGTGACATAGTGGTATCAGAGCGACTCGATTCTTTGCCCATTCTGTTGCCTCCGACTCTGAGTTGTGATTGTGTTGCAATGAACGTTCCATACAATAAGTCCATAGATATTCTCAAAGATGCGCGCAAAAGTTTTCTGGATTTGTTTTCATTGCTTGAGATGTGATTTGTGATTTCTGGATTTGTTGAGTTTTGATTCGGGAAGGTGAGGGATGAGGACTATCGCTGCTCTGTGTTATCGTGAGTTTCTCCTTGAGTTTCGAGGACGAAACTCTTTGTTGGTGGGTAAGTATGTAGCGCCCCGCTTCGCGTCGACGATATGTACAAGTGAGATCGTCTTACTTGCTCGAACGGAAGTCTTCTCGGAGAGTTCCCGACCGATTGATCAAAGTGAGTGGGCAGAACTGCATTCTCTGATTCTTGCACGACTTAATAATGAATCTGAGTTTTTGAATGCTTGTTTGCTTAAGAAGAAATATTTTCATAAGAGAATGATAGAACTGACTCAGCATGCTAATAAGAGAACGCACATAGCTTGTCATTGAAACGAACCTGCTGCCTAATAAGAGAAATAGAAATGCTTGTCAGAAATGAGATAGAACTATTGCTATGCTAAGTGAAAGATAGAAATGTTGCATGTTTAGTTACACCGACACAGCTCAAACGAACCCTTGCCATGCTAAGAAGATCAGTAAATGAATCGTTTGAATATGTCCCTGTGAATATGCTAAGAAGAGATAGACTTTTGCATATGTTAGAAATGAAACTAATCGTGCTTGCCTTTATGTGTTTTGCTTGTCTGTTTTGCTATATCGAACTGCTATAAGTGAAAATATGTGAGTGCATAGTCTAATAGTGCGCCCTGATGTTCCGTTCCTTCGGGTTCCAGGGGGGTGTGCTATTAGATTGTGGAAAAGATGTGTTTGCTTGAGAAGAAGAGTATAGTCTAATAGTCCGCCCTGATGTTCCGTTCCTTCGGGTTCCAGGGGGGTGTGGCTATTAGATTGTTATGTGCTTGTGAATGTGAATGTGAATGTTGCTTGTCATGCATTGGTCTCGGACAACTTGTGCACAAGGTAATAGTCTCTCGGTCGATTCCTGGGGCACTGGGAATCGGTCGGTCCGGAAGGGATTGTGTAGAGCACCCTGATGTTCCGTTCCGAAAGGATCTAGGGGGGTGTTGTTATCCATCAATGGGAAAACTCATGGACCGTCATATAGATAGGGCGCATGCTAGGTTTACCTTCTTGCATACCTATCATTTGTGACACCAGAAGATTGATTCATAAGTTTGTTCATAATGTGCATATTGTGGCTAACTTGTGTGTCTGCTGCAGGAATAACCGTTCGGCTATGGGGTAAGAAATATGAGTCTATGCATAAACATGGATGTTCATTTTGTCTGCATCATAGAGATACCTGTTAGTGCTTCATGCATTGCATCGGTCGGACAATGACTATTAGTGCAGAGCTGAACCTTGGCTACGGCTGCTTCGGCAGTAATGTGCAACCATGAGTCACAGCTGCTAATAGGATCAGAATGTGAGTCATTGGTTAGCTGGATCACCGCTACCAATCCTGAGTTTCTCGGGGACCGGCCTCTGAATGATAGTTCTGCTTGTGTGCTTGATATGTTTTCCCTGATTCGATATGATCATTCTGCTAGATAAGCTTTGCCCCTAAGAGTTAGATTGTGATGCACAATACATGCTGCGCACTACACGATAGAGCATTGTCCCGATTCGTATGCTTAGTGTTTGAATATGCAAAACTGTTTCAAAGTTATGTTTCAAAAGATATAATATGACTCTGCTAGAACTGCATGAAACGAACTTAGGTAAAACTAGCAAGATCACTAGTAATGCAATGTTTTGCCACAAGTCTACTTAGTGTGGGTCTCAGGGGGTGTAGCTTCTGTTCAGTTGTTTATACTCACCAGTACTTATAAAAGTGCTGACCCACCAACAGTTTGCTTGTTCTCAGGTGCCTGATCGTCCGAGGAAGCGATAGCCGTGCCTCATCCCAAGGAACCGGAAATCTGGAGTCGATGCCTTGAGCCGCATCGAGCTGTGCCTGCTTTGGAGCTGCTTTCATATAGAGGGACATAATGTATGGAACGGTGTCATTGTAATCGAGAGAAGAGTGCTTGAGCGAACTGTAACCTCGGCCATGCGCCGCTTGTAACAATTGTGAATATCAATAAAAGAGCTTGTTTATCATGTGCCACTGTGTTCTTTACTTTTCTGCAATGTTATGTGCCGCTGCTTCAGTATTGAATAGCTTACTTGCCCTTGTTCAAAGCTTTGGCCTTGTGCAAGCGCACTTTAGGCTTGCACGGCATCACGCCCGTGCGAGGACGATCGGTTCCGTAGGGACCAAAGCGAGGACGAACGGCCGTGCGGGACCGGGGCGTGACAGTTAGTTGGCAGCAGGTTATGTATCTGGGAATATTAGCTAGGTGATATGTATAATTTCGATGTTGGTATCAATTAGGAATCATGGTATACAATAGAATATGTATTACAGAATGTATCCATATACCAGGGAGTGTGTGAATGTTGGTAGATGATGCATCTAGTACAGGGATCTGAGTTAGTTGTGTAGTGTAGAGCTTGTGGGCATGCTCGAGCAGCTGGATTAGTGTTCCAGTCTGTTCAGTCAATGAGGTTCTTTACTGCACTGCAGCACAATGGGTATTGTGTGAAGGATGATTGATTGTATGTGTATTGGATGGAGTTTCGGATAATTTCAGTGGGGTAACAACAACTGGGATGTCTTGCACTGCGGCAGCGGCTAATAGCTGCAAGCAGTGAGCTGCAAGTACAACAGAGGATATCAATGGTCTTGACAGCAAGTGACTTGGTGTGGGAGATGTGGTTGTGGCCTATAGTGTAGTAGGAAGTATAGAATATGGGTGCTTTTATGGGTTGTGGCCTATAGTGGGCACCTATGTGTGCAAACTTGTTGCAGTAGCAAGAGTTGGGCAACAATGGTAGAAGTGATGTGGAGGGGTAGTATGTGTATAATTCTAAGGTATTGAGGGTTCATTTGATATGTGTCTGAGAGGGCACTGCAAATGTGAGTGCAGGTGTCCATGTGTTGTGTGAGTTCAGGTGTGTGCAAGTGAATGAGGATAGTACTAGAGAGGTAAGTAACAGTTAAGTGTTGAGTGCCAAGGTAGATAGGTAATTGGTTAAGATAGGTTAGATAGTAAGATATTGGTTAAGAGAAGTTGGTATTAGTTACTTACTTGCAAATGACGTTACAAGTATCAATTGGAGAGATATCAGTTAGAATAGCAATGTGGAGTAGTGTTATCAGTTGGGTAGTGCAAGAGTTAGTATGGGTTAGGACACTAAGTAAATAGCTAAGATTGGTTAGTAATTGATATAAGTTATGATATATATATATATATATATATATATATATATATATATATATATATATATATATATATATATTAGTCTTGGTAGTAAGGGTTGTTACTAGCTATAACTAATGTGATGCCAATACACTAGTTCTAGCTAAGGTATTAGTTATGTTAAGTTATGATATCTATATTAGGATATTAAGCTAATAGCTATATTATATATAGATGGTATAACTTATATATATAATATTGATACCATGCTAATTAGTGTATATGTATAATAGTTATGCAAGTTGATATAGGTATATAAGGATAGATATTACCTAATATTAATAGCTAGTTAAGTTATATATTGATATTGGTATCATAGGATAACCTAGTGTCTTGTTTTAGCTAGTATGTCTAGTAACATCAAGATACAACCTAAAAATAGCTAGTTTGACCAAGTTTGACTAGTTTGACCCAGAGTTGACTTAGTGTGACTGTTTTGGCCTAGTTGACTTAGAAATGGCCTAAAGACCTAGATTTTGACTAGTTTAACTTCTTTATCATTTTAAAGCACCTCCTTTGTATCTGTACATTCCCACATATATACTTATACAACTACATTCCAGTTTAACATTTACTAAATGTCCCTCGTTAATGAAGATTTCAATTAGAGTTTCCGAAGATTCCTTAAATCCAACTAAAGTTCCAAATCTAGTCCAATACTAAATAACTCAAATTAGAACTAAAGAAAATAAATAAAAGTAATGCTACGCTCGACAATAACTCAAAGCTTCATCATTACTTTTGTGCTTGAAAATATCTTTCCCAAGTTGCTAAATATATAAGTTCCAAGTATACTGAAAACTTAGTCGTAATGCCAAGAAGGAATTAAATAGCAGCACATTTTACACTTCATTACCACAAAGGATTACAATGAAGGCGACTATTGATTGAAGTGAGGAACTACCAGTAAATGTTTGTGTTCACAACCTATGTTTTAAAAGGGGTGAGGCGCACTCAAGGCACTAGGTTACTCTGGAGCCTAGGTGCAAGATTCTCATAGAGGTGTGCGCTTCAACGAAGTGAGGTACACATTTTTGAATTTTTTTAATAATATATAGTTTTAAATAAAGAAAGTAATATCTAATCAATTCATAACACCATTAATTTTTTTTTTAATTTGAGAACATAAAATCCTAAAGATAAAACTAAGAGTTAACCATCATCAAACTCACAAGAAACTACCCCAGGCTAATAAAATAGAAGACTTGACAAAACCCTAATAATCATCATCATTCGTATTATCATCTCCATCATCAACACTACCAATAGATTTGTATCCGTTGGTTGATAGATACATCTTATAGTGTTTTTATTGTTAGGACAAAATGTTGAGCAATAGATATTATGGTATCATTATTATACTGCAACAAACAGCTAATTCTTTGTGAGTCATCTAATTCTTCCATTCCGCATTATTAAGGATATGTCTTAAGTAATATCTGTTATCAATTATATTCTTTGTTTTCATCTATCTTACCAGATGGCACCCAAGAGAGCGATACCTCCTACTGTTAAGGAGGAAGTGATGCCTCCTACTGTTAAGGAGGAAGTGATGCCTCCTACTGTTAAGGAGGAAGAGATACCACCTGCTGTATCTCAGACGGGGAGTTCCAGTCACCCAGCACCTATAGCGGCTGTATCTCAGACGGGGAGTTCCAGTCACCCAGCACCCATAGCTGAGATTGATAACATAAACGCTGTTTATGCGCAGTATCTGAGGGACTGGTATCTGCCCCAGCGTATTGGATATCCTCGAGATTGATACTGTGATGTTTCATATACTTATATATTATGCATTTTGTGTGACTGTGATACTATGATACCTATATATTATGCATTTTGTGACGCTGTTTATGCCCATTTTGTGACTGTGATACTTATATATTATGCATTTTGTGTGACTGTGATACTTTTATTTTGTGTGTATTGTGTGACTGTGATATTTGTGTGTATTAATTGTATGACTGTGATACTTTTATTGTCTGTCTATAATATTTGTGTGTATTAATTGTATGACTGTGATACTTTTATTCATATTAAATGATGTTAATATACCGGTGTTTAGTGTTCCACCGAAGGGGTCGGCGAACCCAGAGAATTCAACGGAGGGTTGTTCCGGGTCTATTTTTAATTAAAAATTTATAAATTGCAGGAATAATAGTTTGGAACAATTCAGTAAATTTTTTTTTTGTAAAATTAGCGACGTATTTAGCGACGTTTAGCGACGTTTTTCTACGTCGCTAAATAGGTCGCTAATTAGCGACGTTAATAGCCGTCGCTAAATAGGTCGCTAAACGTCGATAAATACGTCGCTGTACGTCGCAAATTGCTGACATGGCAGTACTGCCAGGTCATTAAAGACGTCGTTGTTACGTCGCTATATAAGTCGCTAATTAGCGACGTTTAGCGACATTTTATTACGTCGCTAATTAGTGACTCAGAGTCGCTAAACGTCGCTAAGTTAGCGACACGTCTAAGTCGCTAAAAAATGTCGGTATAGCGACGTTTAGTGACTTTTTTCCTTTCAGCGACGTGATTAGTACCGACTTCTGTAAAACGTCGCTAATTACGTCGCTAAACGTGATTAGCAACATTTTTTTGTCATTTAGCGACGTTTTTGGGCGTCGCTAATTTGACTTTTTCTGGTAGTGAATAGATACTAAGGTGTTACCTAGTAATAGAGGTAACTAGTATATTCATTAGATATATATTACTTGATATACTTAGCTAGTGTGTGTGTGTGTGTGTGTGTGTGTGTGTGTGTATATATATATATATATTGTAGTTGATACTTAATAGTATTGCTAGTATAGCTAATACTCCAAGATATTGACTAGTTTGACCATAAAAGTCATCATTGACCTAGTTGGACTAGTGTGGCCTAGAAATAGCCTAGAAATCATACTTTAGTGCATTTTAACTCATTTCTCATTCATTACGTCCAAGTGACATGATATTTCATATATAGGTGTGTATGTGTGACACCAGCTCGGACACCGATGTATACCATTTTCTCAGGATAACAGGCGAGTACATTCTTTGATAGTTTTCTTATTTGATAGCCTATATGTTTCATGTATTTAGTATTGAGAGATTTGATTCTTGACATGATGATTTCACGAATTGGTATACGTAGATCTTGGTCATGAGATGCTATTGTTGTGATGACTCAGTGATCACCGTGTCATGCTTCGTGATTACTCTGTGATTACCGTGATATCTTAGTGATTATATAGACCGTGATCATAGTGCATGATATAATAGACCTTGCAGTGTGATATACGTGTTATAACGTGTCATGACTTGGATCCGTGTACTAGTCGGAGGCTGGGGAAGTATTTTTGGATATGTGATCATACCTTATAGCCCGTGATTTAGTGTAGCCCGTGATAGTTAGCAGATCATGCAACTCACGTGTGACCACGCTAGCTCACCTTTTATATATAGTCCGTGCTAGGCCCAAGCCGATCACATCATCTTACTAATATTTCAAGGCACATTTATTATATTATTTTCTTTATTCCAGTTTATTACATTGTTGTTTCTCACCATATTATTCTCAGTTCTTGCCATTATTTACCATGATGCTCTTTCTCGTGATATTTGCTAGTTCAGTTACTTTCATCATTTATTTATATTGTTATTGTTGTTTCATAGTTTCTGTCAATTATTGGAACTGCTATTGGATTTTACTTTGCTCCAATCCTGACTGGATATACTTTTCAGATGATTCATTGGAGGACTGGTGTCCTACGCACTACGGGCCACAGGATGGCGAGCCTATTGAGATAGCACCCGTATAGCATGTTGAGATAGTACCAGCAATCGAGGAGACTTAGTTTCATTATGATATTGTATATGTCCGTTATACTTTTGGCATTGTATTATTATTTGAGATCTTGTGGTGAGATTAGACTTGGACTTATGATGTATTATGATTTTATTTCTTTCCTTCTATTACATATCGTGCCATATCTTCCTCTAGTTTGTTATTGTGATTGAGTATTATTTACCATTATTATATTATCATATTGTCCTCCATTTGGGAGTTGAGATATCTTGACAGGTATATTATATATATTGTGTGAGATATTTAGATAGTATTGTTGACCTAGACAGCGTTCTACCCCCAGTTTGCACCGGCGCTGTGCAAAATTTCCATCACAAGCGCCCTAGCAACGCAGGAGGTAACAACGCATCAAAGCGTCCCAACAACGGCGGTTATCAGGGTGCAAACTCAGGGAGAGGTAGTGAGCTCATCTACAACCGGTATAACCGTGTCGGACACATCGCTCGAAACTGTCGAGTATTCAATAGAGCATGTTTTAAATGTGGTCGCCCAGGGAAAATGGCAGTGAACTGTCGGGAGGGAGGACCAAACCAACAACGACAACCAAATCGTCCGCCTCAAGATCAGGGTCAAGCACCTCGAGCGAACCAGACGGCACCGCAGAACGCTCAAGGCTGGGTCTATGCTATGACTCGGAAGAGGCGTTCGCATCAAACACGGTGGTGTCAGGTATATTACTTTTCAATAATGTACATGCTCGAGTATTGTTTGATTCTGGTGCCACATAGTTTCATTGCGACAAATTTTGCCGCCGATAACACATTTCCTATGACACCGCTAGGCCTAAACCTTAGCGTCAGTACTCCATCGGGCGTGGATTTGTCGGCTCGCTTAGTTTGTCATGAAGGTAACATTTGCATCGGAGGAAGAAAATTATCACTTGATGCGATAGTCTTAGACATCAGAGACTACGACATCATTCTGGGGATGGATTGGCTCGGCGCTTGCTCGGCTACCATTGTTTGTGCGGAAAAGAAAGTCGTGTTACGTCTACCTGGCGAGATCAAATTTTGCTATGCGTGCAATCCACCGTCGAGAGCGCCGAATGCCTGCATGGTGATCTCTGCAATGTCTGCTCGGTGGATGATACATTTGGGCTGTGATGGGTACTTGGCGTCCGTTCGAGACACTCAGCGAGATTGCGCAAACGTAGAGTTTACTTTCGTTATGGCGGATTTTCCTGATGTGTTTACAGATGAGTTGCCCGACATGCCGCCGACCGAGAGAGAGTTCATTATTGATATATTTCCAGAGACTTGACCAATTTCCAAGGCTCCGTATCGAATGGCCCCGACAGAACTAAAAGAGTTAAAGGTCCAGTTGCAAGAATTGTTAGATCATGGGTATATTCGTCCTAGCGTGTCTCCGTGGGACACGCCTGTATTCTTTGTAAAGAAAAAGGATGGCTCAATGCGGCTCTGCATCGACTATCGTGAATTGAATAAGACCACTGTTCGAAACAAGTACCCCATTCCCATGATCGATGACCTCTTTGATCAACTACAAGGTGCGACGGTATTTTCAAAAATTGACCTTCGCTCGGGTTACCATCAGCTCAAAATCAAGTCGGACGACGTGTCGAAGTCAGTCTTTCGCACTCACTACGGCCACTATAAGTTTTTGGTAATGTCATTCAGATTGACCAATACCCCTGTCGCCTTTGTGGACTTAATGAATCGTGTGTTCCGGCGATATCTCGACAAGTTTGTAGTAGTGTTCATTGATGATATCTTGGTATACTCGAAGAATAGGGAGGAACATGCAGAGCACTTGCGGACCGTGCTACAGACTTTTTGGGACAACAAGCTATACGCAAAATTGAGTAAGTGCGAATTCTGGCTGAGCAGTGTATCTTTCCCCGGGCACATCATTTCTGTGGGAGGCATTTCATTCGATCCAAAGAAAGTTGAAGCCATCGTCGAGTGGAAGCGGTATGCATCCATCAGTGGGATTCGAAACTTCCTCGGGCTAGTGGGCTACTACAGGCGTTTCGTGAAAGACTTTTCCAAGTTAGCATCACCTCTGACTCGCCTCACACAGAAGGGAGTCGTATTCGAGTGGTCCGCCAACTGCGAAGCCTCGTTTGAAGAGTTAAAGCAACGCCTCACCTCTGCCCCACTACTTGCACTACCAGACGAGACCTTGGAATTACAAATATTCAGCGGCGCGTCAGGGTAGGGCTTGCTGTGTGTACTCATGCAGCAGGATAAGGTGATAGCCTACGCATCCAGACAACTGAAAAAGCACGAGAAAAAGCACCCTACACATGACCTGGAACTAGCGACAATTGTGTTCGCACTAAAATTGTGGCGACACTACCTCTATGGAGTAGCTTGCCGAATTTACACTGATCACAAAAGCTTGAAGTACCTATTCACCCAAACGGACCTTAACCTACGACAGCGACGTTAGCTAGAATTGATCAAAGACAATGACTTGACGATCGACTACACACCTGGCAAAGGAAATGTTGTAGCGGATGCTTTGAGTCGAGTGTTTGCGGGATCCCTGTCCGTTGATCGCAGGTTACAAATAGACTTTGAGGAAATGGGCATTGAACTTCCAATTCGATATCACGACGCGCGAGTTGTTCAGATGCGATTCGTACCCAACATGTTAGAGAGAGTCACATCTACTCAGAGGGACGACCCATTCCTAAGGAAAATGCACGAGCATATTCTAGTGGGGAAGGCGAAGTTGACCCATTCCTAAGGAAAATGGGCGAGCATATTCTAGTAGGGAAGGCGAAGGACTTTGCAGTAGATGAGACTAGAGTGTTGCGAGTGAAGGAAAGGCTATGCGTCCCCAACGACGCAGAACTCAGAAAGGAGATCCTTGCGGAAGCTCACTATGCAGCCTACACAGTCCATCCCGGGAGCACGAAGATGTATAAAGACCTTCGCACTATTTTTTGGTGGCACGGCATGAAGAGAGATGTGGCGCTCTGCGTGTCGCAATGCATAACCTGTCAGAGGGTGAAAGCAGAACATCAGAGACCAGGCGGAGAGATGCATAATCTTGCTATTCCGGAATGGAAATGGGAGCACATAAGCATGGACTTCATTGTTGGCTTGCCAGAGACGCAACGGGGGAACGACGCAGTCTGGGTCATCGTCGACCGGTTAACCAAGTCAGCACACTTCATTGCCATTAAAGTTACTTGGAGCATCGATCGCCTCGCCCAAACTTACCTTGATGAGATAGTTCAGTTGTACGAAGTGCCAATTTCTATAGTGTCAGATCATGATGGACGATTCCTATCACGTTTCTGGGAGAGCCTTCAGTCAGCGTTGGGGACCAAGTTGAAGTTCAGCTCAGCCTACCATCCTCAAACCGATGGCCAAACAGAGCGGGTGAATCAGGTTCTCGAAGACATGTTGCGTATCTGTGCAATCGATTCAAAGTCAAGTTGGGACGTCCACCTACTGTTGGCCGAATTTGCATATAACAACAGTTATCAGTCCAGCATCCAAATAGCTCCGTACGAGGCTCTGTATGGGCGAAAGTGTAGGTCACCAATCTGCTGGAATAAAGTTGGGGAGCGTCAAATCCTTGGACCGAAACTAGTTGAATAAACAGTCCAAAAGGTTCGGTTGATCCGAGAGCGACTAAAAGTAGCACAAAGCCGGCAGAAGAGTTATGCCGACATTCGTCATCGACCCCTTGAGTTCTTCGAAGGTGACCATGTGTTTTTAAGGGTCTCGCCCATGCGAGGAGTTATGAGATTCGGAATAAAGGGGAAGTTAAGTCCGAGATTCGTTAGCCCGTTCGAAGTCCCCAAGCGAGTCGCTCTCGTTGCCTATCAAATAGCATTGCCACCAGCCCTTTCAGGCGTGCATGATATTTTCCATGTGTCACAGCTTAGAAAGTACGTGCATGATCTGAACCACATGGTAGATTTTGGTCAGCTGGATCTGCAAACAGACTTGTCGTACGTCGAAGAGCCCGTTCAGATCTTAGATCGGAAAGAGAAACAGTTACGAAATCGTGCAGTCTCGCTTGTGCGCATTCTTTGGCGGAACCACGCGGCCAAGGAGTCGACCTGGGAACTCGAATCAGACATAAAGGAAAAGTTTTTCTCATTATTTCTTAGGGGTAGGTTCTATTCCTAAGTTTCGAGGACGAAACTTTTTGTTGGTTGGTTAAGATGTAGTGCCCCGTTTCCCACTATTCGGGGAGCGCGGCTAAGAAATACTTGATATCATTCGATCGGGATAGATTGAATCAAGATCCTTTCCTCGATATGGATTGGTTTTTTCAAAATCAGGTCCCACATTCAACGGATCGTGCCTCAAGGAAGGACTCAGCGGCAGAGTCGAGAGGGGCCTTTCTGTTGCATTGGTTTCTTTGTCCGTTTTCGATGTCACTTGGTTGCTTTCTTGGTGGTTTTGTGACTTGCGTTTTCTTGAACGGTTTCAATGGATTTCATTGTCTTCGTTCTTTGGATTTCGTATTTCGTATCGAACCCTTGGAGACCGAAGCAGGAGATATTGATCATCTGTTGGTGCGTACAGGTGATCGTGTAGGCGGAGTCTTGAAGATCTCCCATTTCTCTCTCCCGATTCACCAACTTGTGAGTGGATTTACTTCCGATTAGCGCCCTTCTTCCAAGTCTTCATCCTTCGTAACCTGACTCGTTTATGCGTTCCGATCGACGATACTATAAAAATAAAATTGAGTTAAGATAAAAGAAGAAGTAGACTTGAATCAATTAATGTTGGTCACCTAAAGTCACTATACTATCACTTTGTTGCGAGCTTGTCTACTATGCATATGCTTAATTATGTTTCAGTTGTAGCTAGAACTTATTTATCTATAATTGTTCAATGTGTAGTATAAATTATAATTTGATCATTGAGCAAGGTAGCCTATAATATGGAATATGCATGAAGTTCATTTACTTATATTGCCTTGAAGTGCTTTATTTGATAATTTAGTTTGTAGATGATGAATGGTCAAGGACAACTTGTGCACAAGAGATGTAGATCTATAAACGGTCGTCGGGGCACTGGGACCGCTTCGGCCCGGGTAGAACCTTTGCTAGTGTAGTCCTAGCATTGGATGGGTCCGTGCGTCAGCCAAGGGCTAGCTACCCGAAGCGGAATGGCAGCCGACCCATCTATCGTCCGACCAAGTGATACGCTATGTATATTTAAATTGTGCAAACTAACTATGTCTTTGTGGCAGGGAAGGCCATGATAAGTTGTGTATAGGTGGTTCAGACGGTGCAGGTAAAAGTCACCGAACGGTGGCACATTTTGTTATTTATTTTCATTCTATCGCATATATAAAAGATTGAACTAAGACAAGATAGAAAGATCACATAATAATAATGTTGCATGTTCACATGAATACAATGTCGATTTGTATGTTGGGTTAGCTCGCCCTCACCGGTACTTTTCGAAGTACTGACCCTCGTTGCAGCAGGTTCCCCGAGCCAAGGTGACGTGGCGAGGAGCTGAAGCTTCCCCCAATCTTTCACTGATCTAGCGCGTTCATGTTTGTGACTTTTGGAGCGCAAGTACATAATCTCAAGGAGCTAGCACATACCCTTTTGAAGCTCTTAGGCGATGGTGCTAACACGCACACAAGGTGGTTTTCTCTTTTGAAATATTAGTAAGGGATGTAATGTATGGATCAGCTATCTCATTTTGCGTCCCAGTTGTAAGCCCGTGTGGCATCCTTATTACTTTTGAGTCAAGAGTTTGTAACCAGATGTTCATTATCAATAAAGAGAACGTTTTTATATTCAATTTGTGATATCTCATTTGTGTACTCTGTTGCATATGTTTCTAAAGTATATCATTATGCCTAGGTCTTGTGCGGGCGCGTCTTACGCTAGCACGGCATCACGTCCGGGGGACGATTATCGATTTAGCAAAAATCGGGATGTGACATGATCTATTCTGGATTATTGAGATTCTTCGTGTCGGGACCTGGATCCATGAGTACTAGTCGGACGAAGAAATACCTAGGAGACGTGTGAACATACCCTTTCTATCCCATGGACTGACTGGAATAATAGCAGCCACACACGACACGTGTGGTTTGCATAATTTTACCCCTAGTCGTTCACACGTCAACTTGGTATTTCAAAATAGTAGTTTAGATACAGTCTTTTCTGGATTACTCTATACCTGCTGGTTGTATATTTACATTGACATGTTTACTACTTTCACATATATGTCTGTCTTTACATACTTATTTGTTCTTTCTTCTTAATTTTCACTGCTTCCTTATTTATCTGTTTACTCTATTTGGTACCATGCTTCCTTATTATCTGCTCATCAAGTATTATGTCACTATTTACTGATTCATAGTCTTTGTCAATTAAATGGAACTGCTAATGGGTTGTACTTTGCTCCAATCATGACTGGATATATTTTTCAGACGATTACTTGGAGGATTTGTGTCCGACGTATTACGGTCCGCAAGAGGTAGCAGATACAGCTTTCGACCCTTTAGTTCAGGAGTGATTATCGGGAGGCCTAGCCGGTATCACTATTTATTCTAGTTATCCCTTCTTAGCATTATAGTACTGGATTTGTTTCCAGCATATTAGACATTTGCGATGTATTATTTTTACTCCTAGACTTATGGATTATTGATAGACTTATTTGGATTGTTATTAATGTTGAGGATTAGTAGTGTTGTGGCTTGTGACTTCTTTGTTTTTCATATCGTTCCATTTATCCTTCTTATAGATTTTCTTGTGGTTAAGTATTGATATTGATTTTTATATCATCATCTTGTCCTCCTTTTGGAGTTGAGATATCATTGACAGGTTATATATTTTATTGTGTGAGATGGATAGTAGTATTGTTGACCTAGACAGCGTTCTACCGTCGATGCTGCAGCGTAGGCTGGACGTACCCACGTACTCGTGCCCGATCATACGGGTACGTATCGTGACACCGCGAGCCTATCATCTGCATAGAGGATGCCAACGGTTCCCTTGAACTCCTGCGAGTCCATCTTTTTGAAGTCCAGGATGTTTTCCACTCTCGGCTGAGTGGGCTATTGTTGCTGTTGAAAGACAACCCTCTTCATGGCTGCCAAGGCAACTTGTTGGGAATTCTCTACGCCTGCCCTCATCACCTTTGTTTGTTGCCTCTAGGCCTCTGTCCATGCCCTCTGTGCCTCCATCATGCCTTTGAAGAACTCGTGTAGTTGCGCTCTGTCACTACCACAATTTCTAGGAATGGGTATTTTAGTCATTTCATAATTAATTAAATATTGTGCATGATGAATAATTGTTTATTGTATTACTTAATTATTGTTAGATGTTAGATTATTATTTTGGACTTGTGTTAGTGGACCTAACTAGTTTAGTTTAGACTCATGGACCAACAATATTAAATTGTTAGAATTGAGCCCAATTAGAAACTCATTCTTTAGGAGGATGATTAATTTAATTAAACCATTAGACTATAACCTTCCCTCCTTAATTATTTCTTCATGAGAGGCCCCAAGGGATATAATGGACATTACATAGTAGCTTGAGGAAGGGGCAAGAGGGACGGCCTATTAAAAGAGGGTAGAAAGTTTCTCTCTCCTCTTTTTATTTCAAATCTAGATCTAGAATTTTCCTCAACCAAATTCCTTCATTCCCACATCAATTCCCTACCAAATTTTATCCCAATTCCTTCCCAAATCACCATTGGAGTCTAGTAGAGCAAGGGTCTAGAAGGAGGAAGCAAGGATCTACAAAGAGGAGCAAGGATCTATAAGTTGAAGGCCAATTTCATCCAATTTGGAGGTTGGATTGGGAATCCATCTCCCAATAGATACAATTCAGTTTTTTACCTTAATTTAGGTTCTAAATCTGAGAATTAACCATGAGAAACCAACACATATGCATAGGCTACCCATAGGAATTGGAATTGAGTTCATAGGAGGCCTATTGAGAAAGTTATTGTGTTTCTTGTGTCAACTTTGGAAAATTTTCGAGATTGACACTTGTTGTGTTTGTCAATTGGTCCTATAGATCAAATTGGCATGTGTTTATGCGTTTGTGACTAGTGTCGTGTCCACAAGTGGATACGTGTAGGTCGTATCCCAACAAATTGGTGATACGTGTTGTTTTGGGAGTTTTTCCTCCGACACGGGGCTTTGTGCGTGTCATATTTTGATACGGACATGTAGATATGTATTTGACTCTTCGTATTGTTCATAAATAGTATATTAGACTTGCTTGTGTCCTTCGGGGTACGTTTGATTGTGTGGTGGACTCGTATCGCTAGCGTATCATAGATCAAGTGTGATACGGGTACGATGCACTCCACGTGTTTATTGCATTTCAATTCTAGATCCAATTTCCAATGTTCTTAGCTATTGGTAATATATGTATACATATGTATATAGACATAGTGTATTGTATATGTATAAGTATATGTAATTATATGATACCATATTGTTATATATGTATATAGCTATATGATTGTGTGTTTATATGCATATTGACATTATGTGTATCTATAGTATATGGTAGGCATAATTATATATAAACTAGTTATATATTATTATGTATATATGTATGGATTTATGTATGAAGTTATGGATATACTAGTGTATCTAGTACCTATTTGCAAATGTGCTTATACATGTATGTAGATATACATCTATATATTTATATGTTGGTTATGATATTATAGTATATGTATGTTATATATACATGTATATATATGTAGGTGATGCTATATATATATATATGTTAAGGGAGGAGGGTGTTTATGGATAGGTTGATATATATACGTATATATGTAGTATATATGTATATGCATAGGGGTTGTGTTTGTGTATGTATTGTGTGCTCGTGTGGGTGCCGGACAAAGGAAAGAGCAGCAGCAGTAGCAAAGGAAAGAGCAGCAGCAGTAGCAAATAGAAAGAGTAGCAGCAGCCGCAAAAGAGAGGGGCAGCAGCAGCAGCAGTAAAAGAGAATAGCAGCAGCAGCAGCAAAGGAAAGAGCAGCAGCAGTAGCAAATAGAAAGAGCAGTAGCAAATAGAAAGAGCAGCAGCAGCCGCAAAAGAGAGGGGTAGCAGCAGCAGTAAAAGAGAGGAGGAGCAGCAGCAGCAGCAGCAGCAGCAGTAAAAGAGAGGAGCAGCAGCAGTAGCAGTAAAAGAGAGAGCAGCAACAACAGCTTCAGCGAGGTTTGGCTCAGGTAAGGTTAGCTATTTAGGTGGTTGGTTAATAGATAAGTTAGTTTCTTTAGTAGTTAGTTTGATAGTTAATTAGTTGTTAGTAGTTGGATATGTATATATATAGTTTAGCTAGTTGATAGATTAGTTAAGTTACCTAGTTTAGTTAAATAACTATATATATATACTTGTGATTGATTGGTGAGATAGATCTACACAAATATATTTATGTATCTTAGTTATCTATATATGTAGGTATGTGTATACATGTATATATGTATTAGTTGTTAGAGATTAGTATAGTAGGTGATATTGTATTAGATAAATACATATTAGCTTATGGTTTGAGTTGGGTAGCTAATGTATACTAGGTATTGCATTACCTTGAGATACCAAGGTAAGTGTCAAGGTATTGAGGATACTCAAGGTATTGGGTTTGGGTACCAAGATGGGGGTTTAATAGTGCGATATCGAGTTGGTTCAAAACCAAGGTATCCATTTAGTAATTTTAATTAGGATTAGTATATTTAATATTGTTTGGATATGCATATATGTTATTTCATATCTTTTGTTTGCGTATCCTGAGATACGGTATCTTAGTATCCTAGATTTAGCTTGTATGGCCTAGTTCCTAAGTGTATGAACCCAATATCCTTGAGATAGACTCATACAACCTAGAAATAGGTAGTTTGACCAAGTTTGACCGATTTGACTTAGAGTTGACCTATTTTGACTATTTTGACTTAGAAATGGCTCTTTGACCTAGATGTTGACTAGTTTAATTTATTTTCTTTCTGAAACCATGTATTGATATTATATTCCATATCTAGGTCTTCGAGGCACCGTACTAGACATATGTGATACTATTCACCGGACTTCAGGCGAGTACATTCTCTGATAGTTTCTCATTTATGATATCATCTATGTTCATTATATCTAGTGTAGATATCCATGATTTCTTGACACGATGGTTACACGGATTGGTATATCCGGATCTCGTCATGAGATGTTATTCCTTAGTATATATGGTGTACCTTGTGCAAGCCTTGTTTTATTGCTCTTCTTGTACATGTACAGACACTGATTCTCGGGACGAGTCGCTATCTTCTTAGAGAATCTCGTGCCATAGCGTACCATGGTTGGATCCAGTATACCAGTCAGGGTTGGGGAGTATGTAGTGTAGATATGTGATCATACCCTCCTTGTATAAAGTCTTGTTCATTGAATAGTGTTAATCATATACCGCACGTATGATTAGCCAGGCCATATATCTTGTATCAAGTTCCCAAGCCGATCACATGTTAAAGCTGGTACTCACTGACTTAGTCATTAGTATTCTTATTCATTGCCATATTGTTCATTCATGTATTTATTTTCGGTATTTCCTTTATTGTATATCTCTTGTATCTACTGTTGCATCTTGTATATTCGCATCTATTTACTGTTACATAGTTTATATCATTGATTAGAACTGCTGTTAGAGATGTACTCTGCTCCTTTCCTAACTGGATATTTTTTTTTCAGATGACACTAAGAAGTGGTACCCTACACATTACCGGCCTCAGGATGTTGTGGGCTTAGAGTCAGAGACCCTGGCTCAGGAGGGACTCATCCCGGCTGAGACAGATGACCCGGGACTTGTAGCTTCTTAGTTTCTCTTGTACTGGATTTGTCTCTAGGTTATTGTTTAATATTTGTTCAAACTCATTGATGTTATTATTTTTGACTCATGAGTTGTATTGTGACTATTCTATTCTTTATCATATTCGTGCTCATTTCCATCTTAGATCTGTGATTGAGTATATTGATATTGTTGGTGGCTCATTATATTGCTAGATAGATTACCCAAACAGCGTTCTACCGTCGATTCTGCTGCGTAGGCTGAGTGTTGTTCCCGACTTGCATCCCTACACCGGGTGCGGGTCGTGACATATTTTTAGTGGTGGCTCATGCAGGTCTTCAAGGTCGCAATTAGTACGATTCGTAGTGGTGCTCTGAATTGAGTACTATTATGAGCCTGTTTCAGGATATATGATATAGGCTATAGGCCGAGAATACTCAATCACATTTAGGAAAAATTCTTTTGATTCATTCAACTATTCTTCCTTGATATTGATATTTGATCTTTAATTGTCATTCCTTTGAGTATCTTACATCATGTGCCATATTGATTCCTTCTTTCGCTTTGTCTCAGGATGCCGCCTAAGACTAGATCGCAGCAGGGGAGAGCAGCTTCTGAGAGGTCTGCGACGTCCCGAGGGCCTGCACCAGTCACTTCTCCGGTGATTGGAGTGTCAGCTGCTTTCGGAGGTCCACCTCCTACTTAGAGGACTGTGCCAGCTGTATCTGAGGGACTTCCACCTCCACCTTCCGTGCCAACAGATGCGACGCAGATGTTTACACTGTTTCGCGAGATATTGTAGGCGTATAGGGCTCAGTCTGAGGCACACCAGAGACAGACCGACGTCTTGCGGCAGGGCATCGAGAGTGCTCATCAGCTTGCTCGTGCCATAGTAGAGAGAGGAGTTCCGGTCCAGCAGCAGGTTGCTCCTCAGGTTGCTCAGCTTCGGCCAGGCAACATTCAGGACTTCAAGAAGCTGGAGTCTAGGGTCTTCAAGGGGACGGAGGGCATCGTCTATGTTGATGATTGGCTCGATGACATTGAGCGTCTTATGAGGGTGTCCCGTCTTTCTGAGGATCTGAAGGTTGAGGGGGTAGGACTTCAACTGTTCGACGTCGCCCGCACTTGGTTCAGGAATGAGCAAATTCTTGTTGACATAGGACAGTCTTGGGAGGTGTTCAAGGACCTCTTCAAGAAGAAGTTCTTCGCTCGGGCAGACAGGTTAGACTTGGGGAGGCAGTTTGAGGGCTTCATTCAGGGGAGCATGTCTGTGCAGGAATACGATGTAGAGTTCGGCAGGCTGAGCCGATTTGCAGAGTATTTGGTGAGAGAGCCGGAGGTTCGGGCTATTCGATTTCGCGAGGGTCTAAACTGGGAAGTGAAGATCCTCATTCCGTCTTTTTATGAGACCTACTCGGAGATACTTGCGGAGGCACGCGAGGTTGAGCGGGAGTTGGGTTTGAAGCCCAAGAGGGATCGCAATTCTTTTCTGGGGGCCAACAGCAGTGCAGTATCTGCCAAACGTCCTCATTTCCAGTCCGGGCCTTTTCAGCAGCCGCAGCAACACCAGACTCCAGCTAGGGCACCGTTTCACCAGGCACCACAGCAGCAAAGACAGTTACAGCAAGCTTCCTGCCACTACTGCAAGAAGCCCGGCCACATCTGGAAAGTTTGCAGGAGGCGGCTGGGAGTTTGTTTGTATTGTGGTACCGAAGGGCATCAGCTGAGAAAGTGTCCTTCCAATCCTCGTCGTGCAGTTCAGGGAGCAGCTCCAGCTCCGAGGACACAGGCAAGACCACCTGCAGTACAGCCGAGGGGACCGTCGCTTCCGACCCAGCAGCAGGGTTATGTCCAGCATCAGCATCAGGGAGGTGCACGACAGGGACGAGCGTTTGCTATGACTGTCGAGGAGGACGAGCCCACCGGAGATGTCATCGCAGGTTATGTTCTTCTTGATTCCATTCCAGCTTTAGCTTTATTTGATAGTGGTGCTTCCCATAGTTTTGTATCTGTTTCTTTTGCTCTAAAGCATGGTTTGGTAGCTGAGTCTTTGCTTAGGACTTGCAAGATCATGACCGGGGGAGGCATTATCCTGGTTAATGATATTTGCAAGGATCGGAGAGTTACTCTGGAAGGCCGGGAGCTGAGTGCGTGTCTACTTGTAATGCCACTTTCGAGTTACGACATTGTACTCAGGATGGATTGGTTGAGTAGGCACCGTGCTAGTATAGATTGTAGAGGAGGTAGAGTTTTGTTTGGTCCGCCAGGAGAGCCAGAGTTCGAGTTTGCTAGAGGAGCTGCAGAGCAGGGAGAAGGCATTATTTATGGAGCTATGGTGGAAGACAAGGAGTTGCCGCATCCGTTGATAGCAGAGTTCTTGGATGTGTTTCCTGAGGAATTGCCAGGATTGTCGCCAGATCGAGATGTTGAATTCTCTATAGACTTGGTGCCAGGTGCAGAACTAATTTCATAACATGTCTATAGAGTAAACAACAGCGAGCTGGTCGAGCTGAAGAAGCAGGTGGACGAATTGCAGGATAAGGAGTTTATCAGATCGAGTTCTTCACCGTGGGGAGCCCCGGTATTGTTTGTACCGAAAAAGGATGGATCAGTGCGCATGTACATTGATTACAGGGCATTGAATAATCTAACTATCAAGAACAAATACCCTTTGCCACGGATTGATGACTTGTTCGATCAGTTGAGTGGTGCCAAGATATTTTCTAAGATAGACTTGAGATCAGGCTACCACCAGGTGAAAGTGAAGCCGGAGGACATACCGAAGACTGCTTTTAGAACTCGGTATGGTCAGTATGAGTTTATGGTGATGTCGTTTGGGTTAACTAATACCCCGACGGTATTTATGAATTTGATGAACAAGGTGTTTCATCAGTTCCTTGACAAGTTCATGGTGGTGTTCATCGACGACATACTCATTTACTCGAAGTCACCGGAGGAGCACGAGGAGCATTTGCAGATTGTGTTGGATATGCTGAGGAAGGAGAAGCTGTATGGAAAGCTGTCCAAGTGTGAGTTCTTCCTGGACAAGGTGGAGTTCCTGGGACATGTTGTGACTGGTGATGGTATTTCAGTGGATGCGAAGAAGATCGCAGCAGTGGAGTCTTGGATGACCCCGAGTTCGGTAGCAGAGATCAGGAGTTTCTTGGGATTGGCAGGCTACTACAGGAAGTTTGTGCAAGATTTTTCGAGGATTGTCGAGCCGATGACCAGACTCACCAGGAAGGATGTAGAGTTTATTTGGACGAAGGATTGCCAGGTTGCTTTTGAGGAATTGAAGAAGAGGTTAACGTCTGCTCCTATTTTGACGTTGCCATCAGGGTCAGGGGTTTCACTATTTATAGTGATGCATCGGGAAAAGGTTTGGATTTTGTTCTTCAACAGAATGGGAAAGTGATTGCCTATGCATCCAGGCAATTGCGTCATCATGAGAAGAACTATCCTACCCATGATTTGGAGTTAACAGTAGTCATCTTTGTCCTGAAATTATGGAAACACTATTTGTACGGAGAGTGTGTGGAGATCTTCACAGACCACAAGAGCTTGAAGTACGTTTTTACACAGAAGGAGTTGAACATGAGGCAGCGTCGGTGGCTGGAACTGATGAAGGATTTTGACATATCTTTGCAGTATCATCCTGGGAAAACCAATGTAGTTGCCAATGCCTTGAGCAGGTATCCGGTAGCTATGTTCTTGACGCAGGATCGATATTTGTTGGAGGACTTGGAGAGCTTGGGCATTGAGGTGATAGTTCCTGGTTTTGCTATACAGATGTGGGGATTGTAGATACACTCAGATTTGATGGATATGATCAAAGCAGCCCAGTATGAGAATGTATCTCTAAGGAGCATCAGAGCTCAGGTGAGAGCAGGATTGGAGGATGATTTCACCATTGCTGAGGATGGTTCTTTGCGGCATGGTGTTAGATTGTGTGTGCCTAGTGGGAAGCTGTGTGAGGAGGTATTGCAGGAAGCGCATCGCTCTCAGTATTCCGTACATCCAGGTGCCAACAAGATGTATCGGGATATGCGAGAGAGTATGTGGTGGTATGGCATGAAGAGGGAAGTGGCACAGTTTGTATCCAGATGCTTAGTGTGCCAACAGGTGAAAGCTGAGAGGCAGAGGCCAGGAGGTTTACTTCAGCCATTACCCATTCCAGAGTGGAAGTGGGAGCACATTACTATGGATTTTGTGTCCGGACTTCCACGATCTCCAGGAGGGAAAGACGCGATTTGGGTCATCGTTGACAGGTTGACCAAGTCGGCCAACTTTTTGCCTTTCAAGGTGGGTTTGTCTACGGAGAAGCTGACAGAGATGTATGTTATGCAGATCGTCAGGATACATAGAGTTCCCGTCAGTATAGTCTCGGATCGGGATAGTCGTTTCACTTCTCATTTCTGGAGGAGTTTGCAGGCGAGTTTGGGCACCCAGCTCAAGTTCAGTACTGCATATCATCCCCAGACAGATGGGCAGTCAGAGAGGACTATTCAGACTCTCAAGGATATGCTGCGCACTTGTGTACTAGATTTCGGGGGATCTTGGGAGGACCATCTCCATTTGGTAGAGTTTGCTTACAACAACAGCTATCAGGCTAGTATAGAGATGTCACCATTTGAGGGTCTGTACAGTCGGAGATGTCGTACTCCCTTGTCATGGGATAATGTTGGAGAGAGAGTTTTGCTTGGGCCAGAGATGGTTGTGGATGCAGCGGAGAAGGTTAAGCTAATCAGAGACAGACTTCGAGTGGTGCAGGACAGACAGCGGCATTGGGCCGATAGCCACCGAAGACCTTTGGAGTTTGAGGTATAGTTTTAGATTTTGTTTTGTGCTTGTATTGGTTGTTTATTATAGATTAAGTTCTTAATGTGGTGTTTTGTTCTAGGTGAGTGGTTTGGTGTTTCTGAGAATTTCTCCGACACGAGGCACGATTCGCTTCGGTGGAGGCGGGAAGCTTAGTCCGCGATTCATCGGACCTTTCACTATTCTAGAAAGGGTCGGTGCAGTTGCCTATAGACTAGACTTGCCACCTGCATTGGAGGGAGTGCACGAAGTGTTTCACGTATCGCAGTTGAGACGGTACGTGGCGGATCCTAGTCACATATTGGATCACTCGGAGATAGAGGTGGGCCTTACCCTTAGCTATCCATAGCAGCCAGTTGAGATTCTGGATCGGAGAGAGAAGGTGCTGAGGAACCAGACTATTCCTTTGGTACGCGTCGCATGGAGGCATCACTCTCCGGGGGAGTCTACCTGGGAGAGAGAGGATGAAATACGAGAGCGTTATCCATATTTGTTTGTGCCTTGAGGTATGTTCTTTCCTAGTTCTGTTATGTTCTTTTGTTCTGTTCTGTTATTTTCTGGGGTAGTTTTCGTCTTCGAATTTCGATGACTTATTTTAAGGAGGGTAGACTTGTCACTACCACAATTTCTAGGAAAGGGTATTTTAGTCATTTCATAATTAATTAAATATTGTGCATGATGAATAATTGTTTATTGTATTATTTAATTATTGTTAGATGTTAGATTATTATTTTGGACTTGTGTTAGTGGACCTAACTAGTTTAGTTTAGACTCATGGACCAACAATATTAAATTGTTAGAATTGAGCCCAATTAGAAGCTCATTCTTTAGGAGGATGATTAATTTAATTAAACCATTAGACTAGAACATTCCCTCCTTAATTATTTCTTCAGGAGAGGCCCCAAGGGGTATAATGGACATTACATAGTAGCTTGAGGAAGGGGCAAGGGGGCCGGCCTATTAAAAGAAAGGAAAAAAGTTTCTCTCTCCTCTTTTCATTTCAAATCTAGATCTAGAATTTCCCTCAACCAAATTCCTTCATTCCCACATCAATTTCCTACCAAATTTCATCCCAATTTCTTCCCAAATCACCATTGGAGGCTAGTAGAGCAAGGATCTAGAAGGAGAAAGCAATGATCTACAAAGAGGAGCAAGGATCTACAAGTTGATGGCCAGTTTCATCCAATTTGGAGGTTGCATTGGGAATCCATCTCCCAATAGGTACAATTCAGTTTTTCTCCTTAATTTAGGTTCTAAATATGAGAATTAACCATGAGAAACCAACCCATATGCATAGGCTACCCATAGGAATTGGAATTGAATTCATAGGAGGCCTATTGAGAAAGTTATTGTACTTTTTGTGTCAATTTTGGGGAAATTCCGAGATTGACACTTGTTGTGTTTGTCAATTTGTCCTATATATCAAGTTGGCATGTGTTTGTGGCTAGTGTCGTGTCCACAATTGGGTACGTGTAAGTCATATCCCAACAAATTGGTGATACGTGTTGTTTTGGGGGGGTTTCCTCCGACACGAGACTTTGTGCATGTCACATTTTGACACGGACACGTAGATATGTGTTTGACTCTTCGTATTATTCATAAATAGTATATTAGACTTGCTCCTGTCCTTCGGGGTATGTTTGATTGTGTGGTGGACTCGTATCGCAAGCGTATCATAGATCTAGTGTGATACGGATGCGATGCACTCCACGTGTTTGTTGTATTTCAATTCTAGATCCAATTTTCAATGTTCTTAGCTATTGGTAATATATGTATATATATGTATATAGACATAGTGTATTGTATATGTATAAGTATATGTAATTATATGATACCATATTGTTATATATGTATATAGCTATATGATTGTGTGTTTATATGCATATTGACATTATGTGTATATATAGTATATGGTAGGCATAATTATATATAAACTAGTTATATATTATTATGTATATATGTATGGATTTATGTATGAAGTTGTGGATATACTAGTGTATCTAGTATCTATTTGCAAGTGTGCTTATATATATATATATGTAGATATACATCTATATATATATCTATATGTTGGTTATGATATTGTAGTATATGTATGTTATATATACATGTATATATATGTAGGTGATGCTATCTATTTGTATATATGAGTGTTGGTATATATATATATATATATATATATATATATATATATATATATATATATATATATATATATATATATATATATTAAAGGAGGAGGGTGTTTATGGATAGGTTATACGTATATATGCAGTATAGATGTATATGCATAGGGGTTGTGTTTGTTTGTGTTGTGTGCTCGTGTGGATGCCGGACAAAGGAAAGAGCAGCAGCAGTAGCAAAGGAAAGAGCAGCAGCAGTAGCTAATAGAAAGAGAGAGCAGCAGCAGCAGTAAAAGAGAGAGCAGCAACAGCAGCTTCAGCGAGGTTTGGCTCAAGTAAGGTTAGCAATTTAGGTGGTTGGTTAATAGATAAGTTAGTTTCTTTAGTAGTTAGTTTGATAGTTAATTAGTTGTTAGTAGTTGGATATGTATACATATAGTTTAGCTAGTTGATAGATTAGTTAAGTTACCTAGTTTAGTTAAATAACTATATGTATATACTTGTGATTGATTAGTGAGATAGATCTACACATATATATTTATGTATCTTAGTTATCTATATATGTAGGTATGTGTATACATATATATATGTATTAGCAGTTAGAGATTAGTATAGTAGGTGATATTGTATTAGATAAATACATATTAGCTTATGGTTTGAGTTGGGTAGCTAATGTATACTAGGTATTGCATTACCTTGAGATACTAAGGTAAGTGTCAAGATATTGAGGATACTCAAGGTATTGGATTTGGGTTCCAAGATGGGGGTTTAATAGTGCGATATCGAGTTGGTTCAAAACCAAGGTATCCATTTAGTAATTTTAATTAGGATTAGTATATTTAATATTGTTTGGATATGCATATATGCTATTTCATATCTTTTGTTTGCGTATCCTGAGATACGGTATCTTAGTATCCTAGATTTAGCTTGTGTGGCTTAGTTCCTAAGTGTATGAACCCAATATCCTTGAGATAGACTCATACAACCTAGAAATAGGTAGTTTGACCAAGTTTGACTAGTTTGACTTAGAGTTGACCTAGTTTGACTATTTTGACTTAGAAATGGCTCTTTGACCTAGATGTTGACTAGTTTAACTTTTTTTTCCGAAACCTTGTATTGATATTATATTCTATATCTATATCTACGAGGCACCGTACCAGACATCTGTGATATTATTCACCGAACTTCAGGCGAGTACATTCTTTGATAGTTTCTCATTTATGATATCCTCTATGTTCATTGTATCTATTGTAGATATCCATGATTTCTTGACACGATGGTTACACGGATTGGTATATCCGGATCTCGTCATGAGATGTTATTCCTTGGTATATATGGTGTATCTTGTCCAAGCCTTGTTTCATTGTTCTTCTTGTACATGTACGGACACTGATTCTCGGGAAGAGTCGCTATCTTCTTAGAGAATCTCGTGCCATAGCGTACCATGGTTGGATCCACTATACCAGTCGGGCTTGGGGAGTATGTAGTGTAGATATGTGATCATACCCTCCTTGTATAAAGTCTTGTTCATTGAATAGTGTTAATGATATACCACACGTATGATTAGCCAGGCCATATATCTTGTATCAAGTTCCCAAGCCGAGCACATGTTAAAGTTGGTACTCACTCACTTAGTCATTAGTATTCTTGTTCATTGACATATTGTTCATTCTTGTATTTATTTTCGGTATTTCCTTTATTATATATCTCTTGTGTCTATTGTTGCATCTTATATATTCACATCTAATTACTGTTACATAATTTATATCATTGATTAGAATTGATGTTAGAGATGTACTCTGCTCCTTTCCTGACTGGATATATTTTTCCCAGATGACACTAAGGAGTGGTAACCTACACATTACGAGCCTCAGGATGTTGTGGGCTTAGAGTCAGAGACCCTGGCTCAGAAGGGACTCATCCCGACTGAGACAGATGACCCGGGACTTGTTGCTTCTTAGTATTCTCTTGTACTGGATTTGTCTCCAGCTTATTGTTTAGTATTTCTTCAGACTCATTGATGTTATTATTTTTGACTCATGAGTTGTATTGTGACTATTCAATTCTTTATCATATTCGTGCTCATTTCCATCTTAGATCTGTGATTGGGTATATTGATATTGTTGGTGGCTCATTATATTGCTAGATAGATTACCCAAACAGTGTTCTACCGCCGATTCTGCGGCGTAAGCTGGACGTTGTTCCCGACTTGCATCCCTACACCGGGTGCGGGTCGTGACACGCTCTATCAGTGGGCACGCCTCCCTGAGCTGGATTTGTTGGAGGGGCAGTTGATGAGACCTCCTGAGATACGAGAGGTATGGGTATAGCACCATTTGCTCTGGAACCGCGTGCTCTGGTCTTGGGTGGCATTCTGAAGATAGGGGAGACAATAAGGAGTCAACTACTATGGTCTAACATTAAATAACTAAATGGGCACAAAAATTAGGCAATCATTGCTAACTAAAAAGAACAAAGGGAGATGGTTAGAACGGTAGATGCAAACATATTGAAGAAAACATGGACAGAATCAAGCTAGATGCATAAGAGATACGAAGATAGAAAACTCATTGGGTTGGGAATCCTATTTGTGGATGATATAACTCTCCTAAAGTTATTATAAATCATATCTTCAATTCTATTCGCAGGTTCACAACTAGTACTACTAAGTTGAAGTACTAGCCATGAGTTCGCAACCTTATGCAAAATTGAACATGCATGGGCCATCATAAAAACTTGTCACGACCCGCTCCCACTTTTGGGATATGAGTACATGCCCAAGCCCAGCATACGCCGCAACATCGGTGGTAGTACGATGTCTGTGATAAACAATGGTCTATAACAAGCACAAGATTCACATATCATCCACAAACTAAGTCATGACAAGAAAATTAAACTAATAGTCTTAATAAATAATTTAAAGAAATAATCCACTACAACTCAGATGGTCTCGGAAACAAATTCGGTAGAATTAAAATAAAAGCAACTAGAAACTAGAGTCCACTAGGCCTACTAGTTAAGAATAATATGAAGAAGCATGAGGAGGAATATGCTACTACACATCTGTAGAAGCAACCGGCACATTGGTAACGTCGGTGTCATCAATGTACTCACCATAAATCTCGAGGCAAACCACCTCGTCTAAAGCTGATAAATAGTTATCCAATCAAGATTGGAGCAAGTCACCATAACACTACATTAAACATTATAATATACAAGCAAAAAGGATACCAGTAAATAAAAGGTGAACTATAACATGATACTATATGACAAGAAGAGTACTACTATGTCGCGGGAACAGTTTGAGAGTACGACTATGACATGGAACAGTTGAGGGTACAACTATGACACGAAAATAATATAAAGTACAACTAACATAAGATGGACCACTAGACAAATATGGCAACATGAATCAAATTTCGTATACTGTGTGTTTTAGAATACAAGTTTTCTGCATTTGGACGGCCATAGGTTTATACGTCAGTCATGGCGTGTAGTGCACGACTGATATACACAATACAATAAATTTTAGGAGTTGCACAATTCGTAGACCACATGCTTACTCATTGTATTCCCCCGTCCGACTCGCTCACAATACATGTTCTCAATAAAAAATAAAAAGACGATATACAATAAAAAGATAAACAATAGGGCAGGTATCAACATGTACAAATACTCTAATGATCTAACACTCGTGCACAATTACTGTCATGGCGAATCAGGAATAAAGACAACATGTTATATGAAGAAGTAATGGTGACACAAGATAAATGCTGCATAAAATAAAGGCAATATAGATCACAGTGATACATGCTTGCTTCGGAAAAGGATAAAGTCGCAAACCAAGACGTCGTTCAATCTACCCGTCACATAAATTAAAACAAGTTAGATCTACAAAAGTGGTTGAATCAGTTTTCTATTCTAATCTATTTTAACTCTGAAATAATTAATCTAAAATCCTATTTAATCCCAGTAATCTGATTTTTCGGTTAAATCTTAATTTTTGTCCAAGGAACCCAAAATTTACAAAATTGGTATCCGTGGCACGCAAATCGAGGCATCCCGTTTACCAAAAAGTCAACCGACACAAAACACATATTTGTGTGTGAACTCCTGTACATTTTAGTGCTTCATTAATGCTGGAATCAACAGTTTTACCGAATCTCGAGTCAGTAAAAAGTTATCGTCAATACGGCGCACAGATTGCAGTTTCGTTGGTTTTCAGTTTACATCTATGTTCAACGAATTAGATAGCATGCTAAACTACTCTATTAAATTCTGGAAAAAATATAAGACTACATAGAGCCAGCCCACAAGAAGATTAGACACAAAATTTAGTTTGAACACTTAGTTCAAATTATACAGATCTCGTCCCTAATCGATTTAAAATCTAAAACGAAGAGAGAAACAGAGTCCTCTCTCTTTCGAAACTGATACAGACACAATTTTGAGATCTCCACACCCTTGAGCATAGAGTTTGTAACCTTGTGTCAAATTTGACACAAACACAGGCTCGATTACAGGGAGTTCATTCAAATGCTGAGCAGTCTCAGAGGATCGATCTCCATATCGATCTCAATTTCTAATAGGAATAAAGAGAATAGAGTTCAACGAATTCAATGAATAAGCACCTGAACGTTTGATCAAAATAGAATTCAATGAATCTGGAGAAAACGTTCCAAATCTTTTAATTGGAGAGGGATTCAGACTTCTTGGAGTTCACTGCGATATTTTATCGAGCAACTTATGAGCATCTAGAATATCAAATAAATTCTGATCCGTGCATCCATTGATCAACGTTGAATTTAATTGACAATGATCCCAGAGCTTTGGATCACAGTGTGCACGAAATCAAAGAATTTATAGAGAGAAATTCTTACCTTAAATTGATGATGATCACCGTCGATCTGCGGATACTTGAACTCGTGCACCACGCTTCCTCAGTCGAAGAAGATGATCAGAGAATTTGAGTAACTTCGTTGATCCACTCGCAGACGAGGACTCGATCAACTCCAGGGCATAGAAATGGGATCACTAGAGTTCGAAACTCTTATTGCCGGAGGAATAAGGACGTGTGCCGATGAGGATCCGCCTTGAACTCGCTGGAATCTACCATGCTTGCGATCGGAGAAGACGGTGTAACTGCTTCTTGATTTGGAGGCGGGAAAAGTGGATGGAGGAGACTCTCTCTCTCTCTCTCTCTCTCTCTCTCTGGATTTAAATTTGATTAAGATTTGGGCCGAGAAAGGAAACAATGTTGGGATGATTTAAATTGGTTTTTAGAATAAAATATTAAGTGATAAATAGATCTCTATTTATAGATATAAGAAGAGGTCAATCTTGGCTGATGATAAAGGCACTACAAAATACACTCATGCTGACCCAAATTTTTTTACTAAATTTTTCACTTAAAATTTTACTCGGGATTAGTCCAAAAATTTATTAAGGACTATCAAAATTTTGATTGTTCTTTCAATAGGTTGGACTGTCAAAATTTTGACAGTCCATTGAATTGCATACATTATTTAGGACTGTCAAAATTTTAACAGTCCAAACTATTGGAAGGACTGTCAAAATTTTAACAGTCCAAAATTTTGACAGTCCTAAATAAATTTTTGGACTAGCCCTGAGTAAAATTTTAAGAGAAAAAATTTAGAAAAAAAAATTGGGACAGCCCGTGTCATCTTTGCAGTGTCTTTATCAAGAACCTCAATACTTTATTAAGCACATGACCTAATAGGATTACTTAGTTAGTTCGTTAGGTGGTGGTTAGAGAGTTGCTTAGAGTTGTTAGAGAGTTAGTTAGAGAGAATATTCTAGATGACTTAATTAATTATATGTTTAGATCTAAAAATATACAATTCTCTAGAAGTTTTAGTCAAACAATTTTCTAACTATTTACTAATTATGCCACTCCTTCTTTACTAATTACCCATTTGCCACTTAATTGATTTCCTAATTCATTCCTTTTAAGAAATTTTCTTTTTAAAAAAATTATTGGAGTTTGGAAAAGGGAAGTTACAGGATGAGCCAAAGATTGAGGGCCAGTCTATCGGTCACATGACATCTAGTTGGTCTGCATGTGGAAGTTATTCTACAGATCCGATTTTACTAACAGGTGGTTTGCCAAAATCCAATGGAGTGACATTGATTTCAGCAGTTCGAAGCTAGTGTGAAGATCAAGGTATACAACATACTAAATCCGAGGCAGGTGCATATCCATTTGCAAAGTTCCGGTGGAGCTGTGGGTCATCTACGGCATGTACAGTTCACGACGCTCTGCTCAAGGATGCATGTGTACGGTGGAGATTTCGTGTCAGACACGAAGGTGGACAGGTTCAGGATCTTGATACTTGAGGGAACCACACCGCCCGCTTGCCTAGGCCAGCCAAGAGTGAAGAATCTCGATGGAACAAAAGCACATTCCGGTCGAAGATGGATGTTGAGGATAGGCAGACAAGATTTATGGTAAAGGATTGTCACGCCCCCGGCCCGGCAGGGCCTAAACATCTTCGCTTGGACGTGAGGCCGCACGAGCCTAAGTTGTGTCCGCACAAGAATAGGTCAGAACAGGCGATTGATAACTCGTTCACAAGGTCGTTATAGCAGAAGCATTGAATAAACATAAATATGGAATAAAATCAAACTCTTTATTGATATTGAATATAATGTTACAAGCGATGCTAGGCCGAGATTACAAATCGCTCAAGCTCTCTCTCTTTCTCTCAAAACAATAAAATATGACAAGCAACTTACATCTGTGGAATGATAACATAGGCGATGTTTCAATACATTATGTCGTGTATATGTGCTTCAGCTCCGGACGAAACACTCCATGGCTCAAGAGCGAACTCCATGCCTTAGCGCATACGAGGGAAAACTCTGCACCGAATGAGGTTCTCCAGCACCTGCAAGCAATCTGGTGGGTTAACAGTACATGAATGCACTAGTGGGGAGGCTTCTCGCCCGCTCAACAAAACCAAACACATTATATAAGTTTCTTGCATCATCTATTAAGTTATTTTTCTAATCTTGCCTTAAGATCAGTTTCATGGCATATGATGAAAAAGCCTAACTCGTGTTGCAGTTACAAAGTATCGCATATGATATGAGTAGCATGGCGCGACTTACCAACTTACCATTCGTTCTTACCTGTCCAAAGATATAACCAAGTTAACCAAGTACGAATATATATATATATATATATATATATATATATATAAAGAAACCAATGATCGCATAAGCAAACACAAGTGTTACGAGCATTTTTTTGACTCAGGTGAACGATATACTTAGATTAATCAGATGTCTTATACTCAGATTATTGAGGCATGTTATATTTATTCAGGCATGTTATACTCAGATTATTCAAGTGTGTTCAGAGGTTCAGATTACTTGGTTCAATTAATGATCTGCACGCAGAGTGCACCGTGCATCCGTTACTTGTCTCAAGTCCATACGAGCCCAAACGCGGGTTGCCGCCACGTATGCAATATACTTTACGATACATATTTGGTCTTTTGAACTGATGAGCCACCATGGACAATTTATATTCACGGGACAGAAATGGGATGATACACAGGTAGCAAGCCCCGCTATACGCCTTCTTGTTTGAAGCAAACGACTATCAGAATATTCCTGTCCGGATAGGATTGGTCCCGGTTCTCCGGCGTTCCGTCCGCAAAAACCATAAGCATGTGCACAGGTTGTCAATGACCAATGATAATCAAACACTAAGCTAACATACGAGGCATTTCAAGAAGCATGAATAGAATACATTGATTCAGTATAGGTCCATATCATAGTTTATCTATTCAAGTGATTGCATTATACAGTAAGTTCTACTCGTTGGACAAATTATAGGTGGATGTACTCTAGCTACAATTGAAACATATTGCGAGCATATTCAGGGCAGACAAGCCTTACAATCATGAATGATCGAACACTAAGTTAGCATGCAAGATAGTCTACTACTTGAAAGTGTAAGCCAATATACTTGGAATTTCTAAAGTAGTCGTGCGATGATCTAATTCTCGTGGCAGGTTCACTTTCCATGTTCTATTCAAGTAATACAAGATAGAATTATTTCCTTATCTAGGTGCATTGAAATCATTATTAGCATGCAAGGGTTATCGCCTAGCGATCTAACAGGTATCGTCCGTATTTTAAATATGTAGGCTAAGCAAAGACAAGTTCATCGGAGCTACCCACCTTAGCGATGTATCGCATCGGCCGAGCGAGACTCTGAGTGCGTCTTTGAAAAGTCTAAGTCTGAACTTCTGAATGGCCAAGTCTGAATATCTTTGCATCAAACGAGTCATCTCGTCGAGCAAGGAAGGGAGGGTCGTTGCACTTGTGGTGCCGTTTGAATCGGCTCTCCGGGATGAGCAGAGCGGGTCATTACATTATACACCACTCAGAACAAGTCTCGTCATTGAGACTTCCTGAGCGGAACTCATACTACCGTTCCACAATCTATACCGTGCTCCTACCTTAGTCCATTCCATCGAACAACTCTATCATTCGATGCTACCAAGTTATACCCAACTTAATCGATTCATTCTCTGACTCAATTTCTACTTTGCTTAGCGCAGAACCGCATCACTATTGAATCTAACTCAAGTATTTCTCTTCGTATCCTTAGACCCATTCGAACACAACTTCCTATTTTGTTTTTCCTTATTTTGTGTCACACGCATACTTAGCCAGTTCATTGAATGACTCTATCACTCAGTTCGAGCTAACTATTTCTAGTTGATCATCGCGTTCTCTGACTCAGTCTCCATTGCGCCTTAGAACGGAGCTAAATTGCTCGACACGGGGTACGTTCTAATCCTTCATGCACAAAAATCTTAGGCTGAGGTCAACTTCTCCAAATCGTTGTACTCATCCATGCGCATCCAAACATCTTCACTTGCAGTTGCAGTTCAACATATCGTTGAGTCTGGATCGTACACATATTTAAGGTGTCTCCTAAACATATGTATTTCAACCAATCTTAGCGATAGCGAAGTCGGACAAGCTACTCGTAAAAAATACTACTTTCGAATTGTTGATCGCTTAACTAACTCGACTAAACGAAATTCTAGATCGTTTTATTTTTGTCCTTTTATCAATCCTCGATTTGACATAATTTATTTTTAAAGTTTTCTCGCCTTATGAAATCACAACGATACCTCAAGTTGATTCGATCAAAATCTAAGCCAATTCAATTCCAACTCTCATCAAGCATTGCACTACCATCAAGTACATCTTCCAAGCAACGATTCAATTTGTTATCCCAACTTTACTCAAGCGTCACTAATTCCTATCATAAGAATTCTAAGTCCTATCGTTCATTCCGATCGTGATAAACATAATTTTACTAGCGCACACTCCCAGTTCCAAGTCCAAACTCTAAGTCTTACTGCCCCAGTTCTATGGTTTACCCATGCGATACTCTAAAGTCGGTCACACCAGTTCTTTCACTCGGTATAGGGTCATCTGACTAACCGCTAGGTCGGCTCACAAGGTCATAGGTACATTACAAGTTCACTTTTTATCGTGCAAATTCGTTGCACGATGCTCGCCCTAATTCCTAAGGTCAAACCATTGTTAGTTTTTACGAAATATTCTACCCAAGATTGCTTCACTCAAATTTCTAAACATCGAGCAATGATCATCCTACTTGTATTACGACATTTGTTGCACAAGGTCCGAGTCCGTTTAGCAAAGCCATTCCTAAGACACGTTCGTTCAGCCAAATCTTCGATATATCATGCCGTACGTCAAACCTAACGATTCGTATAGTCTATCTCTTAAAATATATTTCGATAGAAACCACCTATTCATTATTTTTAAAAGTCTAGACCACCAAGTCACGATTTAATTTCTAAATCTTCGATCTAAATTATAAACTCTAAGTCGTCAAAAATAATTCATGTATTTGTTCACAATTCCACCGAACGTGTCTTACTTCACGTTCTAGACTATCTCATCCTCGAAATACTTTCGATTCAATTGTATCCTCAAACTCGCCTTATTGCATCAAACCACAAGTAAGAACGATCCTCCAATTATCATGCTCCAATCTTCAACAAGTTTGATCATCCCTGTTGGACGTGATATCACCATGCCAACGCTCCCGTAGTATAATCGCCCTCATCCGGGCATGACGCATGTGTGAGCCTAGAGTTGTGCTTGCACAATACAAGAACGTCAAATGTTATGGTTATCATTGAAATGACCAAGACACTTTATCGTTACACTTCGTTTCATCCAAGTTATATATATAAATCCATCAAGCCATGTTCATCTAATAATCGTTTCTGTTATGATCATAATTCGCCTAACCAAATTATCCAACTTTAATATTACCGTTCGATCAATCCGTAGTCTACCTCTAGCATTCCTCAAACAACTAAGTTCAAATCCTCTAGCCAAAGATTATTCACCTTTATTACGTTCTATTTTATCGAGTTCGTCTACATAATCATCGCACATGTTAGGCCCTGATCTCCCACGAGTTCGATTATCCCCGCTAGACGTAAAATTACCACACCAACGTTCCCGCGGGATAATCGTTCTCATTTGGGCCTGATGTCGAGTGTTATCGTTCGAACTAGATTCAAGATCGTTTATCTAAATTCAAGATTAAATCCGTTATCGCCTACTTCAATTATCGAACCACAAATTCTTTAACTTGTATCAATCCATGCTATCTTCCAACTATCGATATCATATCAAGTCTTTCAAATTCGAAACTACAATCATCCATACTCGGAATAATTTCTATTGAGCGATATCCTACTAAACCCAATTTTCCATGTGCGATATCTCACACCGTGCTAACTCCAATTGCATCCTCAAGTACTCAATCACGATTAATTAAGTTTCAATCCATTCGATTCAATCCGAAGTCACACGTACGATCCACTAAGTTTTCTCGACCAACATATCCATTATGTTACTTTGTTCTGAATCCTTATTCGTTACCATTTTTGATTTGCACAACTCATTCTCAAAACGTTCGAACGAACTCCATACGACACATTCATGACTAATTAAACCATACTCGTTCTAAGGCTTTGCATCAAACACATCGCTTGATGATCAACTCGTTGCTACCCCAAAAATCCTCGATTCGTTCGAACATATCCAAGACGATCCATACACTACTCAGGGTTCGAGCTACTAGACAAATCCTCAAAACTCACTATATCTCAAATCGTTTATTCATCCCTGAGGCTATCGTATACACCACTCAGGGATCAAGTCATCCAAATAAGTCCACAATTGTGTTCGCATCGCTCACTCGTGTATCCATCCAATTCGTTCTTTAGAACTATTGCGTGATCCCTATGCTTCGCCACAGTAATCTTATTCTCATATATACCTCTATCGATAGTCATCCACACCACTATATATTTTTGATTTATATCTTATCGACACAAATATCTGACCGAACCATTCCTTAAATCCAAGCACGATCCTCTACCATCGCCTTAGAAATAATTCGATAACATCCATATCGATTTACATTCTAAGTCCGACTTATACTGTCCGAACGATGTCTGAATCACGCTCGCAACTCGCTCGCACCAAAGGTCTAGGTGCGCGATACTCAACACGACTTAGCCAAAATGCCATGTGCATAGCTATTTTCGTTCGAACGATATTCTAATCTCATATACTAAACCGCTTAGTATTTGCGTATAGGTAGTCTGGTTTGCACGTAACTTACAAATACTTAGCACGAGTCTATTCCCATAAAGTCTGACACAGCTCGGCACACAGGTCTTCGCATCTCTATCTTGTTCAACTAATCATCTGGATGCACTTTCGAAAATATTTAGACTCATTGTATGGAATATCCCAATGGGACAACGAGAGAGAGCGTTTATAACATAACACACGAATGAGCTTTCAAAACTGAGAGAATCGATACGAAGTCCAAGGACGTAAAGTCGTGCTCTGATACCATTATGTCACACGCCAGGCCCGGCAGGGCTGGAACGTCCTCGTTTAGGCGTGATGTTGTGCGAGCCTAAGTTGAGCCCGCATAATGCCAGGTCCGAACAGACGATTGATAACTAGTTCACAATATCGTCATAGCAGAAGCAATGAATGAACACAAGTATGGAATAAAATCAAAGTCTTTATTGATATTGAATATAATGTTACAAGCGGCGCTAGGTCGATATTACAAATCACTCAAGCTCTCTCTCTCTCTCTCGAAATAATAAAATATGCCAAGCGGCTTACATCTGTAGAATGATAACATAGACGATGTTCCAATACATTATGTCATGTATATGTGCTTCAGCTCCGGACGCGACCCTCCAAGGCTCCAGAGCGAACTCCATGCCTTAGCGCGCACAAGGAAAAACTCTGCACCAAACGAGGTTCTCCCGCACCCTGCAATCAATCTTGTGGGTTATCAGTACATGAATGCACTGTTGGAGAGGCTTCTCGTCCTCTCAACAAAACCAAACATGTTATATAAGTTCCGTGCACCATCTATTAAGTTATCTTTCTAATCTTGCCTTAGGATTAGTTACATGGTATATGATGAAAAGCCTAACTTGTGTTGCAGTTACAAAATATCGCATAGGATATGAGTAGCATGGCCGACTTACCAACATACCATTCGTCCTTCCCTGTCCAAAGATACAACCAAGTTAACCAAAAACAAATATGTATATAATGAAACCAAGGATCGCATAAGCAAACACAAGTGTTACAAGCGTGTTTCCGACTCAGGTGAACGATATACTCAGATTACTCAAATGTCTTATACTCAGATTATTCAGGCATGTTATACTTGTTCAGACATGTTATACTCAGATTATTTAAGTGTGTTCAGAGGTTCAGATTACTTGGTTCAATTAACGATATGCACGCAGAGTGTGTCGTGCATCCGTTACTTGCCTCAAGTCCAAACGAGCCCATACGCAGGTTGTCGCCACGTATACAATATATTTTACGATACATATTTTGTCTTTTGACCTGATGAGCCGCCATTGACAATTTATATTATCGGAACAGAAATGTGATGCAACACAGGTAGCGAGACCCGCTACACGCCTTCACGTCCGAAGAAAACGACCATCAGAATGTTCTTGTCCGGATCGGATCGGCCCTGGTGCCCCGGCGTACCATCCGTAGAAACCATAAGCATGTGCACAGGTTATCCATGACCAATGATGATCAAACACTAAGCTAGCATACGAGGTATTTCAAGAAAAATGAATGGAATACATTGATTTAGTATAGGTCCATATCATAGTTTATTTGTTCAAGTGATTGCATTATACAGTAAGTTATACTCGTTGTAGAGACTATAGGTGAATGTACTCTAGCAACACTTGAAACATAATACGACCATATTCAGGGCTGAAAAGCCTTGCAATCATGCGAGGATCGAACACTAAGTTAGCATGCAAGATAGTCTACTACTTGAAAGTGTAAGCCAATATACTTAGAATTTCTAAAGTAGTCGTGTGATGATCTAATTCTCGTGGCAGGTTCACTTTCCATGTTCTATGCAAGTAATACAAGATGGGATTATTCCCTTAGCTAGGTATGTTGAACTCATTATTAGCATGCAAGGGTTATCACCTAGCGGTCTAACATGTATCGTTCGTATTTTAAATGTGCAGGCTAAGCAAAGACATGTTCATCGGAGCCCCCACCTTAGCGATGTATCGCATCGGCTGAGCGAGACTCCGAGCGCGTCTTTGAAAAGTCTAAGTTTAAACTTCTGAAGGGCCAAGTCATCTCTTCGAGCAAGGAAGGGTGGGTCATTGCACTTGCACCGTTTGAATCGACTCTCCGGGCTGAGCGGAGCAGGTCGTTACAAGGATGAGCATAAGGGACTTCGGTCTTGACTGAGTTATTAATGTCAATAGTATCTCATTTGTACAGAAGGTGCTACACATTACAGCTATCGTCGACATAGTGGTCGAGGAGCTGGAGACGAAGGAAGATGCACAACAGCTCGGATGTTCGGAGATCAACAACAAGAGAGAGCAGGAACTCTGTAGCAGGACGACATGTATGGAGTATAATTGAGCAGCCACTCTCACCAGACTAGAGAAGGAATAATGTTAGGGTCCAGTCTGAGAAAGAAAGAAAAAAAATAGGAACAACACATGTACGGGCCCCCAAATTAGCATAAAATATTCATGTGATTAAATTTGGACGATCAGGATTAGAGCTAGGCTATTTTAGGGAATTTTTATAGATTTTCTCAACCTATATATATATATATATATATATATATATATATATGTGTGTGTGTGTGTGTGTGTGTGTGTGTGTGTGTATGGTATGAGAAGCTCAATACTGAAGATTAAATGGTGCAAGTTCACATAAAATCTAAGAGAAAGTTCGTACTATGCTCTTAGGGCTCGTCATTCGAGACAATTGGAAGATGAGATCTATTCGAAGAGTTTTCTTCTTCATTCAGGAAGATCACTACGGGGTTGGGTGAGCGATTTCAGTTGTATCTCTTTCGTTCTTCTTGTTTTTTGGTGAGGAGTTGAACTTGGGGACAAATGGTTCAACATTTTATTCAGTTTTGTATCTTGTTGGAAGTTATATAGATTATAATTTGTACAGATGACATAATTATCCAAAATACTGTGTTTGATTTATCTTGGTGCTTTCGTTAGACGTTGGTTCATTATCTTCAGGTGGGTTAACATCAATTTTACGTCTATGTCTGTGGACAACTCATGTTCGGGTCACGTCTCGTTCGCAACAGGAGATACAGCCCAACATGTGTTTTTAAAGGAGATAGGAATAACGAACGATGACATACGAAAAAGACAAATAGCTTAATTAAGGGGTAGTTAGGTAAATTCTCTCAAAATTCTCTTATCTCTATCCTTTTTTTTAAAATTTTGGAGGAAATTTTTAGTAGGATCACATGATTTTTTTTCTCAAATTTTTTTCCCTCATTTTTTCTCCCCCATTCAAAATACCTTCACTTTTGATTTATTTTTTTTGTATTTACATCTCAACTTTTTCCTCCACCTCTTTCCCTCTCCTCTATTTCCTTCTTCCTAAACTGTATGTAAGTAAGGGATAGTACTAAATGTCTAAATTTTTCATAAAATATTAAAGGAATGAGATTCACCATACCTATCTCACTTGTCACGCACAAAACAAATATTGGTCACGTCCAAGAAAGTATTGCTCTTTTCTGGAGAGAGACACAGAGAATCAAATGAATGTTTCTAGCTATTGTAATTTGTTAACATAGAAAGTAGAAAGTAACATACTCCCGTAGCTTCATCATGACCCTTGCTCCCAATGCTACAAAATAAGCCCTGTCAAGGCCAACATTTACACATTATCTAAAGAAGACAATTATGTAAGAAAAAGCAAGCAATAGGGCTATTTGGTTCGTAGATTTGGAGCATGGATGTGGTCAAAATTTAAATTTCGAACCACCTCATGTGTTTAATTAGTTGGAAAATTTACAGACAAATTTTATTGTGATTTGATATAAATAGTAAATCTTATCTGCAACAAAATTAAAATTTTGGCATCAGAATTTTTCTTCTGAAGTAGAGCGAAAAAGTAAAAAAATTCTCATTTACACTTCGCGCATGTTTAGTTGGACGACCACTTTTTCTCTACTTTAACAAAAGGGCTAATTAGAGTTTAGACCCTGAATTTTATACCCTCCCTAACATATATAGGAAAGTTTCAATGACATGAATGGGAGGAAGGGTATAATGGAAAAAAAAAATTAGGGTCCAAACTTTTCAATTGGACATGTCAAGACTTAAACTCAAAACTGGTATAAAATCCAGGGTCTAAACACTAATTAGCACTTAAAAAAAAAAGATCTACTATTCATGTCACTTTAACAAAAAGTTACCATTTTCCACTCACAATTCAACAACCAAACAATTAACATCAAATTTTAAAAAATTTACTTCTAACAGCTACTTTTTCAAAGCACCCAAACAATTTTTTTTTACACTTTTCTTCACTTTACCATTTACCACAATTTGTACACAAAATGGCAATTTCTAAAATTTTTACTTCGTTCCACGACTCAAATATCCCATATTGTTGATCTTTAGCTACAATGCTCGTGTAACAAATGTGCATCGCTGATGCATGCAGAGACCTCCACTTCTTATTGGTACACTTGACATTTGACCTGGTCTCTCCGGACGTCAGTATGGCAGTGTTAACAACTTTGTGACTAATCTTAACAAATCTGTAGTGTCTTATTTATCTTTCCCAATAGTGAATTTCTAGCGGTATATTGTGAGGACGGCAGTGGGTGCAGATACAGATGGAAAACGAAATTCTAGCAAAACATGATAACAATAGTGTCATGACAACTCTAGAGATGGATGACTTTTGGTGACGATAATTGTAACAATAACATTTGACACTTGACATAACATTTAGCAATATTTTTTTTTAAAATATATATATATATATATATATATATATATATATATATATATATATATATATATATATATATATATATATGATCTAAAACCATCCGAGTAATTTTATATTATGAAACTACCATATATTACATGGATTGAATTTGATTGGGTGGTTGAGATAAAAAGGTGGTAGTGTCCACACTTTTAATCTTAACCACTCAATCACAATCCAACCCATGTAACATAGGGTGGTTCTATAATATAAAACCACCCGGATGGTTCTATAGCATTACCCTATATATATATATATATATATATATATATATATATATATATATATATATATATATATATATATATATATATATATATATATATATAAACATTAATTAAAACTGACCTAGAAAATAGAAGAAGTGTAGTGATACAGTGGATTATGCCAAGTGTCAAAAAATTAGTGGTCGGATTCATCATTCACCATAGCCAGGTGGTGAGTCCGAATAACCCAATAATTTCTCCAAAACATCCTTAGTTAATAGTTATGGAACGAATATTAATAACGAGTTCTCAGGACGAATTCGTTGACAAATAATAGTGACATAATAACATATATGGACAACGTTGTTTAGTTGCCAATGACATAAGAGTGATTCAAGTTGAAACCTGTGTAGAAACATATAATAGGCTCTAACTCTGGTGCTTACGTATGAGTTTTAAAAAATAAATCTAAATATGATTATGAAACATAGCAAAATATAATAAAACCTGAGAATGAATGGGACATTCACTACACACACAAAGAGACAATTAACGACCAGCATAATGTACAAGTACACATGATATATCGGAATAAATGTATATGTTAGAATTAACAACCAATATCATTTACAAGTATCCACTAAGAAGAGAAATCTTTTTATAACATTAGTCACGTTCTTGTTGTACGTATCAAAAAAGTCTATAATATTTTAAAATTAATAAATATTAAAATTATATTAAAATATTATAAATATAATTTGAATATATTTGAATAAAAAAATATTATAAATATATTTTTAGAATTTTGAATATATATTTAGTTAGATAATAACATGCATGTAATTAGTTTAAATATAATTTAAATGTTGAATATATTGTAGAATTATTATATGCTCAGAAGAATTTTAGGTTTTCTATTTTTTTTCTTAATTACGAGATAAGATAATATATATAGAATAGTTAAAAATATATTTTTAATATTTTTATATTGATAATTGAGGATATATATACAACTTCGACGGCTCATTTTTGAACCATTTAGTCGTATTATAATATTCTATAACATGTGAAATACTAATTGAAACTTTAAAAAAAATTACTTTATTTATATTTTACGATCAATAAAATTTCAATTTACTCCATCATTTCAATATTACCCAATGTCATCAAAAATTAAAAATTTATAACCCAATGTTCTCAAAAAATGCAAATATTTTAGTTTAATACATGGTGAACGTCTCAGATTGTGAAATTAAATAATTATTACTTACAAATTGAGTGATAATTCGTTGATGGTGAAACTATATATACAAAGAAATGAAGGAAAAACAAAATTACTCGTGAGAACTGCACATTTGGGAAACGTGAACAAGTAATTAAAACCAAAATTAGCACAATCATTATATTAAGTAATCAAATGAAGGGTTATTAAACTCGTGTAATTTCTCTTCTACTTAAATTTTTGAGTTATTTGTTTTTACACTTCCCTCAACTTACAATTGCTAATGCAAATAGAGTTACCCTCCATTTAAACATTTATTTGCAATCCCTCCTACCCCCCAATTTAATGTTAAATATTGGGGGATAAACACAAATAATAGTTTCTAATTGTATGAACTATGAAATGGGGGACGGGGTGTTACTAATAAATTTTAAAATAGAGAGGTAATTCTATTTGCATTAGCAATTGCGAAAGTAAATACAAATAACTCTAATTTTTTTTCCTCGATAATACTTTAGGACCCTTTTCTATTGGATTTCAGGCTGATGCCCAATAACAATGAAAGTCAAAACAAGGCCCAAGTCAATAAGAAAAACTTTGATACAGATGGCTATATCAAAATTATATATATATATATATATATATATATATATATATATATATATATATATATATATATATATTTGGAAAAAGGTTATTCCATTGATATAATAATGTTACAACTTGGGGGTCATATTAGACTCGCCCCATTACAAGGACCCGTACATCATGTTCGATGTTGTGCAGGATTCCAATCTCAGATGTTGATACTCTATCGAAGATACGGTTGTTTCGCTCTTTCCATACATGCCAAACGACCGCAGCCAGCCTAATATTCGAGCTTCAGAAAACCATCTTGATCCATTCTTCTTGAGTTGCTTACACTACTAGAATAAGCGGGATTAGCGACGTTTTTTAGCGACTCCATGTAAAAACGTCGCTAATTTAGCGACTCCATGTAAAAACGTTGCTAGACGTCGCTAATTGGCGACGTTTAGCGACTTTTATTCAATTTTTAAAAGATTAGTCGCTATTAGTTCAATTTAGGTCGCTAAACGTCGCTAATATATTTTATTTAGCGACGTTTAGCGACGTTTTTAGCGACATACATATTTTGGACATTTAGCGACGTCATTAGCGACGTTTAAGACGTCGCTAAATTAGCGACGTCATTATTGGCGTCGCTAAAACTTCGCTAATTTTTTTACTTAGGGCTGATTCCCCCCATTTCCTTCGATCTCTCCCTCTCCCTCTCCCAAATTTTAAACCCGCTCTCGATCTCTCCCGCTCCGGCTCCTCCTTCCTCCCTCCGGCGACCCCCCTCGGCCGTGTCCTCCCCCTCCGGCTCCCATCCTCCCTCTGGCGCCCCCTCCTTCCTCCCGGCGACCCCCCTCCAGCCGCGTCCTCCCCCCTCCGGCAGCGTCCTCCCCCCTCCTCCTCCTCCTTCTCCTCCTCCTCTAGGTAAACCCTAACTCTCTCTCTCTCTCTCTCTCTCTCTCTCTCTCCCACATAGGACACACATGGCACTGACATTGACACGACACACACACGTTACAGACACTGACACACACACTGACAAGACACACAAACGTGACCTAGGGTTAAGATTAGGGTTAGGGTTTTTGACCTGGGGTTAGGGTTAGGGTTTTTGACCTGGGGTTAGGGTTAGGATTAGGGTTTTTGACCTGGGTTAGGGTTAGGATTTTTGACCTGGGGTTAGGGTTAGGGTTTTTACCTGGGGTTAGGGTTAGGGTTTTTTCCACATTAACTAAAAATATAACACATCCCTACATCTTATATTCTTTTAAGAGAAAACCTAACACACAGTTCATATAACCTACTTGAAAACCTAGGCTAGATCATAGCACAAATATACAAGAGTTAAAGAGAGGTGATGGAGATCAATACCTAGTGGGAAGTTAGATCATTTTCTCTTCCGAAAGTGGGCATCATTGCTCACGATGTTCATCACCCGCAGCCTTCTGGTTGAGGCGATGAACACTCTACATCAATCCCTTAGCTCACCTGGATCACCACCACTGTGTCTGGCGAGCAATCAATATAGCTGACACGAGTGGAAACAATGAGGAGGATGGGAAGGATAGGAGCACGAGATCCAAAACACTACGGGGAAGAACTAAACCGGCCGTGAGGTGGCAAAACTTTGACGTCGATGCCTCTCGTCGACGGGGACAAAGGGATTGGGTAGTAGCCTGCTCAGGTATTGGCGGCTAGAGTTTAGATAATTTAGATGAGAAGTGAGAGATGCATATATATATATATATATATATATATATATATATATATATATATATATATATATATATATATATATAGAGAGAGAGAGAGAGAGAGAGAAAGGAAAAGAAAGAACGGTAGACAGCTGGAGATTGGCTTGCATGTCCGTACTCACGTGCCTGCTATTGCACGACTTATCATAGTACCATGCACATAGTAATAGCTGGACGATGCTGCTCTCTAACCAATTTCAAAAATTTGGGTTTGGGTGCTCTTAAGTGTGTGCAAGAGAGAATGGGTCAGAAGGAGTTGAACATGGGAATCTTGTGGTGGCGGAATACAAAATGTCTTGGTTGAGGAGCTAAATGCAGTTGGCGCAATTGGATTGGTTAAAAAAAAGAATTTTAAGGAGAGAGGGGACAAAATCAAAGGTAATAGTTTAAGCCTAAATGCCTGACATGCTTAGGAGGGATTGTTTTAAAGAATACAATAGCCCACAATGGTAAGATGAAAGAATGGCCACAAAGCCTCTTCTCCAAATAATTAATTCTAAGCCCACTTAAATTATTTCCTACTTCAATTACTAATATCCTAGATGGTATTTAGGTAACTTATAGTACTAAAAGTCTAAAACGTCGTATGCAAATATATAAAATATTAATTATAGGGAGGGGGTTTACAACATTGCTAACTTTTGATATTTAACAACGTGTAGGCTTGTTTTGATATGTTTAGAGACATTTTGGTTCGACTCTAAACGCTACTATATACATCAAAAAATGACAGGAAATTTAATATCCCAAAATAAAAATATAGAGATAAATTGATACACATAATCACCAAACTAAAATAAGATAACATGAATCACCAAACTTATTCCCATAAACCAAACTTAATTGATATAGTACAAATCACCAAACTGAATCACACATCCACCAAACTAAAATAAGAAATAGAACAACAACGTTTGATAGAAAGTCTGATACAACACCGATGAAATTAAAGAACCAACCTGGGCCGATAAACAAACTCATAAAATTATGTCCAATCTAGGAATGCTATCAGGGAGGAGGAGGAGAACCCACATGAAGTTACGAGACAATCGGGTCAATGATATCCTTTGTAAGCTGCAGTGTTGTTAGCTAAGCGGGTGTCGTCGGTGGAGACAGTGTCAATGCCGACATTATTGGAGGGCATTCTACTCCAACTGTAATAATCTAGAATTGTAGGAATCTTGGTGGAGACCAGCCTAACATTGCTCTGTGCTAATAACTTATTTAGTGCAAATTGACCCATTTAGTAATGTAATGTTGTACTACGTTGTTTGGGATAACTGGGTGAGCTCTGCAATATTGTGCTCAAGTGCCTCAAAATTTGACATGAAGGCTGACTCATCCAGCTGCCTCAATATTGACACCTTGAGATAGAGTACCAATTTAATGTTCCTCTATTTTTTTAATAAAAAATAGTGAGGTTTCAATGGCTTGTACTATTTTGGTGTATGGGGAATGATCCTCTACCACATATTTTTTATGTATGTTTCTTTATATTATGTCTTAAATATTCTATTTAATATGTATGTTTCTGTGGTGTGTCTGGGCTAAACTTTCTTAGGATTGTGAAGAAGGTTAACTATGTTATAATAACCAGGCAAAACATTATTTTCTCCCATAGTTGTGTTTAATTAGAGCATTCATTAATCTCAATGGGAGAGGGTTCACAAGTCTCATTGGGAAGCAGCCATTTGTATCGTTTAAGGATCTCAGAGTAAGTATTAGGCTTTCTTTCCATGCTCATAGTAATACATAACCTGCTAGTGAGATTCACAAATTCAGGTAAGCAAAATCACTATATGATCTCAAACTGGTTATACTATTTTGTTTTCTTTCATAAATTTCTTTGTAATCAGAGATTAAAAATTGGAACATTATGGATTGATACACGGTGAGGTTGAATATCATAACACAAGTCTATGTAGGTTGAATTTGGATAAACAAAATGTTGCATGACATCAATTTGGATTGATACACGGTGAGGTTGAATATCATAACACAAAATTTTGGAAAGGGTACGAGCTCCTTGTAAGGTTGTTGCAACAACAAAAACAGAGTTTTATTTTAATTTTTGGGATCGACTTTGTGAGTCATCTAATTCTTCCATTCCGCATTATTAAGGGTATGTCTTAACTAATATCTGTTATCAATTATATTCTTTGTTTTTATCTATCTTACCAGATGGCACCCATGAGAGAGACACCTCCTACTGTTAAGGAGGAAGTGATGCCTCCTACTGTTAAGGAAGAAGTGATGCCTCCTACTGTTAAGGAGGAAGAGATACCACCTGCTGTATCTCAGACGGGGAGTTCCAGTCACCCATCACCTATAGCGGCTGTATCTCAGACGGGGAGTTCTAGTCACCCAGCACCTATAGTAGAGATTGATCACATAGACGTTGTTTATGCGCAGTATCTGAGGGACTGGTATGTGCTCCATCGTATTGGATATCCTCGAGATTGATACTGTGATGTTTCATATACTTTTATTGTGGTTATTGTGTGATTGTGATACTTATATATTATGCCCATTGTGTGACTGTGATACTTATATATTATGCATTTTGTGTGACTGTGATACTTTTATTTTGTGTCTATTATGTGACTGTAATATTTTATATACTTTTTGTGTTATTTTGTACGCAAAAAATTCAATGGAGGGTTGCTCCAGGTTTGTCTATAATATTTGTGTGTATTGTTTGACTATGATACTTTTTATTCATATTAAATGATGTTAATTTACCGGTGTTGAGTGTTCCACCGAAGGGGTCGACAAACCCAGAGAATTCAACGGAGGGTTGCTCTGGGTCTATTTTTAATTAAAAATTCATAAATTGCAGGAATAATAGTTTAGAAATAATTCAGTATTCATTTTTTTTTATTTTTTCTGTAAAATTAGCGACGTATTTAGCGACGTTTAGCGACGTTTAGCGACATTTATACACATCGCTAAATACGTCGCTAATTAGCGACGTTAATAAACGTCGCTAATGACGTCGCTAAATATGTCGCTAAACATGTCGCTAAATACGTCGTTGTACGTCGCAAATTGCTGACATGGCAGTACTGCCAGGTCATTAAAGACGTCACTGTCACGTCGCTATATAAGTCGCTAATTAGCGACGTTTAGCGACATTTGTTTATGTCGCTAATTAGTGACGCTGCGTCGCTAAACGTCGCTAATTCAGCGACACATTTAAGTCACTAAAAACGTCGGTATAGCGAGGTTTAGCGACGTTTTTCCTTTCAGCGACGTTCTGAGTTCTGACTTCTGTAAAACGTCGCTAATTACGTCGCTAAACGTGATTAGCGACATTTTTTTGTCATTTAGCGAGGTTTTTTGACGTCGCTAATTTGACTTTTTCTGGTAGTGTTATACTATCCATTATAGCCTCCAACTTTTGCCTTCCCCCACCGCTCATGTGTAACTGCCGTAGTTGGTGCTGCCATAAACTCCACACCAGTGGGCACTGACAATACACGTGGCCCATTGTCTCCTCATGTCGATTACATAGCACACATTCCTGTCCATCCGTTTGGACACTGAAATGTGCAAGTCTATCTAGCGTGAGGAGTCTTACCATCGGCATCTTATACATGCATAGCTGGAATTTCCTTGCATCCCCATGATCCATATAAACTCAAAATGATTGATCTTGGGAAAGGCCACCCGAACACTCTCGTACACCTTATGTTGTTCAAACCCGCATGTTGTCGTGCCTACCTATACCCACTAATCTAATGGTAAGGACCCGTCGACCTTCATGCTCCGGATATCCGCCGCGACGTGACGCGTATCTTCATGAGCCTCCAGTATCCATTGGCCCGCCTGCAATATGCTGCTAACTTGGTCTGTGACCCGAGGCCGGCACATGACATTCCCGCCCCTGATGGAAACTAATCTTATATGTACAATCCAGGGATCATACCATAGACTTGTGGACTCCCCATCCCGCATAATCCTCTCGACCCGTATCTGCACTTGCCCACGGGTTTTAAGTATTGTCTTGAATGTCACCGAGGCATTATTGTGGTTGCATAAGTTCCATAAATTATTGCGCCTTACATACTTAGCTGCCATCCACCTCGCCCACAGGGATTCTCCTGTTATAAACCTCCAAGTCAGTCGCATTGCTGATACATCTCGTAGAGTGCTTAATGAATATAGCCCCACCCCTCCTTCTTCTTTTGGCCTGCATAATGAATCCCATCCGATCGCATGCATGCCAAATGAAGTCCGCACATATCCTCTTTATCTTTATTATTGTAGCTCGCGGAAGCATAAGTGTCATGCTCCAGTCCCAAAATACGTAGGACTAGGAATATGTAAGCATGCCAGCCGTATGTATATGGAGACTCCAATATATGGAAACCATAACACATACGTACGCTGTATTATGAATAACAATTCACAAGTGATATATAGTTGTCATAAGTCATAGGGCATAACTAAATCTCATCCACAAAAATCATAAAGAAATAAATGACCAATCAACTATATAACTGAATCAAGTATAAGATGATTGATAAGAATAAGTAGTTGGGTGGAGACAAATCCAGTACCAAACTAGAATATAAGAGAAACAAAATAAGTACATCTAATGAACAATGAGGCTAGAAGAGAAGACCTCCTCGAAAGAGAATGGAGTAGCAAGTCCTGATCCGTGCTCCTGCGAATAGTCATGATCGTCTACACCTGGCAAGAAAGCTGCGTAGTATAAACGTCCAAACGTCAAGCACAAAGGATCAGAAACTATGGCCTCCGAACGAACATCTCCGGATGCTGAAATATATATCACCAACGTTCCCAGAATAAGCGAGATAGTCAGAAAAGTCTACCCTTTCGTCCAATTTGGACACAGGGGCAAAACGGTAATTTTGGGTCAAAATGGGTCCACATGTGGGCCACTTTGCACCAAAATGCGTGCCAGAGGTAAATGTCTCTAAATGGGAAAAATTATAGGTCAAACAAATTCTAAACGACGATACGAACTCAACGGTATGTCCAATTTTGGATTCCGGTGAGCCGATCACAAATTTGCCCTTAAAGTCAAACCGTATGGCCCGCGAATAGGCCTTGGTCAACTGTCTCAGAATTGCGTGAAACTTGGGTCACAGGACCATCGTGATACCATGAATCCAATGGCGCAAGTTTTGTCGTATTCCGACGAGCGTACACAAAATGGGGTAGTATTTTGCAAAAGTCACGATATGGGGACTTTTTACGGATACAGGTTGATTCCGACGCGCATACACGTCCGAATAAACTTCCGCGAAAGCCTACACGTCAGGATATACCATACGCGCCTTCCAGTGCAATTGGTATGCGATGAGGCGGTCCCGTTTGGCGGGGCGCACTCCGTATCACAAAATTTTAGTTTTAAATTATCAAGTTTTTGGTCGTATTGGAGGCCGAATAATTTAACACATAAAGCGAATCAATAAAAACTAAAAGAACAGAAAAATTCTCGGTTATATTGAAAAGAAAACCCTTCAATTAGATTTTAAAAATATTAAACAGGTTGGTGGCAAATTGGGCGTGAACATGAGAGTTCGGGTTAAAATTCTGGACTATTTTTGGTCAGTTTTTTTGGCCATTTTTCGGTCGATTTTTCGACCAATCCGAGACCCGAAAACTCGTCCCGCTTGAATGAAAATCCTAGAGGGTTAGGTTGTGAAAGTACACGGATAAACCACTTGTAAAAAGAATAAAAGATGGAGAAGATACGATACCTTGAAGATGGGGCAACGGAAGGGTACTGCTGCACGCGTGCATGTACGCGGACGGCGGCGGCGGCGGTCGCCGACGGCCGCGGCGCGGCGGCTGTGACGGTCGTCCGGTGGTCGTTGGGGCGGGGTCGGCCGTAGGCTAGGGTTAGGGTTAGGGTTTAGATGGTTTATATGTCTATGTATATATATATAGAGAGAGAGAGAGAGAGAGAGAGAGAGAGAGAAATCGGAGAGGGGGAGAGGGGTGCGCTGGGTTGGGTTGCTGGGAATAGGATGTTTGTTTGGTTTTGTTAGGTTTAGGTGTTTATGATTAGTTTAAGGTTTTGTTAGATTTTTATTTTATTGTTATTTTCTTTTTCTTTTTCTTTTCTTTTTCTTTTTCTTTTTCTTTTTATTTTTATTTTTATTTTTATTTTTATTTTTATTTTTATTTTATTAATACTATTATTATTACTATTACTATTACTACTACTATTATTATTATTATTATTATTATTATTATTATTATTATTATTATTATTATTATTATTATTATTATTATTATTATTATTATTATTATTACTACTACTACTACTACTATTATCTTTTCTTATTATTATTATTAACTATATATTTATTAACATAAAAAAAATCCAAAAATAATAATTGCACACAAATATAAATTCTAGAATTTTTTTTGTAAAGTTTTAATAAAATACTACACTCAAAATATTTTATGAAATATTTTATAATTAATAATTAGATATTTATTTAGTTATAATAAATCAATTAAATGTATTATCTAATTAACTAAGTAAATAACCAAATGGGTATTCAATAAAATAGGATAATAGTAAATAATATGCACATCTTACAAAAAGAGAAATTGCCTAATTTGGCATGGGGAATTATGGGATGCTAATTATAGAAAGTTGGAATAAAAAATAACCACAAATAAATTATATATATAAAATATCTAAATATTTAATAATTAATCTATGGTCGTTACACTAATGTCATACTAACACCAAGGGATCGAATTTCTGTGCCACGAAAAGATTCTACAGGTAATGTCTCCTGTGTAGGCTACTTCCTATGAAGGGCGATATAGATTTTGGGGCCATCCTACATTATTAATGTCCAAACCACGGTGAAGTGTCCTAATAAAATCATTGGGTTTTAATTATTTTGAAAAATAATCTAAAATAAATACATTAAATACAAAATACACACAAAATACCTATTTTTGGGTGAGGGAGTTTACAATCTACCCAACTTAAAAGAATTTTGTCCTCAAAATTAAAAATAGGGTATGATTTGCTAAACCCTTCACATTCATATATAAGGCAAGTCAATCACAATCTCTTCCAAAAATTTAAATAATAAAATCTATTCAAATTTATCGCAATCACTTCAAATTTAAAATAACCACTGTTTAAATTAAAATTCAACCTATTGTAATCTCTTCTCGATTTTAAAATCATCAATATCCAAATCTAATTCAAATCTATATGGCATCCCACATCAAAATTTATATCATAATTTTCAACTATCATAATCTCCTCTAGACTTTGAACAATAAACAATTCTAATCAAGTCTTATTCCTATTCTCAACTTATGAATTTTGTACTCTTTAAATTTTAAATTCAATTTCCATCATCAATATTTCAAATAGATGATCCAACAATCAACATTCAACTTTTAATTCAAATCATCAAATGGTAGATTTTTGACTCAATCCATCAATGTTCATGTTTAGAGTTCTATTTATTTTCCTCAAGATTTAAATCGTTAATTCAATCTCCAATTTTTAAAATTTAAATCATATGCTCAAGTATAAATATTTGGTCCGCAATATCAAGATTTCAAAATTTATTAAATCCTCATCGTCTTAATCATTCTTCTAAAAATTCTCAAAATAAAAATGACTTAAATCTCTCAATCTAATCTTACTTGATCACAATCTAAAAGAAATTCACCTCAAGTTGACAATGAAATTTCTATCCAACTTAGAATTTACCCATCTATCACATAAGGCTATACATTTAAGAAAATCTTCCTCAAATTATTTAATCATGTTATTCAATCCTCAAAATTTTAACACACAAAATATCTCACATGTGGTGTGCCCTTAATTACAAAAGATAGTCACAAGTAATATGATTGGCCTATGGGATATATCTAGTACTCTCCGTGTATCAAACTTATACCAAGCACGAGCGTTCGTCTTTCCAAAATAGGGGAAGACGAAAAACAATAATAAAGAATTCAAGAAGGAGGTGATAGAATACAAGTACGGGATTCAAGACGATTAAAGAATTCAAAATGGAGTTGTCAAGGCAGTTGTGGATTGAAATCTTATTTTGGTAAATTCTTATTCGCATGCTCATATCAGAACAGTTATGTACCTGATATGATATGCTCTGACCTGTCTAAAGGGCAAGTATATTCGTCTAACAAGCTGAGTCAACTATATCTCAATCCACGTAAAGTAGTTATGCGAAGAGCGAACCAAGCGCACTAAGGTTAGCTAGACCATAATACACTGATTCTGATTTTAGATAATGTATTAGTGTGTGCACCCAATAATACATATATCATGATCAAGTTTGATAAAAGAATAAGCTTGCAAAACTAGGCTATAATAGCAGCATAAGTCGAGGTAGTCCAAAAAATATAAATACGCTGGATTATGATGAAAGAAGGTATAAAATAATTCAAGTTCACAAAGAAGATAAGACTCGTCCGGTGTTGTGCCTCTACAGTTGCCATACTAACTCCTTGTCTAAGTCTCTAGTCGACCAATTGGGGTATGGGGCTCTAAGTTCTACAGTCTGGATAAACACTATCTTCTTATGGAAGCCTATAGTTGGTGTCATTCAATTACACTTCATTAATGGGTCAAAAAGACTATGTGATACTATGTTGTGAGGCATACTACCCAACTTAAAATAATTTAACTAATAGTATAACTGCCTTAAGGGGAATGTACAAATTAACCTTGTCCTTGTAAATAAGGTAGAAACTCTTGTTAGGGTATAAGAGGGAAATACCTTGGTACCTATTAGGGTATCCTTTTGCATTATATAGGTAATGGTCATCTTAAGTCTTAATCATAGTGCTTATAGAACAAAGTGTTAATATTAAGAATGGAAAAGTTACTGGCCCTCAAGTGAAAGAGGATATAACCTGTATGGAGATATGTGGAACAGATTATTTGATTTCAAACTAAAGGATAATTATAAAATCATAATCTAAATGAACAACTCAGCTATCAAGTTCTAACTACTAAGCACAGAATTTTAAAATTCAAGATTAACAACTATAATCCTAGCAAACTATATATCCTAACATAAAAGGAATCACTTGGCCTACAGTCAGAAGGGTTAGGTGGCACGAATTGAAAGATGGAGGAGAAAGTTTTAGTCGTCGCACAAAAAACGAGCATTAAGGTTTCGAAGGAACAAGATATGAAATTAAATAGGGAGACTCTTGATAATATCATGGTTTCTTAAGGGGAAGGTGGTATACTAATCGCTGTGTTCGAGGTATGATCAAGAAAAATATTCTATTCATTCCTCTTGGCTTCCTAAGGTACTGTCTGCTAATATCAAGACAAGAATCTAAATTTATAGTTCTCTAATACTATCTCACTATGAAAGTTAGGTTTAGTCCTAATATTCAATATTGGATTTCTATTGGTTCCTCAATACTAGGGTCAAACAATATGGTCAAATTTATAACTAACCCTAGTAGTGTCTATACTACTCTCAAGTCCTTCATAAATATATTAAGGGATAGTGGTCAATTAATCTACAGGTAAGGGATGCTAGGATTCATTAGGTATTCTAAACTTAGTGATGTGTCAATATTCTAGTTGTAGTCTTAGTAGGAAGGTTACCCTAATCATCATCCTAACAACAAGGATTCCTATATTCTAGCAGAAGGCTATACTCAATGAACTATTAGGGAAGTACATGAATCAAACAAGATACAATTATTTAAATAGATTAATGGATTGGAAGGAAGGTGAGTCATAGTCAAATTGTGGATGAGACCTAAAACTCTAATCCTAGGTGCAGGCATGCTCGGTACAGTAACGTAACCGAGACAATATACTCTCGACCTGCATGGGCCACCACTAAAAATATGCCACGCCCCTGTCCCAAAATACGTAGGACTAGGAATACGTAAGCATGCCAGCCGTATGTATATGGAGACTCCAATATATGGAAACCATAACACATACGTACGATGTATTATGAATAACAATTCGCAAGTGGTATATAGTTATCACAAGTCACAGGGCATAACTAAATCTCAACCACAAAAATCATAAAGAAATAAATGACCAATCAACTATATAACTGAATCAAGTATAAGATGATTGATCAGAATAAGTAGTTGGGTGGAGACAAATCCACTACCAAACTAGAATATAAGAGAAATAAAATAAGTACATCTAATGAACAATGAGGCTCGAAGAGAAGACCTCCTCGAAAGAGAATGGAGTAGCAAGTCCTGATCCGTGCTCCAGCGAATAGTCATGATCGTCTATACCTGGCAAGAAAGCCGCGTAGTGTAAACGTCCAGACGTCAAGCACAAATAATCAAAAACTATGGCCTCCGAACGAACGTCTCTGGATGCTAAAATAAACATCACCAACGTTCCCAGAATAAGCGAGATAGTCAGAAAAGTCTACCCTTTCGTCCAATTTGGACACAGGGGCAAAACGATAATTTCGGGTCAAACGGGTCCATATATGGGCCACTTTGCACCAAAATGCGTGCCAGAGGTAAAGATCTCTAAATAAAAAAAAATTATAGGTCAAATAAATTTTAAACGACGATACGAACTCAACGGTATATCCAATTTTGGATTCCGGTAAGCCGATCACAAATTCGCCCTTAAAGTCAAACTATGGGGCCCGCGAATAGGCGTCTTGGTCAACTGTCTCATAATCGCGTGAAACTTGGGTCACAGGACCATCGTGATACCACGAATCCAATGTCATAAGTTTCGTCGTATTCCGACGAGCGTACACAAAATGGGGTGATATTTTACAAAAGTCGGGATACGGGGACTTTTTACGGATACGAGTTGATTCCGACGCGCACACACGTCCGAATCAACTTTCGCAAAAGCCTACACGTCAGGATATACCATACACGCCTTTCGATATAATTGATACGCAATGAGGCGGTCCCGTTTGGCGGGGCGGACTCCGTATCACAAAATTTTAGTTTTAAATTATCAAGTTTTTGGTCGTATTGGAGGCCAAATAATTTAACACATAAAGCGAATCAATAAAAACTAAAAGAACAGAAAAATTTTCGGTTATATTGAGAAGAAAACCCTTTAATTAGATTTTTAAAAAATTAAATAGGTTGGTGGCAAATTGGGCGTGAACATGAGAGTTCGGGTTGAAATTTTGGACTGTTTTTGGTCAGTTTTTTTGGCCATTTTCCGGTCGATTTTTTGACCAATCCGGGACCCGAAAACTCGTCCCACTTGAATGAAAATCCTAGAGGGTTAGGTTGTGAAAGTACACGGACAAATCACTCGCAAAAAGAATCAAAGATGGAGAAGATACGATACCTTGAAGATGGGGCAATGGAAGGGTGTTGCTGCACGCGTACGCGGACGGCGGTGGTCGCCGGCGGCTGCGGCGCGGGGCGGCGGCTGCGACGGTCGTCCTGTGGTCGTCGGGTCAGGGTCGGCCGGAGGCTAGGGTTAGGGTTTAGATGGTTTATATGTCTATGTATATATATAGAGACAGAGATCGGGGAGGGGGAGAGGGGTGCGCTGGGTTGGGTTGCTGGGAATAGGATGTTTGTTTGATTTTGTTAGGTTTAGGTGTTTAGGTTTAGTTTAAGGTTTTGTTAGATTTTTATTTTATTGTTATTTTCTTTTTCTTTTCTTTTTCTTTTTCTTTTTATTTTATTTTATTTTATTTTATTTTATTTTTTTATTATTATTATTATTATTATTATTATTATTATTATTATTATTATTATTATTATTATTATTATTATTATTATTATTATTATCTTTTCTTATTATTATTATTAACTATATATTTATTAACATAAAAAAATCCAAAAATAATAATTGCACACAAAATAAATTCTAAAAAATTTCTTTGTAAAGTTTTAATAAAATACTACACTCAAAATATTTTATGAAATATTTTATAATTAATAATTAGATATTTATTTAGTTATAATAAATCAATTAACTGTATTATCTAATTAACTAAGTAAATAACCAAATAGATATTCAACAAAATAGGATAATTGTAAATAATATGCACATCTTACAAAAAGAGAAATTGCCTAATTTGGCACGGGAAATTATGGGATGCTAATTGTAGAAAGTTGGAATAGAAAATAACCACAAATAAATTATATATATATATAATATCTAAATATTTAACAATAATCTATGGTCGTTACACTAATGTCATACTAACACCAAGTGATCGAATTTCTGTGCCACGAAAAGATCCTACAGGTAATGTCTCCTGTGTAGGCTACTTCCTATGAAGGGCGATATAGATTTTGGGGTCATTCTACATTATTAATGTCCAAACCACGGTGAAGTGTCCTAATAAAATCATTGGATTTTAATTATTTTGAAAAATAATCTAAAACAAATATATTAAATACAAAATACACACAAGATACCTATTTTTGGGTGAGGGAGTTTACAATAAGCGACTGAAGCCAGTAAATAACAATCGCATTGATAACCGATCTGACCAATTCAATGTGTCCTCCAAAAGATAGCCCTTGTGCATGTCATCCTTCCGTGCATCGTTGTGCATACTCTATCAAACTCTGACATTCAACATATATGACATAATTATCAGACAGCGGGATTCCCAAATATTTAACTAGTAATTCCCCGTGTTCCACCACAATAATCTGAGCCCGACCCTCCTTGTTAGGGCAATTTAGGTTGAAACAAACCTTACTCTTGTCTCGGTTGAGTTGCAAGCCCGTATGAATCCTAAATGTATTCATGATATAAGTCAAGTCTGTCAAACCCTCTGTCGATGCCTTCATGAACATTGCAAATCATCTGCGTATATTAGGTGCGATACGTGGGGCTCAATGGTCCCCTGCAAGGGGATAATTTTCCTGTCAAATACAACATCTTTCATAAGACACGAAAAATATTCCATCACCAGGGTGAACGGGTATGGTGATAACAGGTCGCCCTGTCGAAGCCCTCTATTGCTTCTCAGAAAGCCATACGAAATTCCCTTAATGAGCAGGGAGAATGTAGGTGTGCTGATACACTTACAAACCATATCAACCCACGCTTGATCAAAACCAAGTGCTAACATAATGTGACATACAAAATCCCGATTGACTGTGTCATAAGCTTTTCGAAGATCCAGTTTGACGCATGCTCGTTGACCCCCTGGCTTGTTGAAGTCGCGAACCATTTCATATGCTAGTAAGTTATTATCTGCAATGGCTTGCCCTTTAATAAAAGTTGCTTGGTATGGTGAGACCAGACTCTTTATTACACCCTGTATTCTTCTACACATCATGTGCGTAATAATTTTATACAAAAAGTTGCAGCAAGCAATAGGTCGATAATCAGTGAGTGAAGTAGCTACTTACTTCTTTGGTATGAGAGTGAGATAAGTATGATTGAGCTCTCGAAGAAATTGCCCTTTTGCAAAGAAATCCAGTACCATCTCTAGCACCTGAAATTTGATGTCGTCCCAGTGTAGCTTATAGAACTTGATACCAGATTCGTTCGGACCCGGAGATTTGTTAGGGTCGGCCTCTTTGATGATAGCCTCTAGTTCTTCCATCTCCACCACAGCATGTAGCCATTCACCACCTTTTTTGGTTCCACATAGCGCATCTGGGTGTTCGTATTAGTAGTCCCTGACCGGACAAAATAAGCCCATGACTTACTGTTCGCTCCCTCTACCATCGGAGCCTTCCCTTTGTCAAGAGTTGCCGGGGCTTTGTTGTATCTTGTACCCGCCCCTTGTCGCGTCTCGGCTGGTTGTTGTGTGGTTCTCCATCTTGCTGTGTAGAGACCAAGACCAGCCAATCCTCCTCCCCGTTGTCGATAGCTTCCCTTGTATGATCCCATATCCCGGTCGGTCATCCTCATCATTGCTCTCCGATCGCCCTATTAGATGGGTCTCCATTACGCCAAGGTGCATCTTCACGTCCCTGGTCGCGATTTCGTTGTCGCACCGTCGGCCAGCCCCCTCGATCCTCTCTCCCAAACCCGCTCTGTCGATCATCTTTCTGTCCCGTCGGTCCCCGCAAGGCCAAGATCCCATACGGAAAACCCTAACTCTTTTGAACCTTCAGCCGCCGCTTGCACGAGGAGAAACTTATATATATATATATATATATATATATATATATATATATATATATATATATATGGGTAAACGGGATATGAGCCATAGGCTCATATTCTTATATGAGCCATGCACATGTGGACCAATAGGATTGGATTCCTACATCCCATGTGCACTCATGTGCACTAGTACACTCAATTCCTATTGGTCCACATGTGCATTGGCTCATGTAGGAGTATGAGCCTATGGCTCATATCCCTTTTTTCCTATATATATATATATATATATATAGAAAAAAAAGGATATGAGCCATATGTAGTGTACTAGTACACATGGGTGCACATGGAATGTAAAAATACATTTTTATTGGTCCACATATGCATAGTTCATATAGGAATATGAGTATATGACTCATATCCTGTTCATCCATATATATATATATATATATATATATATATATATATTGTTTTAGGAAAAAAAAAGAAAAGGTACAAATATCATACGATATCATTCAGTGCTATATCAAAACTTTGATATAGTCATTTGTATCAAAGTTTTTTTCCAAGTCAATACATAAAAAAATTATAAAAGAATTAACCAAAGATACAGCTGATTTCCCAATCATTCCAATGTCACTAAATTAACAGAAACCACTGCCAACAATGTCCTCTCAAAGCAATTACCACTACCAACAATGTCCTTTCAAAACAATAGCCACGCAAGAGAAGTACAAAACAAAATGTCAAAATAACAAAACATCAATGACTTAGACATCCTCTCATGTCCCATCAAATTCCTCTTATTTCAAGCTGTCTTCCTTTCTGCCATTCAAATTAATTGGCCCCTTCCACCTGAAAATTACTGTCAAAGAATTTCTTATTGACAAAGTACAGACACTAATATTTCCAACTGAAGACCAAAGTTGTCCTGTTGGACTATAACAAAAATGCTTAGCAGTCCGGGAGGGGGGTAGGGGGGACCGCGATTTAAATTGCAGTGCCATGTGTCTTTTTCTCATTGGTTGAGTTCATGTCACAAACGTCAGCCTCCCCTATGCTAATGTCAGCCGTTTAGACTCGAACTAACAATGAAGGGGGATATGTGGCACCGCGGTCTCCCCTCTCAATATAAGAAAAGATTTTATCATCTCTCTACCCTCTTTTCGAGGGCTATGTTTTTTTTTTTTTGGCACACAAATTGGATAGCGCTAAGCGAAACGAAAATAATTTTCGTTATTTACAGTTAGTTGTAGTAGTTGCTCTGGCGGAGCTAGTACAGAACAGATAAGATCATGTAATTCCACTCAAATTTTTTTTAAAAAAAAGAAGAAGATATTTTATCGATTTCTCTTTCCTATCGTGTGTGTGAATGAAGTTTGATTCTCTCATAAATCGGGTACAAAATGCGCCAGTAGGACTCCGAAGAGATGGCATATGTGGTGCTGCATCATGGCAAGTCCACAAAAAGATAAATCATTGGGGAAACAAATGGAAACAATTAATCTATTTTCAGCAAACATGATATTCCTTATAATTCCCATAAATGATGGTATATTTAATCAATAATATTTTACAAAGTAGAGGATCTTAGGATGTTGCGGCTCTTTTAATTAGTTTATCCTAAAATCTATCAATGGGAACCGGCAAGGTTGACTGAAGAAACAAGATTCATATTCGTATGTCCTAATTGGTATTGTTCTTATTTATTCTTAGATTTCTAAATTTAATTTGCTCTTAGATGTAATAAATTATTTGTTAGTATAATATTTTTGGATTAAGAAAATATAAAATATATGAAGTCAAAGTAAATTAGTGGTGGGAATGAATTATTTTTAACCTTGTTTTTCCTTGAGGGATAAAATAAATATTTAATCATCATAAGACTCTAGGCTGACAAGGTTCATGATTAAAATTGTACGAAGGATTCAAGTATGGATTTTAAGATACACTGAGTCTCCTCGATAAAATAGTTAGAATTGATCAAAATGGTCTTGTATGACCATGTAAGAATGATACTGAAGTTTATTTTGAACTGTATGAAAAAAAAAAGAATAACTACAATAGGAAAAGTAGAAAGACGACCAATGTTAGGTATAGAAAATATAATTTTGTGACTAATTTATGCAAATTTTTTTATACTTTTATAACTTTTTTGGATTAAAAATTTACTAGTCAATTTTGATCCCGCTGGACCTTAATCCTGTCTACGCCAACGCGTAGTTGGATGAAAAAAATCATCTAATACCATGCATCATATATATAAATATTATTTTTCTATTAATTAAATAAGGATATCTCCATAATACTTGTTCTTACCAGATAAAGTTCTTTGATATATATGCAGATATTTATGTAATATCAAAAAAAAAAAATTATTATCTACCAAATAAAGATCTCTCTCCTCCTCTTCCGTCTCCTCTCTTCATGTACATCTCTCTTGCATATTTTTACTTTCTTTTTTCCTATTCGGTCCTGCTATTTTGACCGTTATGGGTGGTGATCGTTAATGGTCCGCGTCACGTGACAGCCTTTCATTGGAGGAGATTCGAGGTTTAAGAGGACAGATTCGGAACTAGCAGAAGGGAGACCAGTGCCAATAAGGAGGGTCACGTCAGCTGCGACTCATTGACGATCACGTCAATGACGGTCAAAACTGCATTTTCGTTTTCTATTTACCCTTTTTTTCAATGTCAAGGGCTTATTTGTTGATAAGTCCCTCAAATCATCCAAGTGTAAGTTAAGTCATCGTCCATTTCTTTGGTCAAAATTTAAATAATTAACTTGGCCAATTAATTAACAACATAAAAAATAGTTTATTTTGGAAACATAAGCAAATTTATATTTATGTTCCAACTAAGCTAGGCTACTTTCTATCTTTCACTAGACTATGTTCCACGTTATCTTGCATCAAATGTATACGGAAATGCGATTTTGACCACAATTGGCGTGACCGCCAATGGCTCGTAGATGACGTGCTTCCCTCCTTATTGGTTTCGGTCTTCCTTCTGCTAACTTTGGATATGTCCCCTTATCTCCCCCCCGCCACCCCAATGGAGGACCACCACGTGATACGGGCCATTGGCGATCATCCACCAATGGCGATCAAAACAGCAGTGCCGATCTATATATTATCAGTATTCATATTGCATTGAACATATCCAAATGTCCATATAAGCAATGTTTTAAAAATCGGACCGATGATAAAATTAAAATTTCATCAATCAAGTCGAACCGAGGTCGAACCCTGGTCGAATCGATTTTTGTAATATTTTTTTATATTAATATGAAGAAGAAGAAAATTACTTAGAAAACTGTATAAATAAGTGGCTCGTTAGTATTCGCAGACTTTATTAGTTCCTGCTGGATTTCGATGTGAATTAAATGCACTTGCATGCAATTGTCTCGTTGGTGTAGACTTTTATAATCAAAATTCCTTAGAAGAACTCGTGGGTTCTTAAATATTTGAGCTCATGCAATTTACAACGCGTTGGATTACATCCATCTTACTTTTTGACTTTTTCAAAGAGTCTAAATACAAAAATACAAAGGAGTAATTAAATTGAAAAAAATTGTCCACTTGTCATGTCCTTATTGTAAGTTCAACTTATGAGTTCTTATTTGAGTTTATGTAGTTGAACTCTTTTCTTCGGCTCTTAAAAAATGACAATTGGTTCAATTTAAACCGAACCGAACCGAACCGAACCGAGAATATTGAATATCCCGGTTGGACCGTCGGTAGGTTTTAATAACATTTGCATATAAGCCATCCATCATATGGTGTCGTTGGCGTAAAAAAATATGTGTGAAAAATAGAGGGCGGGAGAATATTAATATTGTACCGTACCTAGATGGTGCAAGTGTAGCCTGGGGGAGGAGCCTTCCCACAGGTGAGCAGCAGCTGGAGCGCGAGGGGCAGATAGATATTGATATTGAGCAGCTTCAGCCTGATGGTGGTGCAGAGGCACACCGCCGCCTCGATCTCCACCAGCCCCTGGATCAACGGGCAGCACTGGTTCACCACCGGGTCGCCGAGCCCGATGTGCACCAGCCCGCTGAGCAGGTCCACGCACGCGCCCAGCTTCAGCGTGTCGATCGGGCACGTCGGCGTCGACGTGGACGGAGGAGAGGGCTTCGGTGTCGTGCCGCAGCTAGAGCACGGCGGCCCGCTCGACGGAGGGGAGCCCCCGCCGCCGCCGCCGCCGATCGGAGGGAGGTTAATGGGAGGCCTGCCGACGACAGGAGGGTTGCCGATGATTGGGGGCAGGATGATGGGGCCCACCTTGGGGGGGTTGTTAGGTCTTGACTTGGGGGGGTGGTGGGGCTTGCTGGGGGTGTGACCGTGGCAGGAGCCACAAGAGATGGAGGGAGGGATGGTGGAGAGGAGGATGGTGAGGAGCAGGAAGGTGGCGGAGAGCTTGGGTGAGTCCATCGCTATGGCGATGCGCTCTGCAGCAAAAGTGGTGGAGTGAGTGAAGCAAGGGAGCTTGGGGTTTTATAGTAATAGAGCAGAGGTGGGTAGAGGAGAGGGGGTGGGAGTAACCCTAAAAACATATATACATATATGTTCACGTGAACAACATATCCAACAAATCATGGCAGAATTTTATTATTGTTACAAATAATATATAGGGCTGGCTGAGATATGCATGACCAGTGGCCAAATACTGCACATGCTGATGATAACATGACAACAATTCTGTACACTCACGAGTATATAATGTATTCAAAAAGGAAAAAAAAAAAGGAATATCTAATCCACTTCCTTGAACTTATTTACAGCTGGTTGTAACTTGTTGGTGTTTATCACTTTGCTTTGGAAGTTTTAGTCTCACATTGGAAACCACCAATGTGTATATCTTAATATACAGCTTTGCTTAGTATTGTTATATGCACATAGGGGTGGTGGTCCATGTGGATTGATTTTTCTAGAGGGATTAAGTGTGAACCCCATTATGACAATCTTTATTTTGTCACCACATTTGGAAAGTTTTCCTTAGGAGCTAAGTCCCAAATGGGCTTAGCGACTCGGACTCGGATGAAAAGTGGCGCTTTGTTGGCGCACTTTGTACTTAGTACGCATGCGGCCCGACGCCCATGCGACCAGGGGCCATGTAGTGCCCCGTTTTCCCTATTCGGGGTGTGCGGATAAGAAATACTTGGCATCGTTCGATCGGGACAGATTGAATCAAGATCATTTTCTCGTTATGGATTGGTTTCTTCGGAATCAGGTCCCACATTCAACGGATCGTGCCTCAAGGAAGGACTCGGCGGCAGAGTCGAGAGGGGCCTTTCAGTTGCGCTGGTTTCTTTGTCCGTTTTCAATGCGCTTGGTTGTTTTCTTGTTGGTTTTGTGACTTGCGTTTTCTTGAACGGTTTCGATGGATTTCATTGTCTTTGTTCTTTGGATTTCGCATCTCGTATCGAACCCTTGGAGACCAAAGCAGGAGATATTGATCATCTGTTGGTGCGTGCAGGTGATCCTGTAGGCGACGCGCAAGCGGAGTCTTGAAGATCTCCCCTTTCTCTCTCCAGATTCACCAACTTGGAAGTGGCTTTACTTCCGATTAGCGCCCTTCTTCCAAGTTTTCATCCTTCGTAACCTGACTCGTTTATACGTTCCAATCGACGATACTATAAAAATAATAAAATTGAGTCAAGATAAAAGAAGAAGTAGACAAACAATTAATGCTGGTCACCTAAAGTCACTATACGATCACTTTGTTGCGAGCAAGTCTTCTATGCATATGCTTAATTATGTTTCAGTTGTAGCGAGAACTTATTTACCTATAATTGTTCAATATGTAGTGCAAATTATAATGTGATCATTGAGCAAGATTGCCTATACTATGGAATATGCATGAAGTTCATTTACTTATATTGCCTTGAAGTGCTTCATTTGATAACTTAGTTTGTAGATGATGCATGGTCAAGGACAACTTGTGCACAAGAGATGTAGTTCTACGAACGGTCGCCGTGGCACTAGGATCACTTCGGCCTTGGTAGAATATTTGCTAGTGTAGTCCTAGCATTGGATGGGTCCGTGCATCCGCCAAGGGCTAGCTACCCGAAAAGGAATGGCAGCCGACCCATCTTTCGTCCGACCAAGTGATATGCTATGTATATTTAAACTGTGCAAACTAACTATGTCTTCGTGGCAGGGAAGGCAATGGTAAGTTATGTATATGTGGTTCAGACGGTGCAGGTAAAAGTCACCGAACGGTGGCACATTTTGTTATGTCATTTCATTCTATCGCATATATAAAAGATTGAAATAAGGCAAGATAGAAAGATCACATAATAATAATGTTGCATGTTCACATGAATACAATATTGATTTGGTATGTTGGGTTAGCTCGCCCTCACCGGTACTTTTTGAAGTACTGATGTCACGACCCGCACCCAAAAAATCGGGCATGAGTCGTGGGTACGTCCAGCCTACGCAGCAGAATCGGCGGTAGAACGCTGTCTAGGTCACAACTATCTATATCTCACAATAACCTGTCAAGATAACCTCTCCAAAAGGAGGACAATATCATAATATATACATAAACTCAATCACAATAACTAGGGGAAGAGTAAAAGCACGATAAGATATCAACAAAAGAAATAAAGAACCAAAGAGAGCAAGTACAATATCCAAAATATACAGTCCAAGTCTAAGAGTCTACAACATCTCACAGTAGTAGCAAAATAAATAATACAGCATCCAAAACCAACTGGAAACAAACCCAGTGAAACCCACATAGCTATACTAGGGCGCTAGCGGCGGCTCCTCGGCTGGGACGGGCTCCTCCTCTATCTCAGGGTCGCAACAATCATCGATGCCTGGCCCGTAGTAAGTCGAGCAAAAGTTCTCAGGATCCTCTGAAAAATATATCTAGTCAGGATTGGAGCAAAGTACATAACTCTGAAAGCAACTCCAAATACATGGTAAGGTGTATATGACTAGCAATAGAAAATAATATAAGATGCACAGGAAAGTAAATACATGGTAGAACCGATAAAGTAACTGTAATGTAAAACTGGAGAACAATACAAGTAGTAGAGAAGTAAATGCATGTGAGAAAATAGGAATACTAGCTAAGTGCCTTGAGCACAAGTTTGTTATGTGATCGGCTTGGGTTGCAAATAATTTATTCTACGATAACTCCGTTATGCGTGAGTTGCATAACCGACATACACATGAATACTGTTTGGATTTGATCACATAACCAACTTCTACTCCCCTCCCCCACTAATACTCTTTGATCCAACCACGACATGCTACGTACATGATAAATAACTCGCGCACATGAAGCACATGAGAATCAATACCCGAAGTACATGATGAAATACACGTGATAGAGTACCCGCTGAACACGGTAAGGGGGATAATATCTTATGACGGGATCCAACTAGTACCAGCTCGTGAAACAATGTGTCAGAATCAAGTATTAACAATTTTAGAATAGGTGATATATACGCTATCATGAAATGGAAACAATCAGAAGTAGGTACTCACCTGACGTCCTAAGTAACTGGTGAGGATCGAGATCCGGACTGGCGTCGCAAAGACCTATTACGAAAAGCAAAGTTAAACATGGTTCTAAAGAGTTAAACAGATATAAAATAACTAAAAATAAGTTTCTAGGCTTGTTCTAGGTCAAACGGGTCAAGCCGGTAAAATCTGGATCAAAAGTCAACCAGAGGTCCAAAAAGTCAACTCTAGACTGAAACTAGGTCAAAGGTTGACTTTTGTGGTCAACTGGGACAATTACGGTCAACTCTAGGTCAAACTAGGGTGCCCCTAAAATTCTAGGTCAAAACTAGCTCATTAAGCTACTAAACCCTCAAACTCGCCTCTTTGAGATACCGGGATACCCTCGGTATCCGATATATCAACCTACGCTATACACCCCGCCTATACCCTATAATATATACCCTAATACGTATATATATATATATATATATATATATATATATATATATATATATATATATATATATAATATATATATATAAAACCAACTCTAACCTCATTCTTAGGCAAAAGCCCAATACCTCGCCCCGATACCCATTACCTCAATACCTTGATATCTCAAGGTACTGAGATACCTTACCTTACCCTTCTCATATCACTAACTATACATCTAACTATATATATATACATATATATTATATATCTAATCTCTCTCTCTCTCATCTCTAGTAGCTAAAGGGGGGTGTTATTATTGCTGTTGCTGTTGTTGTTGGTGTTGCATGCTGCTGCTGCTGCTACTACCTGCTGCTGTTGCTACTACCTGCTATTGCTGCTGCTACTACCTGTTGTTGTTGCTGCTGCTACTACTACCTGCTGCTGCTCCCTCTGTCTCAATCTCACTCCCTATCTCGATCCCTCTCTCAGTCCCTCTTCCTTTCCTCCAATCTCACTCACTCACTCTCCTTATATCACTCACTCAAACACACACTTATTCTCAACACTCACACATACTACACACACACAACCACACCTATACACACTCAAACACACTCACCCGCAAACACACCAATACACACATACTCACCCATATATATATAAAGACATATATATATATATATATACAAATATAAACTCAAAAATCCTAATACACACTTTCCAAGGGTAAACCAACCTGCGCACAAGCCCGAAACCTAGAAACCAAGTCGAAATGGCCATTTGGTCATTTCGACGAACACTTGGAGTGCGGCTTGCGATACCTCGCGAAACACACGCCAAACCTAATCGGAATCGACACAAAATTTACCCACGTATTCTAAACAATGTCCAGAATCTCACAAAATACTAACTCTTCGATTCTAGGTCCGTGGCAAAATTTCACATGCACGTGGAACCCACGGAAAAGGAAAACCTCCAAATCGCCCGAAACGCCCAAAACTCCGCGATACGATCTCGCGTGTCCGAACGGGGACACGAACCTACCCTCAAGATACCCAAGCACGTCTACCTAGGTCCGTCTAACCTAGGGCAACCCCCAAAATGGGCCAATCTCGGATTTCACCCAAAATTGACACAAAACCCTAGGTCAAAGTCTCCAAACCTATCCAAACAAGTTCTAACTTCCTCCCATGGGTATCCCTAAAGTTTAGAAAGGTTATGTTGATAATTGGGGACAACAGATGTGTGGAACTATCTATTTCACCAATCAACCTTTAAATACTAGTCAATTTCTCAATATGGCTACTAGTTATTGGAAGGGTGATGCTCTTGCATGGCTAAGAAGCCTGGAAGTGGGAAATAAAGTTATGACTGAGAAAATTTGTGCCATTGAAGATCCACAAAAAGCACTTGGAGAGCTTATTTCTCTCTTGGTGGCTGATTTCACGGGAGATGAAATCCATAGTGAAATCGATTATGAAAAATTACTTCATAAGATGAAACTATGCGATATTTGTATGCTAGAAGAATTTACTGCTAAATTTATTGGTCTTTTATTTCATCTAAAAGTGGTTAACCAAAAAGAATTTTGGTTAAAAGAATTTTTTACCAAAATACCTTATCCATGGAATAATATTATACAAAAAAGGTATGATGAAATCCGTAATAATACTCACTCAACATGCTTGTTAAAAAGAGCTTGTATGGAAACTATGGAAAGGATTTGTGAACAGGACAAAGCACAAAAACAGATGAATAAAACAATAAAGAATTCAAAGTTGGGATATTATTGTTGTCCGAAATATGACGACGATATTAATACCCAATTCGGTTGTCCTCTTGAGTATGGTAGGACGATGAAAAAGAAATATAAAGTTTTCCGGAAGAAAGGAAAAACTAAATATAAAATCACAAGAAGAAAATGGAAACCCAATTTCAAACGAAAGTTTAAATCTGATGGAAAAGATGATGGCAAAAATATAGAAAAGAAGAAGAAATTCATTAAAAGGAAAAAGTTTAGAAAAGGTTGTAAATGCTTCAAATGCAATAAGGAAGGACATTTTGCTAATGAATGTCCAACCAGCATTCAAGCAGTTACTATAAGAGATCTTGATGAATATGGTATTCATCTTGGGACTATTGATGAAATTAGCAGTGATACTTCTGCCTCATCTATATATGAAGTTGAAACTGACTATTCGGATAGTTCAGATTCTAATGATCTGTAGTACAGTCTTGATCATCTTAAAATTAATATGATTACGATAAATAAAACTCAAAATCAAATAAGGGTCACCTTATTAAATGACCAAGCTATTCTTCCAAAGAAAGGAGGAATATCTGCTGGATATACCTTATATGTTAATAAAAACGTGAGATTTAGAAGATATCATACTACGGAAATTTTTCTTGATATTAGAATCTTTATACCTATGGGATATTACGGAATCATCCATAATATTCCTCTACATGCCAGTAAGAATATCTTTATTACTTATGGTTTTATTGAGCCTGTTTCTAAAGCCAATATTTTCATAATAATGAAAAATACTTCTTATGAAGATAGAGATTACATGTTTGAACATGGGGATCTTGTTGGATTATTAGTAATACACAAATATGAAGATCTTCCAATGATAAAGGAAGAACCACCGGAAACATCAACAGAGTCAATAGTAACTAACCTCCGAGATGGACCAAGAGAAAGTTACTATGAATTCAGAATCTATATGAATAAATTCTCATTAGAAGAAACTTCTAACTCAAGCTTCCCTAATAGTGAGGGAGAACATTTAGAAATATCAGATGAAGATTTAGAAAACCTAAAGGAACTAATTCCTCATTCTGACAAAAAAGAGGTTTATAAACCTTTTTCTCTCCAATCTAGATTTTTAAATAAATATACATACATATTCGAAAGAATATGTGGAAATATAGAATTAAAAGGAGATGAAGATTTTTCTTCGATACAGCTCCTTGATAAAGTCAAAATGGAAAGGCTACGAAGGAAATATCCTAAGATGAAATATCTTCATATAGGATTAATTCAACTAAAAATTACGGGATTATTTAGATCCGGGATTGACACTCCTATTCTTCTGGTCTGCATAGACGAGAGAATTATAAATAATCCTTTAAATAGTATCATTGGTGGTGCCAAATCTAACCTGGTAAATAGGTTATTTGGTATAAATATCCACCCAGACTTCTCCATAAGTCTAGATGATCAGAACATTGAAAAAACCATTACCTTATCTATCAACTTACAAGGAATTGAGTTGCTACCTGGATCAAAGGTTATTGGAATACAATGGGAACATATGATGGCCCTCAATGTAACTCCAACCTTTAAATCCATTACACCCAAAGAATTTGTTAGACTTTTCGAAGTTGGAATTGGTAGAACCATACAACCAAGACTAGTAAAACTAGAACATTTAAAGTTAGACAATGAAATGCAATTATTTGTCAAATCTTTAAAACCAAAAATTGAAGTTCCCACTGAGTATTTTATTGCTTCGGAAAATACTATATCAACCTATGTTCATGTAAAACATCCTAAGGACGACTTAGGTTCTAATTCTAAAACTGGGTCTAGCTCTAAATTAACTAGAGCTAGGTCAACTGATAATTTTGTAAATATTGAACTATTACCAGAAAATATTTTCGATATACAACAAAGAATGAGTGTAAGTACTCCTCTGGAAGGATGAACACATCAAATTCTTGAAAGAGAAAAGCAAGAAAAGAATCGTCGGGATATGATCATAAAGGTTCCAATCTCTCAAATCCGTAATAAATGAGTAAATCAACTGATAAGGGAAAGAAGACTGTTAGGTTCACCCCCGAAACTAGCAAAAAAAGTTACAAATATCCGGACTGGTATATTGATCATATGAAGTATGATAAAGATAATATTACTGACGCCCATCATATGGTTCACCTAATCAAAAAATTCAAAGGAATTATAAAGGGTACTCATTTAAGTAATTATAGAACAATTGTTATGCGTCATCTAGACAGAACTCTTCAGGTTCTGAATAAACATATTACTCGTCATCGAGGAGAAACTCCTGATACTAGTACCATTTCGACTAATCCTTGGATCCATGATATACTTAATATCGAAAGTATACTAGATCAAGAAATTGCTAGTACCTCATTAGACCACATAGATTTAGCACTTGAAACAACAGATTATCCTATTGATTTCAATTTATGGGAAAATTTTCTCGAGAATGAAAGCAATATGGGACAGTGTTTTCTCTAACACTCCGGATTGTGAAAATTATTTTCCTAATATTGGACCAAATATTAATATGGTTCGCACTATAGACTTACAATCTAAGGCTCAATTACACATATACGTACCATTGACCATCTGTCTTCAGGGATATAATGAGTTCACTATTCATGCCCTTTTTGACACAGGTGCCGAGGTTAGTCTCCTTCAGGAGTGCTTCATTCCTGAAAATCTTTGATTACAGCTTGATAAAAAAGGAAAACTTAATGATTTTATGGGACGACAGGTCCAAGTAAATCATAAAGTTAAGAATTTACATATTTATTTTCCGGATATACATGGAACAACAAAATCTTATAACTTTGATTTTGTACTTCTACCTAAGGATTTTGACATGGATTGTATTATTGGAATGGATAATCTACGCCATTATCCACCTTTTAATACTCATTATATACACTTTGACAATATTTCCATACCCCGAATTCCTTTTATTATACCACTCGAACACACTTTTCAACATACAGCACATCGTGGTGATAATGATACTCTACCACCATCGGTTACTATGATTGACAAAGTATCTACACAGGATAAAATCTGTACTTATAATATTCCTGTTAATAATAACTTCAGTAAAACTATTCATGGGATGCTTGAACCTCTCTACACTGACAACCCGTTGAAATGGTTCGACAAAGCTCCTCGTTTTTGTAAAATAGAACTCTTAGATCTTTACAAAGACTCAAAAATCCGGGTTAACAGTATCATGGTTACCCCCACTGATAAACAAGAATTTGCCAAACAAATTGACGAACTACTCAAACTAAAACTTATACAAAAAAGTTTTAGCCCCTATTCTTCTCCTGCTTTTCTGGTTAGAAATCATGCAGAGATTAAAAGGGGAAAACCAAGAATGGTTATTAATTATAGAAAACTAAATAGCTACACCAAGTTTGATGGCTTCTTTATTCCAACTGCCAAAAACTTAATTAAGCAGATCCAATGCGCCAAATTTTACAGTAAGTTTGATGCTAAGTCTGGTTTCTGGCAACTCAAACTCCAAGACAAGAATTCCATTGACTTAACTGCATTCAGTTGTCCTCAGGGACATTTTGAGTGGTTAGTTATGCCTTTTGGATTAAAAAATGATCCACAGATTTTTCAAAAATGGATGAATTCTATATTTGGACATCTTGATTATGTTGTAGTCTACATTGACGATATTTTGGTTTTTTCAAAAACAGAAGAAGATCATAAACAACATCTCCTTAATATTGTTCAATTATTACTACATCATGGTATTGCCCTTAGCCCCAAGAAAATTGAACTCTTTAAAACTGAGATTGATTTCCTTGGCAAATTTATAAAAAAAATGGACAAATTGAGCTCCAACAACACATATATACCAAAATCAGAAACTTTCCTGACACTTTTAAGACTTTGAAAGAGTTACAAAGTTTTCTGGGACTTCTCAATTATGGCCGAAAATTTATTCCTCATCTTTCTGCCAAAATTGATAAATTACAAGAACGATTAACAAAGGAACAAGCCAGTTATAAACTAGTCACGGGAGAACAGCCTCGGAAATGGGACACTAGTAAAATCTCTATTTCCCTTCTTCCTGAGGAACAAAGAGAGATTGCTATTATCAAAGAAATGATCAAAGACCAAAAAATTCTTTATTTTCCATTAGAAAGTGAAAAAATTATTTTACAAACAGATGCTTCTGATAACTTCTGGGCATGAGTTCTTATTACCAGAAATAAAGAAATCGTTGCCTATACTTGGGGAAAATTCTCCAAAACCCAGCTTAAATATGCTACATATGATAAAGAACTATTAGCTGTCAAGCTTGCTATTAAAAGTTTGAAGATTTATCTTCTTTATAGAAACTTTTTTATACAAACAGATAATAAATCTGTTTCTCAATTCTTAAAAAAACGGACAATCAATAATCCTGAAGAAAATCTTCGAAGGATTAGGATTGCTATGTATTTAGAAATCTTTAATTATGAAGTCGAATATATTCCTGGTTATACTAATTATCTTGCTGACACTCTTACCAGGTTATGATCGATGGACGACGATGAGTTAGCACGTTTCAGAAAACTTCTCGAAACCATGAAACGAGAAGGAGAGTTTGAGACTGTCAGCTCCAAAAAGAACAAAGGAGTTGTCGGTTCAAGTTCCAATGCTGCTGGGGCGAATAGCCTGAAACCAGCATCCTCTGTAGCCACTGCTACAGCTGTTCCCAGGGTGAATAACCCAAAAACTTTGGTGAATAACCAATCTGGGGTGAACAACCCACAAAAAATGGTGAATAACCATCCAAGGGTGAATAACCCGTAGAATCATATGGTGAATAACCAAAGGACCGCTATGGCCCAAGCTTTTTCGATACAAAGGAAATTTGCTAATGTATTGGTTAAGGATTGGTATAACAGAACACTGAGAGCCGATGCCTGGGAAGTTTTCAACAATTGCTATCGAGCTCTCCAATCCGCAGATATCAAAACTACTAGCTACTGGCTTTCCCAGGTAGAAAAACTATTTCTCACCGAAGAACAGAAGAGAGGGATTGCCGAGGAAAAGATACAGAAAGTAACTAGCTCTCTGGAAACCCTGGTGGGTTTCTCATCCACTTCCAAATCCAAAGCCTTGGCTATCAAGGAAGATTCTATTATGCAAGATACTAAGTCTGGGGAATTAAAAGATATTCTCCAGACACTTGGTACCAATGACATGGTCAATATTCGAATGCAGGAGCTTGTGGAATTACTCAATCTATTAAAAATTCAAAATGATCACGTCCAAGAGCTAGAAGCCGAGCTCATGGTTCAGCAGATGTTGACAATGTTCCAGCAAAATGTTATTAACGAGGATCGACTCATTAAGTTCTTCAAAGATCTTGAAGATACTGATATACTCCAGCTTCTAAACAATGAAGACATGATCAGGAATCCTATGGGAAGACTCTGCATCATCGCCTGCTTCCAAGAGATTCCCAAATATAGGTCCCATATAAAAAAGGGACTGGTTCATGAAATCTATATTAACATAAAGAATCCGGAAGAATATGAAGGAGTTATTCCGGATATCTGTGTTAATGCAGTAAATCTCCACTCCACTAAATTCCAAACGATTTTCAGGTTTCGAATTTGGTCAATCTGGGAAGAGAGACAACATATCAAGCTTTTCCCCTCTGTCCAAATTTGGTAACTATTCAAGGTTACCGAAGATCCATGTTTATCATATATCAAATTCCAGAAGCAAAGCTTCTCCGAAGAGCGTGACCGGAAGCTTGCCGCCGAGGAATTCTTCTCTCGGATCTCTATTACTTGCACTGACAGGACGGGTTCCGCCTCTGTCTCTCAGAACATCTTACTCATCGACTTCATCTCTCGCAATCAAGATTATAATGACAAATATAATCTTGTGTTCAACTTCTCCTGCAACCTCCACCTCGGAGGAATTGCCTTGCAAGTGTACGAAGACAAACTTGCAGAAAGAGATGACCCAATTGAGCCCAATGATCCGGATGATGACATCGAAGGTTTGGAAGGTAGCATGCGAAGCATGTAGAAGCATGGTGGACCCCTTCTCCCAACCCATGTTGAAGATCAGCTCAAGACTTTTGTGGCGGTTCCTTTCCATAAAGGAACGGTGGAAAAACAACATCGGAGAAAGTATCAAAAAATGAAAAAGGCGCACTACCTCAAGATAAAGAACCTACAAGAGGTAGTGGATAACCAAAGAGAAATAATCATTGATAGGGACAAACAAGTGGACCACTTTTTTCATTGGGTGGAAGAATTGGAAAACAAAGTGGAAAGATTAAACAGGATTCTGATAATGTATGATCCAGTGAAAAAAGGAATCCACTATGAAAAAGTAGCCACTATCAAAAAAGAAGATCCAGTAAACTAACCGGAAACTGAAGGTTATAGGGCCACATTAGGCCTATAAACAAGGACGGATGCTCAATGTTTGAGGGCATCGAAGTTTGCAATTTTTCTTTCCTCTTCTCCTCTTGTACTCTCAGTTCTGTACTCTCAGTTTTTTTTTGTTTTCCGCGTCAGTAATCTGGTATCAGAGCCTGGTTTATGAATAAAGCTCAAGTGTTTTGTGTGAATATCTGGTACGTGATTTTTCTTTTTCTTTATCTTCCAGTAATGAAATCATAAATATTAGTTCTTGAGTATGTAACAACACCTAATTAAATATTCTCGAACTAATTGGTGTTTGGTTATTACGCAATGAGGTAGGAAACGAATCATTGCTGTGCTCAAATTCTGTGAAGCGATAACTTAAGCTTGTGGTCATGCTCGAAGCTTAACCCCCTCATAAATCCACGAGAGATCATCGACCATGTTGTCTTGATGATATGGGGAAGCTATGCCTAGCCGCAGAATTTTGGGTCAAACATTAACCAAACACAGTTATGACAAGAATATTTCCTTAAGTGTTCGTTTACATATTCAAGAACGATCATCATTTGTGATGAGCCAAAATAACCCTATTACGGGAAATGCTTATGTATATGCTGACACCCACCAGTATCATTATAAATTAGAAAAATCACATGATCACATTATTCATCTTCCCACTAAAGATAATGCTGATAATGGTATCTTTAATTATATGGTGGATATTCTTCAACAAATTCAGAAAGATGTGAATAACATCTATAATGATATGAATAATATCAAATCTGATGTGAATAATATCAAAAATTGCGTGAATAACGCAGGCGTGAATAACGCAGATCGGATGAATAATCCAAATGACAAGATGAATAATCTTGGTGCTCAAAGCACGATAAATCCTGAGCCAAGTCTCTATTGGAATATCAGGATGATAAAATATACATCTGAAGAAAAAAACAAGGTTGACACTCAGAAAATCCAAAGGGATTTCTACGAAACATTTCTTAAACTCCAAAGACAGGAGCTCTTAGGAGAAATAAACAGTAGTCAAATCTATGCTTTCTATGAAGAGCATTCTTCGGCTATTGATTTTTATAAATGGAAATATAGTGAATATTCAGATGATGAAGATAGTCTTAATATATTAAATAATGAAGAAGGCGAAAGTAGTAATCAAACACAGTTAATGTTACCAGGACCTCCTGGTTTCCAACCTACTTTCACTGGAAGAGAAGAACCTATTCCTCCAGTTGAGGCAGAAAATCCTCAAATGAATCCCGAGGTCTGCCTTGCTCACAGAGAGTCAAGTACTGAACCAAATATTACTCCTAATATGCCTTCGTTATCCAATTACAATCCTTTGACAAGAGATGATTGGGTTAATTATAGAACCCAAAAGGGTTACTATAAAAATAAACAAAGTAACAATAGTGATGGACTCATCCTTAACATTGACAATATTTCTCATAGAGAGATTAAAAGATATGTTGATAATTGGGGACAACATATGTGTGGAACTATCTATTTCACCCATCAACCTTTAAATACTAGAATTACACTATATTAAAGTAATCACTAAGAGGAAAGTTAGGGTTTACCTCTTGGGAGTTGAAATCCCAAGGCCAAAGTCTCCAAAAACCCTAGAATTTACCACACCAAGCCTCCAAGCCTCCAAACCAAGCTTCTACACCAAATCTAGGCTCTACACACCTAGGTTAGAAAGAATAAAAGATTAGGGTTTGCATTAATGAGAGAAGTAAATAAAGGAAGAGAGTGAAGGTGAAAATACTTACTTGGAATTGGAGAGAAGTAAATAAAAGAAGTAAAGAAAGAGAAAGGAGGGAGGAAAATAAAGTGGAAGGAAATGAAAAGGAAGGGGGGCATATAGGAGAAATAGGGTTAGGGTTAGAAGCCTAACACAAAGACCACAATACCCTCAACTTAAGTCTTCCAAACTAGGGTTTTAGCTTTAGGGTTTCTTAAACCAATCTAACTAATCCAAAACAACCCAGCTAGATAATTAAAGATAAAACAACTATTCTAGACCAAGGGTTGAGTCTGACAAGGGTCTGACAAGGTCCAATAGGGTCTGACACGGGTCCAACTAGCCAAAACCCTAAAACAACCAATGAAAATAAATACATCCAACTAATTAAATACAAATACAAATATTTATGATTAATACATAATTTACCAAACTAAAATAAAAGAAAATCCTATTCTTAGAATTGGGTAGTGACAAGCCTACCCTCCTTAGAATAATTTCGTCCTCGAAATTAAAAGACGAATCTAGGACAGGAATGCAAGAAAAAGAAAGAACCATACCTCAAGGCTCGAAACGATAAGGGTATCGCTCGCGCATTTTATCCTCCCTCTCCCAGGTCGACTCACCTGGAGAGTAATGCCTCCACGCGACGCGAACCAAGGGAATAGTCTGGTTCCTCAACACCTTCTCCCGCCGATCCAGAATCTCCACCGGCTGCTCTGGATAGCTAAGAGTAGGGCCCACCACAATCTCTGAGTGATCCAATACGTGACTGGGATCCGCCATGTACCGTCTCAACTGCGACACGTAGAACACATCATGAACTCACTCTAGCGTAGGCGACAAATCTAGCATATACGCCACAGTGTCGACCCTCTCAAGGATGTTGAAGGGTCCGACGAAACGTGGGCTAAGCTTCCCGCATCCACCGAAGCGAATAGTGCCCCGCGTCGAAGAAATCCTCAGGAACACCAGATCACCAACCTAGCACAAACAAGGTCTCAGCATTTAACCTAAAACAAGCAATCACAAGCAAACACAAGAACAAAATCTAAATTCTAAGCTATACCTCAAACTCTAAAGCACTCATGTGGCTATCGGCCCAATGCCGCTGCCTGTCCTGCGCCACCCGAAGTCTATCTTTAATGAGCTTGACCTTCTCCGCCGCATCCACCACCATCTCCGGGCCAAGCAAATTTCTCTCGCCTACATCATCCCATGATAACGGAGTGCGACACCTCTGTCCATACAATGCCTCGAATGGTGACATCTCGATACTGGCTTGGTAGTTGTTGTTGTAAGCAAACTCTATCAAGTGCAAGTGATCCTCCCATGAGCCTCTGAAATCCAGAACACAAGTACGAAGCATGTCCTCGAGGGTCTGAATGATCCTCTCTGACTGACCGTCTGTCTGCGGTTGATATGCCGTACTAAACTTGAGTTGGGTGCCCAAGCTAGCCTGCAGACTCCTCCAGAAATGCGAAGTAAAGCGACTGTCCCGGTCTGATACTATGCTCACAGGAACTCTATGCAGTCTGACTATCTGGCGCACATACATCTCTGCTAGTCTCTCCATAGACGTACCCACTTTGAATGGTAGAAAGTGGGCCATTTTGGTTAACCTGTCTACGATGACCCAAATCGCATCCTTCACCCCTGGAGAACGGGGAAGCCCAGAAACAAAATCCATGGTCATATGCTCCCATTTATACTCTGAAATGGGTAACGGCTGGAACAACCCTCCTGGCCTCGGCCTCTCCGGCTTCACCTGCTGGCACACTAAGCATCAGGATACGAAGCATGCTACCCTATAAACCCCCTCGACCAATTCAGGAATTATTAGAATTAAATCGAGACGCTAGGGTTTATTTGGCATTAATTAGGATTAATTTACGTCTTAAAATGCACCTCGCCCTTGCATCTCACCTTAGCTACGCCGCAGTTCTTGAGAGAGTGCCTTACAATTATTTAATTTAATTATAATTGAAGTCAACTTCACCTCAAACAAATCCGACCAAGCCCACCTTGTGCACTGCTACGTGGACCAGCCCCCAACAAGGCAGGACAGGCCCACACGCAAGGCCAGCCCATAATCTCCATCACCAACTATAAATACAAACCCCCTCATGCAAAACCCTAATAAACTACTATTTATCATCCTCCACAAAACCCCAGCCGACCTCCCCATCTAAACCAAGCTCCCCAACCGGCCGGACCCCTCAACCCCGACTACTCCCAACCGGCCGCACACCCAGCCCGCTCCCGACCACCTCACCCGACCGACCCCCTACAGCCACTCCCGACCACCTCACCCGACCGACCCCCTACAGCCGCTCCCGACCACCTCACCCGACCGACCCCCTACAGCCGCCTCCGCGCCGACTGCTCCAGCCCGCTCCCGTACCCCCCGCGCCGACTGCTCAACCCAGCCCGACCGCTCCCCGACCGGTTGCTCAACCCAGCCCGACCGCTCCCCGACCGGCTGCTCAACCCAGCCAGCCCGCTCCCCGACTGGCTGCTCAACCCAGCCAGCCCGCTCCCCGACAGGCTGCTCAACCCAGCCAGCCCGCTCCTCGACCGGTGCACACCCCAGCCCGACCGCTCCCCGACCGGAGCACTGCCCCAATCCCGACTGTCCCATCACCGCTTGACGGATCCGTCCACGCTACCGGAGCCACCCTCGTCGAAGGGAACAACCGACCAGTGAGCGTACCCCCTCGCTCGGTTGATCAGGTACTCGTTCGTGGAACCCGTCTCTCTCGTGTCCTAGTAATTTCCTTCGTGTCGCCGTGTCAGCATGGAAGTGTATTAATAAACTCATAAACCTAGTTAATATTTTATGCATGGAATTGAGTTTTAGTTAGATATTAATTAGTGATTAATTATTCTAAACTAACGACCAGTTACCAAGGACAGGTAATTCGGTAGAAACCCCCGGATCTAAATCCTAGTATGAACAAATATAGAGAATAAAGACATGTCCGCATAGAACAGAAATCATGGATAACTCGTAACTGGATAATTATTGCCTCGAGACACCTGTTAACCGAAGACAGAACACGTGTACACCCTAGCTAAGTGCGCACGTGATGCTGTACTCGAGAAACAGTGAACTCGCGACAAGTATTCAAGAGTAGCATATTAACCGTACGTAGATAATGCGTAGTATCTAATGCCTGTATTATTGTGTTGTATTGTTTGTCTAGGGTCTTTTGATCAGCCAGGAGACGCTACCGGAACAGGCTTTTGGCATTCATCTCTTGAAGACTCAGGTAAGATACCTTGCTATATTTTGCTGTCTAATTTAAATTATGCAAATGCTGTATTGTATGCTTGTTGTTTTGCCTTATACAACTGTGCGCGTCCGAGATTATCTCGGGTGCATTCGACGGATACGTCGAAGATTGGTATACATTGACTTAGTCATTAGCAGACTCACCCTATGGGAGGACATCCTGTATTCTTCCAAGACCTGACACTTTTACATGTATTCATAGTGATAAATCTCATATTGGGATGCGTGTTCGCGTGATCGACTAGCTATCGCCGCGTGTGACGTGCATCACGGTTAGCAAGCAATCTAGGACTATCTCAGTATAGAGACTTGGCATTTAGATAAGAGATATGCGCGTCGACTATTTGACTGGTATATCTACATTGGGAGGGGAGGACGACTAGTAGGCATATGGGATACCCCACTCCTTTACACTGGTACCGCACTCGACGGAGTGATACGGACGTATATATATATATTACTGATACCACGTTCTGTAGAGTGTTGGGCGTTACTTGATGACATTGCAGATACCACACTCTATAGAATGTCGGACGTTATTGTATTCCTGCGCCCGTGTTATAGGGGGCATGTGTGGCATATACTAGCCGGTTGCCACGACTGGTGAATTACGTCAGCATATGTCTAGCCTACACCTTTCCATATACTCACAGTTGTCCTCATATTGCATTCACTTAGATGGCTAGCACACCCTTTATTGTATTTATCTTATTCAGTATTTATATATGGCATATTTCTATGTATCATGTTACGTCCCTCTGAGGACCTGGTACCTTTCCAGATTTGGACGAGGCTTTCTACCCCACAGTATACGGCCCCGAAAATGAGACGAGATTTGCTACAGCTGAGGAGTTAGAGGTGCAGCCGTCAGAGTTTCCGTGACCAGTTGGTAGGCCTTCAGCCTGGATTGGGTGCATCATTATCTAGAGCCGATGCCCTAGTCATTATCTTTTATATCTCATTTCAGTACTTTTATTACGTCATAGCAGTGGGTTTGTTCCCACCAGACATCTTGGTTTGTACTATGATATTTCAGACTGGTGTTTATCTTCCAGCAGTTTATGTAGTACTTCGTGCTCTTTATATTGTGGATGAGATTAGATTACCTGTTATTGACTGATATTGCACCTGTTAGTATTATAGGACAGCGTAGCACTCTTCGTGGATCCATTAAATTGGGATATCCTCGAAGATGTGTCAGCTGGCTATTGCCACGTGGCCTGGTCCCGTGTACTTTTGGGACTGGGACGTGACATGGTTTTAGAGGTGGCCCATGCAGGTCTACTTTTTCGCTTGTGGTATGGTAACGTACCCAGCGAGCCTGCAATAGGATAGAAATTTCTGGGTCTCATCCACTTTTTGATTCGCCTTTGAACTTCCTTGATACTGCTTCTAAATATCTGCATCCTGTTTGTTGATTCGTACTCTTTTAATGAAGTCCTATCTCTTGCAGCAAGATGAATTTGCGCAGTGGACGAGGAGCACCCCGTGCCGCGGTGCCAGATAACACCACTCAAGGAGATGAAGTACCCCAAGGGCAACCCCCTCTACAGACCCTGCTGATATATTGGCACGAGACATCGCAGGGCGATCCTATGCCGCAGCCCGAAGGACAGACTTCCCAGACAATCCCCACGCAACATTGTGAGGAATAGACTTCTGGAGCTACACCGATGACGCAGACTGAGAGGCCAACATCTGAGGAGACACCTACTACACAGCCGAAGATTCCACTACCACCGCCTCCACCTTATCAACCCCAGATGCCACAGCTAAATGGCCAGCCACAGATGCTTCAGTTCTTCCAAACAATGATGCAAGCACAGTGGCAGCAAACAAAGACATTGAGACAGAGTCTGATGACAGTACTAGAGAGGACACCTGTCGCAACACCAGCACCAGCACCTCCACCAGCCCAGACAGGTGGCACTGTTAGATGGTTCCGACAGATGGGACCAGATACTTTCTCGGGCAATGAGACCGCCGAGCAGATCTTCGACTGGGTCACCAATACGGAGATGTTACTAGAAGCTTCACAACTGCAACCAGAGCTTTGGATGACTGCAGTGAGGGCCCAACTAAAAGGCAACGCCCATCACTGGTGGGATTCCATTGAGCGCAGTGTAGGGAAGAACCAGACGTGGGAACAGTTCCTAGAGTACTTCAATGCAAAGTATTTCCTAATTACAGTCAGAAATGCCCTGTACTCCCAGTTCCTATATCTAGAACAGGGGAATATGACTGTTGACGCATATGACGCGTAATTCAGCCGCCTTAGCAGATTTGGTTCCGTCCTGATACCCAATAAACTCAAGAAAGCCCAGAGATTTTACCATGGACTCAATTTCGAGCTACAGAGGTATACCACTACACAGGCGAGGATTTCTTATGAAGAGGTTCTTGCAGAGGCAAGGATCCAGGAGGCCATCGTCAGAGGAGCTAGACGTCCCAGCACGACTACACCAGCCAGAGCATAGCCCGGAGCAGGAGGACCACTTCATCGTCCCGGAGCACAGATGCAGCAGAGAGCAGCGCCATACCCACAGCAGGAGCTTTCAACTTGTCACCATTGTGGCAAGAAGGGACACGTCGTTAAAGATTGCCGGAAGAAGTTGGGATTATGCATGATATGCGGGTCCAGTCAGCACCTTGTCCGAGATTGCCCGCAGTGCAGAGAGGCAGCCCTACAGACAGGACCGAGGCCAGCAGCACCAGCCCCGAGGACACTATCCCCACCAGGAGGTCAGCGACCACCAGCACCCGGAGGATTTCAGAGGGGACCACCCTTGGCCCCACAGGAAGTACAGTTCAACCGGAACCGACAGCAGACAGGAGGATAAAGGCAGGGACAAGCCTTCGCTTTAGCAGCTACTGAGGAAGAAACAGAAGGGGAAGCTATCACAGGTACCATCTTAGTTGCATCATTACCTGGAACTGTATTGTTTGATTCTGGAGCCACATTGTCATTTATATCTAGTAGATTCATAGCAATGCGTAGAGTAGCGACTTCCCCCTTACCTAAGAGTTGGAAGATTCTTACCGGAGGAGGTATCGTGCCGGTTATCAGCACTATCAGAACATGCTCGGTAGTTGTATGTAGTAGAGAGATGAGAACGCGATTCTTGGTATTTCCTATGCCGTACTTTGATGTTGTGTTAGGCATGGACTGGTTAAGCCAGTATAATGATGTACTGAACTGCCGGAAGGGTAGCGTCACCTTTAGACCGCCAGATCAACCAGAGTTCGAGTACATGCGAGGGACCGTTGAACAAGGAGTAGGACAGATAGCGGGAACTTGCATGGCTATGAAGATTGCACCCCCACCAATAATTGCAGAATTTGAGGATGTATTTCCCGAAGAACTGCCAGGCTTACCGCCAGATAGAGACGTGGAGTTCACCATCGAACTAGTACCCGGAGCAGCGCCGATATCTTCTAATGTATACCGATTAGCGAAGAAGGAGTTAGACGAACTGAAGCTACAATTGGAGGAGTTGCAGAGCAAGGGATTTATCTGTCCTAGTGCATCACCTTGGGGAGCACCAGTATTGTTCGTACCCAAGAAGGATGGAACAGTACGCATGTGCATTGATTACAGAGCCCTTAATGCTTTCACTATCAAGAACAAGTACCCCCTACCAAGGATTGATGATTTATTCGACCAGTTGACAAGAGTAGTAGTATTCACCAAGATTAACTCGAGATCGGGTTATCACCAAGTGAAGGTGCGAAGAGAAGACATTCAGAAGACAGCATTCAGGACTCGTTATGGTCACTACGAGTTCTTAGTAATGCCATTTGGCCTGACGAATGCACCTGCTGTATTTATAAACTTGATGAACAGAGTATTCCACCAATACTTAGACCAGTTCATGGTAGTCTTCATCGACGATATTTTGGTGTATTCGAAGAGCCACGAGGAGCACAAAGAGCATTTGAGACTAGTGTTAGAGACACTAAGGAGCGAGAGACTTTATGCCAAACTGAGCAAATGTGAGTTTCTTCTGGATCGTGTCGCTTTCCTTGGATACGTCATCTCAGGAGATGGAATCTCAGTAGATCCGGCAAAGATTTCATCGATAGAGACATGGCCAACCCCTACCAATGTTTCGGAAGTGAGGAGCTTTCTAGGACTTGCCGGATATTACCGGAGGTTCGTAGAAAACTTCGTAAAAATTGCAGAGCCAATGACCCGTTTGACCCGTAAGGAGCAGGAGTTCACCTGGAGAGAGGAGTGTCAGAAGGCATTCGATGAGCTGAAGAAGCGCTTGACTACAGTACCTATCTTGACCATACCATTTGGACCCGGAGGATTCGTAATCTATAGCGATGCGTCCGGAAAAGGATTAGGTTGTGTTTTGATGCAGCATGGAAATGTTGTAGCTTATGCTTCTAGACAGTTGAGGACACATGAGAAAAACTATCCTACCCACGATTTGGAGCTTGCAGCAGTAATCTTTGCCTTGAAGCTTTGGAGGCACTATCTATATGGAGAGAGAGTAGAGATATTTACTGATCATAAGAGCTTAAAGTACGTCTACACTCAGAAGGATCTTAATCAGAGGTAGAGACGTTGGCTCGAGGTGATGACAGACTTCGATATCGAGCTACAGTACCACCCGGGAAAGGCCAATGTAGTAGCCGACGCGTTGAGCAGAAGACCCACGACATTCTTCATGACCACCCAACAATATCTGTTGAGAGAGCTAGAGCAGATGGGTATAGAGGTCGTTATGCCCGGAGTAGATGGATAATTGTCGAGTTTCCAATTGCAATCGACATTAGTGGAGAGAATCAAGGCTGTTTGCCGACAGACGCCAGATTTCAGAGACTTAGACAGAGGACAGAGGCTGGAATGCAGACAGGACTGCGAATACACGAAGATGGAACTTTGAGATGCGGAGATCGTCTCTATGTTCCAAATGGAGAACTTTGTCAGGAGTTGATGGCAGAGGCACCCAGTTCAACCTATTCTATTCATCCGGGAGGCACTAAGATGTACAGAGACTTAAGACAGTACTACTGGTGGCACGGAATGAAGAGAGAGATAGCACGCTTTGTGGCCAAGTGCCTGGTGTGTCAGCAAGTCAAGGCTGAGCATCAGAGATCTGCAGGATTGCTTCAACCACTACCTATACCAGAGTGGAAATGGGAGCACATCACCATGGACTTTGTTACGGGTTTCCCGAGAAGTCCTAGTGGGCGCAATACAGTATGGGTAATTGTGGATAGACTCACCAAGTCCGCATACTTTTTACCCTTCAGAGTTGGGCAATCGACGGAGGCCTTAGCAGATATGTACATGAGAGAGATTGTGCGCCTACATGGAGTGCCAGTTAGCATCGTGTCTGGCAGGGATACGAGGTTCGCGTCTTACTTTTGGCGGAGTATGCAAGGGAGTCTCGGTACTCGCCTGAAGTTTAGCACAGCATATCACCCACAAACAGATGGTCAGTCGGAGCGCACTATTCATACGCTAGAAGACATGTTGAGAGCGTGCATGCTTGACTTCGGAGGATCATGGGAGGACCATTTGCATCTGGTCGAGTTTTCCTACAACAACAACTATCAAGCGAGCATCCAGATGGCTCCCTATGAAGCGTTGTATGGAAGGAAATGTCGTTCTCCAGTATGCTGGAGTAATATAGGCGAGCGACAGATTCTCGGACCAGAGTTGGTTGTTCTTACAGTAGAAAAAGTGAAGAAGATCCAAGGGCACCTTCGAGCAGCACAAGACAGACAGAAGCATTGGGCGAATGCACATCGTCGACCCTTAGAATTTCAGGTTGGAGATCACATATTTCTGAAGATCTCACATACTCGAGGGACTATCAGATTTGGAGGCAAAGGGAAGCTGAGTCCGAGGTACATCGGACCATTCGACATATTAGAACGCGTTGGAGAGGTTGCTTACAGATTAGCCTTGCCGCAGACCTTGGAAGGAGTTCATGACGTCTTCCATGTATCTCAGATGAGGAGGTACATACCGGATCCGAGTCACATACTTGATCACTCAGAGATCACAGTTGGGCCGAGCTTATCATAACAAGAGGAGCCCGTCGAGATTCTGGACAGGAGTGAGAAAATACTGCGAGGTCAAACCATTCCCTTAGTTCGCATCGCGTGGAGACATCATGCACCAGGCGAGTCAATTTGGGAACACGAGGAGGACATTAGACAGCGCTATCCCCATCTTTTCGAAGGACTAGGTACGTATTAGTATTTTTAAATTTGGTCGGAACTTCTTACCATGCGTAGGTTTTAATTTCGAGGACGAAATGCTCTAAGGAGGGTAGATTGTAAACCCCCTCGACCAATTCAGGAATTATTAGAATTTAATCGAGACGCTAGGGTTTATTTGGCATTAATTAGGATTAATTTACGTCTTAAAATGCACCTCGCCCTTGCATCTCACCTTAGCTACGCCGCAGTTCTTGAGAGAGCGCCTTACAATTATTTAATTTAATTATAATTGAAGTCAACTTCACCTCAAATAAATCCGACCAAGCCCACCTTGTGCACTGCTACGTGGACCAGCCCCCAACAAGGCAGGACAGGCCCACACGCAAGGCCAGCCCATAATCTCCATCACCAACTATAAATATAAACCCCCTCATGCAAAACCCTAATAAACTACTATTCATCATCCTCCACAAAACCCTAGCTGACCTCCCCATCTAAACCAAGCTCCCCAACCGGCCGGACCCCTCAACCCCGACTACTCCCAACCGGCCGCACACCCCAGCCCGCTCCCGACCACCTCACCCGACCGACCCCCTACAGCGTTCCCGACCACCTCACCCGACTGACCCCCTACAGCCGCTCCTGACCACCTCACCCGACCGACCCCCTACAGCCGCCCCCGCGCCGACTGCTCCAGCCCGCTCCCGCACCCCCCCGCGCTGACTGCTCAACCCAGTCCGACCGCTCCCCGACTGGCTGCTCAACCCAGCTAGCCCGCTCCCCGACCGGCTGCTCAACCCAGCCAGCCCGCTCCCCGACCGGTGCACACCCCAGCCCGACCGCTCCCCGACCGGAGCACTGCCCCGATCCCGACTGTCCCATCACCGCTAGACGGATCCGTCCACGCTACCGGAGCCACCCTCATCGAAGGGAACAGCCGACCAGTGAGCGTACCCCCTCGCTCGGTTGATCAGGTACTCGTTCGTGGAACCCGTCTCTCTCGTGTCCTAGTAATTTCCTTCGTGTCGCCATGTCAGCATGGAAGTGTATTAATAAACTCATAAACCTAGTTAATATTTTGTGCATGGAATTGAGTTTTAGTTAGATATTAATTAGTGATTAATTATTCTAAACTAACGACCAGTTACCAAGGACAGGTAATTCGGTAGAAACCCCCGGATATAAATCCTAGTATGAACAAATATAGAGAATAAAGACATGCCCGCATAGAACAGAAATCATGGATAACTCGTAACTGGATAATTATTGCCTCGAGACACCTGTTAACCGAAGACAGAACACGTGTACACCCTAGCTAAGTGCGCACATGATGTTGTACTCGAGCAACAGTGAACTCGCGATAAGTATTCAAGAGTAGCGTATTAACCATACGTAGATAATGCGTAGTATCTGATGCCTGTATTATTGTGTTATATTGTTTGTCTAGAGTCTTTGGATCAGCCAGGAGACGCTACCGGAACAGGCTTTTGGCATTCATCTCTTGAAGACTCAGGCAAGATACCTTGCTATATTTTGCTGTCTAATTTAAATTATACAAATGCTGTATTGTATGCTTGTTGTTTTGCCTTATACAACTGTGCGCGTCCGAGATTGTCTCAGGTGTATTCGACGGATACGTCAAAGATTGGTATACATTGACTTAGTCATTAGCAGACTCACCCTATGGGAGGACATACTGTATTCTTCCAAGACCTGACACTTTTACACGTATTCATAGTGATAAATCTCATATTGGGATGCGTGTTCGCGTGATCGACTAGCTATCGCCACGTGTGACGTGCATCACGGTTAGCAAGCAATCTAGGACTATCTCAGTATAGAGACTTGGCATTTAGATAAGAGATATGCGCGTCGACTATTTGACTGGTATATCTACATTGGGAGGGGAGGACGACTAGTAGGCATATGGGATACCCCACTCCTTTACACTGGCACCGCACTCGACGGAGTGATACGGACGTATATATATATATTACTGATACCACGTTCTGTAGAGTGTTGGGCGTTACTTGATGACATTGCAGATACCACACTCTATAGAATGTCGGACGTTATTGTATTCCTGCGCCCGTGTTATAGGGGGCATGTGTGGCATATACTAGCCGGTTGCCACGACTGGTGAATTACGTCAGCATATGTCTAGCCTACACCTTTCCATATACTCACAGTTGTCCTCATATTGCATTCACTTAGATGGCTAGCACACCCTTTATTGTATTTATCTTATTCAGTATTTATATATAGCATATTTTTATTTATCTTGTTACGTCCCTCTGAGGACCTGGTACCTTTCCAGATTTGGACGAGGCTTTCTACCCCACAGTATATGGCCCCGGACAGGAGACGAGATTTGCTACAGCTGAGGAGTTAGAGGTGCAGCCGTCAGAGTTTCCGTGACCAGTTGGTAGGCCTTCAGCCTGGATTGGGTGCATCATTATCTAAAGCCGATGCCCTAGTCATTATCTTTTATATCTTATTTCAGTACTTTTATTACGTCATAGCAGTGGGTTTGTTCCCACCAGACATCTTGGTTTGTACTATGTTATTTCAAACTGATGTTTATTTTCCAGCAGTTTATGTAGTACTTCTTGCTCTTTATATTGTGGATGAGATTAGATTACCTGTTATTGACTGATATTGCACCTGTTAGTATTATATGACAGCGTAGCACTCTTCGTGGATCCATTAAATTGGGATATCCTCGAAGACGTGTCAGCTGGCTATTGCCACGTGGCCTGGTCCCGTGTACTTTTGGGACTGGGGCGTGACATACCCCCCGCTTCATCCCGTACCACCATACATGCTCTCTCAGATCTCTATACATCTTGTTGGCACCTGGATGCATAGAGTACTGGGATCGATGCGCCTCCTGAAGAACCTACTAGCGTAATGACCCACTCGATACACACAACCTGGTACCGTGCCGCAATGAACCATCATCAGCAATGGTGAAGTCATCTGATACTCCAATATGAACCTGCGCCCTGATGCTCCTCAGGGACTCATCCTCAAACTGTGTAGCCCAGATCTGGTCTATCAACTCTGACTGAATCTGCAGTCCCCACATCTGCATCTCAACTCCAGGCACTATCACCTCAATGCCCAAGCTCTCTAGATCTGCCAGAAGATAATGATCTGTAGTCAGGCACATAGCTACCGGATACCTGCTCAGTGCATCTGCAACTATGTTCGCCTTCCCTGGATGGTACTGCAATAATATGTCGAAGTTTTTCATCAACTCCAACCATCTCCTCTGTCTCATGTTCAGCTCTTTTTGGGTAAACACATACTTCAAGCTCTTGTGGTCAGTGAAGATCTCCACACGCTCTCCGTATAAATAGTGTTTCCATAACTTCAGAGCAAAGATAACCGCTGCCAATTCCAAATCGTGGGTAGGGTAGTTCTTCCCATGAGGACATAATTGTCTGGAAGCATAGGCAATCACCCTCCCATTCTGCTACAACAAACAACCCAGACTCTTCCCTGATGTTTCACTATAGATAGTGAATCCTCCAGACCCCGATGGCAACGTCAATACTGGAGCTGTCGTCAACCTCCTCTTCAGCTCATCAAAGGCGACCTGGCACTCATCTGACCAAACAAACTCCATATCCTTCTGGGTCAGCCTAGACAACGGCTCTGCAATCCGGGAAAAATCCTGAATAAATCTCCTGTAGTAACCTGCCAGCCCCAGGAAACTCCTGACCTCTGCTACTGAACTCGGAGCACTCCATGCCTCAACTGCCATAATCTTCCTCGGATCCACCGAGATCCCCTCTCCTGTCACCACATGACCAAAGAATTCAACCTTGTCAAGAAAGAACTCGCACTTTAAAAGCCTTCCATAAAGCTTCTCCTTTCTGAGAGTCTCCAGCACTATCCTCAGATGCTCCTCATGCTCCTCTGGGGTCTTCGAATACACCAAGATGTTATCTATAAACACCACCACAAACCTGTCCAGATGCTGATGGAACACCTTGTTCATCAGATTTATGAACACTGTCGGGGCATTAGTCAACCCAAACGGCATCACCATGGACTCATACTGTCCATACCTGGTCCGAAAAGCCGTCTTCGGAATATCCTCCCTCCTGACCTTCACCTGGTGGTAGCCTGTCCTCAGATCAATCCTGGAAAATACCCTCGCTCTCTCAACTGGTCAAAGAGATTATCAATACGCGGCAGTGGATACTTGTTCTTGATTGTGAGGTTGTTCAGATCCCTGTAGTCGATACACATCCGTATCGACCCATCCTTCTTCGGCACAAAAGTACCGGAGCACCCCATAGAGAATAACTAGATCTGATAAATCCCTTGTCCTGAAGCTCATCCACCTGCTTTTTCAACTCTACCAGCTCACTTTTGCTGACTCTATAGACATGCTGGGATATCGGCTCCGCACCTGGCACCAAGTCTATAGAGAACTCCACATCTCTGTCCGGAGGTAATCCTGGCAACTCCTCTGGAAAGACATCCATGAACTCTGCTATCAATGGATATGGCAACCTCTGCTCTACCACCAGGGCTCCGCAGAAGACTCCCTCGCTCTGCTCCGCTGCTCCTCTGGCAAACTCAAACTCTGGCTCTTCCGGCGGACTAAACAAAACTCTGCCTCCACTATAATCTATACTAGCACAGTGCATACTCAAACAATCCATCCCGAGTACAATATTGTAGCTCGGAAGTGGCATTACGAGTAGGCACACACTCAACTCCCGGCCTCCCAAGATAACTCTCCTGTCTCTGCAGACATCACTGACTAGGAAGATGCCACCCCCGGTCGTGATCTTACGGAGTCTAGCTAAAGGTTCAGCAACAAGATGGTGTCTAACAACAAAAGATACAGACACAAAGCTATGGGAAGCACCGGAATCTAATAAAGCAAGTGCTGGAATGGAATCAAGAAGAACAGAACCTGAGATCACATCACCAACGGGCTCGGCCTCCTCTACGGTCAGGGCAAAAGCTCGCCCCTGTTGTCCTCCTCGGTGCTGCTGCTGGTGCTGGGCAAACCTCTGCTGCTGAGTCTGCAAAGGCTGTCCTCTATGCTGTACTGCAGGTGCTCTGGCTGGTCCCCTCTGAGCGACTCCTCCGCCCTGAGCTGTACGAGCGAGTGCTGAAGGGCAATCCCTCAACTGGTGATCTGCCGTACCACATAACAAGCATCTGCCCAGCCTCTTCCTGCAAATGTCTCATTCGTGCCCCAGCTTCCTACAGAAAGGGCAAGTGATGGGTTACCTCGGACCCTGCTGTTGTCCCTGCCTCTGCTGCTGGGGCGCCTGCTGGAAAGGCGTACGACCCTGACCCTGGTGTTGCTGAGTCTGCTGGAACGGCCTCGTCTGCTGGAAATAGGAACTCTTGGCTGGGCCCGCACTGCTGCTTGCTCCGAAAGCATCTCTACTCCTCTTGGACTTTAGCTCCAAGTCGTCCTCAGCCCTCTGAGCATCACTCACAATCTGCTCGAAGGTCGCCTCATGGTCACTCCTAGTCAAGGATTGCGGAACTTCCGCGCCTTCGCTGCCTCGCTCAAGCCCTCTATAAATCTGCCCAGACGATAGAACTCTACTGCATACTCGTCCACCAGCATGCTCCCTTAGAAGAGTGCCTCAAACTGGCTCTCCAAGGCACTGAGAGCCACATCCGGAAAGAACTTCTCCTTGAAAAGCTTCTTGAAAGCCTCCCAAGTAAGTCCCGGTATCGCTATCCTCGTGTCAGTACGATACCAAGTAAGGTCAAGATCGAACATCTGGCTGCCCGTTGCCTCTATCTGCATGCTGTCTGAGATCAGTGCCAGACTGAAGATCCCCTCGATATGCTCGATCCAGTCATCCGTGTACATGATCCCCTCTGTACCCCAAAACTCCTTGGGCCGCATCCTATGTAAGTCAATGATGTTGCCCGACCAAGGATGCTGTACCTGCTCTACCTGTGGCTGGATCTGAGCCACTCTGTCTACTGCCGTCATGGCCACCTGGTGGGTATTCGCAATGCCCAACCTCATTACGTCTACCTTTCGATGCTGTGCGTCCATCATCTTCCTGAAGAACGCGAACAACTGGGCAGCATCTACCGATGTAGGAGGTGGTAGAGGAGGTACCACCGGAACAACAGGGGTAGCTCTCGGATCGACAGGTGAAGGAGAATCTCTGAGAGAAGCAGATGCTCCCTCAACCGCAGGAATAGTGAGTGGAGCGGTAGCAGCTGTCTGAAGTCGAGCATGACGAAAGGTAGCAGACCTCTCGGTGGCAGCTGCTGGAACGGTACGGTGAGACCGTGTCTTCGGAGGCATCCTAAACACAGATCAAAAGAAGTCAATACGGTGCAAGATACGATATCATCAAGGAAGGACAGTAATATTTCAAAAGAAAATAATTTTAGAAAAATTAAAGATAGCAAAAGATCAGGAAAGGTCCTAGTTGTGATTGAGCACACTCTCTCTCAGCCTATATCCTATATCCTATCGCAGGTAGACCTAGAAATACGACCTGCATGGGCCACCACCAAAAATATGTTATGACCCGCACCCAAAAAATCGGGCATGAGTCGTGGGTACGTCCAGCCTACGCCGCAGAATCGACGGTAGAACGCTGTCTAGCTCACAACTATCTATATCTCACAATAACCTGTCAAGATAACCTCTCCAAAAGGAGGACAATATTACAATATATACATAAACTCAATCACAATAACTCGGGAAAGAGTAAAAGCACGATAAGGTATCAACAAAAGAACCAAAGAACCAAATAGAGCAAGTACAATATCCAAAATATACAGTCCAAGTCTAAGAGTCTACAATATCTCACAGTAGTAACAAAATAAATAATATAGTCATCCAAAACCAACTGGGAATAAACCCAGTAAAACCCACCTAGCTATACTAGGGCACTAGCGGCGTCTTCTCAGCTGGGACGGGCTCCTCCTCTATCTCAGGGTCACAACAATCGTCGATGCCTGGACCGTAGTAAGTCGGGCAAAAGTCCTCAGGATCCTCTGAAAAATATATCCAGTCAGGATTGGAGCGAAGTACATAACTCTGAAAGCAACTCCAAATATATGGTAAGGTGTATATGACTAGCAATAGAAAAGAATACAAGATGCAGAGGAAAGTAAATACATGGTAGAACTGATAAAGTAATTATAATATAAAACTGGGGAACAATACAAGTAGTAGAGAAGTAACTGCATATGAGAAAATAGGAATACTAGCTAAGTGCCTTGAGCACAAGTTTGTTATGTGATCGACTTGGGTTGTACATGATTTATTCTATGATAACTCCGTTATGCGTGAATTGCATAACCGACATACACATGAATACTGTTTGGATTTGATCACATAACCAACTTCTACTCCCCTCCCCTACTAATACTCTTGGATCCAACCACGACACGCTACGTACATGATAAATAACTCGTGCACATGAAAGCGAGAGCACACGAAGCACATGAAGCACATGAGAATCAATACCCAAAGCACATGATAAAATACACGTGATAGAGTACCCGCTGAACACGGTAAGGGGGATAACATCTCATGACGGGATCCAACTAGTACCAGCTCGTAAAACAATGTGTCAGAATCAAGTATTAACAGTTCTAGAGCAGGTGATATATACGCTATCATGAAATGGAAACAATCAGAGGTAGTTACTCGCCTGACGTCCTGAGCAACTAGTGATGATCGAGATCCGGACTGGCGTCGTAAAGACCTATTGCGAAAACCAAGGTTAAACGGGGTTCTAAAGAGTTAAACAGATATAAAATAACTAAAAACAAGCTTCTAGGGTTGTTCTAGGTCAAACGGGTCAAACCGGTGAAATCTGGGTCAAAAGTCAAACCGGGTCCAAAAGTCAACTCTAGGCCGAAACTAGGTCAAAGGTTGACTTTTGCGGTCAACCGGGGCAATTACGGTCAACTCTAGGTCAAACTAGGGTGCCACTAAAATTCTAGGTCAAAACTAGCTCATTAAGCTAGTAAACCCTCAAACTCGCCTCTCTGAGATACCGGGATACCCTCGGTATCTGATATATCAACCTACGCTATACACCCCGCCTATACCCTCTAATATATACCCTAACATATATATATATATATATATATATATATATATATATATATATATATATATATATATATATATATATATATATATATAAAACAAACTCTAACCCCATTCCTAGGCAAAAGTCCAATACCTCGCCCCGATACCCATTACCTCAATACCTTGATATCTCAAGGTATTGAGATACCTTACCTTATCCTTCTCATCTCACTAACTATACATCTAACTATATATATATATATATATATATATATATATATATATATATATATATATATATATATATAACTATCTATCTATGTAAATCTATATATATATATATATATATATATATATATATCTATATACATATATATTATATATCTAATCTCTCTCTCTCTCATCTCTAGTAGCTAAAGGGGGGGGTGTTATTGTTGCTGTTGCTGTTGGTGTTGCATGCTGCTTCTGCTGCTGCTAACTTCTTGCTGCTGCCGCTGCTACTACCTGCTGCTGCTGCTGCTACTACCTGTTGCTGCTGCTGCTACTACCTGCTGCTGCTACTACTGCTACTACCTACTGCTGCTCCCTCTGTCTCAATCTCACTCCCTATCTCGATCCCTCTCTCAGTCCCTCTTCCTTTCCTCCAATCTCACTCACTCACTCTCCTTATCTCACTCACTTAAACACACACACCTATCCTCAACACTCACACACACTACGCACAAACACACACACAACCACACCTATACACACTCAAACACACTCACCCCCAAACACACCAATACACACATACTCACCCTTATATATATATAAATACATATATATCTACAAATATAAACTCGAAAACCCTAATACACACTCTCCAAGGCTAAACCAACCCGCGCACAAGCCCGAAACCTAAAAACTAAGTCGAAATGGCCATTTGGTCATTTTGACGAACACTTGGAGTGCGGCTTGCGATACCTCGCGAAACGTATGCCAATCGACCAAAATTTACCCACGTATTCTAAACAACGTCTAGAACCTCACAAAATACTAACTCTCCAATTCTAGGTCCGTGGCAAAATTCTACATGCACGTAGAACCCACGGAGAAAGAAAACCTCTAAATCGTCCGAAACGCCCAAAACTTCGTGATATGATCTCGCATGTCCGAACGGGGACACGAACCTACCCTCAAGACACCCAAGCACGTCTACCTAGGTCCGTCTAACCTAGGGCAACCCCCAAAATGGGCCAATCTCGGATTTTACCCAAAATTGACACAAAACCCTAGGTCAAAGTTTCCAAACCTATCCAAACAAGTTCTAACTTTCTCCCATGGGTAGCCCTAAGGTCTAGAAAGGTTCTAAACTACTAATTACACTATATTAAAGTAATCACTAAGAGGAAAGTTAGGGTTTACCTCTTGAGAGTTAAAATCCCAAGGCCAAAGTCTCCAAAAACCCTAAAATTCACCACACCAAGCCTCCAAGCCTCCAAACCAAGCTTCTACACCAAATCTAGGCTCTACACACCTAGGTTAGAAAGAATGGAAGATTAGGGTTTGCATTAATGAGAGAAGTAAATAAAGGAAGAGAGGGAAGGTGAAAATACTTACTTGGAATTGGAGAGAAGTAAATGAAAGAAGTAAAGAAAGAGAATGGAGGGAGGAAAATGAAGTGGAAGGAAATGAAAAGGAAGGGCATGGGGGCGGCCATATAGGAGAAATAGGGTTAGGGTTAGAAGCCGAACACAAAGACCACAATACCCTCAAGTTAAGTCTTCCAAACTGGGGTTTTAGGTTTAGGGTTTCTTAAACCAATCTAACTAATCCAAAATAATCCAGCTAGATAATTAAATATAAAATAACTATTCTACACCAAGGGTTGAGTCTGACAAGGGTCTGACAAGGTCCAATAGGGTCTGACATGGGTCCAACTAGCCAAAATCCTAAAACAACCAATGAAAATAAATACATCCAACTAATTAAATATAAATACAAATATTTATGATCAATACACAATTTATCAAATTAACATAAAAGAAAATCCTATTTTTAGAATTGGGTAGAGCTAAGGCGACGCAGCGAGGAGGTGAAGCTTCCCCTAATCTTCCACTGATATGGCGTGTTCGTGTTTGTGAATTTGGAGCGCAAGTATATAATCTCAAGGAGCTCGCACATACCCTTTTGAAGCTCCTAGGCGATGGTGCTAATACGCACCCAAGGTGGTTTGCTCTTTTGAAATATTAGTAAGTGATATAATGTATGGATCGACTATCTCATTTTGTGTCCAAGTTGTAAGCCCGTGCGGCATCCTTATTACTTTTGAGTCAAGAGTCTGTCACCAGATGCTCATTATCATTAAAGAGAGCTTTTCTATATTCAATGTGTGATATCTCATTTGCGTACTCTGTTGCATATGTTTCTAAAGTATATCATTATGCCTAGGCGTTGTGCAGGCGTGCCTTACGCTCACACGACATCACTTCCGGGGCACGATTATTGATTTAGCGAAAATCAGGTGTCACGCCCCAGTCCCAAAAATATGTAGGACAGGACACGTAAGCATGCCAGCCGCATGGATATGGCAACTCCAATATATGGAAACCAAAATCCACACGTACGCTGTAATATGAATATCAATCCACTAGTGGTATTGTAAACCCCCTGATTTTCAAGAATTTTCAATTTGGATTTTTCACAATTTTCTGGAATTTTTTTGGGATTTTTATTAATTAAAAACTAAGGTATTTTGAATTTAAATGATTTTTAAATGATGTTAATTAATATTAAAATATTATGAAAATAATATTTTTTGGTGTAAAATGAAAAATTAGACATAGGGTAATTTTTCGAGAATTTATTGAACCCCGGAAGCATTTTTAAAGCCCTAAAAACTATTTTTATAAATTAAACCCTGAACCCGGTTCACTTGAACCAAACCAAACCAAACCAAACTGATGAACCGGACCGGTTTAATAAAAAATCCTTAGCGGGTCGGATCCGGGTCTAATCCGTGACCCGAAACCCGTTAGACCCAAACCCGCTTAATGCTTAGCGGATCGGGCTGGATCCACCGCCCGACCCGACCCGTCGACCCGGTAACCCGAAACCCCTCTCCTTCCCTGTAACCGACCCCGACCTTGGCGATTCCGCCGGCCGACCCGCCGCCCGCTCACCTCCCAGCGCCGCCTCGCTTCCGAAACGCCCGCCCGTTCGCCTCCGGCCGCTCCCTCTTCCCCTCTCCGCCTATAAAACCCGCCTCTCTCCCCGACATCGCCGCCCTCAGCCCTTCTTCCCCGGCGAGCCTCTCCGTCGTTGCCACCTCCCTCCTCGAGCCTCGCCGCCGATGCCTCACCGCCCTCGCCAGCCTCTGCCCGCCTCCTCCGGCGGCTCCCACCAGAAGCAGCAGCCAGCAGCAGCCGCCCCGCCCGCCTCCGGCCGCCCGAGCTCCTGCGCCAATTCCCTGCGCGTCGCCGCCTCCGCTGCCCCCGGCCTCCCTCCGGCCAGCTCCGCCGACTCCGGCAAGACCTAACCCTAGATCAGACACGACTCAGCCAGGACACGGCCAGGACACAGTAGTGTCAAATCGACCCGAGGATACGAGAAATCTCGGTTTTTCGGAGCCCTGTTCAGGTAACCCGTTCTCTCTCCTCGCTGTCCCGATTTCTCATCCGTCAGTTGCAACGCGAACCCTGCGTGACCCTCTCGATGCCCGTGCAACCCGCTCGGTGCATCGCGTCCTGTGGTGATCGTGAACCGCGATCCAAAAACAGGAAAACCAACGCCCTGTTTCACCCCGGAACTGAGTACGCCCCGCCAAACGGGATGACTTGGTCGCGTGCGGTCTTCACCGAAACGTGCGCGCCGTCGATACGGACGTGCGAGATTTCGCAGAAGTTGATTTGGATGTGCGTGCACACCGGAATCAATGCGTATCCGCCGACAACGTCCCGTATCCGTCCTTTCTGAATCTCGTTGTAACTTAGTGTACACACGTCGGATCGAAACGAAACTTGTGCCATCGGACTCGTAGCAATACGCTGGTCCTGTGACCCAAGTTTGGTTCGATTCTGAGAACGTTGACAAAATCGCGTATTGTGGGCCCCACAGGCTCCACTTGACGGGCGATTTTGTGATCGGCTCATCGGAATCCAATTCTGGAAGTTCCGTTGGGTTCGTATCATCGTTCCTGACCTGTTGACACTAAGTTTGACAGATTTGGAGACCATTTGCCCTGACACGGTTTTCGGTGCAAAGCGGCCCACATGTGGACCTCGCTTTGACCTGAAATGTCATTTTTGCCCCCTGTGTCCAAATTGGACTCAAGGACAGACGTTTCTAGCTATTTGATATTTTCTGGATCTGATGGTGATGTCTATTTCAGTAATCGGAGAACTGCCTGCAAATCCCGCTGCTGCCAGAGCTACAATTGGAGCCGGAATCCCAGGCAAGTGTACCTTGCCAAAGCTTACAGTTTTTGTTACATATTTACTTGTCTTATTCATCTGTTATACATGCTTAAACCTAGGACCGTGTGACTTACTTAGCGTCCGATTAATAGTCGGGTGCCAACACCGTACGCGGAGTTGTGTAAAGTCATCTAGACATGGATACCGAGACCCTTTACATTCTCGTACTTGCCATATCAAGTACATTATACCCAGGACACCTGACATGAATCATGAGACAGAATCTTCCTGAAATATTCAAGGTGATTCTGTGTAGGATACAGGTTGATACATATACAACTTTACATGCTTAGATTTTATCCAGACTTGTTGCATTAGTTTTGATCTTGCGTAACATGTACATCGTGAACTGTGACGTGAGATTACATTGGGTGGGGAGAGTATTACCATATCAAAGGCTGATTATAATATAAATATTGTCATCTGGAGGTGTCTTAGTCTCTGATACAGAGCTTTGGCGCAAGTTCTGGCCCTTCGAGAAAATACTGCTATGGGTTTCTCCGACACTAATCCTGTAGTAGTCTCAGCCCGAGTATGACTAAAACTCTCACTTGCATATCACTTAGCTGGTTTATTTATTTACCCTATTGTTTCATTTATTGCTGCACTGAATTTATTTTTGCTTGAGTTATCTTGTACCTTGCTATGTCCCCTGAGGACCTGGATCTGGATTATGTCCCCAGGATTAGCAGAGGATATCTATCCTGAGGTGTACGGAACATGAGCACTTCTCGGAACAGTACCAGACCCTGAGGACGAGGTGATCGCTGAGGACTTTTCCTGAACATTTGCTTCTCTATGCTCAGTTTTATGGCAAATAAACTCTTTTATTCCTGTTTAATTGAACAATTGTAACAGACTTAATATCGGGTTGTTCCCCGATTTTATTTACTTGTGACTGGATGTTGTTTATTTCTTTTGTTGATATTGTTATATTTATTCTGTGGATGAGATTAGTAAACCCTGATCATTTTAATACAGCTTAAGTATGCCCCGATGGATCCATTAAATTGGGTTTGTCCATCGGTGCATGCTGCTGGCCATTGCCACGTGGCTAGTCCCTTGATACTTTGGGACTGGGGCGTGACATGTATAAACATATATCACAAGTCACAGGGTATAATCTAAATCTCATCCACGAAAATCAAATATAAATAAATAACTAGTATCTATGAAACTAGATCTCAATATAAGTATCTAAGGATGATAGTTGGATGGAAACAAATCCACTACCAACTCGAATGTAAAGGTACAACACAATAAACACAATATAAGAATACCAGCTAACGACCATGGGCTCGAATAGAAGACATCCTCGAAATATACGTAACCATCCAAATCTGCGCTCCTGTGAATACTCAAGAACAGATACACCTGGAAAGGGACCAGGTCCTAAGAGGGACGTAACAAGATACATAGAAGCAAGACAATTTGAATACAGTAAACATGCATAATGTTTGAAAATAAATAAGTACGTTGTACAAGACAATCTATATGAATGCAAATGAGGACAACTTTTCGACGTATGGGCAAGGGTAGGCTACTCGATCTAAGCCTCATAACTCACACACCCTCCAGTGGACATCAGAAATCGTCATACCTCGGGGGTAGCCACCAGAGCGACTCTACAGAAATCGACATACCTCGGGGGTAGCGACCAGCGTGACACACGCCCATAGTGCGAACTATATACTACGGTTTACCAGAGTGGTTAAAAGCCCATACGCCTAATGATTGTCCTCTCATGATACTAGGTGCCATGTGTGTGTCAACATATCTAATACATAGTAATGACTGAAGGAAAACTACACATGCAAGAACTATACAAAAATACAATAAATATACAGAAATATACTAAGCATGCAAAATATTGTAAGCAATTTGGCAAGGTATCTTGCCTGGCAAGAAAGCTGCAAAAATGTAATGTCCCGATGTCAACACCAAGAGTAGAAGCTGCGGCCTCAGAATGAACGTCCCCGGATGCTGAAATAAATATCACCAACGTTCCCAGAATAAGAAAAATATCTAGAAAGCACTTCCCTTTCGTCCAATTTGGACACAGGGGCAAAACGGTAATTTCGGATAAAAGTGGGGTCCACGTGTTGCCCACTTTGCACCGAAAAATGTGCCAAGGGTAACAGTCTCTAAATGGGACAAATTATAGGTCAAACAAACTCTAGATGTTAATATGAACCCAACGGTATGTCCAAATGTGGATTCCGATGGGCCGAACACAATTTTGCCCAAAAAGTCAACCGTGGGGCCGCCAATTGGTGACTTGGTCAACTGTCTCAGAATTGCGTGAAAATTGGGTCACAGGACCAGCGCATTACCACGAGTCCAGTGGCACAAGTTTCGTCATAATCTGACGAGCGTGCACAAAATACGCGCGACTTTTGAAAAAGTTACGACACAGGATTTATTCGCGGATACGGGCTGATTTCGGCGCGCACACGCATCCAAATCAGTTTCTACGAACTCTCACTTGTCCGGTTATGCTGTGCGCACCGTTTGGTATACTTGGTACACGGCGGGGCGGTCCTGTTTGGCGGGGCGCACTCCGTTTCATAACTTTTGGAAATCTGGAAAAAGTGTGTTCGCGGGGTTTTCTAACGAATTTAATTCTGTCTACAGCAGTTAATAATCTAGGGTTATTTAACAGAAATTAAACTAGGTCAAGTGGTCTACGCATACCAAAAATAATCATCGAATTCGGATCTCTGTGGTGGGAGATACGAACTCGGAAACATGGATGATCACCGCAGTTTTCTGCGATCCCAGAATTTGGTCTATTTCTACCAACTTTGGCGCTATTTTTGCCTATGGTTACGCGTTGGTCGAGGTCTACTATCACACAGATATGGAAGAGGGTTAAGGGGTGAGCATACCGGTGAAGACGGGGGTGGCGTTTGGTTGAGCGAGGCGACGGGAAACAACTCCGGAACACAGGTACCTCGCTGCGGAAATCTGCAGTGCGCGGGGTGCGCGGGGTCGTGGTCGTCGGGGTCAGTTTGGATGGCCTGGCGGGGTTCTCCGGCTGTGGTGGCGGCGCTCTCTAGGTCTTGATGGGAAGAGGAAGGGTTTGTATGATCTAGGTTTAGGGTTTTAGATAAAATATATATATATATATATATATATATATATATATATATATATATATATATATATATATATATATATATATATATATATATGAAAGAGAAGAAGGGGGGTCGGTTAATTAGCCGCGGGGGGGGGGGGGGGAGGGGGGGGGGTCTGTTGCTCGCGGGGTGGGGTTTGCTTTGCTATTAGCCTAATAGCAAAGGTGGATGGCTCACAAGCAAGGGGTAGCGGGTTAGTTGGTTGCAAAGGGGTGTGGCGTTTGGTTTGCTGGCGAATAGTAGGATGGTTATGGTTTGGTTGCTAATAGTTTGGTAGTTAATAGTTTATTAATGGATTTGTTTTTTTTTCATTTCTTTTCATTTCTTTTCTTTTCCTTTAAAATATATATGTATATATATATATATATATATTTATATATACGTATATACTCATAGGAAAAATCTAGAATTATATTAATGCACAACATTAAGCTAGCAATTGCTCAAGGGGTCTCCTACATGAAATAAATTCAAAAAAAATCCTGATGGTCCCATAAATCTTCTAAGTTTACCAACACCTAAAATAAAAATTAATAAAAATCTATTTCTCCTAATTAGCCACTAATTATTACAATTAAATTAATAATTAATAATTAATAATTAAAAAAGGTATATACGATTTCTAGGAATAAGGGTTTTACATCAGGGCATGACATATTGGTATCAGAGCATGGTTTCAGATCCTTTGACCTTCGTGTCAGAAGAGTTTTCTTGAAATGACCCTGTCCCTCCTAGTTGAACTCTTGAATTTGCTTGGCCAAAATGAGATGTGTTACATACAGTGAGTCCATAATATGTTTTGAGACTGACGTAAGTTACTTTTCTTTCAAGCAACGGCCTTAGAGCCGGATGCACAAGCGCAGGTAGTGGCGCAGGTGCAAGGGAGCAGTTACGGCACTTCAGACAACTCAGGAAGTCTAGCAGTCGTGCCCTCTGTCGATCCGTTCAAGCGGATGATGCGTTTGATAGAAACGCAGCAGAGGCAGGCAGAATTACGTCTAAGCCAATTTGAGTTCCGGATTAAGGCTCAATTTTAGGCGCAACGGACTCAGGCTGAGGCACATCAGATGCAAATGAATAGCCTGCAAATGATTGTGACGGCGCTCGTCGCCAACAACCATTTTACATCAACGGCCGCCGCGACAGTGTCGGTTGTAGCCGAGACTGCGGGACTTTAGGGCTCTCAGGAACCTTCGCCCTCAGACGAGAAGGGTTCAATCCTTCAAATATCAGAGTTTAAGAAGATGTGTCATGCTACCTTCAAAGGGACTGAGGACCCCTCCGTGGCGTTGGATTGGCTGGTTGTGCTAGAGGAACACTTTGAAGTGCTTTGCATGGATGAGATGAAGAGAGTTGCTTGCGCTCAGCTTCAGCTCCGTTTAAATGCACATGATTGGTGGGATGTGCACAAACAAGCTATCTTGAGTTAAGATGACAAGACGACTATCTCTTGGTCCGTATTCCGTAAAGCCTTCGAAGAGGAGTACATTCCACCCGCCGTCCGTCGCGAGAAAGAAGACGAATTTACACATCTTCAACAAGGAAATATGATAGTGCGACAGTATGCCACAGAATTCAACAGGCTTGCAAAATTTGCCAAGTCTTATCTCGTTGATGCCGAAAGTTAAGCTCGACAATTTGAAATAGGACTGCGACCTTCTATTCATGCCCACGTCATCGTCCCCCAGTACCGTACCATTCGAGAGTCTCTAAACTATGCCCTCTCCCTAGAGCCGTATTACCCCCCAATTCTCACCGGCGCTGTGCAAACTTTCCATCACATGCGCCCTAGCAATGCAGGTGGTAACAACGTATCAAAGTATTCCAACAACGGCGGTTATCAGGGTGCAAACCCAGGGAGAGGTAGTGAGCTCGTCTGCAACCGGTATAACCGTGTCGGACACATCGCTCGAAACTATCGAGTATTCAATGGAGCATGTTTTAAATGTGGTCACCCGGGGCATATGGCAGTGAACTGTCGGAAGGGAGGACCAAACCAACAACGACAACCAAATCATTCACCTCAAGATCAGGGTCAATCACCTTGAGCGAACCAGACGGTACCGCAGAATGCTCAAGGCCGGGTCTATGCTCTGACTCGGGAAGAGACGTTTGCATCAAACATGGTGGTTTCAGGTATATTACTTTTCAATAATGTACTTGCTCGAGTATTGTTTGATTCTAGTGCCACACATAGTTTCATTGCGACAAATTTTGCCACCGAGAACATATTTTCTATGACACCGCTAGGCCTAAACCTTAGCGTCAGTACTCCATCGGGCGTAGATTTGCCGGCTAGCTTAGTTTGTCGTGAAGGTAATATTTGCATCGGAGGAAAGAAATTATCACTTGATGCGATAGTCTTAGACATCAAGGACTACAACATCATTCTGGGGATGGATTGGCTCGGCGCTTGCTCGGCTACCATTGATTGTGTGGAAAAAAAGTCATGTTTCGTCTACCTGACGAGATCAAATTTTGCTATGCGTATAGTCCACCGTCGAGAGCGCCGAATGCCTGCATGGTGATCTATGCAATGTCTGATCGGCTGATGATATATTCCGGCTATGATGGGTACTTGGCGTCCGTTCGAGACACTCAGCGAGATTGCGCAAACATAGAGTCTACTTCCGTTGTGACAAATTTTCCTGATGTGTTTCCAGATGAGTTGTCCGGTATGCCGTTCGACCGAGAGATAGAGTTTACTATTGATACATTTTCAGTGACTCGACCAATTTCCAAGGCTCCGTATCGAATGGCCCCGGCAGAAGTAAAAGAGTTAAAGGTCCAGTTGCCAGAATTGTTAGATCATGGGTATATTCGTCCTAGTGTGTCTTCGTGGGACGCGTCTGGATTATTTGTAAAGAAAAAGGATGGCTCAATGCTGCTCAGCATCGACTATCGTAAATTGAATAAGACCACTGTTCGAAACAAGTACCCCATTCCCAGGATCGATGACCTTTTTGATCAACTACAAGGTACGACGGTATTTTCAAAAAATGATCTTCGCTTGGGTTACCATCAGCCCAAGATCAAGCCGGACAACGTGCCAAAGTTAGCCTTTCGCACTCGCTACAGCCACTATGAGTTTTTGGTAATGCCATTCGAACTGACCAATGCCTCTGCTGCCTTTATTGACTTAATGAATCGTGTATTCTGGCCATATCTTGACAAGTTTCTAGTAGTGTTCATTGATGATATCTTGGTGTATTTGTCATGCCCCAGTCCCAAAATACGTAGGACTAGGAACATGTAAGCATGCCAGCCGTATGTATATGGCAACTCCAATATATGGATACCATAATATACACGTATGCTGTAATATGAATATAAACTCACATATGGTATAAATAGTGTCACAAGTCACATATGTACTAATCTCATCCACACAACAAATCATAGAAAAGAAATAACTAAACTAGAATAATGAGTCTGAATAATCCAAAATAATAGTCGGGTGGAGACAAATCCACTACCAATGACTATATCAATACTACAATGAGGGAGAAGGGTAAATCTCCAATATAAATAAGATGATGATATAAAGGTATCAGCGAAGCGATCCATCGCTAGAGATAATCAAAGATGCTCAGAAGATAAGACCTCCTCGGAAGAGATAAGTAGTAAGTCCTGATCCGTGCTCCTGCGAATAGTCATGAACATCTACACCTGGAAAGGGACCAGGTCCTCAGAGGGACGTAACAAGATACATAGAAGCATGCCAATTTGAATACAGTAAACATGCAATATAGACGGAAAATATATAAACACGTTGTACAAGACAATCTATATGAAATGCATAATGAGGACAAATTTTCGACGTATGGGCATGGGTAGGCTACTCGATCTAAATCTCCCAACTCACGCACACGTCAGGGACATCAGAAATCGACATACCACGGGGGTAGAGACCAGCGCAACACACTACTGTAGTGCGAGCTAGATACTATGGTTTACCAGAGTGGTTATAGCCCATACACCTAATGATTGTCCTCCCCTCCCATGATACTAGGTGTCAAGTGTGTGTCAACATATATATATATATAGCATATACTTATGACTGAAAGAAAATACACATACAATGAATATACAGAAATATAATAAGCATGCAAAGAACTGTCAGCAATTTGGCAAGGTATCTTGCCTGGCAAGAGAGCTGCAAAGTGTAACGTCCAGGAGTCAAGCACATAGGATCAAAAGCTACGGCCTCAGAATGAACGTCTCCGGATGCCGAAATAAACATCACCAACATTCCCAGAATAAGCGAGATAGCTAGAAAATACTACCCTTTCGTCCAATTTGGACACAGGGGCAAAACGGTAATTTTGGGATAAAGCGGGGTCCACATGTGGCCTACTTTGTACCGAAAAATGTGCCAGGGGTAAAGGTCTCTAAAAGGGACAAATTATAGGTCAAACAAATTTTAAACGTCAATACGAACTCAACGGTACGTCCAATTTTGGATTCCGGTGAGCCGAACACAAATTTGCCTAAAAAGTCAACCGTAGAGCCCGCAAATAGGCGGCTTGGTCAACTATCTCAGAATCGCGTAAAACTTGGGTCATAGGACCAGCGTGATACCACGAATCTAATGGCATAAGTTTCGTCGCATTCTGACGAGCGTACACTAAATGGCGCGATATTTTACAAAAGTCGCGATACGGGACCTTTTCACGGATACGGGATGATTCCGACGCGTACACACGTCCAAATCAGTTTTTGCGAAAGCCTACATGCCTGGACATACCATACGCGTCTTTCAGTGCAATTGGTATGCGACAGGGCGGCCCCGTTTGGCGGGGCGCACTCCGTATCACAAGTTTTTATTATTTTAAAAATAGGTTTTTTTTGGATTTTCAACCTAATTTAATTCTGCATTAACACCAAATAAAATAATATAATTGAAAGAAAATAATCTAGGTTAGGTGGTCTTCACATTGCAAAAGGAATTTCTAAGTTTGGATCTCTGTGGTGGGAGATACGAGTCCGTAAACATGGGTCATCGCAACAGATTTCTGCAGCGCAAAAGTTGTGGTTTTTTCCCAACTCTGCATCAATTTTCGCCTAGGGTTACGAGCTGAACGAAGGAAACTAATACACAGAGTTGGAAGAGGGATAGGTCGTGAACATACCGGTAAAGACGGGGTCGAATTTGGTCGAGCGAGAAGGCAGAAATTAACGCGCGAATAGGGGTTCGTTGCTGTGATCTGCTGCTGCGTGCGCGGGTGACGCACGGTCGTGCGAGCGGCGGCTGCTGTGTGATCTCCGGCCGGCGGTGCGGTCTCCGGTAGCGGCGGTCGAGGTGAGTAGGAGCTAGGGTTAGGGTTAGGGTTTTAGGATTAATCTAATATATATATAGAGATCGAGAGGGGGGGAAGCGGGGCCTGGCCGCGCGTGGGGTGAAGGGAGCGGGTTCTGGGCTGGGGTGGGAAATAGATTAGTTTTTTTTTTTTTCTTATTCTATTTCTTATTCTTTTCTTTTCTTTTCTTTTCTATTTCTTATTCAATCACATTATTATTATTACTACTACTACTACTACTACTACTACTACTACTAATAATATTATTATTATTATTAATACAAATAACACTTATTATTATTATTATTACTATTACACTATTTATTATTATTATTATTATTATTATTATGCTATTTATTTATTTGCACATATTTGAGGTATATAAAAATATATTTGTACCCAAATAAATTCTAAAAAATTTATATCGCCCTTCCACAAGATTCCTAAAATAAAAATAATAGATTTTGTACAACCATTCTAAATGATTAATTATCTAGGCACTTACATCAATAATATATATTATCTAATTAACTACAAAATAATATAGAAAAATTCAATAACTAATTAATTAAATAATATTTAAACATATGGGGTTTTATATTCTACCAAACTTATAAAAAATTTGTCCTCGAAATTGACACTACCCATATTCATAATAATCACTATAGCTATTACACTACATTGCTATCTAGCGAAACTTCCTAAAAGTCATGGTTTGTTATTCTAACACTTCCTCATTTATTGTCCATACACTATTCTATTTCTAACTCATCTATACTACCCAACTTATAAAAATTCTACTAGTAGTCAGTCTCTTGCGGCTATTGTCTAGGTTGTAAGATAAATTTATTTATTGGGTCGAGAATCTTGGGATACCTGTCTGGAATCTCACAACCAAGATTTTTCTTTGTAACCGTCAAGTATCGTAGTCTAATACTGCCATGCCACCTGACCAGTATGTCTGTAAATACTTCGACTACTCTACTATAACGGTCTAGCTGCGGCTGTCGCTACTTCACCAACGAATTGTCATAGTTGTCAGTTCGTAACAAGTGCCTTCAACTCTTTCCTAAGCTTAGTCTAAGATTTTGGGCAACAACTAAGGTCTTGACTAACTTATAAAACTATTAGAAGTAAGTACTAATTCAATAATCCAACTAATTAACGTTTAGACTAAGGGATGCTATTCATGGTTTAAAATAATAAGAGGATACAAATATTGCTATAGTGCATATACACGAGGGTTATCATTATGAACTTATCTTTTAGTTATTAATCATTACTAACACATTTATGTTTTAACTAACAAAATAAGGGTGAGGTTGAAGTAATTCAAACAATTCATAATGGCACGAAAGGATACGACTATGATAGGAAGAGTTAAGCACAAGATAAGGAATGTATATAGAAGAGAAGATGAGCCACCACAAGGGGCGAGATGGTGATAGAAAAAGAATACTACTACTGCTACTCGCGTCATCTATTAGCATCGCGTGTATGCCATCTGGGTAGAATATCAATATATCCTCATAACTGCTAAACCACCATCTATATAATTCTACGTCTACTATGTACCTAAGATCCCGTATCATAAAGGGGGTCGTAAGTATGTAATGACAAATATAACTAAAGGTCGTACATGTAACTACGACTTCCTGTGCCTGCGCTTCCTTATTTGTCATCATGAGTGTTTGGACTATGGGTATATCTAGTACTATCCGTGTATCAAACTTATACTAAGCACGAACGTTCGTCTTTCCGAAATAGGGAAAGACGGGAAACAACAATAAAGAATTCAAGGAGGAGGTGATATAATACAAGTACGGGATTCAAAGGGATTAGGAAATTTGAAAGAGAGTTGCCAAGACAGTTGTGGATTAAAATCTTATTTTGGTAATTTCCTATATGCATGTTCATATCAGAACAGTTATGTACCTGACATGATATGCTCTGACCAGTCTAGGGGGCAAGTATATTTGTCTAACAAGTTGAGTCAACTATATCTTAATCCACGTAAAGTAGTGATACAATGAGCGAACCAAGCGCACTAAGGTTGATCAGACCATAATGTACTGATTCTGATTTAGACAATGTATTAGTATGGGCCCCCAATAAAACATATGTCATGAACAAGCTCGATAAAAGAATAAGCTTGCAAAACTAGGCTATAATAGCAGCATAAGTCGAGGTAGTAAAAATATGAGTACGCTTGATTATGATGGAGGAAGGTACATAATAATTTAAGTTCATCAAGAAGACCGGTGTTGTGCCTCTACAGTTGCCATACTAATTTCTTGTCTAAGTCTAAAGTCGACCAAATGGGTGTATGGGCCTCTAAGTTCTACAGTCGAGATAAACACTAAAGTTCTATAGTCTAGATAAATACTATCTTCTTATGCAAGCCTATAGTTGGTGTCACTCATTTATATTTCATTAATTTGTCAGAAGGACTATGTGATACTAGGTTATGAGGCATACTACCAAACTTACAAAGATTTAACTAATAGTGTTATTGAATACTAGAGTGTATATACCTAGTACAAGTCATCTTCCTAACCCCTAAAGAAAGATAAGATTGACGTTGAGAAGGGATCAAGCAAGATGCAATGCAAGCAATCAAATAAGAATGCAGAATGAAATCAAGGGAGGTGATAATTAAGTGGATGAGATCCTATATTCTAATCCTATGCACAGGCTTGCTCGGTACAGTGACGTAACCGAGACAATATGCTCTCGACCTACATGGGCCACCACAAAAATATGTCACACCCCAGTCCCAAAATACGTAGGACTAGAAACACGTAAGCATGCCAGCCGTATGTATATGGCAACTCCAATATATGGATACCATAATACACACGTACGCTTTAATATGAATATAAACTCACATGTGGTATAAATAGTGTCATAAGTCACAGATATACTAATCTCATCCATACAATAAGTCATAGAAAAGAAATAACTAAACTAGAATAATGAGTCTGAATAATCCAAAATAATAGTCGGGTGGAGACAAATCCACTACCAATGACTATATCAATACTAAAATGAGGGAGAAGGGTAAATCTCCAATATAAATAAGATGATGATATAAAGGTATCAGCGAAGCGATCCATCGCTTGAGATAATCAAAGATTCTCAGAAGGTAAGACCTCCTCGGAAGAGATAAGTAGTAAGTCCTGATCCGTGCTCCTGCGAATAGTCATGAACATCTACACCTGAAAAGGGACCAGGTCCTCAGAGGGACATAACAAGATATATAGAAGCATGCCAATTTGAATACAGTAAACATGCAATATAGATAAAAAATATATAAGTACGCTGTACAAGACAATCTATATGAAATGCATAATGAGGACAACTTTTTGACGTATGGACATGGGTAGGCTACTCGATCTAAATCTCACAACTCACACACACGTCAGGGACATCAGAAATCGACATACCGTGGGGGTAGCGACCAGCGCGACACACTACCGTAATGCGAGCTAGATACTACGGTTTACCAGAGTGGTTATAGCCCATACGCCTAATGATTGTCCTCCCCTCCCATGATACTAGGTGTTAAGTGTGTGTCAACATATATATATATATAGCATATACTTATGACTGAAAGAAAACACACATGCAATGAATATACAGAAATATAATAAGCATGCAAAGTACTGTAAGCAATTTGGCAAGATATCTTGCCTGGCAAGAGAGCTGCAAAGTTTTACGTCCAGGAGTCAAGCATACAGGATTAGAAGCTACGGCCTCAGAATGAATGTCTCCGGATGCTAAAATAAACATCACCAACGTTCCCAAAATAAGCGAGATAGCTAGAAAACACTACCCTTTCGTCCAATTTGGACACAGAGACAAAATGGTAATTTTGGGTCAAAGCAGGGTCCACATGTGGTCCACTTTGCATCGAAAAATGTGCCAGGGGTAAAGGTCTCTAAAAGGGACAAATTATAGGTCAAACCAATTCTAAACTTCAATACGAACTCAACAGTACGTCCAATTTTGGATTCCGGTGAGCCGAACACAAATTTGCCCAAAAAGTCAACCTTGGGGCCCGCAAATATGTGGCTTGGTCAACTGTCTCAGAATCGCGTGAAACTTGGGTCACAGGACCAGCGTAATACCACGAATCTAATGGCGCAAGTTTTGCGCGTTCTGATGAGCGTACACTAAATGGTGCGGTATTTTACAAAAGTTACGATACATGGTCTTTTCACGGATACGGGGTGATTTCGACGTGCACACACGTCCAAATCAGTTTCCGAGAAAGTCCACACGTCTGGACATATCATACTCGGTGCAATTGGTATGCGACGGGACAGTCCCATTTGGCGAGGCGCGCTACTTATCACAAGTTTTTGTTATTTTAAAATAGGTTTTTTCTGATTTTTAACCTAATTTAATTCTGCATATAACACCAAATAAAATAATGTAATTGACAGGAAATTATCTATGTTAGGTGGTATTCACATTGCAAAAGGAATTTCTAAGTTTGGATCTCTGTGGTGGGAGATACAAGTCCGTAAACATGGGTCATCGCAACAGATTTTTGTAGCGCAAAAGTTATGGTTTTTCCCCAACTTGGCGTCAATTTTTGCCTAGGGTTACACGCTGAACGAAGGAAACTAATACACAGAGTTGGAAGAGGGATAGGTCGTGAACATACCGGTGAAGACGGGGTCAAATTTGGTCAAGCGAGGAGGCGGGAATCAGCGCGCGAACAGGGGTTCATCGCTGTGATCTGCTGCTTCGTGCGCAGGTGACGTGCGGCCGTAAGAGCGGCGGCTGCTGTGCGATCTCCGGCCCGCGGCGCGGTCTCCGATAGCGACGGTCGAGGTGAGTAGGAGCTAGGGTTAGGGTTAGGGTTTTAGGATTAATCTAATATATATATATAGAGATCGAGAGAGGGGGGAAGCGGGGCCTGGCCGTGCGTGGGGTGAAGGGAGCGGGTTCTGGGCTGGGGCGGGAAATAGATTAGGTTTTTTTTTTCTCTTTCTTTTTCTTATTCTTTTTCTTATTCTTTTCTTTTCTTTTCTTTTCTTTTCTTTTTCTTTTCTTTTCTATTTCTTATTCAATCACATTATTATTATTATTAATAATAATAATAATAATAACAATAATAATAATAATAATAATAATATTATTATTATTATTATTAATACAAATAACACTTCTTCTTCTTATTATTATTATTATTACTATTACACTATTTATTATTGTTATTATTATTATTACGCTATTTATTTATTTGCACATATTTGAGGTATATAAAAATACATTTGTACGCAAATAAATTCTAAAAAAATATCTATCACCCTTCCACAAGATTCCTAAAATAAAAATAATAGATTTTGTACAACCATTATAAATAATTAATTATCTAGGCACTTACATCAATAATATATATTATCTAATTAACTACGAAATAATATAGATAAATTTAATAACTAATTAATTAAATAATATTTAAAAATATAGGATTTTACAGTACTCGAATAATTGGGAGGAACATACAGAGCACTTGCGGACCGTGCTACAGACTCTTCGGGACAACAAGCTATACGCAAAACTGAGTAAGTTTGAATTCAGGCTGAGAAGTGTATCTTTCCTCGGACACATCAGTTCTTGTCACTACCAGATTTTTAGAGTAGGGCATGGTTGTCTTTTGCAATATTTATATATATGTCTTTTGCAATATTTATATATATGGTGTTATAGTTACATAATATGTATAATATAATATATTATTACTATTATTAATAGTATGGGTTAGTGGGCTAGACTTGATGTGACCATTAGACTCAAACGCTAGACTAGACATTTTGGGACCCACTAGTTAATCCCCTTTCTATTTAATTAGAAATTTGTAAAACCTTAACTTGGAATTAAAACCCACTTAATGAATAACTCTTCATAAAAAACCATTGAGGGCAAATGAAACATTGTGCATTACCCAAGCCCTAGGTTATATGGCCGACCTATATAGGAGAGAGGGAGACTCCCTCTAGTTCATTCATTAGCTCATAAAAAATTCTAGATTTAGTTCTTCCCTAAAACTCCTTCATTCCTCCACCAAATTTTAGAAATTAAACTCCAATCCCTCTAATTTCCCTCATCTAAGAAGCCTAGAAGCTTAGGTTTAAAGGAGAATTGGAGAAGAAGAGGTTTGGCTAGAGAACCCTTGACATTGCATTGGAAATTCATCTTCCAAGAGGTGAAATTCTTAAATCTCTCCTTTTAGTTCTGTTTTAATTATTTTATTGACCATTAGGAGCCCACCCATGGTCTAGGAATAGCCACAAAAGGGAGAGAATGGGTCTCTTTTGGTTTCCATGGTGTTTCTTCATGAGGTTGTGTTCATATTTAGGGTTTTGTGTTTAAGAATGTGTTTTCCCTATTTGTTTTTCATAACAACTAATTATATTAGATATATATAATTATATATGATAGGTATATATGTCATTAGTTACATATTGGGGTTTTTTGCATGAGTGTATCATGAGTATCTTGGTTAGTGCACTCAAAGTGTTTGATAAATTGACTTTTATGGAAATGTGCCTATTAAATATTTCCTTGTTTTATATATATATATATATATATATATATATATATATATATATATATATATATATATATATATGTTTCCTGTGCCATAGGATGTTGGAATAGGAATTTACTGCATCGTGGGGGACAGTGTGTCTGATACACACTGATACCTGGTTGCAGGCCAAGAAACAGAAACCTAGGAGTTATGTGCAGTCGGGTCACTGATACTTTGTATCATAGGGCTAAGATGTGTTCAGTTCAGTGAACATAAGTACCATGGGGTTTCTTCAATTGGTTAGAGCATGGTGTAAGCAGCGATGTTGTTGTGTTGCAACAGCTGTGTGCGCTGCATAGTAGCAATGAGGTGAATTGGTCGGGTAGAGTGTAGTGTAGGCAGTGACTAGCAGCAGCAGTATTAAATCTTAGCTTCATATAAATAGTAGTAGGTAATAGCGAGCTCGGGTTGGATATTGTGAGAGTGTGTAACAGTCATTCGTGGTGTGTATTGGTGTTTCAGTTACATTAATAATTATCTATGTGTGACTGCAGCAACCCACAGTAGGGTATGTAGCCTAGTTAAGCTTGTTGTTCTAGTAGATGGGGGAGACATTGGGATTGGTTGTTCAAGTGTTGCAAGCCTGGAGGGGTGTGGTTGTGATGGTTGCAGGAGGAAAGGGAGTTCAGTAGGAGCTCGAGTAGAAGCTAATCAAGTGTGTGGGTTGTGCATCAGGTATTTGACAATAGGAAGGAAAATTGGTTCAATTGCAACAAGTTGCAACAAGTCATTCCTGTACTGAGAGTGTGCAGCAGGAACACTGGTGTGAGGAGAATTGTGATTGTATGGTGAATGCTTTGGTATGTGTTAAAGAGTGTCAATGTTGGTATCAATTTTAGCATGGGTATGAGGAAGTGTGTTTCCAGGATGTGTGAGTGTGCATCCCTATGCATACATGAAGAATTATGGGTAGAAATATGGGTTAGAGTATCTAGTGTTGTCTGCCTTGTGTTCCAATATACATGTGTTGGAGCAATTGTTAAAAGCTCATGAGTGAGGGAATTTTACCTATTGTTTCAAACCGTATGTGCAGAACCTGGGTATACTGTGAGTTATAACTTCAGTATATCGTGATAGGTATCAGTGAGAGTAAGTGTCAATTTGGAGTATTATGAATTTATAAATATAGTGATGGGTAAATTCGTTTAGATTAAATATCTCTACATACCCAGATAGAGGAGTATCACTTAGTAGTATCCAGGGTATAGAAATATTCAGGTAAGGGATCAGGTCTGCTACTCATCACTGCAACTAAGTTGCAGTTATGTTATACTATAACCTGGCAGCAGTATGGGTAAGTTCAATGTGTCTAATGATAGTTAAGTGCAAGTATAGGTGTTTTTGGGTATTGAGAGTGTATATAAGTTGTGCCTGTGAGGGTATAACAAGCATTGGTGACAAAGGATACACTGGTATCATTGAGGTTTAAAATGCTTTGGGCAAGTGAGATGGTTAGTGTGGGGTATTATGATACCATGAGTAAGGTAAGGGTTGAGTTGTTGAGTTAGGATACCAAGGTATCGAGTATAATACCAAGGTATGGAAGGGGGTATGTGTCATAGCAAGCATATGTGAGTTAGTATAGTATTTGAGATGGGATAGTATATGATATTAGAATACAAGAGTTAGATATATACATTTAGTATTGGTATTAGCATATTTGTGTATAGTTATGACCTAGTATTAACTAGTATAACCTAATATGAATTAAAATACCTAGAGACAACCTATCATTGACTTCATATTAGTTAATATAACTTGTTTTAGTATGAATTGTTGGTATAAACTAAGGCATTTTAGTATTGACCCATGAAACCTAGTATAACAAGACTTTGACCTAGTTTTAGCCTAGAAATTATATTTCAAGCTAGTTAATCCCTTTTTATCATTCCAAACACCAATTTTAATATTAATATTTGATATATATGTCATTGTGATTCCATCTTGGACATCGATCTTAATTCGTTGCTCGAGACCACATGCGAGTACATTCTCTGACAGTTTTTATTATTTTGATCATTACGATGATTCTAGTTATAGTGTATACTTGATTCCGACACAGCAGATACATGTGCTAGCATCATAGATACCTGTCATGAAGAGTCGTGATTGGAATCCATAGTGCTAGCTGGGGACGGGGAAATATTAGCAAGTTATGTGATCATATCCTGCTTTACATGCATCATAGCTCATCCCACACATCACGTATGGTATAGCCTGACCATTTACATGCCTCATAGCCTATTATATTTGATTAGCCTGACTTTTGCTCGTATTATAGCTAACCAGATGGTTAGCCTGAACTCACATGTATTATAGCCAATCATATATAACAAGCCTGATCTAGTCCCAAGTCGATCACATAGCAAACTGATATTTTATGACACTTAGCCAGTATTTTTATTTCTTGATCTTGTATATTCATTTCTAGTACTCACATACTTCTGTTTCACTGCTAGTTAGTTCCATATGATGATTACATGTCTCTCCAGTATTCCTCATTTTCTAGTATTTCTTTTATCATGTATTTCCTTGCACTGTTTTATAGTTTTTATCAATATAATTAAAATTGTTGTTAGTGTTTGTGCTTCGCTCCAATCCTGACTGGATAATATTTTTTAGAGGATCTTGAGAATTTTTGTCCTACCCATTATGGTCCAGGAGTAGATGGTGATTACATCCCGGAGATTCCAAAGGAGTCACTCCACATAGAGGAGACACTACCCGCAGTCGTTTAGACAACACTTAACCTAGTTTAATTATGTATGGGATTGTTCTAACTTTGAGACTTTGGTTGTATTATGATGAGACTTATTTATGTTGAGATAACTAGACTTTAGACTTTTGTTATTTGAGTTGTCTTCTAGACTTATGTCAGAACTTCTTTATATCTTTCATATCTTATCGTGCCATTACCTTCTTATAGTTATTGTGATTGAGTACCTTATGAATTGATGATCATTTGCATACTCATTATTTCTCCTTATGGAGTTGAGATCATTGACAGGTTATGTTGTGAGTTGTGTTAGTATTTTTGAGACCTAGACAACGTTCTACCGCCGATGCTGCGGCGTAGGTTGGACGTACCCATGTCTCATGTCCAAATTTTGGGTGCGGGTCGTGACACGTTTTTAGTGTTGTCCTATGCAGGTCGAGAAGAGTAAGATTAGGTCGTAACTAGTGCATTATCGTAGTAGTGCTCAGACTTGGAGTACTATTACGAGCAGGAGATAGGGTATAAATGAGAGTATGCTCAGTCACAACTAAAAAAGTTTTAAATTTATTTTTCTATTCTGAATAATTGCTTCTTTTAAGTTTTACTGTCCTTTTTTGATGATATCGTATCTTTGACCTTTGGAGAGTCTAAAATTACATGTTCATGTAGGAGTTTTTGCAGCTTTCCGGGGTCCTCTTCCCCCACCTGTCCAGAGGGTTGTCCCGGCTGTCATTGAGGACCTTCCACCACCACAGATTCAATTTCCAAGAGGTGTGCCCGCTGACGGGGTACAGAAGTTCGTATTGATCTAGGACATTGTGAACGCTCAGATGACGTCGGCAGAGGCTCAGCGAGTTCAGGCTGAGGCACAGAGGGTGCAGGCAGAGGCGAACCAAGCGCAGACTGAGATGATAAGGGATATCATGGAGAATTTCCATCAAGTGGCTCTCCAGGTAGTGGAGAGAGTCGCACAACAATATCCTGGCCAGCAGCAGCAACAACAGAGACCAGGCACTATAGTGGACATCAAGAGGATGATGCCTCGGGAGTTCAAGGGTATTGAGGTGATACTCTACACCGACGACTGGCTGGAGGACATAAAGAGAAACTTGCGCTTGGCTCAGATTCTAGAGAGTATGCAGATAGAGGCCGCCGGCAGCCAGATGTTCTATATCGCGTTGACTTGGTATCGTACGGAGCTGAGACTTATTGCTAGAGGACTTACTTGAGAGGATTTCAAGAAGCTTTCTAAGGAGAAGTTCTTTCCCAACATGGCATTGGGAGCCTTGGAGAGTCAGTTCCATGACTTGGTCCAAGGAAATATGTAAGTCGATGAGTACGCCGCAGAGTTTTGCCGCTTCAGTCGTTTGGTACCATCGATGATTCGGGACCCAGTAGACCGAGCCGAAAAGTTCAGGAAGGGGCTTATGAGAGTTATCAAGTCTCATACTTTTGGACGTCGTGCTGCTACCTTTGAGGGCATTCTGATGGATGCCTAGATTGCTGAGGATGATTTGGACCTCAGAACCAAGAGAGGATGCGACATTTCTGGATGAACGAGTGGTAGCGTAGGACCGACCAAGCGTCCCCACTTTCAGCAGCAACAGAGGCCGTATCAGCACCAGCAGCACCAGACACCAGCTCGAGGACATATCTAGCAGCAGCCGCAGAGGCAAACCGAGCCTGCTGTCTAGTATGCGTACTGCGGGAAGGCGGGATACACGAGAGACATCTGCAAAAAGAGGATGGGTACATGTTTGTCTTGTGGATCGTCAGCGCACCAGTTGAGAGATTGTCCGTCTATTCAGACTCGTCCAGGTCAGGGTGGAGCAGCCACTCAGAGGGGACCTGCCAGAGCACCTACTGCACCACGAGGCCAGCATAGGGTACCACCACTTTTGCCACAGCAGTAGAGGTTTGCCCAGCACCAGCAGCAGCAGAGAGGTGCACCCCAGGGACGAGCGTATGCCATGACGGTCGAGGAGGTCGAGCCAGCAGAAGACGTGATATCAGGTTCAGTTCTTCTCGATTCCCTTCCAGCACTTGCATTATTTAATTTTGGCGCTTTCCATAGTTTCATATCTGTATCTTATGATCTTAAGCATTGTTTAGAGGCGGAACCCTTAGATAGAACTTGCAAGATCACGAATAGCGGAGGCATTATCCTAGTTAGTGGTTTTTGCAAGGGCCGAAGAGTTTCATTGGGAGGCTGAGAGTTGAGTGTGTGCTTACTCGTAATGCCACTTTCGGGTTACGATATTGTACTCAGGATGGATTGGTTGAGTAGGCACCATGATACTATAGATTGTCGTGGAGGCAGAGTGATATTTTGAAAGCCAGGAGCGCCAGAGTTCGTGGTCGCCCGAGGAGTAGCGGAGCACAACAGGGGCATCTTTTGTGGAGCCAGGATGGAAGAGAAGGAGTTGCCACATCCTTTGATAGCAGAGTTCCTGGATGTCTTTCTAGAGGAGTTGCTAGGTTTGCCGCCAGACAGAGATATCGTGTTCTCTATAGACTTGGTGGCAGGGGCAGAGCCAATATCACAATACGTCTATAGGGTCAACAACAGCGAGATGACGGAGTTGAAGAAGCAGGTCGACGAGTTGCAGGATAAGGGCATCATCAAATCCAGTTCATCACCGTGGGGATCTCCGATATTGTTCGTACCGAAGAAGGATGTGTCGGTATGCATGTGTCGACTATAGAACCCTGAACAAACTCACTATCAAGAATAAATACCCGCTGCCGAGGATAGATGATCTCTTCGATCAGTTGAGCTGAGCGAAGGTATTCTCAAAGATAGACTTAAGGCCAGGCTACCCCCAGGTAAACGTGAAGAAAGAAGACATTCTGAAGACAGTTTTTCGGACTCGATATGGCCAGTTTGAGTTCATGGTGATGCCGTTTGGGTTGACTAATGCACCGACAGTATTCATGAACCTGATGAACAAGGTGTTCCATCAGTACCTTGACAAGTTTGTGGTGGTATTCATCGATGACATTCTTGTGTATTTAAGGACCCCAGAGGAGCATGATGAGCACCTGAGGATAATTTTGGAGACTCTAAGAAAAGAGAAGCTTTACGGGAAGCTTTCAAAGTATGAGTTCTTCCTTGACAAGGTTGAATTCCTTGGGCATGTGGTGACGGGTGACGGGGTCTCAGTTAACCCGAAGAAGATCGTGGCAGTAGAGTCGTAGGCTACTCCCAGTTCAGTGGCTGAGATCAGAAGTTTTCTCGGACTAGCAGGTTACTACAAGAGGTTTGTACAAGACTTCTCCAGGATTGCAGAGCCGATGACTAGACTGACCAGGAAGGATATAGATTTTTTCTGGACGGAGGATTGTCAGGCCGTATTTGATGAGCTAAAGAAGAGATTGATGACAACTCCATTATTGACGTTGCCATCGGGGACAGGTGGATTAACTATCTACAGTGATGCTTCAGGGAAGGGTTTGGGTTGCATTCTTCAGTAGCATGGGAAGGTAATTGCCTATGCTTCCAGGCAATTATGTCCTCATAAGAAGAACTACCCTATCCACAATTTGGAGTTGGTAGCGGCTATATTTGCTCCAAAGCTGTGGAAACACTATCTATATGAAGAGCGTGTGGAGATCTTCACCGACTACAAAAGCTTGAGGTATGTGTTTATACAGAAATAGCTGAACATGAGGTAGATGAGGTAGTTGGAGTTGATAAAGGAATTCGAAATTTTATTGTGCCACCACCCAGGAAAGGCCAACATAGTTGTCGATGCCTTGAGCAGGTATCTGATGGCTATGTACTTGATGACAGACATACACTTGTTGGCTGACCTTGAGAGCTTGGGAATTGAGATGCTAGTTCCTGGTATCGAGATTCAGATATGGGGATTACAGATACAGTCCAAGCTGATGGACAGAATCAGGACTATACAGTATGATGATGAGGCTCTGAGGAGTATCAGAGCACATGTTCAGATATTATTATCATAGGACTTTACTATTACTGATGATGGATCGTTACGGCACGGTACTAGGATATGTGTGCCAAGCGGGGAGCTGTGTAAGAAGATTTTGCAGGAGACGCATCGCTCTCAGTACTTGATGCATCCAGGTGCCAACAAGATGTATCGAGACCTGATGTATGGTGGTATGGTATGAAGTGCGAGGTAGCGCGCTTCATATCGATGTATTTAGTATGACAGCAACTATTGGCGGATAGACAGAGGCCAGGTGGATTGCTTCAGCCTTTACTCATCCCAGATTGGAAGTTGGAGCATGTGAATATGAATTTTGTTTCGGGGCTTCCACGTTCTCCAGGAAAAGACGTAATTTGGGTCACCGTAGATAGGTTAACCAAATCAGCCCACTTCTTACCATTCAAAGTGGGTACATCGACGGAGAAGCTAGGGAGATGTATGTGCGGCAGATTATCAGATTATATGGGGTTCCTGTGAGCATCGTCTCGGATCGGAATAATCGTTTCACTTCTCACTTCTAGAGGAGTTTGTAGGCTAGCTTGGGCACTCGGCTCTAGTTCAGTACCGTATATCATCCCCAGACAGACGAAAAATCGGAGAGGACTATTCAGACTCTCGAGGATATGCTACGTACTTGTGTTCTGGATCTCGGAGGTTCTTGGGAGGATCATCTACACCTGGTAGAGTTTGCTTATAACAACAGCTACCAGGGCAATATTGAGATGTCACTGTAAGCCCCTTCATTTTAGAATAGGGATAATTTGGTAATTTATAATTATTTTTATTATTTTGTTTAGTTAGAAAGATTTAAAGAATTAATTTCTAAAATTCTTTTTAATATATATGACACTTTGCCATGGCTTTGATATTTTGTGCCATGGCTTTGATATTTTGAGCAATGCACGACCTTTTTTCTTCTAACAAAATTTATAATATCAATCTTGATTGAGTCCAATATAGTTGAAACATGGATGTTGCAATTATTTGATCTCTCCCATGCTCCAAAAATATTGACGAACGTCTAGAATTACGATTACCGTAAAATTGCCTCCTTTTGACTCGAACTTGACCCAAACCCAACTCAAACACATGTAGGCATGTAGTGCATCCAAATATCTCCATGAATATATATATATATATATATATATATATATATATATATATATATATATATATATATATACATTAATTTATTTCTATTTATAGGAGATCTATCTACAGAATGTGGTATATGTGGCATCCTAGTTGGCAAATAACTATCTAACCAATTTGCTAACCAACCCAACTACCAAATCTTATCCAATCCCAACCATAACAACCAACCCCCTCTCATATTCGGCCAAGATCAGCCCCCCTTATGGCCGACCCTTTAGCACTAGGAAACCCCCTCCTATGTTTAAATCTATTTAAAATGCTCATATATATATATCAACTTATCACCAAACCCTAATCCTAAAACCTAATATAATTATTTCTCCCCCTCCTAGCATCCAGCCACCCTCTCTTCTCCTTCCTTCCAGCCGATCCTAGCAGCCCCTCTCCCTCCTTTTACCCCCACAACTCCCCCATCAACTTCTACATCATAAACACTCATTTTTCACCATCTCTCCATCCAAACACCATTAAACCTCCAAGAAGAACCCCATCTTCCCCATAAATATATTAATAATCCATTTTCATCTTCAACAATCCATCAAGAAGGGAGTAGCAAGCCAATCACAAGCAAGAAGGAGTGTTTCTTGGATAAGAAGAAGCACCATCATCTAATCCTCCAAAGTTTTCGATAAATCTTTAATCATTCTTTCTCAAATTTCATGGCATGATCCTTTTAGGTTATGTAAAATTATTGATTTAGAACCCATATTTTGCAATCTTTTTCTCATATTAGAAAATATGACTTTTTATTGTAGTTTGGTGATAATTCGCTTGTCGGTAGAACTAGTTTGAGACTTTTAATGCGATTACTTGAGGGGATCGTTATTAATTTTTTAAAAATGAGTTAATAGGTATTTAATTACTATAAACTAATTATTTTAAAATTATTTTTATTATTTTAAAGTCAAATCTGAACCCTATAATTAAGGGCCACTAGCCTAGGTTTTTGGGTGATTTTGAGGCAATGTTTTGCTAGTAAATAGAGGATGATTTGGATGTAACAAAGAGATAAATATTTTCTGAGATTAAATCAGAATATAATAGGATATAAAATAATTTTTCATAAATATAAACCATACTAATGGACTGGCAATGTCTCGAATAAGTTTCGGACAAAACTAGTCAACCTAAAGTAGCCATAATCTTGAAATATGTTTATTTTGTCAAATCTGAATTTTTTTTTAGGAGGGTAGACTTGTCACTACCACATTTCTAGAGTTGGGGCATAGTTGTATTTTGCAATATTTATATATATGGTATTATAGTTACATAATATGTATAATATGATATTTATTATTATTAATAGTATGGGTTAGTGGACTAGATATTTTGGGACCATTAGACTCAAACCCTAGACTAGATATTTTTGGACACACTAGTTAATCCCCTTTCCATTTAATTAGAAATTTGTTAAACCTTCACTTGGAATTAAACCCCACTTATTGAATAACTCTTCATGAAAAAACATTGAGGGCAAATGGGACATTGTGCATTACCCAAGCCCTAGGTTATGTGGCTGGCCTATATAGGAGAGAGGGAGCCTCCCTCTAGCTCATTCATTAGCTCATGAAAATTACTAGATTTAGTTCTTCCCCAAAACACCTTTATTCCTCCACCAAATTTCAGAAATTAAACCCAAATCCCTCTCATTTTTCTCATCTAAGAAGCCTAGAAGCTTAGGTTTCAAGGAGCATTGGAGAAGAAGATGTTTGACTATAGAACCCTTGACTTTGCATTGGAAATCCATCTTCCAAGAGGTAAAATTCTGAAATATCTCCTTTTAATTCTGTTTTAATTATTTTTTTAACCATTAGGAGCCCACCCATGGTCTAGGAATAGCCACAAGGGGAGAGAATGAGTCTCTGGGTTTCCATGGTGTTTCTTCATGAAGTTGTGTTCATATTTGGGATTTTGTGTTTAAGAATGTGTTTTCCCTATTTTTTTCATAATAACTAATTACATAGATATATATAATTATATATGATAGGTATATATGTCATTAGTTACATATTGGGGGTTTTGGCATGAGTGTATCATGAGTATCTTGATTAGTGCACTCAAAGTGTTTGATAAATTGACTTTTATGGAAATGTGCCTATTAGATGTTTTCTTGTTATATATATATATATATATATATATATATATATATATATATATATATATATATATATATATTGGTGTATACGTATGTTGCATATGCCATGGGATATTGGAATATGAAGTGACTGCATCGTGGGGGACAGTGTCTGATACACACTGATACCTGGTTGTAGGCCAAGCAACAAAAACCTGGGAGTTATGTGCAGTCGGGTCACTGATACTTTGTATCATAGGGCTAAGATGTGTTCACATAAGTGAACATGAGTACCATGGGGTTTCTTCAATTGGTTAGAGCATGGTGCAAGCAGCGATGTTGTTGTGTTGCAACAGTTGTATGCGCTGCATAGTAGCAATGAGGTAAATTGGTCGGGTAGACTACATTGTAGGCAGTGACTAGCAGCAGCAGTATTAAAGCTTAGCTTCATAGAAATAACAGTAGGTAATAGCGAGCTCGGGTTGGATATTGTGAGAGTGTGTAACAGTCATTCATGGTGTGTGTTGGTGTTTCAGTTACATTAATAATTATCTATGTGTGATTGCAGCAACCCACAGTAGGGTGTGTAGCCTAGTTAAGATTGTTGTTCTAGTAGATTGGGGAGACATTGGGATTGGTTGTTCAAGTGTTGCAAGCCTGGAGGGGTGTGGCTGTGATGGTTGAAGGAGGAAAGGGAGTTCAGTAGGAGCTCGAGTTGAAGCTAATCAAGTGTGTGGGTTGTGCATCAGGTATTTGATAATGGGAAGAAAAATTGGTTCAGTTGCAGCAAGTTGCAACAAGTCATTCCTGCACTGAGAGTGTGTAGCAGGAACACTAGAGTGAGGGGAATTGTGATTATGTGGTGAATTCTTTGGTATGTGTTAAAGAGTGTCAATATTGGTATCAATTTTAGCATGGGTATGAGTAAGTGTGTTTCCAGGATGTGTGAGTGTGCATCCCTGTGCATACATAAAGAATTATGGGTAGAAATATGGGTTAGAGTATATAGTGTTATTTGACTTGTGTTCCAGTATGCATGTATTGGAGCAATTGTTAGAAGCTCATGAGTGAGGAAATTTCACCTATTGTTTCAAATCGGATGTGCAAAACATGGGAACACTGTGATTTGTATCTTCAGTGTATCGTGATAGGTATCAGTAAGAGTAAGTGCCAATTTGGAGTATCATGACTATATAAATATAGTGATGGGTAAATTCATTTATATTAAATATCTCTACATACCCAGATAGAGGAGTATTACTTAGTAGTATCCAGGGTGTAGAAATATACAGGTAAGGGACCGGGTCTGCTACTCTGCACTGCAACTAAGTTGCAGTTATGTTATACTACAACCTGGCAGCAGTATGGGTAAGTTCAGGGTGTCTAATGATAGTTAAGTGCAAGTATAGGTGTTTTTGGGTTTTGAGAGTGTACCGAAGTTGTGCCTGTGAGGGTATAACAAGCATTGGTGACAAAGAATACATGGGTATCATTGAGGTATGAAATGCTTTGGACAAGTGAGATAGTTAGTGTGGGGTAATATGATACCATGAGTAAGGTAAGGGTTGAGTTGTTGAGTTAGGATACCAAGTTATCGAGTATAATACCAAGGTATGGAAGGGGGTATGTGTTATAGCAAGCACATATGAGTTAGTATAGTATTTGAGTTGGGATAGTATATGATATTAGTATACAAGCGTTATATATATACATTTAATATTGGTATTAGCATATATGTGTATAGTTATGACCTAGTATTAACTAGTATACCCTAATACGAATTAAAATACCTAGAGACAACCTAGCATTGACTTCATATTAGTTAGTATAACTTGTCTTAGTAGGAATAGTTAGTATAAACTAAGGCATTTTAGTATTGACCCAGGAAACCTAGTATAACAAGACTTTGACCTAGTTTTAGCCTAGAAATTATATTTCAAGCTAGTTAATCCCTTTTTATCATTCCAAACACCAATTTTAACATTAATATTTGATATATAGGTCATTGTGATTCCATCTTGGATATTGATCCTCATTCGTTGCTCGAGACCACATGCGAGTACATTCTCTGACAGTTTTTATTATTTTGATCATTACAATGATTCTAGTTGTAGTTTATACTTAATTTTGACACAGTGGATACACGGGATAGCATCATAGATACTTTTCATGAGGAGTCATGATTGGAATCCATAGTGCTAGCTGGGGACGGAGAAATATTAGCAAGTTATGTGATCATATCCCGCTTTACATGCATCATAGCTCACCCCATACATCACGTAGGGTGTAGCCTGACCATTTACATGCCTCATAGCCTATTATATATGATTAGCCTGACTTTTGCTCGCATCATAGCTAACCAGATGGTTAGCCTGACCTTACATGTATCATAGCCAATCATATATAACAAGCCTGATTTAGTCCCAAGCTGATCACATAACAAACTGATATTTCATGACACTTAGCCAGTATTTCTATTTCTTGATCTAGTATATTCATTGCTAGTACTCACATACTTCTGTTTCACTGTTAGTTAGTTCTATATGTTGATTACATGTCTCTCCAGTATTCCTTATTTTCTAGTATTTCTTTCATTATGTATTTCCTTGCACTATTTTATAGTTTTTATCAATATAATTAAAATTACTGTTTGTGTTTGTGCTTCGCTCCAATCCTGACTGGATAATATTTTTCAGAGGATCTTAAGGATTTCTGTCCTACCCATTATGGTCCAGGAGTAGATGTTGATTACATCCCGGAGATTCTAGAGGAGCCACTCCACATAGAGGAGACACTACCCACAGTCGTTTAGATATCACTTAGCCTAGTTTAATTATATAAGGGATTGTTCTAACTTTAAGACTTGGGTTGTATTATGATGAGACTTATATATGTTGAGATAGCTAGACTCTAGACTTTTGTTATTTGTGTTGTGTTCTAGACTTATGTCAAAACTTCTTTATATCTTTCATATCTTATCGTGCCATTACCTTCTTATAGTTATTGTGATTGAGTACCTTATGAATTGATGATTATTTGTATACTCATTATTTCTTCTTATGGAGTTGAGATCATTGACAGGTTATGTTGTGAGTTGTGTTAGTATTTTTGAGACTTAGACATCGTTCTATCGCCGATGCTGCGGCGTAGGCTAGACGTACCCACGGCTCATGCCCAAATTTCGGGTGCTGGTAGTGACATTTCTGCGGGAGGCATTTCAGTCGATCCAAAAAAAGTTGAAGTTATCGTCGAGTGGAAGCGTCCTGCATCCATTAGTGAGATTCAAAGCTTTCTCTGGCTAGCGGACTACTACAGGCATTTCGTGAAAGACTTTTCCAAATTAGCTCACCTCTGACTCGCCTCACACAGAAAGGATTCGTATTCGAGTGGTCCGCCGACTGCGAAGCCTCGTTTGAAGAGTTACAACAATGCCTCACCTCTACCCCTATACTTGCACTACCAGACGAGACCTCAGGATTCCAAATATTTAGTGACGCATCAGGGCAGGGCTGGGTTGTGTACTCATGCAGCATGATAGGGGATAGCCTACGCATCCAGACAATTAAAAAAGTACGAGAAAAATTACCCTACACATGACCTGGAACTAGCGGCAATTGTATTCGTGCTAAAATTGTGGCGACACTACCTCTATGGAGTGGCTTGCCGAATTGACACTGATCACAAAAGCTTGAAGTACCTATTAATCCAAATAGACCTTAACCTATGACAACGACGTTGGCTAGAATTGATCAAAGACTATTACTTGACGATCGACTACACACCTAGCAAAGTAAATGTTGTTACGGATGCGTTGAGTCGAGTATTTGCGGGATCCCTATCCGTTGATCGCAAGTTACAAAGAGTCTTTGAGGAAATGGGCATTGAACTCCGAATTCGATATCGCGGTACACGATTTGCTCAGATGTGATTCGTACCCAACCTGTTAGAGAGAGTCATATCTACTCAGAGGGATGACCCATTCCTAAGGAAAATCTGCGAGCAGATTATAGCGGAGAAGGCAAAGGACTTTGTAGTAGATAAGAATTGAGTGTTGCAAGTGAAGGGAAGGCTATGCGTCCCCAATGACGCAGAACTCAGAAATGAGATCCTTGCTAAAGCTCACTATGCAGCCTATACAGCCCATCCCGGGAGAACAAAGATGTATAAAGACCTTCGCACTATTTTCTGGTGGCACGACATGAAGAGAGATGTGGCGCTCTTCGTTTCGCAATACATAACCTGTCAGAGGATAAAAGTAGAACATCAGAGACCGGGCAGAGAGATGCAAAATCTTGCTATTCCGGAATAGAAATGAGAGCACATAAGTTTGGACTTCATTGTTGGCTTGCCAAAGACGCAACGGAGGAACGACACAGTCTAGGTCATCGTCGATTGGTTAACCAAGTCATCATACTTCATTGCCATTAAAGTTACTTGGAGCATCGATCGCCTCGCCCAGACCTACCTTGATGAGATAGTTCGGCTGCACGGAGTGCCAGTTCTATAGTGTTAGATCGGGACGGACGATTCCTATCACGTTTCTGGGAGAGCCTTCAGTCAGCAAAGGGGACCAAGTTAAAGTTTAGCTCAGCTCAGCCTACCATCCACAAACTGATGGCCAAACAGAGCGGGTGAATCGGGTACTCGAAGATATGCTTCGTCTCTGTGCAATCGATTCAAAGTCAAGTTGGGACGTCCACCTACCGTTGGCCGAATTTGTATATAACAACAGTTATCAGTCCAGCATCCAAATGACTCCGTACGAGGCTCTGTATGGGCGGAAGTGTAGGTCACCGATCTGGTGGGATGAAGTTGTGGGGCATCAAATCCTTGGGCCGGAACTAGTTGAACAAACAGTCCAAAATGTTCGGTTGAGCCGAGAGAGAATAAAAGTAAAACAAAGCCGGCAGAAGAGCTTTGCCGACATTCGTCGTCGACCCCTTGAGTTCTTCGAAGGTGACCATGTGTTTTTAAGGGCCTCGCCCATGCGAGGAGTTATGAGATTCGGAGTAAAGGGAAAGTTAAGTCCGAGATTCATTGGCCCATTTGAAGTCATCAAGCGAGTCGCTCCCTTTGCCTATCAAATTGCATTGCCACCAGCCTTGTCAGGCGTGCATAATATTTTTCAAGTGTCACAGCTTAGGAAGTACGTGCACGACTCGAACCACGTGGTAGATTTTGGTCAGCTGAATCTGTAGGCATACTTGTCGTACGTCGAAGAGCCCATTCAGATCTTAGATCGGAAAGAGAAGCAGTTACAGAATCGTGCAGTCTCGCTTGTGCGCGTTCTTTGGCGAAACCACACGGTCGAGGAGTCAACCTGGGAACTCAAATCGAACATGAAGGAAAATTTTTCCTCATTATTTCTTAGGGGTAGGTTCTATTCCTAAGATTCGAGGATGAAACTTTTTGTTAGTTGGTTAATATGTAGTACCCCGTTTCCCCTATTCAGGGAGCACGGCTAAAAATTACTTGCTATCGTTCAATCGGGACATATTTAATCAAGATTATTTTCTCGTTATGGATTGGTTTCTTCGGAATCATGTCCCACATTCAACGAATCGTGCCTCAAGGAAGGACTCGACGGCAGAGTCGAGAGGAGCCTTTCTGTTGTGCTGGTTTTTTTGCCCGTTTTCGATGCGCTTGGTTGTTTTCTTGTTAGTTTTGTGACTTGCGTTTTCTTGAACGGTTTTGATGGATTTTATTGTCTTTGTTCTTTAGATTTCTCATTTCGTATCGAACCCTTGGAGACCGAAGCAGGAGATATTGATCATCTTTTTGTACGTGTAGGTGATCGTGTAGGTGACGCACAAGCGGTGTCTTGAAGATATCCCCTTTCTCTCTCCCGATTCACCAACTTGTGAGTGGCTTTACTTCCGATTAGCACCCTTCTTCCAAATTTTTATCCTTCGTAACCTGACTCGTTTATGCGTTCCGATCCACGATACTATAAAAATAATAAAATTGAGTCAAGATAAAAAGAAGAAATAGACTTGAAACAATTAATGCTAGTCACCTAAAGTCACTAAACGATCACTTTGTTGCGAGCTTGTCTGCTATGCATATGCTTAATTATGTTTTAGTTGTAGCTAGAACTTATTTATCTATAATTGTTCAATGTGTAGTTCAAATTGTAATGTGGTCATTGAGCAAGGTAGCATATACTATAGAATATGCATGATGTTCATTTACTTATATTGCCTTGAAGTGCTTCATTTGATAACTTAGTTTGTAGATGATGCATGGTCAATGAAAACTTGTGCACAAGAGATGTAGTTCTATGAACGGTCGCCGGGGCACTGAGATCGCTTCGGCCTGGGTGGAATATTTGCTAGTGTAGTCCTAGCATTATATGGGTCCGTGCGTCCGCCAAGGGCTAGCTATTCGAAGCGGAATGTCAGCCGACCCATCTCTCATCCGACCAAGTGATATGCTATGTATATTTAAACTGTGAAAACTAACTATGTCTTTGTGGTAGGGAGGGCCATGGTAAGTTGTGTACAGGTGGTTCAGACGGTGTAGGTAAAGGTCATCGAATGGTGGCACATTTTATTATGTCCTTTTATTCTATCTCATATATAAAAGATTGAACTAAGGCAAGATAGAAAGATCACATAATAATAATGTTACATGTTCACATGAATACAATGTCGATTTGGTATGTTGGGTTAGCTCGCCCTCACGGGTACTTTTTGAAGTACTGACTCTCGTTGTAGCAGGTTCCCCGAGCCTTCCACTGATCTGGCGTGTTCGTGTTTGTGACTTTTGGAGCGCAAGTACATAATCTCAAGGAGCTCGCACATACCCTTTTGAAGCTCCTAGGCGATGGTACTAACACGCACCCAAGGTGGTTTGCTCTTTTAAAATATTAGTAAGGGATGTAATGTATGGATCGGCTATCTCATTTTGCGTCCAAGTTGTACGATCATGCGACATCCTTATTAATTTTGAGTCAAGAGACTGTAACCTGATGTTCATTATCAATAAAGATAACTTTTCTATATTCAATGTGTGATCTCTCTTTTGCGTACTCTATTGCATATGTTTCTAAAGTATATCATTATGCCTAGGCCTTGTGCGGACGTGCCTTACGCTTGCACGATATCATGTCCGGGGGACGATTATCTATTTAGCAGAAATCGGGATGTGACAGGCCATGCGGTTAGGGGCGCATGCGGCCAGGGTCCTTGCTGCAAGCAAGTTAATTTGAGCGAGTCAAGTGTGGAGGGTACGAGGGCTGCTGTTGGTGGCTCAGTGTGGTACTTTCTGCTCTGTGTTGTACAACGCGCAGGCGGCGCAGGCGGCTCGTGGCTCTCTGTGCCACGCGGCTAGAGCTTTCGGTGCCTAACGACGCTGTCTGCTTTGTGCAGTACAGCGGCACAGGCGGCCTGGTTTTTTTCTCAGGCCGCATGGAAGCTGAAATACTCTTTAAATAGAGGCTCTCCTCTTTCATTTAGTATGCTGAAAAAATTAAGAGAGAAAAATTGAGAGCACCAGCAGGACCTACGGCAGCAGTTAGCATCATTCCAAAGGAATCTTTCGAGTGATCCGATGGTGACCAAGAGCGTTCCAGAAGTTCTTGTGTGAACTTACTTGATCTCGGGACAGATCGTTGTATAGCGCGAATCTTGCCTTGAGCTCTAGTGGTTTTGATCACCCCAGTAGGGGTTCCCTTCTTTGTTTTTCTGCTCTTGTTTCCGTTCTTCTCGGTGTAGCGTCTAAGAACGTAAAGAGAAGATCAGTTTTCTGATTCTTATTATATTTGCATTTTCTTTGGGTTGTCAGTTTATAACATGTTACTTGTTCATTGCTTCTGTGGGGTTGTGTGTTACTGTAGAGGAACTCTTGTGTGAATCTCAGTGCACCAACTTCTCTTCTGGAGTTTGTAGAGACAAACTCTTGTGTGAGTCTCTACTTTGTGGCTACCTCTTCTTCTTTGATCTGACTTCGGGAATAATATAACTAAACTTTGTTACCTTTTGATAGTGTCCAACTTCAATTTGGATCATCTCCACTAAAATTTGTAGACGTGTGAAAATGATGAAGTCAGTAGTTTAGTCCCACGTTATCAAGGAAGTGGAAAGAAATTATTTTAGATCTTACATTAAATTTTTTTTTTAAGACATATGCCCAATCTAATATCATTCTGTCCAATCCAATTTTATTCCCTACATCTTGTATTATTTTGCCCAATCTAATATCATTCCGTCCAATCCAATTTTATACTCTAAATCTTGTATCATTCCGTCCAATTCAATTTTATTTCCTACATCTTGTATTAGAGTCAAAAATTACGAAGTTGATTTGGACGACTCTAATTGATTCAACGTATATCTTATCTGTCAACTCCGTTTCGAATTGTATCGTATTTCTTACAAAATTTTGGATTGTTTTGTCTAAAAGATGTAGTCCCTAAAAATATTCACATAAATTACCTTAAATTTGGACGTCCACCCATGAATTCAAGGACGGAATGAGCCCTCTACTTTCTGTAGATGAGGATAAATCTAAATACCACAGGTATTTGAGTAAATCTTGACTTTATCACTAAAAATAAACTATAAAAAAAATCAAGAAATTAAAATGGTTCATGGATCATGGTGGAGCTAAACATTCCACTCGTTGGAGAAGAGAAATTTATAACATATACTTCAACTTAGCCTTGGGTTTACCCCTCATTTTTTTTCTTCGAAAGTGGAAATATACTTTAAGGATGAGTTTGATTGCAATGTAAAAAAATATGTAAAAAAATTAATTAATTCCACAGAATTATTTTTTTAGAAAAAAAAATTCATAAAAATTTCAAAAACTTTCATGAAATATTTAATTTGGTATTTGATTGCTACTATTTTCCACGAAAATAATCATTTTTCATGAAAAATAATATTTTTCTATGGATTTGACAAGTTTTATTTTCCACCATTTTAAAAAAAAATATAAAAAAAAAATATTTTTTTGAAAAATGATTCCATAAAAAATATAAGCTATCAAATACTACAATTGGTGTAAAATTTGTGATAAAAATATTTTTTATGAAAAAAAAGCTCAATCAAATACAGCCTAAGAGTAATTAAAAAAAAAGTATATAAAGTAAGATTTTGTGATCAGAGCATTGTACATCCCCACCTATGTAGGTCGACAGCAAATTGTACCTAAAAATAGTAAAAATTATGAATTAACATTGTTTACGGGTGGTAAATTAACTAGTTGTTACAAAACCTCTCTTTCCACCCTACAAAAACCAAGAAGATTTGAGAGGTTCCCTCGAAATTAGCTTTACCAAGTATAAACCTTGAAACGTGCATGAGTTGGCCATGATAGAGCACACAGATTTGCTCCATTGCAACTATGTGCAATGTACATTTATCCACAGTTGGCACACAATGACAAAACTGCATATACATACAACCAACCACAAAGACCGGCTAGTCAGTCTGCCAAAACCAAAATGTGATGGAAGAAGTGTCGACAGACGTTCACAAGAACGTACAGCTAGCTTGGCTTCTCCCCCACAGTCCACTTGCCATGTGGTTGTCATTCAAAAAAAAAAGGAAAAATAAAAAAAAGCTTTTTATTGAGATCCTTGCTAGAGTTTGGAGTACTTGACAGTGCCCCCCGTGAAGAAATTATGTTCTTTTCTACCGACGTGGCAGAGGTCCATATGGCCCTTTGGTGTATCCGTGAACTCCTCCACTCCTTCCCATGCTGGCCACAACATCTTTCTGGTTATTAGAGTAGAATATATTGGTGTCTAATGAATGAATGCATGTGAAATTATATGCATATATTAGCTACACATATCTAATATGAGATAATATTAATATAACTAATCTATTTTTTTTTTTTTTATGTCACAAACTTCTAGATCTCTCCAGCAAATGCCATTGGCTATTAGACTTTCCCTTCATGAACTACTCTTACGTATTTAGGACAGAGCTATACTCGACTACTCCATTGTTTTCTCAATAAGCATGTCCCTGCAGGGAACTGCATGTTAGGGTGGATGGACTCTCAATCAAGATATCACAAAATATAATTGGAAAAGTACAATTAAGATTTGCTTTTTTTCATTCAAGTTAAATCATAGGACATGCATATATAAGGATATTTATAGAAATCTGATCATGTCTTCTCGGACTCCTAATTCATGAGCATTTGTTTTCTTAACACATTTTTTTTTTTTTCCAGCTGTTGGCCCTCTGACGCAGTCGGTGATCCAAGTCATATAAAAGCCAAATAACAGGAAGAGTAAAGGTGGAGTTTGGTTCGTGGATCTGAAATGCAGAACTAGTCAAAATCTGAATTTTTATCCGCTTCAAGTACTGTTTGGTTGAAAAATTTACAGATAAGATTTAATGCGATTTGACTTGAACAGTAAATCTTCTCAATCATGAAATCAGAGTTTTGACATCGATTTTTTTTTTTCGAAGTGAAACGCGAAAGTGAAAAATCTCCATTCTCACATCGTGCATTTAGTTGAAGGACCACTTTCTCTATATTTTAACAATTTTTTTTTTACTATTTATGTCACTTCAATAAAAAGTTACACGTTCTTAATCACTTCAATAACCAACCAAACACAAAACTTTTAGAAATTTTCACTTCTAACCTCCACTTAGGGGCTGTTTAGATGCTTGTAACTCCTCGAAAGTATGAAAGTGTCACTTTCAATATGTTGTAATGCAGTGCACTTGTAATGAAAGTGTGAATGTATCACTTTCCAAAATATGTTTGGATACATAGTATTTTTTTCTCCTACAACTAAGAAATAAAAAATGACACTTTAAGCTGCAATGAAATGTCATATCATAACTACTTATCGTGGAGTTGCAAGAAATATCCAAACATTGAACCAGCCTACACCAATCGTCAATTGCAAAGAAAGTGACAGTTTCAAGTCACTTTCAATACACTCTCACCTATCCAAACAACCCCTTCTTCAAATTAACCAAACGAAAGATTTTTTTTTACTTCGCTCCACTTCGTTCTACTTCACTGTAATGTGTACGAAAAATATCGATTTTTGAATTTTTTTACTTTGTCGTACTTCACCAAACAAAACAGTTCCAAAAAACAAGTAGTCATGGTGTGGAAAGAACTTCACTATTTTAGAGAGATAAACCTTAAGCAATTGATATAACATATTAAAACATGTTTTTGAAGATTTTATGAAAATATTTTATAGATAGCCCATATGCTGAAAATGTAAAATATGAAGAGAAATACAGGTGAACTTAATTTCTCATAGAATTAAAATTACCTAAAGAAATCTGTTTGCCCTCTTCTCAGACATTAAAACCATGACATCTAGTTCTTGGTCAATATCATCAATTCAAAATGGCTCAAAAGTGAGTCGTCTAAGCCGTTTGTTAATACTCAATCATTTATTTAAAAAATTAATATTACGTAAAAAAAAATTTGGAAAAAAATAATTTTTTTATAAATAACATAATGGAAAATTGAACTTGACCAACAAAGAAGATTGCCTCCCACAAAGAAGAATGCCTCCCACCTAGAAAAAATATTTGTTTATACTTATATAATATTATGTAATTAAATAATTAGTCAAATTTTATTTAATTTTTAGTTACGTGAGGATATACGTAGTACTTAGACGACTAGCATTTTTAAGAATTTTTAAAGAGTAAACATATATCCATATATAAATTATATTTAAAATTTTAAATTATTTTATAATAATATTAAAAAATTTCTTTTACGTGCAAAGCATGTGCATTTACTAGTACTTGTAGTAAGCATAAAGACCAACAAAACCACTTACATTAAATTTTTAAGTAAAATTTCCTTAGTTTACAAATTCGTGAGTATAAGTCCTACACTACAAGAAAAAAAAATTCTTTAACAATGTTTCATTTACAACACATCTTGAAAATACTGTAAAAAAAGGGTCTTCTACAAACTTTATTGTAAAAATGTTGTAAATTACTTGTGCAAACAACGTTTTATATTCAAACATTAAGGTTTCTGCAATGGTCATTCATAAAAGTTGTGTATTATTGTCTTCAACAATATTTTATTAACAATGTAAAACTTATTAATTTAGGTAACATTTATTTAATGTTGTCAAAATTATTAATTTTGACAATGTTTTTCAAGTATTGTAAAAATGTCATGTTTAACAACGTTTATCAATGGTTGTAAACTTTCTATCTTTCACAATGTTTGTTCAATGTTGTAAAATTAATTTTATTTTACCACTTTATATAAACGTTGTGTATGTATTATATTTTTAAAATGTTCAAAAAATATTATAAAAGGGTTATACTCAACAACTTTTATAAAATGTTGTAAAAGTAGTGTATTTCATAATGTTTATACAATGTTACAAATTTATTTTTATTTTGACACTATAAAAAAATGTTATGAATGTATTTATCTTTTCACTATTTTAAATTGCATATCCTTATGTTTAATCCAAAAAAGAGAGGCACACCCAATCATAAATTGCATGTTTCTTACGTATGTGTGTGTGTGTGGTTGGGGGAGGGGGTGGAGAATTCCCCTCAATTTTTTTTATTCCCCAAAGAAGTCTTCTCACTACAAGATTAAGACATTAGCAACACCTAAAAACATTGCTAAATTGTAAAACAATATCGCAAAAAATAATTAGCGAAGTTTCAGAAGAGTCACGTTTTAGCTACTCACTGACAAGTAAAATATCGCCAAATGTCGTTATAGCGACGAATATTTGCAACGACACCTCGTCGCTAATATTTATAGCGACGAATATTCAGCGTCACATCATCGCTATATCAGCGACAAATGTTTTAGTCGATAAACGTTGTTAATATGATCAACGACGTTGTGCTACGTAATTAGCGACGTTACTATGAAGTCAGGATGACATGGCAAATATTGTCTGGTCAGAATTTTAGGGACGTTTAACGGCGCACTAGCGACGTCCATTGTACATGGTAGTGACGTTCTGATACTTATTAGCGATGTTCATTTGCGTCGCTAAACGTCGCTATTCTGTAATAAAAAAAAATAACATACAAATTATAAAATAGTTTCCAGTAAAAATTTGCCTGCAGTTTTAATATCACAGTTTAAATACCACAGTTTATAGACCCGGAGTAACCCTCCGTTAAATTTCCTAGGTTCGCTGACCCCTTCGGTGGAACACTCAACACCGGTAAATACACAAACACATAAAGAAACTATCCAAACACGCAATAATGTCCCAACAAATAGATAAGTAAATTTAAAATAATGTCACATACATCTTATCCAAATAAGGTAATAAAAAGTATGAAATAAACACATCAAAGACCCAATAATGGGCCAATACACACAAACATACTAAAAATCTGTCCAAACATGGACTACTGCTGATTAGGAGGAGGAGGAGCACCACCACAGATCTGGGATAAGAGGAAGTCATACTTCTCCTGTGAAAGCATCACCGATGTCGATGAAGGAGGAAGTGTAATCAATGGAGTGGGCGTCGATGCCGATGGACTTGGAGGACATATCTGCTGTATTGCTAGCAGTCGAGTATGGTATGAATCTATGGCAGATACCACCCTCGAAGTGCTATTCTCCATAGACCAACTCAAAGAATCTTGTGCCGCCTGCATCCTCGTAGTGCTCGCCGCCACCGACTCAGACATAACAATATATGCCATATGTAGCCTCGCCAATGGGTCACTCATGGTCTTGTGTGACCCCTCCAGCTCCGTCTGTCTGTGCTCCGTAGACGCGGCCAGATTTGCCAAGATGTGCTATGTCGACTGGCTCAGAGTCCTTAGCTCCATAAGGTTGTACTCGAGCGTATCAAAATGTGCGATGATCGTCGCATCGTCTACCTGTGGCTAAGACTGGTGCTGGTCCATAATTCTCCGCAGCAACTCGTCACGTAGTTCCGCAATCTGACGGTTAACGCTCTCTTGGGCTCATACCGATACCCGCGAAGGCTGCGAGGAATGCACACTGACAGTGGGGGCCCTGGATGACTGTGTCACAACAAATACTTTGTAGGATCCCGTATCGTAGTACGTCCCCCTCTGAAGACCACCAACGACAGTCATCTAGAGCTCGTCCTCCGACGGAGCTGGGGAGCGGGGGCTACGAGGAAGTATCAGCATGTCCCTCACTACCAGAATAAGTCAAATTAGCGACGTAAAAAAATGTCGCTAAATGATCAATAAATGTCGCTAAATAATTTTAGCGACGTAATTAACGACGTTGTACTGAAGTCACTTTAAGCCAGTCGCTGACAGGAAAAAGTCGCCAAACGTCGCCAAAAGTCGCATTTAATTAGCGACGTTTAGCGACGCACCGTCGCTAAATTAGCGACGTGTATAGTTGTCACTTTATGTCGCAAATTAGTGACGTACGTAGCGACGCTAATAGCGACGTTACTATGACCTGGCAATACTGCCATGTCAGCAAGTTACGACGAACAGCGACTTTGTTTAGCGATGTCTTTAGCAACATTTTTAGCGACTTAATTAACGACGTATTTAGCGACGTGTAGTCACGTCGCTAAACGTCGCTAATGATACAGTGAAAACAAAATGAATACTGAATTGTTTCCAAACTATTCTTCCTGCAGTTTATTAATTCACAATCTGTACAAATAGACCCGGAGCAACCCTCCGTTGAATTTACTGGGTTCATCGACTCCCTTGGGTTGAACACTCAACACCGATAAATTAACATATATTCATTATGAATAATATAATAAAATTTGAAGAAAATAAAACATCGAAATTAAAAACCGAATCATGAGAAAATATCGTCGTAAAGAATACAACAAATATCCATACAACTGAGTCTCGTCCTAAATAATACAAAGAATACAGCAAATTAAAAGCCTCATCCTAAAGAATACAAAAAATAATATCTGAAATACAAACAATCAATAATATATATAGTCCTAACTAGGACTACTGCGGATCTGCAGGAGGATGACCACCGGCACGCATGAAGGATAATAACAGATCATACTGCTCCCGTGAAATCGATACCGATATCGATGGAGAAGGCAGTGACGTCGGTAGAGTCTGTATCGATGTAGGCGCACCAAGAGGACGTATCCGCTCCAACTCTGCGAGTCGCTGGTTGTAAGAATCTATGGTAGATAACAGCCTCGTACTGCTATGAACCATTGAATCCTGCATCATCGCCAGCCTCTCGCCCATGGATAGCTGTGATGCCTGCAGCTCCGTCACGCTGCGCTCTGTCGAGGCTCTAAGATCATTTGTCAAATCCCGGAGCTCCATGATGCTGCGCTCGAGCATATCAAATCGTGCGATGAGAATCGCATCGTCTGCCTGCGGCTGGGACCGGGGCTGCTCCTCCATCCTTTGCAGCAACTCGTCACGGAGAGACGCAATCTGACGGTCAACGGCCTCCTGGACTCGGGCCGACGACTGCGAGGGCTGTGGGGAATGCGTACTTGTCGGGGAGGCCCTAGATGACTGCGTCGCAACCAGGGCGCTATAGGATCCCGTACCGTAGTACGTACCCCTCTGGAGACCACCAGCGACGGTCACCCACAGCTCGTCCGCCGACGGAGCTGGAGCAGGCTGCGAGGAAGTACCAGCCTCTCCAGGTGTAGGTGCACTAGCAGTCGCCCGCACACGAAGCCTAAGATACTCGGCCTAGAAAATTTTGGATACTCGATAATTGCCTAAGTTATAATAAAATTAACACAAAGTAAAGTAATACTTACATAGGTCTGCGAGGCCCTCTCATCAATAAAATTTTCATCCTTTCGATGGGTGGCCCGGAAGACGGTCACCATGTTTGCATCCTCACCCCTCTGTACCTGTTAAAAATATATTATTTAGTACTAAAATTAAATATTTTTTCCTACTACCATTTTATCGTACTTACATTAAAATAATATATCTTAAATAAAAACATACCAAACGACAAAAATGTTCCGTCATCGGAATCGAGCCACCACACCACTTTGCAGCATTCTGCCTAGCCGTCTTGGCCTTCTCAGACCATTCCTTGTACCTCGGATCGACAAATCTAGCCCTCATCGCAGTCCACTGCTCAGGCATGATCCAACCCTGGATCGGTTTTCTAGCACGATCACGAGCCTTCTGGTCATCCAGAACATCACAGATAAGCTTGGCGACAACGATAGGAAACATCCGCTCGATCAACTCGGCCCGGTGCGGAGGATAGAAATACGTTTGCTACAATAAATAATTTAGTAAGTGAGCATCACAGATAAGTTATATAATATGCATAAATTAGAAGATTTATATAATATACTGTTACCTTGAAAAGTGCAAACCAGAACGCCTTCCTCTTCTCCGGAGCTTCAAAGTAGTTGATCCAAGGGCCACCATAGTTGTTCCTCAGAAAGAGGCCCAGGCGTCTCTGAACCGACGATGGACGATATCTATACAGAGATAATTATTTTGATCAAAAAAGTTAATATATGATGAATAAAGAAATACACGATATATATGATGCTAAACTATTTAATTGACTTACTTTGTACCGTCGGCCCAAATCTTTGTCCTCGTCTCCTCCGGAGGTGCGCATGGAGGATCTAGCTGATGCTGGGACAACGTTGGCACGACTTCCTCCATATGCTCATCTGTCTCCATGGTTCCGTCAGCAGGAGGAACACTGGACGAGAAAGTACTATCAGGCCTGGAACTACTCGTCCCAGGAGTGATGCCACATAACGTCGTCGCAGTCAGAGATCTGACTGATAGATATACTGGAGTACTGGGCGACGAGGATCCAGAACCAACAGTGGGAAGTACCGGAGGAGCACTCTGTCTACCTCGGGACCTGCCGAACCCTCCGCGTCATCCTGTCATACCTGATAACAACATATGATGAATAAAGAAATATACAAATATATAGTACATTCTACAGTCAAAATATTATGAATATCTTACAACATTCATAGAATTGTACAGTAAATAACTAGTGGTATCACAAGTCTAAATGGATAATACATTCTACAGTAAAAAATATAATACATATATTCGTCAAAATAGTACATTCTACAGTCAAAATATAGTACATTCTACAGGCAAAATATTTTATTTTCAATCATCTTCAGAAAATTTATCTTGTTCGTCTTCCTCGTCCTCCTCTTCCTCTTCCTCTTCCTCCTCCTCGTCTTCACTTTCATCTACTTTGTCTTCGTCATCGTCTTTCTCTTCGGATAATTCTAAATCTTTTACACTATTACTCGTGTAATGAGTAACTTTCGTTGAGTCCACATCTACAATATTTGTTATAAGAGGTAGCTCGTTCTCCTGATAAGCTATTTCGTCAATGTCAAAGGTATTTCTAGCTTTAGTCTTACATACTACCCACCAATCCGACCTCGCTGTCCCCCGTCTAGGATAAGTTGTGAAGTACACGAGCTGACCCTGACTTGATAGGACAAATGGTTCGTAGCATTGATATCTACGCTTGTAGTTTATATCCACAAGGCCATGCATGTCAATTTTCCAACCTTGATCTTGAATCGGATCGAACCATTCACACTTGAATAGCATGATATTAGCAGGTTCTGTTCCATAATTATATGACAACTCCACAATCTCTCGTAAGATGCCAAAGAAATTATTGCCTGGATCGACGTCTTTGTAGTTCAAAGATTTGATACACAAATAACTATTTTTCGTGGAATCAAGATCCAGAAAGCTGTCTCTGATAGGAGCATTTGTTGACTTGAACCTAAACCCATTCACACAAAAACTTGGCCATATTTTAACGGCAGTAATTGGTCCCTTGGCTAGAGTTCTAATAGATTCAGTCTCGGGTGTTATTAGACGATCGACCTAAATACCAAAGTAGCGATAGTAAGTTATTTATTTTGCAAGTGCAGAAATAAAAAGTAATTACCAAGCTCCTTACATATGCGCTCAACCAAGAAGAAAAATGGCATCTCATTTCTTGTTCTACTTCTTCGTCTATTATGTAGGGTCTAACCGACCCCAACTCATCATTATATGTGCTGAAAAATAATGAAGCAACTGCTGATTAGTAGCATAATAGTATCTTATACTATTATATTGAGATGATGTAAATGTGGACGTATTAATTACTTGCCCCTCTAGCTTCTCCACTTCATCCTCATCGCAATTGAGTAATATATACAACTGAGCAGCCCTTAGCTCGTCGTCATTAAAATATCTTTTCTTCATTTTCCCCGAAGGCTTTCCGGACGTATTGAATACTTTGAGTATTGTATCATTAGATTCCTGATATCCGTCGTTGTTTCTCGGAGCTCTCGTTCTATTAGTAGCAACATGAGGTTTGAAATACGTCGAGCAAAAGTTTGTAATCTCCTCGAGAACATAAGCTTTACAAATAGAGCCCTCACCCCGTGCCTTATTTTTCACCTTTCTCTTTAGGTGATTCAGATGCCGCTCGAAGAGGTACATCCATCGATAACCGACATGACCACCAACACGTGCCTCATAGGAAAGATTAATTGATAAATGCTCCATAGAGTCAAAGAATCTAGGAGGAAACACCTTCTCGAGCTTACATAGTGTTGCCGTAATGTCCTTCTCTTGCTTTTCTAGATGATCGACGAGCAACTTAGTAGAACAAAGATCTCTAAAGAATATGCTGAGCTCTGTCAATGGATTCCAAATGACCTGCAGTAAGAATTCCCGAAATATAATCAAAATTAACCTCTCCATGAATACGTGACAATCGTGGCTCTTCATACCCGCCAGTTTGTTCTCCTTGAGGTCGACGCATCTTCTCAAGTTCGACACGTACCAGTCTGAAAACTTTAGACCCTGAATCCATATACAAAGTCTTTCTTTATCCTCTTTCTCCAGTGAGAAAACTGACTTTGGCTGCTTTAACTTTTTATTTCCCTCCTCTATCAAATGCAACGCAGGACGTCTACATATTTCTTTTAAGTCCAACCTGGCCTTCGGATTTACTTTCATCTTCCCCTTTACCTCCATTACAGTATTAATTATGTTATCAAACACATTCTTCTCGATATACATGGCATCAAGGTTATGTCTGATCAGATTGGTGCTCCAATATAGCAGATCCCAGAATATACTCCTCTTCGTCCAGTTATGGGTGCGACCAAATCCGTCACCCTTGTACCCCTTAGCAGGCTCTTCGATAGCACTTGGTAAATCTTTTACCTCTTCCCATATCGTGTATCCGGGCCACCTTGGCGGTGGATTGGCCTTCTCCACAACTGTAAACACCCTGATTTTTCAGAATATTTTAATATAATTTTTTTCCAATTTTTCGGTAGTTTTCTGGAATTAAAACTAAAGAATTTGGGATTGAAAGATTTTTATATGCTGTTAATTAATATTAAAATATTATGGAAATAATATTTTATGGTGTAAAATGGAAAACCGGACATAGGGTAATTTTCTGCGAATTTATTGGACTCCGGAATCATTTATAAGGCCCTAGAAACCGATGTAGAATTTAAACCAAATTAAACCCGTGCCATCGTCCGACATCCCCATGAGAGCCGAAGCCAAACCCAAGGAGCGTTGACCCAGCCCGAATCCTAGGCCCAACCCAGGAGGGGTTGACCAGTCAACCCTATTCTAGGTCAACCCAACACCATACTCATATATATATATATATTATTCTTCCCTATTTTCTATTCCTAAACCCAAAGAGGAAACACAGCAGCCAAGATCCCTCTTCTTCTTCTCCTTCCTTTATTCCTCTTCTTCTTCTTCTTCCTTACTTCTTCCTGGGAAGAAAGCTCCGGCCGAGTGCTCGTAAAGCCCGATTCCAACACAGCTCCGGTCCGACTCTCCCCCGCACCCGACGTCACCCCGCGGCTGCGGACGGACTGACCGCTCCGGCTTTGCAGCGCCGCCTCACCCCGGCAGTGCAGCGGCACCCCGACCGACAGCCTGACGCTCCCTGACCAGCAATGCCCCATCCTCCCACCGGCCTGAGCAACCCCCGCTCCGGTCTGACTACCCCCATCCTCCCCCGGCCAGTACAACCGCTCACCCCCTGTGGCTGACCCGCATTCCGATCGGCAGCTTCGCCCGGCCCAGCGTGTCCCCCGCTTTGGCCGACTGATCCGGTCCGGCCGCTGCTACACTCGACTCCGATCCAGTACCCGCCTATTGCCGATGACCACCCCGCGAAGGCTCTTCGGAGGATTCTGGAGTCTCCGGGGATCCACCGAGCCGCCAACCCGAGCACAGCCCTCTCCGATGGTTCGTCGACGGAATCCTGAACCCTAGCTCGGACTCACGAGGACACGAGGACACGGGAATCCTCGACCAGGACACAGCAACTCGATCGCAGGACACGAAGTTGACCCTCGGACACGTGGAATTCAGCGTTCATGGAGCCCTGTTCAGGTACCGTTTTCTCCCACCTCGCAACTCCATTTTAGTTTCCGTCAGTTGCTACGCGTAGACTGTATAACCCTCTCGGTGCCCGTGTAACCCGCTCGGTGCATCGCATCCTGTGGTGATCGCACACCGCGATCCAAAAACAGGAAAAACCATGCCCTGTTTCACCCCGGAACTGAGTGTGCCCCGCCAAATGGGACGACTTGGTCGCACGCGGTCTTTACCGAACCGTGCGCGTCGTAGATACGGTCGTGTGGGATTTCGCAGAAGTCGATTCGGAGGTGCGTGCACCCCGGAATCAACGCGTATCCGCCGACGACACCCCGTATCCGACCTTCTGGAACACGCTGTAACTTTGTGTACACTCGTCGGATCGAGACGAAACTTGCGCCATCGGACTCGTAGCAATACTCTAGTCCTGTGAGCCAAGTTTGGTCCGATTCCGAGGACGTTGAGAAAATCGCGTATCGTGGGCCCCACAGGCTCCACTTGAAGGGCGATTTTGTGATCGGCTCATCGGAATCCAATTCTGGAAGTTCCGTTGGGTTCGTACCATCTTTCCTGACTTGTAGACACTGAGTTTGCTCAATTTGGAGACCTTTGACCCTGACACGCTTTTCGGTACAAAGTGGCCCACATATGGAACTCGCTTTGGCCAGGAAATGACCTTTTTGCCCCTGTGTCCAAATTGGACTTAAGGACAGGCGTTTCTAGCTATTTGGCATCTTCTGAGACTGTTGGTGATATTTATTACAGCTTTTGGAGTAGCACCTACCGGATCCACCGATACAGGGACAGTTGTTGATATTCAAACACCAGGCAAGTCTACCTTGCCAAACTCTGCAGTATTATTATATATTTTCCTTGCTTCATTATATTGCTGTGCATGCTTAACCTAGGACTGTGTGACATACTTAGCGTCCGATTATCAGTCGGGTGCCGACACTGTACGCAGTGTTGGGTACGGTCATCTAGAGATGGACATTCGTGACACTTTATACTCTCGTACTTGTCTTATCAAGTACCATATGACCCAGGACACTTGACACTGTTCATGAGACAGGATATTCCCGAGATATTCGTGGTGATTCTGTGTAGGCTACAGGAATTGACAGAGATACTATTTCTATAGATACTTATGACTTGTTGCATTAGTTATGACCCCGCTTGACATGGACATGAGACGTTATGGTCATGATATGCGTGGTTACATTGGGTGGGGAGAGACACACATGCTACAGGCTATTTTATTATATATATCTTCTACTATTGTGAGGTCGTAGACTCTCGGAGCAGAGCTAGACACATTACTTGTTATTACCACTACCGGCTCCCCGACACAGAGCTTGTAGTGGCTCAGCCTGAGTACTCGTGCTGCTCTCACTTGCATGTTCACTTAGATGGTTACATATTTACCCTGTTGCTTTATTTATTTATTATTGCTGCACTGCTTATTTATTTATTGGCATGAGCTTTCTTGTACCTTGCTATGTCCCCTGAGGACCTGGATTCGGATTATGTCCCCAGGATTTGAGGACGAGATCTATCCCGAGGTATACGGGACCGGAGCAGGAGCTGATCCAGGAGTTGTACCGACACCCGAGGACGAGGTGTTAGTTGAAGACTTTGCCTGAGCATCCATGTTTCATGCTCAGTATTTATTTATTTATTTCAGTCATTTATTTATGGTCTGTTGAACCATTGTACTAGATATTTATTGGGTTGTTCCCCGAAGTACTTTGTTGAGACTATCTGATGATTTACATTCCTTATTTATTCTGTGGATCATATTTATTATCTTGTGTGGATGAGATTAGTTGTGCCATGATCGTCGTAGACTTGTTTTACAGCTTAAGTATGCCCTGATGGATCCATTAAATTGGGTTTGTCCATCGGTGCGTGCTGTTGGCCATTGCCACGCGTCCGGTCCCTCGGTATTTTGGGACTGGGGCGTGACATAGTTTTGTGGTGGCCCATGCAGGTCTACGACAAAATTGTTCGGTTTCAACTTAGGGACTGAACAAGCCTGCACCTAGGATTAGAGTATAGGATCTCATCCACAAGCTGACTATGACTCATCCTCCTTCCAATCCATTCCGTTGGAAAATTGCATCCTGCTTGATTCATGTGCCTTCTCATTAGTTCCTTGAGTGTAGCCTTCGCGTAGAATATAGAAGTCCCTGTTGATAGAATGATAAGTAGGGTAACCTTCCTATTAAGAGGACAGTTAGGATATTGGCACACCTCTAAGTAGAACGCTTAATGAACCCTAGCGTCCCTCACCTATAGAATAATTTACCATTATTTCTGGTTATAGTCATGAATGACCTAAGAGTAGTATAGGCCCTGCTAAGAGCTAGTTAGAGTTTTGCCCCTAGTGTTTGACCCCAGTCTTGAGGAACTAATAGAAATCCGAGATCGAATGTTAGGACTGAACCTAATGTGCATAGTGAGATAGTGTTAGGATATAGGTTCGTGTCGTGATATTAGCAGACAGTACCTCAGGAAGCCCAGAGCAACGAGTATGACGTTCCCCATGAGATCATATCTCAAACACGGAGAATTGCTCGCCACATTCACCTTAGGAAACCATGACATTATCTAGAGCCCCATATTTTAATCTCATATGTTGTTCATCTGCGACCTTAACGTTCGCTAATGCGCAATAACTAAAATATGTTCTTCTTTCCTCCGTCTTTTAATTCGTGCCACCTGACATTTCTGATAGTAGGCCAAGTCATTTTATTCCTTGTTAAGGACCCATAGTTTGCTAGGATTATAGCTGTAGTCTTGAATTTGAAAATTTTGTGCTTGGTAATTAGAGTTCGATAAGTTTGAGTAATCTTGTAGATTGTGACCCGATGATTATCCCTTAGTGTTAAATCACAAAATTTGTACCCCCGCCTCGATGCAAGTTATATTCCCTTTCCCTTTAGACTAGTACCACATAGTCCACTTGACCCATCGAGGCGGTGTAACTGAATGGCATTAATTGCATGCTAGCAAAAGATGACAGTGTTTACTCAGACGATAGAATTTAGAGGTCTTTGCCCCTATTTGGTCGACTAGCGACTTAGACGATGAGGTTGTATGATAACTGTAGAGAATGTAGAGTCTTTTATTACTGTTGCTTATTTTGTTTGTGAACTTGAATAATTTGTACCTCCTTTCATCATCATCTAGCGTACTTATATTTCATATGCTACCTTGACTTATGCTGCTATTCTATAGCCTAGTTTTACAAGCTTATTCTTTATCGAGCTTGTTCATGACATATGTATTATTGGGGAGGCCCACAATAATATATTTTAGAATCAGTGTATTACGGTCTGATCAACCATAGTGCGCTTGGTTCGCCCCTCGTATAACTACTTTACGTGGATTGAGATATGTAGTGCTTAGTAGACGAATATACTAGCCCTAGACATGTCTGACATATCGTATCGGTTACATAACTGTACTAATACGAGCATGCGAACAAGGGATTACCAAAAATAGGATTTCAATCCACAACTGCTTGACAATTCCCATTTGAATTCTTTAAACGCCTTGATCCCGATACTTCTATTCAATTACCTCTCCCTTGAACTCTTTATTATTGGTCTCCGTTTTCCCTTATTTCGGAAAGACGAAACCTCGTGCTTGGTATAGATTGATACACAGAGAGTACTAGATATACCCCATAGGCCGATTACATACTTGAGGATTATTCTTCCGTAATTAAGGACATATCATATGTGATATGATCGGCGTTGAAGTTTCGAGGATGGAATGACATGAGTAAATAAATTAAGGGATATTTTCTTAAGGTATCTAGCCATATGTGATAGGTGGGTAAATTCTAAGTTGGGTAGCTGCGCGCTGTCAACTCGAGAGGAATTTTTTAGATTGTGATCGAGTAAGATTAGATTGGGAGAGGTTCAAGCCATTTTAATTTTGAGAAATTTAGAAGAATGACTAAGATGATGAGGATTAATGAATTGATATTGAGGACCCAATATTTATACCTTAAGTACATGATTTAAATTTTTGAACATTGAAGGTAGAATCATCAATTTGAATTTGGAGGATAAACATAGAATTTCAGACTTGAACATCGGTGGATTGCATTTAAATTATTTTTATTTGATGATTTGAATTAAGAATTAAAATTTAATGGTTGGACTACCTATGTGAATTATTGATGATGTGAATGGAATTTAAAAAGTTGAAGCATACAAAATTTATTAAGTGAAAATGGGAATAACATTGGACTCGAATTACTTCTAGAGGAGATTATGATAGTTGGAGATCGTGAGGTAAATTTACATGCTTATTTAAATATTGAAGATGTTATCTGGATTTAATTTAATTTGGATATGGATAAATTGAAACAAGGGAGAAGAGATAACCATAGGTTGAATTTTGATTGGAGCACTCCCCTAGTCACTGCCTTCCTACCAATTCCACACCCTTGTCCTAGACATGCCCATCTTCTATTTCCATCTTGGTGCAACGTTTTAGTGGTTGGGTGATATACAAAAGAGCAATTAGGTGTCCACATCATTGCCATGACACCGGAAGAAACCGATTTTTTTTGCTCACATGGATTTTTCCATGATTTTCGGAATGTGCAACGTGCAACATCGCCCACTCCGTTAACCCTAGCCTTGCATTTTAACCAACGCAAATCTTAGGCCATCCTTGTCTTCTACCGTGGCTTAATTTTAATTTCGAGGACGAAATTTTTTATAAGTTGGGTAGATTGTAAACACCCTGATTTTTCAGAATATTTTAATATAATTTTTTTCCAATTTTTCGGTAGTTTTCTGGAATTAAAACTAAAGAATTTGGGATTGAAAGATTTTTATATGCTGTTAATTAATATTAAAATATTATGGAAATAATATTTTATGGTGTAAAATGGAAAACTGAACATAGGGTAATTTTCTGCGAATTTATTGGACTCCGGAATCATTTATAAGGCCCTAGAAACCGATGTAGAATTTAAACCAAATTAAACCCGTGCCATCGTCCGACATCCCCATGAGAGCCGAAGCCAAACCCAAGGAGCGTTGACCCAGCCCGAATCCTAGGCCCAACCCAGGAGGGGTTGACCAGTCAACCCTATTCTAGGTCAACCCAACACCATACTCATATATATCATGTCCCCAGGATTTGAGGACGAGATCTATCCCGAGGTATACGGGACCGGAGCAGGAGCTGATCCAGGAGTTGTACCGACACCCGAGGACGAGGTGTTAGTTGAAGACTTTGCCTGAGCATCCATGTTTCATGCTCAGTATTTATTTATTTATTTCAGTCATTTATTTATGGTCTGTTGAACCATTGTACTAGATATTTATCGGGTTGTTCCCCGAAGTACTTTGTTGAGACTATCTGATGATTTACATTCCTTATTTATTCTGTGGATCATATTTATTATCTTGTGTGGATGAGATTAGTTGTGCCATGATCGTCGTAGACTTGTTTTACAGCTTAAGTATGCCCTGATGGATCCATTAAATTGGGTTTGTCCATCGGTGCGTGCTGCTGGCCATTGCCACGCGTCCGGTCCCTCGGTATTTTGGGACTGGGGCGTGACAACAACGCCCGTACGAAAAGCATTCTTGTTCCTCCGGTACGGATGATCCTTCGGCAGAAATTGTCGATAACAATCGAAGAAGCACGGTTTGCCTCCGTGTTTCAAACGAAAAGCCTTAGTACGGTCCATGCAATATGGACATGAGAGACGACCATAAGTGCTCCATCCCGATAATATTCCATAGGCCGAAAAGTCGTTGATGGTCCACATAAATGCTGTCCTCATCTAAAAATTCTGCTTTCTAGAAACATCATACGTGTTGGCACCTACTTTCCACAGCTGATTCAACTCATCTATCAAAGGCTGTAAATACACATCGATGTTCCTCTTCGGATTGTTCGGACCCGGGATAATAACGGTTAGGAATATATACGGAGTCTTCATGCATATCCAAGGCGGTAGATTATACGAAGTGATGATCACAGGCCAACATGAATACTGGGAGCCCGAAAGTCTGAATGGGGTAAAACCGTCAGAGGAGAGCCCCAATCTGACATTACGAGGATTCGAAGCAAAATCTGGATACTCTCGATCAAAGTACTTCTATGCTTCTCCATTGGATGGATGATCCAATACTCCTTCGATCTGTTTTCGCCTGTGCCAACTCATATTTTCTGCAGTCTCCTTAACCATAAACAACCTCTGCAACCACGGCATCAAAGGCAAGTAGTGCATCGAATCGGTAGACTTCCTTGCACCGACATACTTTCCTCTACTAGTGGCCTTGTAGCGATCAGTACCACAGAATCTGTACGCATCTTCATCCTTGTCATCTTTGTAGTACAACATGCACCCGTTGCGACATGAATCGATTTTCTCGTATCCCATCCAGAGCGATCTCACCATCCTCTTAGATCGGTAGAAGTCTTTAGGCAACTTTGCACCCTCGGGCAAGATCTCTATAATCAAATTGATCAGTCGATTATAGCATTCTTGTGACATGTTAAAATCGGACTTGATGCTCAACAATCTTGTAACCACCTCCAACGGTGAATGATCCTCACAACCAGGATATAATGGAGTCCTTGCATTCTCCAGCAACTCCATAAACTTTGCAGCATCGGCATTCGGTGCCTCCTCAGCTGCATCATGATTGTCCGAATTGAAACTAGGTCCCGCCGTATCAAAAATTATGTTCACCCACCCGTCGTCATAAGCAGCGTGGTCGTGGACATCCATATATGGCTCCACATAAGGCTCCGACTCCGATGCTAGAGACACAAGTTCTCCGTGCGCGGTCCACTGATAGTAATTCGGCATGAAGCCCTTCGAATACAAATGATATGTGACTTTAACTTCTGGATGATATTTTAAGTTGCGACATCTCACACATGGACACTTAATTTTGGTACCGTCCATGTACTGAGGAAATGCCTTGGCGAACTGCAGGAACTGCTGTACACCCTCAATGAATTCATCCTGCATACTGCACATGTCATCAGGATGATGGTTTTACATCCACGAACGATGACGCAGATAGTAATTCATATCCATTTCTAGATACTTCTGCAAAAAGGACAGTATGTTTCCTATAAATCGTTAAATACAGTGTGATTCTCTGGAGGAAGGTAAGAACTGCTCTAACTTGATACACAATGCCCTATGTATGTGTGTGTGTGCATATGGTTGTTTGAGTGATTAAGTAAGCTCAGGTCACTAGGGAGAGCAGTTCACAGTTTTCAGTGTGCATCATTTGGCAGTAAAGGGAGAGCAGTATGCCAGCTCTGTGCTAGCAGTTAGCTATAGTATTGGCTAATGTTTGATGTTCATTATTATGAGATCGATCCTAACAACATAATGTAATGCTTCAAAATATGATTGGCTATAGTTGAATATATATACATAAGAAGTCAATGCATGAACTTGCTATTGTCGAAACATCTTAAAAGTTGAAAACCGTTGAGGAATTCCTTGAAACTTTCATGAAACTGAATCATTTTGCAACACATTTACTTTAGTTATCCTCACTATTATAATGTAGTCTCCCCCTCACAGGTGTAAACACACACGGATACCTATCTCTCTACATAACAAATCCAACTGATACCCGAACTAATTTGGTATTCCACATGACTCTCACACATGCCACAAACATCCACAACACACAAACCACTACAAACAGACACTCACACTGGCATGTGCAAATCTTTGTACATTGCTACCCCTCACAGGAACTCCTACTGTCAAGCACAGACTTTTCCAACATCCAACACTAATGGATAAGCATCCATCATAAAATGCAATACACTGTTATACCCATAACAGACTCAAGCACAAGCCTAGTAATATCCAATGCATATCTCCTTCCACTAATACACACACCATCACTCACACTCAATGAAACAAACCTAAAGAAACTCACACAGGCTCATATAGGACTACAGTTTCCCCATCAATGATTGTTTCCACTGCCTGTCCCAATTCGTCACTTGTTGAACTGCTAAATACGTTTCCCTCTCTGGTTGTTGTTGCAACCATTCCTATCTCACTGAATTGAACACCCAGTGCAACTATGTTGTAAGCCCCAATACCATACTTCTCTACACTCGAGCCCAAACCCTCACTCACTGTACATACAACACCATCCACTCAAGAATCATAACCAAACAACACACACGCACACACTAGATGCTAACACTAAAACACCCACATACCTATACATATGTTCCTAACACTAACCTATCAGTGATACACTCAATAACATCACCAATATCCCTAATACACACTAATACAAAATAAAATATCAAACACCTTATGGACGCAACCTAGTGTTACCCTCAAGTGTGTCGTGTTTGTGTCAATTTTAGGTTAGGGTTAGTGTCACGTGTGTATGTGTCGTGTCAGTGTCAGTGTCTGTCATGTGTGTGTGTGTCATGTCTATGTCCTGAGAGTGTCATGCCGTGTCCAGAGAGAGAGAGAGAGAGAGAGAGAGAGAGAGAGAGAGAGAGAGAGAGATGGGGGGGTTTACCTAGAGGAGGAGGAGGAGGAGGGGGACGCCGGAGTAGGCCGCTGTGGAGGACACCGGTCTCCGGAGGGGGGGGGGGGGGAACGGGGGTTTTGAAAATTTGGAAAATTTTGACAGAAAGGGCGAATCAGAATTGGTCCCTAATTGTTGAAACTTTAGCGACGTTTAGCGACATCAACTAACAACGTCGCTAACAGAAATATTTTGCGACGTTGAAGACGTCGCTAACATGTCGCTAAATATTTAAAATATAAATGTCACTAAATACGTCGCTAAACGTTGCTAAATTATAAAATTCAGCGACGTTTAGGACCTTAGATAACTTATAGCGACTATTATTTTAAAAAACTAAATTATAGTCGCTATTTGTCGCCAAATAAGGACTTATAGCGAAATTATTCTTTGGAGTCGCTGATATCTTTATATTTAGCGACGTTTCTCTATGACGTTGCTAAAAATGTCGCTAATCCCATAATTTTTTAGTAGTGCTTCGATAGGTGTAGCAACAGTCGACCGTTCACGGATCCTAAGATACTCGTCCTAGAAAAATATGTATCTCTCGATAAGCGTACTTCTTCTTATCTACTCGTTATAATTGCTAATGTCTAAGCTACTTATTACTAACTACATGGATATTTATTTGGACATTTTTTGAGTTATATTAAAATTAACAAAACGTAAAGTAATATTTACATAGCTCTGTGTGGCCCTCTCATCTATCAGCTTTTTGCCCTTACGATGGGTGGCCAGGAAGATGGTCACCATATTAGCATCCTCACCCCTATGTACCTATTAAAAATATATATTATTTATTAATAAAATTGAAATTATCTCCTACTATATTTTATTCTACTTTTATTTAAATAATATATATTTAATAAAATACATACCATATCACGAAAATGTTCTGTCATGGGAATCGAGCTACCGCACCACTTTTTTTGCCTTCGTCCTAGCCGCCTTCGCCTTATCTGACTTTTTCTTGTACTTGGGATCATCGAATCTATCCCTTATCGCAGTCCACTGCTTAGGCATGATCCAACCTTGGATCAGTTTTTTGGAGCAATAATGAGCCTTTTGGTCGTCGATCGCATCACAAATCAATTTGTGGTCACTACAGGAAACTAATGCTCGATCTGCTCAGCCCGGTGTGGTGGATAAAAATATGTTCTCTACAAGAAGTAAAGTAGTAAGTTAAATAATATGCATAAATTAGATGATTGATATTAAAACCAAATATACTTTTAACTTGAAGTGCGCAAACCAGAATGCCTTTCTCTTGTCCGAAGCATCCGAGTAACTGCTCCAAGGCCCACCATATAGTTCTGCCTCAGAAATGACCCCATTGCTCTTTGTGCCATCGAGGGACGAAATCTAAACAACAAAAATAAATTCGTGAAAAAGTGAATATATAGACATGCAACGTCAAAAATGTTAACTAATTAACTTACTTTGTAGGCCCGGCGGCCCAAATCTCCGTCCTCATCTCGTCTGGAGGCGCATATGGAGGATCGCTCTGATACGCAAACGAAGTCGGGTCAACCTTGTCCATGTCCTCCTCCGTTCCCATGGTACCGTCAATAGGACAAACGCTGGATGGAGTAGGCTGCTCCCTGGAATAGCTAGTCCCATGAGTACTTCCAGGTACCGTCGATGCAGTCGGAGATGTGAGAGATCGAAACACTAGAGTAATAAAAAACCATACAAAATCTTATATCTATATACACTACACTAGGATACCCTAAGATACCCAACTCAACTCTAATACCTTAATACCACATAGCTACTTATCTACCTATAAGATACTCACTCATGTATCACTGATACACATATGCATACACAATTGGACATTTAAGGGTCCAACTTTCCAATTGGAAATTTTAGGGATTAAACTCTAAGCTGGTATAAAATCCAGGGTGCAACGCTAATTAGCCCCTTCTTTTAAAATGTTCACCATTTTTATTCTGTTATGGGATTTGTGGATGGAATTCTGAATTGAGAAGGATAAGTATTTAAGTACAATCTTGAAGCACTTAAGAAGCTTTAGGACAATGCGTGGTGAAGGACGAGATAGTCCTCGCCATTAAAGTTACTTAGAGCATAGATCATCTCGCTCAGACCTACCTTGATAAGATAGTTCGGCAGCATGGAGTGCCAGTTTCTATTGTGTTAGATCGGGACGAACGATTCTTATCACATTTCTAGGAGAGCCTTAAGTCAGCGATGGAGACAAACTTGAATTCAGCTCAGCCTACCCTCCTCAAATCGATGGCCAAACAGAATGGGTGAATTAGGTACTCGAAGATATGCTGCATCTCAGTGAGATCGATTCAAAGTCAAGTTGGGACGTCCACCTACCGTTGGTCAAATTGTATACAATAATAGTTACCAGTCCAGCATCCAAATGGATCCATACGAGACTTTGTATGGGCGAAAGTGTAGGCCACCGATCTGTTGGGATAAAGTTGGGGAGTATCAAATCCTTGGGACGAAGCTAGTCGAGCAAACAGTCCAAAATGTTCGGTTGATTCGAGAGCGACTAAAAGTAGCACAAAGTCGGCAGAAGAGTTATGCCGACATTCACCGATGACCTCTTGAGTTCTTCGAAGGCAACCACATGTTTCTGAAGGTATCGCCCATGCGAGGAGTCACAAAATTCGTAGTAAAAGAGAAGCTATGTCCGATATTCATCGGCCCATTGGAAGTCCTCAAGCGAGTCGCTCTAGTTTTCTATCAAATCGCATTGCCACCAGCACTGTCAGACGTGTATGATATCTTCCATGTATCACAGCTTAGAAAGTACATGCAAGACCTGAGCCATATGGTATATTTTGGCCAACTGGATTTGCAGGCAGACTTGTCGTACGTCGAAGAGCCCATTAAGATCTTGGATCGGAAAGAAAAGCATCTCAGGAATCGTACAGTCCCGCTTATGCGCGTAACCTGGCGAAAATACGCGGTCGAGGAGTTGAATTGGGAACTCAAATCAGATATAAAGAAAAAGTTTCTCTTATTGTTTCTTTGGGGTAGGTTCCTTTCCTATGTTTTGTGGAAATTTTTTTTTATTAGTTGGTTAAGATGTAGTACCCTGTTCCCCCTTTTCGGGGAGAGCAACTAAGGAAAACTTGGTATCATTCGATTGGGATAGATTGAATCATGATCATTTCCTCATTATGGATTGGTTTCTTTGGAATCCAGTCCCACATGCAGTGGATCTTGCCTCAAGGAAGGACTCAGCGACAGAGTTGCGAGGGGCCTTTCCGCTGCATTGGTTTCTTAGCTCATTTTTGATACAGCTTGGTTCCTTTCGCGTTGGTTTTATGACTAGCATTTTCTTAAACAGTTTCGATGGATTTTATGGTCTTCGTTCTTTGAATTTCGTATTTCGTATTGAACTCTAGGAGACCAAGGTAAGGAGATATTGATCATATGTTGATTCGTGTAGGTGATCGATTTGGCGACGTGCGAGCAGAGTCCTGAAGATTTTTTATTTCTTTTTTCTGATTCACCAACTTGTGAGTGACCTTACCTTCGATTAGATGGCTTTTCTTGCAAGTCTCCACTCTTAATAATTTGACTCGTTTGTGCGTTCTGATCAACGATACCATAATAATAATAAAATTAGTCAAGATAAAGAAGTAGACTTGAAATACTTAATGCTTGTCACACGCACAAATATACCGAACGATCATATTATTGAGTGCTTGTCCTCTATGCTTGTACCTATTTTATGTTTTAATTGTAGCTAAAAATTATTTATCTATGACTGTACAATGAGCAGTACATATCTGTAATGTGATCACTTGAGCAAGTAGACTATACTTTTAGAGTATGCCATGAGTTTTATCTCATTATGTTGTCTTGCATGTTTCATTTGATAACTTAGTTTTTGGTCGATGCGTGGTCATGTACAACTTGTGCACAAGGGTATATTTCTATGAACGGTCGTCGGGGTACTGAGACCGGTTTGGCCTAGGTAGAACATTTGCTAGCGAGTTCCTAGCATTGGATGAGTCAGGATACCAGTAAGGGCTAGTTACAGACCATCCCTCGTCCAACCCGTGACCCGCTATGTATATTTTAACTATGCAAGCTAACTATGTTTTCGTGGCAGGAAAGAACATGGTAAGTTTTCTGTAGGTGGTTTCAGATGGCCTATGTCACACCCGTTTCTAGATTTGGTATTTCTTAAATTTTTAATATTTAAATTTATTTTTTTGATAATGTATTTCTATTGTATTTGCATGATACTTTCTATCATTTGTATTTATTTCTATTAAGAGAGACTACCCGAGACCTGTAGAATATCCATTGGCATTGCCATAGACCCGGTTTAGGACCCACATGTAGACTAGACATCTGGCTTGGTTTATTTGACTGAACCCATGGCTAAACCATCCCCTCACCCTTATATATGTGAGTGTTTTCTCTCTTCTCCCTTTCATTCTTTATTTTACTCTTTCTACTTTCTTTCTTCTTTCTCCTTCCTTTGCTCTGTTCCCTTAAGCCCTAACCCTAGGGAGAAGTTGTTGTGACTTGGACCGTGAGAAGTTGAGGCTATGAAGCCATTCCTGGCAAGTACATCTTGCATTAGAGAAGAACCATGGATTTATGCATACTTTTAGTTCTTAATATTTACTGTTTATTTCTAGCTCATATTGTTGCGACCGAGCACCCCTTCATCTTTAATACTTGTTGTTCTTGATTTTCTTGGCTGGAATTTCATGGACTTGAGTTTGGGTTTATGGGTTCACTTTTGTTTTCCTGGGGTTTGATCTCCCAAAACTTTGTGTTTTATAAAACTAATTAGCTCATAATGAAGAGCACCATATTTTATGTAACTTTGCTTTTGGCTGTGCTTGATTTCGAGTCCAGCTAAGTTCAGTGTTAAAATTGATATAATATGTATACCAAAATGGCCGATTGGAGAAGAAGAACATCTGTGAAGAGTATGCAAAATAACCCCTTTATCGTAGAAATATGTATGTTTCACTTTAGGTGCATTAGTGTGCTGTCCCAACACTTCGTGCGTACTAATCATAATGCACTTAATTTTCTAGCAAAAGTTCACCAGTTACACTATTCAAGTTAGTGGCGCAATTTCGAGAGGAAACCAAGCTTGGCACACTTTAGTGCATATTCAATCAAAGTTCTTTTTGTAAAATCAAGAGAAAGTGCGCCACGGTCAGTCTGTGAACTTTTTTCGTGTTTGGCAATCTGGCGCACTTTTCCTATGTTTCGTCAGCCGACGAACTTTTTTTATGTTTGGTAGCTCGTGAACTTTCTTCCCTCTTCATTTCCTTAGGGACGAAGTTTTGGTTGGTTTCTCGATTTCTATATTTTTGATTTATGTGCTCATCGACTGGCGAGTTTCTCAACTGTCAAATTTTGACCTCGGATTATGTGTTATCTTTTAGCTAGCTTGCTCGTGCACTTTCTTTAAAAGAACGCCTTATTCTTGCCCGCACACTTTTGTCAAGTGCGCCATATTGATTAACTTGACAAAGTGCGCCAAACTTGTTTCTGTTAGTTTGTGTGCCAACCTAGTTTATGCGCCAACCTTGTTTCTGATTAGTTTGTGCACCAACCTAGTTTGTGTGCCTGGTTTTATTATGCGTTCCTTCCATTTTTTCTTGGGATATTTTTTTGTTTATTATATAGTTGGATGTTGTGCTCTTACAATTTAACACATGTTCTGACCCACAAGACACCATAGAAATTATTGTGTATGATAAACCTATTGCATTTGGCATCGGACAATCTAGTGTGAGTATTGCCCAATGTATCGCATGTTGCGGATACGATAAGTTCGCCAGTGATAACTTGTGAATAGCTCGTACTCGTAACTCATCATTCTAGGAAGTTCTCGAGTATCCACGACTCAAAAACTTGAAATAATAATTAAACGAGATAAAATTTGACTAGATCATTGGGAGGAAAGAATATTGTTCTACCAGCTACCTCGATCTCCAAGGACCCCATGACCATGCGACAGTACATACAAGACTTTATGATGTATCGTGGTAGTTATATGATTTATTGCATAATGTGGTTACAAGATCTGTGATGTGCTGTGGCACTACAAATTATTATTATTGAGCCGAGTTTCATAACATTATGTTTTTTAGTATGTGCATTCTAGTATATATTTCAGTTATGTTTCAGTTTATGTTACAAGGCAATTTACAGATAAGTTATGTTTACAAAAACCAGCTTATGTTCACCAAAACTAGTTTAGGCCTAAGTTATATTGTGTTATGCTATCAGTTATCTGCTTTACTTCTTTATCCGTCATTTTTTGTGATGTATACTACAAGTACTAGACAAGCGTACCCTTGGCCATCCGGGTTGACTGCAGTGCCGGTGGTAGCGATATTCTTCAAACATGTATTTGTTAGTAACTAGGTATGTGATAACCCTAGTTAGTTAATTATAGCAAGCCGTAGGCATGTTTGGCCGTGATATGAATATTTGTTTATTCATCTAGCTTACCCTGTTATATTCTATTTATTTTGGCGCGTAGTTAGAGTACAAAGTTCTGCTTGGATGAAGGTCTGCAATCTTGGTCCTTGTTTGGTTTAAGGGTTGTGGTCCTGATCTAGAGTAGATCCTATGCCCTTTTACCACTCGTCGTCTTATCTTTCTTTATAGTTAGTTTATTATCAGTGCACCAGTCCAGATAATTATTTTATCGAGACAAGTACATTGGTACCAAACAAAGATCAACCACATTTATTTAGTTATTCATTTGTCTCTTATTTCTGCTGATTGTGATTTTGGTTAACACCTTGAGCTACTTTGTGGTACTTGTTGCTTGGGGTTCTAACCCCACAGGTTTTGTGTCATGCCCCAGTCCCAAAATATGTAGGACTAGGAAAACGTAAGCATGCCAGCCGTATGTATATGGCAACTCCAATATATGGATACCATAATACACACGTACGCTGTAATATGAATATAAACTCACATGTGGTATATATATTATCACAAGTCACATATATGCTAGTCTCATCCACACAACAATTCATAGAAAAGAAATACTAAACTAGAATAAGGAGTCTGAAATATCCAAAATAATAGTCGGGTGGAGACAAATCCACTACCAAGGACTATATCCAAAACTAAAATGAGAGAGGAGTATAAAATCTCCAATATAAAATAAGATGATGTCAGGAATGTATCAACTAAGAAGATCCATCGCTAGATATAATCAACGATGCTCAGAAGGTAAGACCTCCTCGGCAGAAAATAATGCGTCAGGTCCAGGCCCGTACTCCTACGGATACTCTTGATCATCTATACCTGGCAAGGGACCAGGTCCTCAAAGGGACATAATAAGATACATACAAGCAAGCCAATTGAATACAGTGAACATGCATAATGTTTGAAAATATATAAGTACGCTGTACAAGACAATCTATATGAATGTAAATGAGGACAACTTTTTGACGTATGGGCAAGGGTAGGCTACTCGATCTAAGCCTCACAACTCACACACCCGTCTAGAACATCATCAGCCGACATACCTAGGGGGTAGCGACCCTCGTGACTCCATCAATCGACATACCTCGGGGGTAGCGACCATTGGACACGACCACCATAGTGCGTGCTAGTTACTACGGTTTACCAGAGTGGTTAAAGCCCATACGCCTACTGATTGTCCTCTCATGATACTAAGTGCCATGTGTGTGTCAACATATCTAATATATAGTAATGACTGAAAGAAAACTACACATGCAAGAAATATACAGAAATGCAATGAATATACAGAAATAAAATAAGCATGCAAAATACTGTAAGCAATTTGGCAAGGTATCTTGCCTGGCAAGAAACCTGCAAAGTGTAATGTTCAGATGTCACGCGCATAGGAGTAGAAGCTGCGGCCTCGAAATAAACGTCTCCGGATGCTGAAATAGACATTACCAATGTTTCCAGAATAAGTGAGATAGCTAGAAAACACTACCCTTTCATCCAATTTGGAACAGAGGTAAAACGGTAATTTTGAGTCAAAGCGGGGTCCACATGTAGCCTACTTTGCACCGAAAAGCGTGCCAGAGGTAAAGGTCTCTAAATGGGACAAAATTATAGGTCAAACCAATTCTAAATGTCAATACGAACTCAACGGTACATCCAATTTTGAATTCCGGTGAGCCGAACACAAATTCGCCCAAAAAGTCAACCGTGGGGCCCGCCAATTGGCGACTTGGTCAACTATCTCAGAATTCCGTGAAAATTGGGTCACAGGACCAACGCATTACCACGAGTCCATTGGCATAAGTTTCGTCGTATTCTGATGAGCGTGCACAAAATACGCGGGGCTTTCACAAAAGTTGCGACACGAGGATTGTCCGCGGATACGAGCTGATTTCGACGCGCACACGCGTCCGAATCAGTTTTCGTGAAATCTCATGTGTCCGGGTACGCTGTGCGCACCTTTTGGTACACTTGGTACACGGCAGAGCGGTCCCGTTTGGCGGGGCGCACTCTGTTTCATAATTTTTGGGAATCTGGAAAAAGTAGGTTTTTGGGATTTTCCAACGAATTTAATTCTACATACAGCGGTTAACAAATTAATGTAATTGATAGAAATTAAACTAGGTCAAGTGGTCTCCGTATACCAAAAAGAAAAATCGAATTCGGATCTCTGTGGTGGGAGATACAAATTCGGGAACATAGGTAGTTTACCGTAGTTTTCTGCGATACCCAAAAGTTGCCTTTTTCCGTCAACTTGGACGCTATTTTCGCCTAGGGTTTCGAGCTGTTCAAGGTCAACTATCATACAGATATTGGAGAGGGTTAAGTAAGGATCATACCGGTGAAGACGGGGTTGAGTTTGGTTCAGCGAGATGACGGAAAACAGTGCTGGAACACAGGTAAGTTGCTGTAACTTTCTGCAGTTGCGCGGGGTTGCGCGGGTTCGCGGTCGTCGGGGTCGGTCGGCGGCTCTACTGGGCGGTTCTCCGGCTCGATGGCGGCGCTCTGGTCGCTAGGGTTGGATGGGATGAAGATGGAGAAGAAAGAATTAGGGTTAGGGTTAGGGTTTTGTGAAAGAGTTTAATTATATATATAGAAGAAGAGGGAGAGAGAGAGATAACGCGCAGGGGGGGCGCTTATGTTTAGGGTCGCGGGTTTGCAATATGGCAGCTGCTGCTGCTCATTTCTTATTCCAGCGGGTATTGGGTTGTTAGGGTCGCGGGTATTTGTCTTATGCGGGTTTGGTCCATTAGGGAATTATGATTCATTCCTTTTTCTTTTTCTTTTTTTTTCTTTTAATATATATATATATATATATATATATATATATACCCATAAAAAATCTAGAATTATAATATTGCATACCATTAAGCTAGCAACTGTCCAAAGGGTCTCCTACATGAAATAAATTAGGAAAAATTCCTAATGGCTCCATAAATTTCCTAAATGCACAAACACCTAAAATTAAAAATTAAAAAAAAATTATTTCTCCTAATTATCTCATAATTACGATAATTAAATTAATTAATTAATAGAAAAAAAGTAAATACGGTTTTTAGGATTAGAGATTTTATATTCTACCAAACTTATAAAAATTTTGTCCTCGAAATTGACACTAACCCATATTCATAATTATCACTATAGCTATTACACTACATTGGTATCTAGCAGTGCTTCCTAAAAGTCGTGGTCTGCCATTCTAACACTTCCTCATCTATTGTCCATACACTATTCTATCATCCTCTAACTCGTCTACACTACCAACTTACAAGAATTCTACTAGTAGTCACATTCTTTGAAGCTATTGTCTAGGTTGTAAGGTAAATACATTTATTGGATCGAGAATCTTGGGATACCTGTCTAGAATCTCACAACTATGACTTTTTACCGTAACCGTCAAGTATCGTAGTCTAATACTGTCACGCCCCAGTCCCAAAATACGTAGGACTAGGACACGTAAGCATGCCAGCTGTATGGATATGGCAACTCCAATATATGGAAACCAAAATCCACACGTACGCTGTAATATGAATATCAAATCCACAAGTGGTATAAATCTATCACAAGTCACAGGATATAATCTAAATCTCATCCACGAAAATCAAATATAAATAAATAACCAGTATCTATGAAACTAGATCTCAATATAAGTATCTAAGGATGATAGTTGGATGGAAACAAATCCACTACCAACTCGAATGGAAAAGTACAACACAATAAACACAATATAAGAATATCAACTAACGTCTACGGGGCTCGAAGAGAAGACATCCTCGAAACCTTATGTAACCATCCGAATCTGTGCTCCTGCGAATACTCAACAACAGATACACCTGGAAGGGCTAGGTCCTCAGAGGAATATAACAAGATACATAAAAGCATGCCAATAAAGTACTAAAATAAATATCCAATGGGTCGACTAACCATCTAAGTGAATGCAGTTTAAGAACAACTTTCTAATAAGTGGGCTATTTGGCTAAAAATGGGATTGGAATGACTCTCTCGGAGAATCAGGGGCCTCAAAGCGTGTCGTTATTTGAACGACAGAGGCCGCCAATTGTAAATGGGGTCATCACCGCCCGTATCTCCAGCGGAGCTTCCGGGTTACAGAAGGAAAAAGTGTAAAGGAGCCCAAATGCGATACTTGTTGTTCTCCCCACCCCATGCTCTAAGCATGTCACATCCATGACACAATTTGGTTCATAGCCTATCTTTAGTACCCTAGCCCAATCCTGCAACCAAACAAGGACAATGATTGGACCACCGTACTACAATAGGCTATGTCCATGGACCTCTAATAACTGCTAAGTCTTCTAGCATATAAAGTTTCTATCAGCAGTCATCCCTAACGCACGGTCCATACGTACATGAGGCCAGACCTGTCACGCAGTCCGTGATCTATATGAGACTCACACTCGTGTAACAACTGTGCCACGGCCAATGAACCTAATGATGCTACATGATAATGGGGTAGTCTCATAAACAAGGTCAATGCAAATATATAAATAAAAATATATCGCGACGACACCGTCGCGCGCATTTTATATAGCAGTTAAAATATATGAACTAAAGACAGAAAATAAAGATGCATGCAACATATGAAATATGAAAAACAGTACAATGGCAAGGTATACTTGCCTGGCAAGAAGCTGCAAAATATAACGTCCAGATGTCCAACACATAAGACCAGAAGCAATGGCCTCAGAACAAACGTCTCCGGATGCTGAAATAGATATCACCAACGTTCCCAGAATAAGCAAAATAGCTAGAAATCACTACCCTTTCGTCCAATTTGGACACAGGGGCAAAACAGTAATTTTGGGGAAAAGTAGGGTCCACGTGGACCCCACTTTGCACCGAAAAGCATGCCAAGCGTAACAGTCTCTAAATGGGACAATTTATAGGTCAAACAAACTCTAAATGTCAATCCGAACTCAACGGTATATCCAAATGTGGAATCCGATGAGCCGAACACAATTTTGCCCAAAAAGTCAACCGTAGGGCCCGCCAATTAGCGACTTGGTCAACTATCTCAGAATTGCGTAAAAATTGGGTCACAGGACCAGCGCGTTACCACGAGTCCAGTGACGCAAGTTTTGTCGTAATCTGACGAGCGTGTACAAAATGCACAGGGCTTTCGCAAAAGTTACGATACGGAGATTGTACGCGGATACGGGCTGATTCCGATGCGCACACATGTCCGAATCAGTTTTTGCGAACTCTCATGTATTCGGGTACAATGTGCGCACCTTTTGGTACACTTGGTACACGACGGGAAGGTCCCGTTTGGCGGGGCGCGCTTCGTTTCATAATTTTTGGAAATCTGGAAAAAATAGATTTTTAGGGTTTTCCAACGAATTTAATTCTACATACAGCAGTTAACAAATTTATGTAATTAACAGAAATTAAACTAGGTCAAGTGGTCTCCGCATACCAAAATGTACAATTGAATTCGGATCTCTGTGGTGGAAGATACGAATCCGAAAACATAGGTAGTCACCGCAGTTTTCTGCGATACCCAAAAGTTGTCTTTTTCCGTCAACTTGGACGCTATTTTCGCCTAGGGTTATGCGTTGTTCGAGGTCAACTATCATATAGATAATAGAGGGGGATAGGTGAGGATCATACCGGCGAAGACGGGGTCGAGTTTGGTTCAGCGAGGTGACGGAAAACAGGGCTGGAACACAGGTAAGTTGCTATTCCAAACTGCAGTTGCAGGGTTGTGCGCGTCACGCGTCGTCGGTGGGGTCGGTTTCCGGTGGCTGGAGGCGGCTAAGGGCGGTGGTATCTGGTCGAGGGCGGCGCGGTTTAGATGGGAAGGGAGAAGGATGAGTTAGGGTTAGGGTTTTGTGTAGAGATGTTATGTATATATAAAGGAAGAGAGGGATCGAGAGAACCGGGGGCCGTCGGGGAAGCATATACGCTCGGGGAATCAACTAACTACTGCTGCTGCTTTATATTTCCATTAATAGCGGGTTTACACAGCGGGTGGGTATGGATTTAAGGCTAACGGGTTAGGGATATTTATTAGGGAATAATTGTTTTTCTTTTTCTTTTTCTTTCTCTTTTCTTTTTCTTTTTCTTTTATTCTTTTCTTTCTTTCTTTCTTTCTTTCTTTCTATTCAAAAGCCAAATATATATATATATATATATATATATATATATATATATATATATATATATATATATATATATATATATATATATATACATATAAAAATTCTAAAAATTATATTATTGCATACCATTAAGCTAGCAACTGTCCACGGGGTCTCCTACATGGAATAAATTAGAAAAAATTTATAATGGCTCCATAAATTTCCTAAATTCACAAACACCTAAAATAAAAATTAAATAAAATCTATTTCTCATAAAAATTAAATAAAATCTATATTAATGTAAAATCCCTAATCCTAAAAATAGTATTAATCTTTTTTTTATTAATTATTAATTGAACTGTAGTAATTATGTGCTTATTAGGAGAAATAGATTTTATTTAATTTTTATTTTAGGTGTTTGTGAACTTAGGGGATTTATGGAGCCATTAGGAATTTTTTCTAATTTATTTTATGTAGGAGATCCTTTGGACAGTTGCTAGCTTAATGATATGCCTTAATACAAATTCTAGAAATTTTCTATATATATATATATATATATATATATATATATATATATATATATATTGAATTGAAAGAGAAAGAAATGAAAAAGGAAACGAAAAAGATAAAGAAAAAGAAAAGAAATATAAAACTTCCTAATGGATTACAAACCTTATCAATCAAAACCAAACCCGCTTCTTGAGTCCCCCGCCCCTTTAGAATTTAGAAAGAGCACAGCAGCAGCTTCAACCCATCTAACCCGCGCTTAAGCCCGCGATTCCCCCTCTCTTCCCTATATATATATATATTTAATTCATATCATTCAACTCTTCACGAAACCCTAACCCTAGATCAATTATCCTCCTTTTCATCTGACCTAGCCGCGCCCTGACCGCCATCCGACCGCCTCCAGACCGCCAGAACCGTCGCAGGACGACCGCGACCCCGTGCAACCCCACGCAACCCCGCGCAACTGCAGTTTGGGACAACAACTTACCTGTGTTTCAACCCTGTTTTTCGTCACCTCGCTGAACCAAACTCGACCCCGTCTTCGCCGGTATGATCTTCACTTAACCCTCTTCAATATCTGTATGATAGTTGACCTCGAACAACACATAACCCTAGGCGAAAATAATGTCCAAGTTGACAGAAAAAGACAACTTTTGGGCATCGCAAAAAACTGCGGTGACTACCTAAGTTCCCGGATTCGTATCTTCCACCACAGAGATCCGAATTCGATTTTTTTTTGGTATGCGGAGACCACTTGACCTAGTTTAATTTTTGTTAATTACATTAAATTATTAACTGTGTATGTAGAATTAAATTCGTTGGAAAATCCCAAAAACCTATTTTTTCCAGATTTCCAAAAATTGTGAAACGGAGAACGCCCCACCAAACGGGACCGCCCCACCGTGTACCAAGTATACCAAAGGGTGCGCGCAGCGTACCCGGACGTGTAAGATTTTATGGAAACTGATTTGGTCGCGTGTGCGCATCGAAATCCGCCCGTATCCGCGGACAATCCCCGTGTCGTAACTTTTGCGAAAGCCGTACGTATTTTGTGCACGTTCGTTAGATTGCGACGAAACTTACACCAATGGACTCGTGGTAACGTGCTGGTCCTATGACCCAATTTTCACGCAATTCTGAGACAGTTGACCAAGTCACCAATTGGCGGGCCCTACGGTTGACTTTTTGGGCAAAATTGTGTTCGGCTCACCGGAATCCAAAATTGGACGTACCGTTGAGTTCGTATTGACATTTAGAATTGGTTTGACCTATAATTTTGTCCTATTTAGAGATCGTTATCCCTGACACATTTTTCGGTGCAAAGTGGGCCACATGTGGACCCCGCTTTGACCCAAAATTACCGTTTTGCCCCTGTGCCCGAATTGGACGAAAGGGAAGTTCTTTCTAGCTATTTTGCTTATTCTGGGAACATTGGTGATGTCTATTTCAGCATCCAGAGATATTTGTTCTGAGGCCATAGCTTCTGATCCTGTGTGTTAGACTTCTGGACGTTATACTTTGCAGCTTTCTTACCAGGCAAGATACTTTGTCAAATTGTTTACAGTACTTTGCATGCTTATTATATTTCTGTATATTTATTGTATTTCTGTATATTTATTGCATGTGTAGTTTCTTTCAGTCATTACTATATATTAGATATGTTGACACACACTTGACACCTAGTATCATGAGAGGACAATCATTAGGCATATGGGCTTTAACCATTCTGGTAAACCGTAGTAACTAGCACGCACTATGGTGGTCGTGTCCGATGGTCGCTACCCCCGAGGTATGTCGATTGATGGAGTCACGAGGGTCGCTACCCCCGAGGTATGTCGGCTGATGATGTTCTAGACGGGTGTGTGAGTTGTGAGGCTTAGATCGAGTAGCCTACCCTTGCCCATACGTCAAAAAGTTGTCCTCATTGCATTCATATAAATTGTCTTGTACAGCATACTTATATATTTTCAAACATTATGCATGTTTACTGTATTCAAATTGGCTTGCTTCTATGTATCTTGTTACGTCCCTCTGAGGACCTGGCCCTTCCAGGTATCGCTGTTCTTGAGTATTTGCAGGAGCGCATATTCGGATGGTTACATATGTTTTGATGATGTCTTCTCTTCGAGCCCCATGGTCGTTAGCTGGTACTCATATATTATGTTTATTGTGTTGTACTTTTCCATTCGAGTTGGTAGTTGATTTGTTTCCATCCGACTGTCATCTTTAGATACTTCTTATTGAGATCTAGTTATATAGATGTTGGTTATTTAATTATATTGATTTTCGGTGGGTGAGATTTAGATTATACCCTGTGACTTGTGATATATGTTTATACCACTTATGGATTTGATATTCATATTACAGCGTACGTATGGGTTTGGTTTCCATATATTGGAGTTGCCATATCCATGCGGCTGGCATGCTTACGTGTCCTAGTCCTACGTATTTTTGGGACTGGGCGTGACATATTTTTTTGTGGTGGCCCATGCAGGTCGAGAGCATATTGTCTCGGTTACGTTACTGTACTGAGCAAGCCTGCAAATAGAATTAGAATATAGAATCTCATCCACTATTGACTATGACTCGCGTTCTCCCAATATGTTCTATTTGAATAATTGCATCCTGCTTGATTCATGTACTTCCCAAATAGTTCCTTGTGTATAGCCCCTCATAGGATATAGAAGTCCCTGTTGTTAGATGATAAGTAGGGTAACCTTCCTATTAAGAGTACAACTAGAGTGTTGACACACCATTAAGTTTAGAATATCTAGCGAACCGTAGAATTCCTTATCTATAGACTGGTTTACCATTACCCCTTGATGTATTATGAAGACTTGAGAGTAGTATAGACACTACTAGAGTCAGTTAGAAATTTGACCATAGTGTTTGACCCTAGCATGAAGGAACCAATAGAGATCCAAGATTTAACAATTGGACTAAACCTAACTTTTATAGTGAGATGATATTAGAACTATAAACTTAGATCATTGTCTTATTATTAGTAGACAGCACCTTAGGAAGCCTAGAGGAATGTAATCAAACACTTTTTCCTTGATCATACCTCGAACATAGCAACTAGCATACCACTCCCCCTTAGAGAACCATGATGCTATCTAGAGCCCTCTATTTTAATTTCATATGTTGTTCCTCTGGGACAACGTTCGCTAATTGCGCGACGACTAAATTATGTTATTCTTTTCTTCATATTTCAACTCGTGCCACCTGACACCTCTGATTATAGACCAAGTGATTTTATTCTATGTTAGGATATATAGCTTGCTAGGATTTTGGTTGTTACTCTTGAATTTTTGAATTATGTGATTGATAATTAGAACTCGATAGTTTTGAGTTATTCCTGTAGATTGTGACCGATGATTATCTCTTAGTTTTAAATCGCATAAATTGTACCCCCACCTCAATACGAGTTATATTCCCTTTTCCCTTGGAGGCCAATAACTTTTTCATTCATACTATTGACACATGTCCTATGAGCACTATGACTAAGACTTAAAGATAATCGCTACCTATATAATACAATAGGAGACCCTAATGAGTACTGAGGCCTTTTTCGCATGTACCCCAATAAGAGTTTATACCTTACAAGGAATATGTTATTCTGCAGAATCCCCTCAAGACAGCTACATCATTAGTTTAATTATTATAAGTTGGGTAGTATGTCTCACAACCTAGTATCACATAGTCTTTTGACCCATTATTGAAGTATAACCGAATGACATTACCTGTATGCTAGCATAAGACGATAATGCTTATTCAGACTGTAGAACTTAGAGGCTATACCCTAATTGGTCGACTATCGACTTAGACAAGGAGTTAGCATGACAGCTGTAGAGATTGTAAGAGTCTTATCTTCTTTGAGAACTTGGATTATTTTGTAACTTCTCTCATCATAATCTAGCGTACTTATATTTTCTGTACTACCTTGATTTATGCTGCTATTATAGCCTAGTTTTTGCAAGCTTATTCTTTTATCGAGCTTGCTCATGACATATGTATTATTGGGTGCACACAATGATACAATTGCCTAATCAGAATCGGTGTATTAAGGTCTAGCTTACCTTAGTGCGCTTGGTTCGCTCTTCGCATGACTACTTTATGTAGATTGAGATATATGGTAGTAGACGAATATACTTGCCCCTAGACATGTCTGACATATCGTATCGGTTACATAACTGTACTGATACGAGCATGTAAATAGGAAATTATCAAAATATGATTTCAATCCACAACTGTCCTGACAACTCTCTTTTCGAATTCTTTAATCGCTTTGAACCTTGTACTTGTATTCTATCACCTTCACCATGAATTCTTTATTCAATGCTCTCCGTCTTCCCTTATTTCGTAAAGACGAAACCTCGTGCTTGGTAAAAGTTGACACACTGATAGTACTAGATATACCCCATAAGGCTAATCACATAACTTAGTGACTCTCTTTTATAATTGATTAAGGGCATATCATAGGTGATATGTTTGGTGTTAAAACTTTGAGGATTGAATAACATAATTAAATAATTTGAGGAATATTTTTCCTAGATGTATAGCCTATGGTGATAGATGGGTAAATTGTAAGTTAGGTAGATTGTAAAACCCTCACCAAAAATTAGACCTACTTGGCTGAGATAGTGAGACTAAGGCTAGATTGAGTCTAGTTAGAGATAGAACACAGTATTTTTATTTAATTTTGCAATAATTATATCACTTAGCGCACCTTACCGTGCTTCGATAATTGGAGCACTACACTAGCCACTGCCATCCTACAAATTCCACACCCTTATCCTAGACGTGCCCATCTTCCATTCTGACCTTTGTGCAACTTATAATTAAGCTCCCTTGCGCTACATTTTGGTCGCGCAACATCGCCCCTCATTTAAATCTAGCCTTGCATTTTAAACAAATCAGATCTTATACCATCATTGACTTTCTACCGTGGCTTAGTTTTAATTTCGAGGACGAAATTTTTATAAGTTGGGTAAAATGTAAAACCCCTAATCCTAAAAATAGTATTAATCTTTTTTTATTAATTATTAATTGAACTGTAGTAATTATGTGCTAATTAGGATAAATAGATTTTATTTTATTTTTATTTTAGGTGTTTGTGAACTTAGGGGATTTAATGAGCCATTAGGAATTTTTTCTAATTTATTTCATGTAGGAGACCCTTTGGACAGTTGCTAGCTTAATGGTATGTCTTAATACAAATTCTGAAATTTTTCTATGTATATATATATATATATATATATATATATATATATATATATATATATATATACACATACATATTTATTGAATAGAAAGAGAAAGAAATGAAAAAGGAAAGGAAAAAGAAAAAAAAGGAAAAAGAAAAAAAAAGAAAAGCAACATAAAACTTCCTAATGGATTACAAACCTTATTAATCAAACCCAAACCCGCTGCTTGAGTCCCCCGCCCCTTTAGAATTTAGAAAGAGCACATCAGCCGCTTCAACCCATTTAACCCGCGCTTAAGCCCGCGATTCCCCCTCTCTTCCCTATATATATATATATATAATTCATATCATTCAACTCTTCACGAAACCCTAACCCTAGATCAATTCTCCTCCTTCCCATCTGACCTAGCCGCGCCCTGACCACCGTCCGATCGCCCAGCCGACCGCCTACAGACAGCCAGAACCGTCGCACGACGACCGCGACCCCGCGCAACCCCGCGCTACTGCAGTTTGGGACAGCAACTTACCTGTGTTCCAGCCCTGTTTTCCGTCACCTCGCTGAACCAAACTCAACCCCGTCTTTGTTGGTATGATCCTCACTTAACCCTCTTCAATATCTGTATGATAGTTGACATCGAACAGCGCGTAACCCTAGGCGAAAATAGCGTCCAAGTTGACGGAAAAAGATAACTTTTGGGTATCGCAGAAAACTGCGGTGACTACCTATGTTCCCGGATTCGTATCTCCCACCACAGAGATCCGAATTCGATTTTTATTTTTGGTATGCGGAGACCACTTGACCTAGTTTAATTTCTGTTAATTACATTAAATTATTAACTGATGTATGTAGAATTAAATTCGTTGGAAAACCCCGGAAACCTACTTTTTCTAGATTTCCAAAAATTGCGAAACGGAGCGTTCAATGCCAAACAGGACTGCCCCGCCGTGTACCAAGTGTACCAAAGGGTGCGTGCAGCGTACCCGGACATGTGAGATTTTGCGAAAACTGATTTGGACGCGTGTGCGCGTCAAAATCCGCCCGTATCCGCGGACAATCCCCGTGTCGTAACTTTTGCGAAAGCCATGCATATTTTGTGAACGCTCGTCAGATTGCGATGAAACTTGCGCCACTGGACTCGTGGTAACACGCTGATCCTGTGACCTAATTTTCACGCAATTCTGAGACAGTTGACCAAGTCACCAATTGGCGGGCCCTACGGTTGACTTTTTGGGCAAAATTGTGTTCGGCTCACCGGAATCAAAAATTGGACGTACCGTTGAGTTCGTATTGACATTTAGAATTGGTTTGACCTATAATTTTGTCCTATTTAGAGATCGTTATCCCTGACACATTTTTTGGTGCAAAGTGGGCCACATGTGGACCCCGCTTTGACCCAAAATTACCGTTTTGCCCATGTGCCCAAATTGGACGAAAGGGAAGTTCTTTCTAGCTATTTTGCTTATTCTGGGAACATTGGTGATGTCTATTTCAGCATCCAGAGATATTTGTTCTGAGGCCATAGCTTCTGATCCTGTGTGTTAGACTTCTGGACGTTATACTTTGCAGCTTTCTTACCAGGCAAGATACTTTGCCAAATTGTTTACAGTACTTTGCATGCTTATTATATTTCTGTATATTTATTGCATTTCTGTATATTTATTACATGTGTAGTTTCTTTCAGTCATTACTATATATTAGATATGTTGACACACACTTGACACCTAGTATCATGAGAGGACAATCATTAGGCGTATGGGTTTTAACCACTCTGGTAAACCGTAGTAACTAGCACGCACTATGGTGGTCGTGTCCGATGGTCGCTATCCCTGAGGTATGTCGATTGATGGAGTCACGAGGGTCGCTACCCCCGAGGTATGTCGGCCAATGATGTTCTAGACGGGTGTGTGAGTTGTGAGGGTTAGATCGAGTAGCCTACCCTTGCCCATACGCCAAAAAGTTGTCCTCATTGCATTCATATAGATTGTCTTATACAGCGTACTTATATATTTTCAAACATTATGCATGTTTACTGTATTCAAATTGGCTTGCTTCTATGTATCTTTTTACGTCCCTCTGAGGACCTGGCCCTTCGAGATATCGCTGTTCTTGAGTATTTGCAGGAGCGCAGATTCGGATGGTTACATATGTTTCGAGGATGTCTTCTCTTCGAGCCCCGCGGTCGTTAGCTGGTACTCATATATTGTGTTTATTATGTTGTACTTTTCCATTCGAGTTGGTAGTGGATTTGTTTCCATCCGACTATCATCTTTAGATACTTTTTATTGAGATATAGTTATATAGATGTTGGTTATTTAATTATATTGATTTTCGCTGGATGAGATTTAGATTATACCCTGTGACTTGTGACATATGTTTATACCACTTGTGGATTTGATATTCATATTACAGCGTACGTATGGGTTTGGTTTCCATATATTGGAGTTGCCATATCCATGCGGCTGGCATGATTACGTGCCCTAGTCTTACGTAGTTTTGGGACTGGGGCGTGACATATTTTTTGTGGTAACTAAAACTATTAGGAGTATGACCTACTTCAAACATTCTAACAAATTTCTATTATGCTAAATGATGCTACTTAAGGGTTAAACTAATAAAGAATACAGATATTTCTATAGTGCATGTACATAAGGATTATTATTAAGAACTCAACGGTACGTCCAATTTTGGATTTCGGTGAGCCGAACACAAATTCGCTCAAAAAGTCAACCGTGGGGCCCGCCAATTGACGACTTGGTCAACTATCTCAGAATTGTGTGAAAATTGGGTCACAGGACCAGCGCGTTACCACGAGTCAAGTGGCCCAAGTTTCATCGCATTCTGACGAGCGTGCACAAAATACGCAGGACTTTCGCAAAAGTTGCGATATGGGGATTGTCCGCGGATACGGGCTGATTTTGACGCGCACACGCGTCCGAATCAGTTTTCGCAAAATCTCACATGTCCGGGTACGCTGCGCGCACCTTTTGGTACACTTGGTATACGGCGGGACGGTCCCGTTTGGCGGGGCGCACTCCGTTTCACAATTTTTGAGAATCTGGAAAAAGTGGGTTTTTGGGGTTTTCCAACGAATTTAATTCTACATACAATAATTAACAAATTAATATAATTAACAGAAATTAGACTAGGTCAAGTGGTCTCCACATACCAAAAAGAAAAATCGAATTCGGATCTCTGTGGTGGGAGATACGAATTCGGGAACATAGGTAGTTTACCGTAGTTTTCTGCGATACCCAAAAGTTGTCTTTTTCCGTCAACTTGGACGCTGTTTTCGCCTAGAATTTCGCACTATTCGATGTCAACTATCATACAGATATTGGAGAGGGTTAAGTGAGGATCATACCGGTGAAGACGGGGTCGAGTTTGGTTCAGCGAGATGACGGGAAACAGTGCTGGAACATAGGTAAGTTGCTATAACTTTCTGCAGTTGCGCGGGGTCGCGGTCGTCGGGGCGGTCGGAGGCTGGACTGGGCGGTTCTCCGGCTCGGCGGCGGCGCTCTGGTCGCTAGGGTTGGATGGGATGAAGATGGAGAAGAAAGAATTAGGGTTAGGGTTTTGTGAAAGAGTTTAATTATATATATAGAAGAAGAGGGAGAGAGAGAGAGAACGCGCGGGGGGGGGGGGTTCTTATGTTTAGGGTCGCGGGTTTGCAATATGGCAGCTGCTGCTACTCATTTCTTATTCCAGTGGGTATTGGGTTGTTAGGGTCGCAGGTATTTGTCTTATGCGGGTTTGGTCCATTAGGGAATTATGATTCATTCCTTTTTTTTTTTTTCCTTTTCCAATCCTTTTTTTCTTTTAAAATATATATATATATATACCCATAGAAAAATCTAGAATTATAATATTGCATACCATTAAGCTAGCAATTGTCCAACGGGTCTCCTACATGAAATTAATTAGAAAAAATTTCCTATTGGCTCCATAAATCCCCTAAATGCACAAACACCTAAAATAAAAAATTAAAAAAAATCTATTTCTCCTAATTAGCTCATAATTACTATAATTAAATTAATTAATTAATAGAAAAAAAGTAAATACGATTTTTAGGATTAGGGGTTTTACATTTTGCTTTGCCAAAATTTCTCGAGGAGATACATGATTCACTGTACTTCTAGCAAGATGGCTTGCACTCGTAGGACTGTGGCCGAAGCTCGCGAATGGGTTTCCTTCTTCCATCCCTCGTTTTGATTTCTCGATTTGTGGTGTTAAAAAGGGGAGCAGAGTTAGCTACTTATATTTTTGAGACTACGGTCAACATGATATATAATATATATATATATATATATATATATATATATATATATATGTTAAACCATGGTTGGTATATTTGATCATGTATAACTATACTCTGCTAGTGTAGCATTTTGTATTCACTAGCTTCATGATCATATGTGGTATGTATTTTGGGACGCCTCTTTACATTCATGTATGATATACTCTTGAAATTGCTTTTGATGGATTGAGATACTAAAATTTGTCGGCCTTAGGACTAACGTCATAGCATGCTAGAATCCATCCATTGGTCTTCTTGACAACCTTAGCACATTGCGGCTTACTTCGGTATTCTGCAAGGTGTGGTTAGCCATATCAGTCCTCATATTTACCCAATATTCTAGGAACGGGGCGTGATAGCGTATGTAAAAGTTACCGAGCGGTGGCAGATTTATGTTATGTCATTTACTTCTATCACATTCTTATAACTTGAATTAGGGCAAGATAGAAAGATCACATAATAATAATGTTGCAAATTTACATGAATACTGTGTCTGTTTGGTGAGTTTGGTTAGCTCGCCCATACTGGTATATTTCGATGTACTGCCCCTCGTTGCAGCAGGTTCCCTGAGCCAGGACGATACGGCGAGGAGCTAAAGCTTTTTCCCCAACTTTTTACTGATCTGACGCGTTCGTATTCGTGACTTTTGAAGAGCGTACATATTTATGGAGCTCGTACAAATCCCTTTTGAAGCTCCAAGGCGATGGTGCAAACTCGCACCCATGGTGGTTTATCTTTTAAAATTTTAGTAATGGATGTAATATATGGATCGACTATTTTATTTTGCGTCCATCTTGTAAGCCTGCACGGTACCCATTTACTTTTGAGTCAAGAGTATGTAACAAAGATGTACATTATCAATAAAGATAACTTTTCTTTATTTCAATGTGTGTTCTTCTACTTGTGCACTATGTTGTTGTGTTTCTATATATCATTGTGCCTAGGCCTTGTGCAGGCATGCTTTACGATAGCACGACATCACACCCGGGGTAAGATTATAGATCTCGATAGAATCAGGACATGATATATTGGTATCAGAGTACGACTTCAGATCCTTTGACCCTCATGTCAGAAGAGTTTTCTTGAAATAACCCTAACCCTCCTAGTTGAACTCTTGAAATCGCTTGGCCAAAATAAGATGCGTTCCATACAGTGAGTCCATAATATGTTTGGAGACTGATGTAAGTTACTTTCTTTTGAAGGAACGGCCTCAGAGCTGAACATAGGACCTGTGCAAGTCCAGGAGAGAGTCCGGTACCTCGTGCAGCTCTTGAAACAAAGCAGCAGCGCCCTCTGCTGATCCGTTCGAAAGGATGATGTGCTTGATGGAAGTGCAACAATGGCAAGCAAAGTTGTGTCAAAGCCAATTCGAGTCCCAGATTGAGGCTCAATTTCAGGTACAATGGACCCAGGCCGAGAGGCAGCAATAGTAAATGGATAGTCTGCAAACGATTGTGACGACGCTCGCCGCCAACATTTATTCTTCATCAAACCGCCGCAGCCGTACCAGTTATAGCCAACACCGTGGGACATTAGGAACCTCAGCCATTAGACAATTAGGGTTCCATCCTTCAAATATCAGAGTTCAAAAAAATATTTCATTCGACCTTCAAAGGGACTGAAGGCCCCTCTGTGGCGTTAGATTAGCTGGTCGAGCTGGAAGACACTTTGAAGTGCTTCGCATGGACAAGACGAGGAGAGTCGCTTGTGCTCAGCTCCAGCTCCATTTGAATGCCATAATTGGTAGGATGTGCTCAAGCATGTTATCCTGAGTGAAGATGACAAGGCGACTATCTCTTGGGCTATGTTCCGTAAAGCATTCGAAGAGGAGTATCTTTCCCTAGCCATCCGTCACGAGAAAGAAGATGAATTTATACATTTGCAGCAAGAAAATATGACATTGTGACACTACGCCGCATAATTCAATAGGTTTGCCAAATTTGCCAAGTCTCATCTCCGTGACGCCGAGAGTCGAGCCCGATGATTCGAGATAGGCCTACGACCTTCTATTTGAGCTTATGTCATCGTACCTCAGTATCGAACCATGCAGGAGTCCCACAACATGCCCTCTCCCTAGAGTCATAGTACCCTCATGTTTGCACCTGCGCTGTACATAATTACCACCACAAGTGCCCCAGCAACGCGAGAGGTTACAACGCGCCAAAGCGTCCTAACAGCGACTGTTATCAGGGTGCAAACCCGGGGAGATATAAAGAGCTTTTCTGTACCAAGTGCAACCGTAGCGAATACCTCCCTCGAAACTATCGCCTAATAAGTGGAGCATGTTTCAGATGCAGTCGCCCTAGATACATAACAATAAATTTATCGGTGGGAGGGCCGAACTAGTGCCCATAACAATACTGTCTGTCGTATAACCAGGGTCAAGCACCTTGAGCGAACCAGACAACACCACAAAACGCTCAAGGTCGGGTCTATGCTCTGACTCCGGAAGAGGCCTTTGCTTCGAATACGGTGGTGTCAGGTATATTGCTTTTCAATAATGTACCTGCTTGAGTATTATTTGATTATGGTGCTACACATAGTTTCATCTCGGCAAAATTTTCCATAAAAACTAAATTCTCTATGATACCATTAGGTCTAAACCTTAGTGTTAGTACCCCATCGGGCGTGGATTTGCATGCTTACTTAGTTTGTTTGATGGTTATATTTACATCGGAGGAAGGAATCTGTCGCTCGATGAGATAGTCCTGGACATCAGGGGCTACGACATTATTCTGGGGATGGATTATCTCGGCGCTTGCTCACCCACCATTAATTGTGCGGAGAAGGAAGTCATCTTTTGTCTACCCGGCGAGACCAAATTTTGCTACGCGTGTAGTCTAGTATCGAGAGCGTTGAATGCCTGCATCATAATTTATGCAATGTCTGCTCAGCTGATGATACATTCTGATTGTAAAGGGTACTTGGCGTCCTTTCGAGACACGGGGAAGGATTGTGCAAATATCGAGTCTAATTTTGTTGTGGCAGAATCCTCTGATGTGTTTGAAGACGAGATGCCCGATATGCCATCTGACCGAGAGATTGAGTTCACCATAAATATATTTCTAGAAACTTGTCCGATTTCCATAGATCCTTATCGAATTTCCCCTGCCAAACTAAAAGAGTTGAAAGTTCAGTTACAAGAACTGCTAGATTGTGGGAATATTCGTCCGAGTGTGTCTTTGTGGGGCACGCCTGTATTGTTCGTGAAAAAAGATGGCTCGATGTGGTTCTGCTTAGACTATCGCGAGCTGAATAAGGCCACTATTCAAAACAATTACCCATTCCCAGGATCGATGACCTCTTTGATCAACTATAAGGTACGACGGTGTTTTAAAAGATTGATCTTCACTTGGGTTATCATCATCTCAAGATCATGCCGGACAATGTGTCGAAGTCTGCCTTTCGCACTCGCTACGGCCACTATGAATTTTTGGTAATGCCATTCGGAGTGACCAATGGCCCTTCCACCTTCATGGATCTAATAAATCGTGTGTTTCGGTCGTACCTTGACAAGTTTGTAGTAGTGTTCATTGATGATATCTTAGTGTATTTGAAGAACAGAGAGGAACATACAGAGCACTTGTGGACTATGCTACAGACTCTACGGGACAACAAGCTATACGCGAAACAGAGCAAGTGCGAGTTCTGGCTGAGAAATGTATCTTTCCTCTGTCACAATATTTCTGCGGGAGGCATTTCAGTCTATCCAAAGAAAGTAGAAGCCATCGTCGAGTGGAAGTGACTTGGATCCGTTAGTAAAATTTGAAGCTTCCTCGGGTTAGCAGGTTACTATAGGCGGTTCATCAAAGACGTTTCCAAATTAGTATCACCTTTGACTCACCTCACTCTGAAGGAAGTCGCATTTGAGTGGTCCGTCGACTGTAAAGCTTTATTTGAGGAGTTAAAGCAGCGCCTCGTCACAGCTCCCATACTTGCGCTACCCGATGAGACTTCAGGATTCCAGATTTTTAGCGATACATCAAGGCCGGGCTTGGTGCGCATGCTTATGCAACGTGATAGAGTGACACCATATGCCTCCAGACAATTGAAGAAATATGAGAAAAAATATCCTACACATGACCTGGAACTGGCGGCGATTGTGTTCGCGCTAAAATTTTAGCGACACTACCTCTATGGTGTGGCTTGCCAAATTTATACTGACCACAAAAGCCTGAAGTACCTATTCACCCAAATGGACCTGAACCTACGATAGCGGCGTTGGCAAGAACTGATCAAAGAGTACGACTTGACAATCTACTACATGCCTGGAAAGAGAATGTTGTAGCAGACGCTTTGAGTCAGGTTTTTGTGGGATTCCCGTCCGTCGATCGCAGGTTACAAAGAGACTTGGAGTCAATGGGCATTGAATTTTGAATCCGATATTGCGATGCTCGAGTGGCTCATATGCATTTTGTGCCTAACATGATAGAGAGAGTGACGTCTACCCAGAGGGACGACCCATTCCTAAAGAAAATGCACGAGAAAATTATAGTAGGGAAGCCGAAGGACTTTGTAGTGGATGCAAATCGAGTATTGCGAGTGAAGGAAAGACTATGCTTCCCCAACGACGCAGAACTCAGAAAGAAAATCCTTATGGAAGCCCATTATGCAGCCAACACAGTGCATCATGGGAGCACAAAGATGTATAAGACCTCTGCACTATCTTCTGGTGACATGGCATGAAGAAGGACGTAGTGTGCTTTGTGTCATAATGCATAACCTGTCAGAAGATGAAAGCTGAACATCAGAGGCTGGGCAGGAGATATAGAATCTTGCTATTCTAGAATGCAAGTAGGAGCATATAAGTATGGACTTCATTGTTGGCTTGTCAAAGATGCAACGGAGGAACGACACTATTTGGGTCATCGTCGATCGGTTAACCAAGTCAGCGCACTTTCTTGCCATTAAAGTTACGTGGAGCATCGATCGTTTCGCTCAGAACTACCTTTATAAGATAGTTCGGCTGCACGGAGTGCAATTTCTATTGTGTGAGATCGGGACGGACGATTCTTATCACATTTTTTGGAGAGCCTTCAATCAGCGATGGGGACCAAGTTAAAGTTCAATTCAGCCTACCATCCTCAAACCGACAGCCAAACATAACAGGTGAATCTGGTACTCGAAGAGTGATGCGTCTCTGTGTGATCGATTCAAAGGCAAGTTGGGACGTCCACCTACCATTGGCCGAATTTGCATACAATAATTGTTACCAGTCCAGCATCCAAATGGCTCCGTACGAGGCTTTGTATGGGCGAAAGTGTAGGTCACCAATTTGTTGGGATGAAGTTAGGTAGCGTAGATCCTTCGGCCGGAACTATTCGATCAAACAGTCCAAAAGGTTCGGTTGATTCGAGAGTGACTAAAAGTAGCACAAAGCCGGAAGAAGAGTTATACTGACATTCACCAACGACCTCCTGAGTTCTTCGAAGGAGAACATGTGTTTCTGAATGTCTCACCCATAGGAGGAGTCATGAGATTTGGAGTAATGGGGATGCTAAGTCCGATATTCATCAGCCCATTAGAAGTCCTCAAGCGAGCCGCTCTCAATTTGCATTGCTACCAACCCCGTCAGACGTGCATAATATCTTTCATGTATCACAACTTAGGAAGTACGTGCATGACCTGAGCTACGTGGTAGATATCTTTCTTGTATCATACCAACCCCGTCAGACGTGAATGATATTTTTCATGTATCACAACTTAGGAAGTACGTGCATGACCCGAGTCACGTGGTAGATTTTGGCCAGCTGGATCTGCAGGCAAACTTGTCGTATGTCGAAGAGCCCGTTCAGATCTTGGATCAGAAAGAAAAGTAACCCGAAATCGACTTGTGTGCATACTCTGGTGAAATCACGCGGTCGAGGAGTCAACGTGGAAACTCGAATCAAATATGAAGGAAAATTTTCCCTCATTATTTTTTAGGGGTAAGTTCCTTTCCTAAGTTTCGAGGACGAAACTTTTTATTAGTTGGTTAAGATGTAGTGCCCCGTTCTCCCTTTTCGGGGAGCGCGGCTAATTTTTTTTTGATATCGTTAGATTGTGATAGATTAAATCAATATCCTTTTCTCATTATGGATTGATTTCTTTGGAATCAAGTCCCACATTGAACGGATCATGCCTCAAGGAAGGAGTCGGCGGCAGAGTCGCGAGGGGCCTTTTCGTTGCGTTAGTTTCTTAGCTCATTTTTGATGCCGCTTGTTGCTTTCGCGTTACTTTTATGACTATCATTTTCTTGAACGGTTTTGATGGATTTCATGGTCTCGATCTTTGAACTTCGTTTTTTGTCTCAAACTCTGGGAGACCGAGGCAAAGAGATACTGATCATCTGTTGATACATGCATGTGATCCAGTAGGCGATGCATGAGCGAAGTCCTAATGATCTCCCTTTTCTCTTCCTCTATTCACCAACTTGTGAGTAGCCTTACCTTCGATTAGCTAGCTTTTCTTTTAAGTCTTCACTCTTAATAATCTAACTCGTTTGTGCATTCCAATCAACGATACCATAATAATAATATAAAAATAAGTCAAAATAAAAAGAAGTAGACTTGAAACACTTAATGCTTGTCACACCATAAATACACCGAACGATCATATTGCTGCGTGCTTATTCTCTAAGCTTGTACATATTTTATGTTTCAGTTGTAGATAGAACTTATTTATCTATGACAGTGAAATGAGTAGTATATATCTGCAATGTGATCACTTGAGCAAGTAGACTATACTTTCAGAGTATGCCATAAATTTTATCTCCTTATGTAGTCTTGCATATTTTATTTGATAATTTAGTTTTTGGAAGATGCGTTGTCAAGGACAATTTGTGCACAAGGGTAGAGTTCTACAAAAGGTCGCCGGGGCACTGGGATCGCTTCTGCCTAGGTAGAACATTTGCTAGCGAGTTCCTAACATTGGATGATTCGAGATGCCGCTAAGGGCTAGTTACCGACTACCCCGTCCAACTAGTGACCCACTATGTATATTTAAACTTTACAAGCTAACTATGTCTTCGTGGCAGGAAATGACATGGTAAGTTTTGTGCATTGGTTTCTGTCGACGCAGGTAAAAGTCACCGAGCGGTGGCACATTTATGTTATGTCATTTACTTCTATCATTTGCTTGTAACTTAAACTAGGACAATATAAAAAGATCATATAATAATAATATTGCATGTTCACATAAATACTGTATCGATTTGGTGAGTTGGGTTAGCTCGTCTTCAACGGTATATTTTGATGTACTGACCCTTGTTGCAGCAAGTTCTCCAAGCCAAGGCTACATGGCGAGGAGCTGAATCTTTTCCCCCAACCTTTCACTGATCTGACGTATTTGTGTTCGTGACTTTTGAAGCACGTAATATTTCTTGAGCTCGTACATATCCCTTTTAAAGCTCCAAGGCGATGATGCAAAATTGCACCCAAGGTGGTTTATCTTTTTTAGCACTAATTTAAAGAATAGAAGACACTACCAAAATAAGCCAAATTAGTGATGTCAGATCAGTGAAAGGTAACAAAGTAAGTCACGAACACAAATATGTTGATTTTGAAGAAGACAACATATACTAATAGACAAATCATTAATTTCTATTATTTTATATGTTGTCTTCTTTAATCTTTAAATTAGCTGGAGTTGATAAATAAGTTTAAAGGAACAAAGTAAGTCACTTTGTTGCTAACAACAACATGTACATGTTGTGTGGCACCATTCAAACAGTTATACATTAGGGAGCATGCAAGTACTAAATATATGTAGTAGCTACATTCATTTGTTGTAGCAACTAAACAATAGTAAGATATAACACAACAATAACATCAGTTGCATATAACAAAATTATTATCCAATGAGTCATTGCAACACCATAGTTTACTTCTTTGCATATTGACCTATTGCTAATTAATCAAGCATGTCCCCTTGTGAAATTGTCATCTATCTATCATTTATAGTTCAATATTATCGGAAGAAGAGCCACTTGATGATGGTGGCTACGTAAGTGAACAGTATCCGTCGTTGCGACCACGCATTAAATATGAGACATTGGGGACTTTGATAGCTTAATTATTAAATATATTTGGAATACACAAACTCGTGTTACAAGATGTGTCATAAAAAAGTTAATCTGACATAAAATATAAAATTATATACAATAACAAACATGAATTGATGACCAGATATAAGTAATTTTTTTTATCTAGTTTGAAATCACCATAAAATCCAAAATCTATTGATAACCAATATTCCATGTAACTCAAGATCACGAGAGTTATTTTATATGTACAACTATAGTAAGTATTACATGCAACTACTATAAGGATAAGGGCTTTAGGACACAAAATCTAAGACGACCAAAGAAATTTAATCGTCCAAACTGATCTTTAGCATCTAAAAAATACTTTTGTCGCCTAATCCTCTGAATTGGCAAAATCAACTATGAAATCTCTAGAGACTATTAATTAGTTTGTGCTGACCAATAAGTTCTTCGCAAGAAAATACTAGAAAAATATTTATTTCCTAAAGTAGAGAGAACATTAATTTTTTCACCTAATTTAGGCGATAAATAATTTTTTTTAGGCTACTATTATTTAGTCGCAATATTTTAATAAAAATTGTCGGTAACCAAAAAAAGTTTAGCCAAAATTAAAAAAAACTTGGTGACCTGATATTAAAATATATTATTCTACAAAAATTAGGTCTTAATATAAAGTGATTATTAAGAATAAAAAATAGAATATTGTAAATATTTTGCTTCTCTAATAATCCTTTCTAAACATACACATCGACTATTTCTCCCATATTCTAAAAGAATATAATTTTTTTCCTACGATATGTTATGGCTAGACTTTAATAAAGTGTCCAAGCATTACCTTGCTTCCTTTCTTTCATTCATTTTTTTTTATCAAAATCTCCTCCAGAAAATTCCCTCCAAAATTTTCATGGAGAGAACCATAACTCCAAAAACTCCATCAATATTTTCCTCCTCTCCCATGCTCCTCCTCTATCTTAGTTGCCACTCCCCTTCGGTGGAGAAAAACTTCCATCGTTTCCCCAAACCAATGGTTTCGATGTTATTTCCAAAATCTCCAAAACTAGGAGCTCCTCCTCTATGATGGGTTGGCCCACGGTCTCCACCTCTCCTGCCTCCACCATCCTTTCCTGCATTCCCGATGGAGAATGGTTCTGCCCCTCCTTCTCCTCTAATAAAGAAACCCAATCGTAAACCACCACTTACATTCTTCCAATTTTTTCAAAATTTCTTCATTAATTGTTGTTCCTTTTAATCGTAATTATTTTTGAGAGGGACTGTAAATTCTCAAGTAGTGATACGTGGATTATTTTATTTTTGTGATTTAAATTTGTCAACATGTCGGTTAGTTGACTGGATCCATATTGCAAGCGACACGAACATTACATAGTGTAACTACGAAGACATGGACATAGCACCAATTTTGATTTATCCTCGTGTAATTTGATGTATCTATGTCATGTCAAATACGTGTCCAACATAGAACATGACACAAATATGGCATAGTTATGTGCTTCCTTTGATACTAATTAGCGAGCTTGTACTGGAGCTTCATTTGATACGCATCTACCTAACATGATGACATAGACACCTCACTGATTTTAGAAGTGTTTATGCTTCCTAAAATTAGATCCTAATTGGCGAGCTTGTACTAAGTTAATTAGTTTTTTCTCTTTCTTTATAGAGTTTTTCCTGATCTAGACAAAGATTGTTGACTTCTTTTGCATTTAGAGGGCTGTAAATTTAGACCACTCATATTAAAAGAGGAAGAAGAAGCAATCATGTTTAGCAGTGGCAAAGAATACGAAAAAGTTGCTTGCTTACAAATCTACCGAGGATCCTAACCGGGGAATGGAGAAGCTCTCGTGACGGTACTGATGACAATAATAGTCAAGTTCAACAACGAGCTTACTTATGTTGATGGGTTGGCGCCTAGGTCCTCAAATTGATCTGACTACTAATAGGGTGGGATGCAAATAAATTTTGTATTCAACAAGTCATTCTAAAGTTCAAAGGATTGTAGATGAAGATGGATGCTTAATTGTGTTAGGTTTTGTCCAAAGAGGACGCTGATGCATTAAAATTGTGTAAGAAGATGATGGAAAGGAGAGAGAGTGCCCTCCTCTATTTATTGTCTTATACTCTCGAGAAGGGTGAGTTGCTTATGATTTGATTCCAAATTTGGGTCTATAGATTGAGAATTAGATTGGATCGTCGCATGTTTCCCGTGCAAGCTATAGTTTCATAAGGGATTTAACGATCATTACATAATGTACCCAAGAATTGCTTGTATATGGAGTTGATAGGCTTTAATAGGATTCATCTAGGTGGAAATACTTAACTATTTCATCTTTTAATGTGTGAAAATTTGGAACTAGTTTATTGAGTGCTTATGACTTCTTCAGGAGATCGACATAATCATCATGTTTGCTACCAAGATCTTTATAAGTGATTTTATCGACAGGATGATCAAACCTTAATTTTTCATAATATCAACTATTGTTTTGGCTTGGTCTTTCCTATCATGAAAAACTCATAATATCTTAAGACTAGTTCGTATGATTTGAATTTTTAGTCTATTATAAGATAACTAGGGTTGTTTATACTTTTTTTTGCTAAGTAACTTGCCTTAAAGGTTATGTTATTAAACACTCCTGATATCTTAATATTGTAGTTCATAAGATTGAAGCAATTGGTGACTGTGAGGATTGTCCTAACTTATGGATTGATATTAAGTTGGTTTGATTATAGAAGTGAATCGGATGAATGTATCAAGGAGGAGCATGATTGGAATTAAAATTAGATTATAATTAGTGAATTTATGATTGAATGTATAAATTATGATATGGTTATTGAGATTTAAGAATTTAGATTGGTAGATTTTTATCGAAGAGATTTGATGACTTTGATGATGAGAGTTGCTTGGATTGATATTGTTGATTATATTATAGTCGAGGATGATTATTGGATGGATTAACCCTAGGAATGGCTTTGCTGGATAGACCTTGACCCTTGGACTTTGTGATATCGATGTTAAGGATTATTTATACTGGATGTTTAGATGTTTAAGTGAGAAAAGTTTGGGAAGAATTCCTTAAATTGTTGACTAAGGTGTAACCCTAGGATTGGGATGAGTGTAGTGGTTTTGTTGCCTGCTGGAGATAAGTTATATGCTGGAGTATTGCCTGGTGAGCTAGCCTAGTGGTTATAATGACATCCCAATGTTGAATGATATGATTGGTATGATTTACCTTAGAGAGTTATCTGGGTAGATTATGATAGAGTAGAGCCGGGATAGCGATATTTAGCGTTGAGGCTTGAATTTTGGTTCCTGAGAATTTTGATTGATTTTTTTTTAGTGAATACTGAGATAGTACATGGAAATGGTCGGATTGAATGCTTATTTTCGGATTATCTTATTTGATTTTTAATCAAGTGGAGGTGATGGATGAAATTTATTAACGAATTGGATTATGATTTATAATCGTGCGCTTGGAAGAAGTGATTAATGGTAGTCTGATCCTGAGATTTGTATTGATATTACTCGAGGTAACATTATGATTTGTATAGGTTGGAATACTTGGGATATTGATCGTGTCATCGTACAGAATTTGATTGGACGTATTGGTTGTTTAATCATAGAATAAATTAGATTTTCTTGGTTCTAGATTTCATTTTATTGGGAGAAAGTTGATGGATGAGATGGATACTTGTTTTGATATGTTGTAAGCTAGAGATAAATTAAGACCGGCCATTGGAAATTGAATGAGGATGAATTTTGTCACTACCATATTTTCTAGGAAAGGGTATTTTAGTCATTTCCTATTTAATTAATTATTGTGCTTGATAAATAATTATTTATTGTATTATTTAATTGTTGTTAGATGTTATTTATTTAAATTGGACTTGTGTTAGTGGACCTAACTAGTTTAGTTTGGACCCATGGACCAACATGAATGAATTAGTTAGACTTAGCCCATTTAGAAAGCCCATTGTTAAGGAGATGGATTAAATTAATTAAATCATTAGACTATAAGCTTCCTTCCTTAATTATTTCTTCATGAGAGGACCCAAGGGGTATATTGGATATTTCATAATTACTTGAGGGAGAGAAAATGGCCGGCCTATATAAAAAGAGGGGGAAAATTCTCTCTCCTCTTTTTCATTCCAAATCTAGATCTAGAATTTCCCACTACCAAATTTCCTTCATTCCCATTTCATTTTCCTACCAAATTCATTCCAATTCCTTCCCAAATCACCATTAGAGACTTGAGAAGCAAGGATCTAGAAAGAGGAAGCAAGGATCTACAAAGAGGAGCAAGGATCTACAATTTGGAGGCAATTTTATCTCAATTGGAGGTTTTATTGGGAATCCATCTCCCAATAGGTATAATTCAATTTTTTTCCCCTTAAAATAGCTTCTAAATCTAAGATTTAATCATGGAAAATCAACCCATATGTATGTACTACCCATAGGACTTGGTTTTGTGTTCATAGGAGACCTGTGGAGAAAGTTATGGTACTTTTTGTGTCAATTTTAGGGGAATTCCGGGATTAACATTTGTTGTGTGTGTCAATTGATCCTATAGATCAATTTGGCATGTGTTTATGTGTTTGGGGCTAGTGTCGTGTCCATAATTGGGTACGTGTAGGTCGTATCCCAACAATTTGGTGATACGTGTTGTTTTGGGGGTTTTCCCTCCGACACGGGACTTTGCACATGTCATATTTTGACACGGACACATAGATCTATATTTGACACTTTGTTTTGTTCATAAATAATATATGTGACTTGCTTGTGTCCTTCGGGGTGCAATTGGATGTGTGGTGGACTCGTGTCGCATGCGTATCCTAGATCTAGTGGGATACGGTGTGATACTCTCCATTTGTAGTGTGTTTATGTGTAGATCTAATTATTTGTGCTTTAATTCTTGAATTATAATTAAGTATATATATATGTTATATATGTATTATAGTGTATTTATTATGGTATTTATTGTAGCATAGATCTATGTATTATATATGTACTAATAGAATGTATAAATATATATGTAGCTTTCTTCTACATGCATTAATATATGTTATAATATATGTTAGGGATATATATATATATATGTTTTATATAATATATATGTATGTTAAATTAAGTAATTAGAATATGATTATGTATATATATATATATATATATATATATATATATGTATGGATGTATATTTATTACATATTTATGTATGTGTGCATTTAACCATGTTGTAATATGTACATTAGTATATAGGATGTGTATTCTAGCTATTTTGTATTTATATATATAGATATATATATTATATATGTATTTGGGTTATATATATATAGATATATATAATTATTTATTTTGTTTTTATATATATATTGATATATATATATATAGGTTATATATATATATATTTACTGTTTTTAGCGACAGCAGGATTTTATGACAGGGCAACTGTCATTAATGGCCGAGCACAGCTGCAGCCGCTGTAACAGTGGCGGCGGCAATTAATGACAGAGCCGCCACTGTCATTAATAGCCGCATGCAGCGGCGGGAATTCGTAGCAGTCGCGACAGAGGATATGATCACGGTTGAAAACCGTCACCAAAGCGGAGGCAGCAGTGCAAAATGCAGCAGCAGTAGCGACGGCGGTTCAGTGACAGCCCGAACTTTCACTGAAAGTCTGATATCTGAAAATCAGTGTTTTTCAACACTGCTTTTAGTGACAGTTAGGCAGTTTATTAGTATATTATTTATATCTTTTATTTATATATATATGTGTATATATATATATGTATTAATATTAAGATATAATACTAGTATTGTTATACTTCTTATTTGTATAATATTAGTATATATATATTATATTATATATGAGGGTAATTACTATATCAAGGTATTGAGTATTACCTTGTGGAAACCAAGGTAAGTGGGATACTCAAGATACGGGATTTGGGTATCAAGTTTGTGACTTTGTGGGGATACCAAGTTGGTTCAAAACCATGATTCCTATTTGTTTGTAATTAATATTCTATATTATTATACATTATTGTTGATATATATGTATTGTGAGGTTTACCTTGGATTCACGTATCCGGAGATACGGTATCCTAATATTTTAGGATGTGGTTTCTATGACTTAGATTTTAGTATTTTGACCCAAGATTTTTGTGTTAGACTTGTGCAACCTAGAAATAGATAGTTGACCTTGGTTTGACCATAGTTGACCATAGTTGACTTAGAGTTGACCATAGTTGTCTTTTGACTTAGAATTGACTTTTTGGCCTAGAAGTTGACTAGTTTAACTTATTCTCTTTTCGGAACCTTGTATTGATGTTGTATTCCATATCTAGGTCTTCGAGGCACCGAGTCAGACATATGTGAGACTATTCATTGGACTTCAGGCGAGTACATTCTCTAATAGTTTCTCATTTATGATATCCTCTATGTTTATTGTATCTAGTGTAGATATCCATGTTCTCTTGACACTATGGTTACACGGATTGGTATATCCGGATCTCGTCATGAGAAGTTATTCCTTGGTATATGGTATATATGGTGCAAGTATTGTTTCATTGGTTATCTTGTACATGTACAGACACCGATTCTCGGGAAGACTAGCTATCTTTTTGGGGAATCTCGTGCCATAGCATACCGTGGTTGGATCTATTATACCAGTCGGGGGTGGGGAGTATTAGTATAGATATGTGATCAATATCCCTATTGTATAAAGTACTGATTACTGAATAGTGTTGATCATACACCGCACGTATGATTTGCCAGGCCGTATTGCATCTTGCCCAAGCCGATCACATGTTAAGCTAGTACTCACACACTTAGTCATTAGTATTATTGTTCATTATTGTATTTATTTCCAGTATTTCCTTATCGTATATATATCTCTTGTATCTATTGTGCATCTTGTTTATCCACATCTATTTACTGTTACATAGTTTTTATCATTAATTTGAACTGCTGTTAGAGATGTACTCTGCTCCTTTCCTGACTGGATATATTTTTCCAGATGACACTGAGGAGTGGTACCCTACCTATTATGGGCCCCAGGATGTTGTGGGTTTAGATTTTGAGACCCTGGATCAAGAGGGACTTATCCCAACTGAGACAGTTGACCCTGGAGTTGTAGCTTCGTAGTATTCTTTGTACTGGATTTGTCTTCAGCTTATTTTGTTACTTCTTCAGACTCATTGATGTATTATTTTAGACTCATGAGTTGTATTGTGACTATTCTATTCTTTATCTGATTCGTGCTCATTTCTATCTTAGTTCTGTGATTGAGTATACTATCATTATTGGTGGTTCATTATATTGTTAGATAGTTCATCTAGACAGCGTTCTACCGCCGATTCTGCGGCGTAGGCTGGGTGTTGTTTCCGACTAGTACCCTTACACCGGGTGCGGGTCGTGACACGTTTTTGGTGGTGGCCCATGTAGGTCTAGATTCACAAAGTATGTGATGTCATGGTAGTACGATAATTTAGTTGTACTACTGCGAGCCTGCGATAGGATATAGGCTGAGATACTCAATCATATCTAGGAAAATTCTTTTGATTCAACTATTCTCCTTTGATATTGATACTTGATCCCTTAAACTGTCCTTTCCTTGATGTCTTACATCTTGTGACATATTGATTCTTTCTTTCGCTTTGTCTCAGGATGCCGCCTAAGACTAGATCGCAGCAGGGGAGAGCAGTTTCTGAGAGGTCTGCGACATCCCGAGGGCCTGCACCAGTCACTTCTCTGGTGATTGGAGTGTCAGCTACTTTCGGAGGTCCACCACCTACTCAGAGGACTGTGCCAGCTATATCTGAGGGGCTTCCACCTCCACCTCCTGTGCCAGCAGAGGCGTCACAGATATTTACACTGTTTCGTGAGATGCTCGAGGCACAGAGGGCTCAGTCAGAGGCACATCAGAGGCAGACCGACATTCTACGGCAGGGTATCAAGAGTGCTCATCAGCTTGCTCATGCTATAGTTGAGAGAGGAGTTCCAGTCCAGCAGCAGGTTGTTCCTCAGGTTGCTCAGCTTCGGCCAGGCAACATTCAGGACTTCAAGAAACTAGAGCCTAGGGTTTTCAAAGGGACGGAGGGCATCATCTATGCTGATGATTGGCTCGAGGATATTGAGTGTCTTATGAGGGTGTCCCGTCTTTCTGAGGATCTGAAGGTTGAGGCGGTAGGACTTCAGTTGTTCGACGTCGCTCGCACTTGGTTCAGGAATGAGCCAGTTCTGGTTAACGCAGGACAATCTTGGGAGGTATTCAAGGACCTTTTCAAAAGAAGTTTTTCGCCCGGGCAGACAGGCTAGACTTGGGGAGACAGTTTGAGAGTCTTATTCAGGGGAGCATGTCTGTGGAGGAGTACGCTGCGGAGTTCGGTAGGTTGAGCCAATTTACAGAGTATCTGGTGAGGGAGCCGGAGGTTCGAGCCATTCGTTTCTGTGAGGGTCTAAACTGGGAAGTGAAGATCCTCATTCTGTCTTTTTATGAGACATACTCGGAGATACTAGCGGAGGCACGCAAGGTTGAGCGGGAGTTGGGTTTGATGTCCAAGAGAGACCGTGATTCTTTTTTGGGGGCCAACGGCAGTGCAATATCTGCCAAACGTCCTTATTTCCAGTCCAGACCTTTTCAGCAGCCACAGCAGAACCAGACTCCAGCTAGAGCGCCTTTTCACCAGGCACCTCAACAGCAGAGACAGTTACAGCAAGCTCCATGCAACTACTGCAAGAAGCCCGGTCACATCTGGGAAGTTTGCAGGAGGAGGCTAGGAGTTTGTTTGTATTGTGGTACTGAAGGGCATCAATCGAGGGAGTATCCTCGTCGTGCAGTTCAGGGAGCAGCTCCGGCTCCGAGGGCACAGACGAGACCACCTGCAGCACAGCCGAGGGGACCGCTTCTGACACAGCAGCAGCGTTTTGTCCAGCATCAGCAGCAGGGAGGTGCTCGACAGGGACGAGCGTTTGCTATGACCGTCGAAGAGGAGGAACCCACCGGAGATGTCATCGCAGGTTCTATTCTTCTTGATTCTATTCCAGCTTTAGCTTTGTTTGATAGTGGTGCTTCCCATAGTTTTGTATCTGTTTCTTTTGCTCTAAAGCATGGTTTGGTAGCCGAGTCTTTGCTTAGGACTTGCAAGATCATGACCGGGGGAGGCATTATCCTGGTTAACGATATTTGCAAGGATCGGAGAGTTACTCTGGGAGGCCGGGAGTTGAGTGCATGTCTACTTGTAATGCCACTTCTGAGCTACGACATTGTACTCGGGATGGATTGGTTGAGTAGGCACCGTGCTAGCATAGATTATAGAGGAGGTAGAGTTTTGTTTGGTCCACCAGGAGAGCCAGAGTTCGAGTGTGCTAGAGGAGCTACAGAGCAAGGCGAAGGCATTATTTGTGGAGCTATGGTGGAAGACAAGAAGTTGCCACATCCGTTGATAACAGAGTTCTTGGATGTGTTTCCTGAGGAATTGCCAGGATTGCCGCCAGATCGAGATGTTGAATTTTCTATAGACTTGGTGCCAGGTGCAGAACCAATTTTGCAGCATGTCTATAGAGTAAACAACAGCGAGCTGGTCGAGTTGAAGAAGCATGTGGACGAATTGCAAGATAAGGGGTTTATCAGATCGAGTTCTTTACCATGGGGAGCCCCGATATTATTTGTACCGAAGAAGGATGGATCGGTGTGCATGTGCATTGATTACAGGGCTTTAAATAATCTCACTATCAAGAATAAGTATCCCTTGCCACGGATTGATGATCTGTTTGATCAGTTGAGTGGTGCGAAGGTGTTTTCTAAGATAGATTTGAGATCAGGCTACCATCAAGTAAATGTAAAGACGGAGGACATACCGAAGACTGCTTTTAGAACTCGGTTTGGTCAGTACGAGTTTATGGTGATACCGTTTGGTTTGACTAATACACCGGCGGTATTTATGAACTTGATGAACAAGGTGTTCCACCAGTACCTTGACAAGTTCGTGGTGGTGTTCATCGACGACATACTCATATACTCGAGGACACTAGAGGAGCATGAGGAGCATTTGAGGATTGTGTTGGATGTGCTGAGGAAGGAGAAGCTGTATGGAAAGTTGTCCAAGTGTGAATTTTTTTTGGACAAGGTGGAGTTCTTGGGGCATGTTGTAAAACCCCCTTCCTAGAAAATCGTATATACCTTTTTTATTTATTAATTATTAATTAAATTATAGTAATTAGGTCTAAATAGGAGAAATAGATTTTTAATAATTTTTATGTTAGGTGTTCGGGCACTTAGAGGACTTGTGGGACCATCAGGAATTTTTCGGAATTTATTCCATGTAGGAGACCCCTTGAGCAGTTGCTAGCCTAACGATGTGCAATACCCTATTATATAAATTTTCTTATGTGTGAATATATATATATATATATATATATATATATATATATATATATATATATATATACAAATATATATATGTATATATATATATTTAAGGAAAGGAAAAGAAAAGAAAAGAATTAAATAATACTAAGTATACTACTAATAATAATAATAATAATAATAATAATAATAATAATAATAATAATAGTAAATACTAACATTCCTAACTATTCCCTTACTTAGCATTTTGCCTAAACTTCCAACATCCAGCAGCAGCAACCTTCCGCCACTTGCTTCCCAAGGACCCAAACTCCCTTTTCCGACCCTTCTTCAACGCCCCTTTGCAAACCCAATCCGCCTCCAACTACCCCCTCTCTCTCCTAATATATATAATAATATATATATATATAGTTAGCTCTAAAACCCTAACCTAAAAACTCCAGACTTCCTCTTCCCATCTAGAGTCGTCACCGCAGCCAGAGAAGCCTCCCCAAGCCATCCATCCATCCCGTCGACGCCGACCTCGCGAACTGCAGTTTCCCACTCGTAGCACCTTCGCTCCGGCGTGTTTTTCCGTTGACTCGCTCATCCAAACACTGTTCCGTTTTTATAGGTATGATCTTCCCTCAACCCTCTCCAATATTTGTTTTATAGTCAACCTCGGATAACGTGTGCCCCTAGGTGAAAAACAGCGCCCAAGTCAGCGCGAACAGACAGAATTCTGCAATCGCAGAATTTCAGAATGACCACCCATATTGCCGAGTTCGTATCTCCCACCATAGAGATCCGAATTCGGTGATTCTTTTTGATACCTGTAGATTACATGACCTAGTTTATTTTCTGTATAATAACTTTGTCTATTAGTTGCTGTGGACAAATATATATTCGTCACAAAACTGCGCGCACCCACTTTTTTCGGTTTTTCAAAAGTTGGAGATCGGAGCGCGCCCCGCCAAACGGGACCGCCCCGCCGTGTGCCAAGTGTACCAAATGGTACACGCAGCATAACGGGACACGTAAAAATTTGTGGGGACTGATTCGGACGCGTGTGCGCGCCGGAATCAGGCCGTATCCGCGGACACATTTCGTGTCGCCACTTTTGTGGAACTCGCGAGTATTTTGTGCACGCTTGTCAGGTTGCGACGAAACTTACGCCACTGGACTCGTGGTAACGCGCTGGTCCTGTGACCCAATTTTCACACATTTCTGAGACGGTTGACCAGATCGCCAATTGGCGGGCCCCACAGTTGACTTTTGGACCAAATTTTGTTCGGCTCATCGGAATCCAAATTTGGACATACCGTTGGGTTCGTATTGACATCTAGAGTTGTTTGACCTATAGTTTGTCCCATTTAGAGACTGTACCCTCGGCACGCTTTTCGGTGCAAAGTGGGCCACACATGGACCCCACTTTTACCCGAAATTACCGTTTTGCCCCTGTGTCCAAATTGGACGAAAGGGATGTACTTTTTAGCTATTTTGCTCATTCCGGAAACGTTGGTGATATTTATTTCAGCATCCGGAGACATTTGTTCTGAGGCCATAGCTTCTGGTCCTGTGTATTGGACATCTGGACGTGACATTTTGCAGCTTCTTGCCAGGCAAGTATACCTTGCCATTGTACTATTATTTTTATTCCATATGTTGCATGCGTATTTATTTTCTGTCTTTTCATATATTTTAACTGTTATATAAAATGCTCGCGACGGTGACGTCGCGATAGGTTTTTATTTATGTATTGCATTGACCTTGTTCATGAGACTACCCCATTATCATGTAGCACCATTAGGTTCATTGGCCGTGACACAGTGGTTACACGAGTGTGAGTCTCATATAGATCACGGACTGCGTGACAGGTCTGGCCTCCTGTACGTATGGGCCGTGCGTTAGGAATAACTGCCGTTAGAAACTTTGCATGCTAGTAGACTTGGCAGTTATTAGAGGTTTATCGTGTCATGGACATGACATGCTTAGAGCATTGGGTGGGGAGAACAACAAGTACCGCATTTGAGCTCCTTTACACTTTTTCTGTGAAGCCCAGATTCTCCGCTGGAGATACGGGTGATGATGACCACTATATATTATGTACTATCAGGCGGGCCACCGGCGTTCAAAAGACGACGTGCCTTTTAGGCCCCTGGATCTCCAAAAGAGAACTACGCCAAATCCCAGTTTTCAGCCAGATAGCTCACTTGTGGGGAAAGTTGTTCTTAACTGCATTCACTTAGACGGTTAGGCGACCTCATTGGATATTTATTTCGGTACCTTATTGGCATGTGTTTAAGTATACTTGTTATGTCCCTCTGAGGACCTGGTCCGCTGCCAGGTGTACCTGTTCTTGAGTTTGTACAGGAGTACAGATTTGGAAGGATATAGATGCTTCGTGGATGTCTTCTTTTCGAGCCGTGATTGGTAGCTGGTACTTATATTGTTTGAGTGAGTTGTACTTATATTGTATTTACTTTTCCCTTTGAGTTGGTAGTGGATTTGTTTCCACCCAACTATCATCCTTAGATACTTCTTGTTGAGATCTAGTTTCATAGATACTGGTTAATTATTTCTATATGATTTTGGTGGATGAGATTTAGATTATAACCTGTGACTTGTATTACATTTTATACCACTTGTGGATTTTATATTCATAATACAGCGTACGTGTGGATTTGGTTTCCAGATATTGGAGTTGCCATATCCTTGCGGCTGGCATGCTTACGTGTCCTAGTCCTACGTATTTTTGGGACTGGGGCGTGACACATGTTGTGACTGGTGATGGTATTTCAGTGGATCCGAAGAAGATTTCAGCAGTAGAATCTTGGAAGACTCCGAGTTCGGTAGCAGAGATCAGGAGTTTCTTGGGATTGGCAGGCTACTATAGGAAGTTTGTGCAAGATTTTTCGAGGATTGCCGAGCCGATGACCAGACTCACAAGGAAGGATGTGGAGTTTGTTTGGATGGAGGATTGCCAGGTTTCTTTTGAGGAGTTAAAGAAGAGGTTGACGTCTGCTCCTATTTTGACGTTGCCATCAGGGTCTGGAGGTTTCACTATTTATAGTGATGCATCAGGGAAGGGTTTGGGTTGTGTTCTTCAGCAGCATAGGAAAGTGATTGCCTATGCATCCAGGAAATTGCGTCCTCATGAAAAGAACTATCCTACCCATGATTTGGAATTGGCAGCCATCATATTCACTCTGAAGTTGTGGAAACATTATTTGTACGGAGAGCGTATGGAGATCTTCACAGACCACAAAAGCTTGAAGTACGTTTTCACGCAGAAGGAATTGAACATGCGGCAGCGTCGATGGTTGGAACTGATGAAGGATTTTTATATCTCTTTGCAATATCATCCTGGGAAAGCCAATGTAGTTGCCAATGCTTTGAGCAGGTATCCGGTAGCTATGTTCTTGACGCAGGATCGATATTTGTTGGAGGACTTGGAGAGCTTGGGCATTGAGGTGATTGTTCCTGGTGGTGCTATGCAGATGTGGGGATTACAGATACACTCAGATTTGATGGACAGGATCAAGGCAGCACAGTATGAGGATGTATTTCTGAGGAGTATCAGAGCTCAGGTGAGAACAGGATTGGAGGATGATTTCACTATTACAGAGGATGGATCTTTGAGGCATGGAGTTAGATTGTGTGTGCCTAGTAGGGAGTTGCGAGAGGAGGTGTTGCAGGAAGCGCATCGCTCTCAGTATTCCATGCATCCAGGTGCTAACAAGATGTATCGGGATATGCGAGAGAGTGTGTGGTGATATGGCATGAAGAGGGAAGTGGCACAGTTTGTATCCAGATGCTTAGTGTGCCAGCAGGTGAAAGCCGAGAGGCAGAGGCCAGGAGGTTTACTTCATCCATTACCCATTCCAGAGTGGAAGTGGGAACACATTACTATGGATTTTGTGTCCCGACTTCCACGATCTCCAGGAGGAAAAGACGCGATTTGGGTCATTGTTGATAGGTTGACCAAGTCGGCCCACTTTTTGCCTTTCAAGGTGGGTTTGTCTACGGAGAAGCTGGCAGAGATGTATGTGAGGCAGATCGTTAGGATACATGGAGTTTCCGTCAGCATAGTCTCAGATCGGGATAGTCGTTTCACTTCTCATTTCTGGAGGAGTTTACAGGAGAGTTTGGGCACTCAGCTCAAGTTCAGTACTACATATCATCCCCAGACAGATGGACAGTCAGAGAGGACTATTCAGATTCTAGAGGATATGTTACGCACTTGTGTACTAGATTTTGGGGGTTCTTTGGAGGACCATCTCCATTTGGTAGAGTTTGCTTACAACAACAGTTACCAGGCCAGTATAGAGATGTCACCTTTTGAAGCTCTGTATGGTCGGAGGTGTCGTACTCCTTTGTCTTGGGACGATGTTGGAGAGAGAGTTTTGCTGGGGCCAGAGATGGTTGTGGATGTAGCAGAGAAGGTTCAGTTGATCAGAGACAGACTTCGAGTGGCGCAGGACAGACAGCGGCATTGGGCCGATAGCCATCGGAGACCTTTGGAGTTTGAGGTATAGTTTAGATTTTGTTTTGTGCTTGTTTTTTGTTGTTGTTATAGATTAAGTTCTTAAGGTGGTATTTTGTTCTAGGTGGGTGGTTTGGTGTTTCTGAGGATTTCTCCGACACGAGGCACGATTCGCTTCGGTGGAGGCGGAAAGCTTAGTCCGTGATTCATCGGACCTTTCACTATTCTAGAGAGGGTCGGTGCAGTTGCTTATAGACTAAACTTGCCACCTGCATTGGAGGGAGTACACAACGTGTTTCATGTGTCACAGTTGAGACGATACATGGCAGATCCTAGTCATGTATTGGATCAATCGGAGATAGAGGTGGGCCCTACTCTTAGCTATCCAGAGCAGCCAGTTGAGATTCTGGATCGAAGAGAGAAGGTGCTGAGGAACCAGACTATTCCTTTGGTACGCGTCGCATGGAGGCATCACTCTCCGGGGGAGTCTACCTGGGAGAGAGAGGATGAAATGCGAGAGCGTTATCCATATTTGTTTGTGCCTCGAGGTATGTTATTTCCCAGTTATGTTCTGTTCATTGTTATGTTCTTTCATAGTTAGTTATGATTCTTTAGTTCTGTTCTGTGATTTTCTGGGGGTAGTTTTTATCTTTGAATTTCGAGGACGAAATTATTTTAAGGAGGGTAGACTTGTCACTACCACATTTTCTAGGAAAGGGTATTTTAGTCATTTCCTATTTAATTAATTATTGTGCTTGATAAATAATTATTTGTTGTATTATTTAATTATTGTTAGATATTATTTATTTAAATTGGACTTGTGTTAGTGGACCTAACTAGTTTAGTTTGGACCCATGGACCAACATGAATGAATTAGTTAGACTTAGCCCATTAAGAAAGCCCATTGTTAAGGAGATGGATTAAATTAATTAAATCATTAGACTAGAAGCTTCCTTCCTTAATTATTTATTCATGAGAGGCCCCAAGGGGTATATTGGACATTTCATAATTACTTGAGGGAGAGGAAAGGGCCGGCCTATATAAAAAGAGGGGGAAAATTCTCTCTCCTCTTTTTCATTCCAAATCTAGATCTAAAATTTCCCACTACCAAATTTCCTTCATTCCCATTTCATTTTCCTACCAAATTCATTCCAATTCCTTCCCAAATCACCATTAGAGACTTGAGAAGCAAGGATCTAGAAGAAGGAAGCAAGGATCTACAAAGAGGAGCAAGGATCTACAATTTGGAGACAATTTCATCTCAATTGGAGGTTTCATTGGGAATCCATCTCCCAATAGGTATAATTCAGTTTTTCCCCTTAAAATAGCTTCTAAATATGAGATTTAATCATGGAAAATCAACCCATATGTATGTACTACCCATAGGACTTGGTTTTGTGTTCATAGGAGACCTATGGAGAAAGTTATGGTACTTTTTGTGTCAATTTTGGGGGAATTCCGGGATTGACATTTGTTGTGTGTGTCAATTGATCCTATAGATCAATTTGACATGTGTTTATTTGTTTGGGGATAGTGTCGTGTCCACAATTGGGTACGTGTAGGTCGTATCCCAATAATTTGGTGATACGTATTGTTTTGGGGGTTTCTCCTCCGACACGGGACTTTGCACATGTCGTATTTTGACACGGACACATAGATCTATATTTGACACTTTGTTTTGTTCATAAATAATATATGTGACTTGCTTGTGTCCTTCGGGGTGCAATTGGATGTGTGGTGGACTCGTGTCGCATGCGTATCCTAGATCTAGTGGGATACGGTGTGATACTCTCCATTTGTGGTGTGTTTATGTGTAGATCTAATTATTTGTGCTTTAATTCTGGAATTATAATTAATTATATATATATATATGTTATATATGTATTATAGTGTATTTATTATGGTATTTATTGTAGCATAGATCTATGTATTATATATGTACTAATACAATGTATAAATATATATGTAGCTTTCTTCTACATGCATTAATATATGTTATAATATATGTTAGGGATATATATATATATATATATATATATATATATATATATATATATATATATATATGTATGTTAAATTAAGTAATTAGAATATGATTATGTATATATATTTGTATAGATGTATATTTATTACATATTTAGTATGTGTGCATTTAACCATGTTGTAATATGTACATTAGTATATAGGATGTGTATTCTAGCTATTTGGTATTTATATATATATAGATATATATAATTATTTATTTTGTTTATATATATATATATATATATATATATATATATATATATATATATATATATATATATATATATATATATATATATATATATATATATATAGGTTATATATATATATATTTACTGTTTTTAGCGACAGCAGGATTTTATGACAGAGCAACTGTCATTAATGGCCGAGCACAGCAGCAGCCGCTGTAACAGTGGCGACGGTAATTAATGACAGAGCCGCCACTGTCATTAATAACCGCATGCAGCGGCGGAAATTCGTAGCAGTCGCGACAGAGGATATGATGACGGTTGAAAACCGTCACCAAAGCGGAGGCAGCAGTGCAAAACGTAGCAGCAGTAGCGACGGCGGTTCAGTGACAGCCCGAACTGTCACTGAAAGTCTGATATCTGAAAATTAGTGTTTTTCAACACTGCTTTCAGTGACTGTTAGGCAGTTTATTAGTATATTGTTTATATCTTAAATTTATATATATATGTATATATATATATGTATTAATATTGAGATATAATACTAGTATTGCTATACTTCTTATTTGTATAATATTAGTATATATATATTATATTATATTATATATGAGGGTAATTACTATATCAAGGTATTGAGTATTACCTTGTGGAAACCAAGGTAAGTGGGATACTCAAGATACGGGGTTTGGGTATCAAGTTTGTGACTTTGTGGGGATACCAAGTTGGTTCAAAACCATGGTTCCTATTTATTTGTAATTAATATTCTATATTATTATACATTATTGTTGATATATATGTATTGTGAGGTTTACCTTGGATTCACGTATCCGGAGATACGGTATCCTAATATTTTAGGATGTGGTTTCTATGACTTAGATTTTAGTATTTTGACCCAAGATTTTTGTGTTAGACTTGTGCAACATAGAAATAGATAGTTGACCTTGGTTTGACCATAGTTGACCATAGTTGACTTAGAGTTGACCATAGTTGACTTTTGACTTAGAATTGACTTTTTGGCAGAAAAGTTGACTAGTTTAACTTATTCTCATTTCGGAACCTTGTATTGATGTTGTATTCCATATTTAGGTCTTGGAGGCACCGAGTCAGACATCTGTGAGACTTTTTATTGGACTTCAGACGAGTATATTCTCTAATAGTTTCTCATTTATGATATCCTCTATGTTCATTGTATCTAGTGTAGATATCCATGTTCTCTTGACACTATGGTTACACGGATTGGTATATCTGGATCTCGTCATGAGATGTTATTCCTTGGTATATGGTGTATATGGTACAAGTATTGTTTCATTGGTTATCTTGTACATGTATAGACACCGATTCTCGGGAAGACTAGCTATCTTCTTGGGGAATCTCGTGCCATAGCATACCGTGGTTGGATCTATTATACCAGTCGGGGGTGGGGAGTATTAGTGTAGATATGTGATCAATATTCCTATTGTATAAAGTACTGATTACTGAATAGTGTTGATCATACATCGCACGTATGATTTTCCAGGCCGCATTGCATCTTGCCCAAGCCGATCATATGTTAAGCTAGTACTCACACACTTAGTCATTAGTATTATTGTTTTATTGGCATATTGTTCATTATTGTATTTATTTCCAGTATTTCCTTATTGTATATATATCTCTTGTATCTATTGTGCATCTTGTTTATCCACAACTATTTTCTGTTACATAGTTTTTATCATTAATTAGAACTGCTGTTAGAGATGTACTATGCTCCTTTCCTGACTGGATATATTTTTCCAGATGATACTGAGGAGTGGTACCCTACCTATTATGGACCCCAGGATGTTGTGGGTTTAGATTCTGAGACCCTGGCTCAAGAGGGACTTATCCCAACTGAGACAGTTGACCCTGGAGTTGTAGCTTCGTAGTATTCTTTGTACTGGATGTATCTCCAGCTTATTTTGTTACTTCTTCAGACTCATTGATGTATTATTTTAGACTCATGAGTTCCTTGATGTAGTTAGGTTTGGAAGATTGGTTGGGATTTTGCTAGAATGGTATTGATATATGATTTGATTGTTCCTTGATGTAGTTAGGTTTGGAAGATTGGTTGGGATTTGAATTTGATGTCTTGAGCATTGATTGGATTGGTTGAGGTGCAACACTTGGTTTCAATTTGGAGATATCAGTTGGTTTGAGACTATGTTTATTTGGATAGTGCATGGGTAGGTTTGTCCTAGTTCTAAGTTTGATTCCTTGGTGTTGTGAGTGCTAGCTACCCCTGTGAGTTGAGTAGTATGGTCTGCGCGAGACACATTGTTTATGGAGACAGTGTATTATTGGTTAAGTTTTGGATATGGTTAGATTGAGTTTGGTGGTTTAGTTGTTTAATGCATTTGACTAAGGTATGAGGGACCTTGCATCGATTGAGGAGTGATAAATATTTATGTTTGGTTGATCTTTGAAGTTATACAAGGTGTATTCAAGTTGGATATAGAGGAGATGCTTTATGGAGTTTGATAAGTTCATTTGTTTGAGTATTTTAGTGTAGCTATAGATTGGAAGAGATGGCATAGGCATAAGTGAAGCAAGTTGTTACATAATGTGTTTGTGGTTTGTAGAAGAATTTGAAGCAAGTGTTGATCTGGATTAGAGGTATTTAATGATTATTTGGTTTGATTCTTAATGCTCGGATGGTCTTTTTGTCGTAGAGTCAGCATCTGAGTTTGAATATGAGATTGAGTAGGAGTTTATTCATTGGTCAGTGATACAGTTCGAGCAGTTGGTTCTGGTAAGTTTAGATGATGAAACTTTTGTAAACCCCCTCACCCAAAATTAGGGTTACTTGGCTTAGATAGTGAAATTAGGGCTAATTTGAACCAATTAGAATTAGAACACGGCATTTAATTTAATTACGAAATAATTATGACACGTAGAGCACCTTACCGTTGCTCGATAATTGGAGCACCTCACTAGCCGTTGCCTTCCAACAACTTCACAACCTCATCCTAGACATGTCCGCCTACTATTCTGACTCTTGTGCAACTTATAACATTGCTCTCTGATACTATATTTTAGCCGCACAACAAACGTCGCAGACGTTATTTATTAATTATAAATAAATTCCTAATTTTGTACCCTTGTGCGTCCCAACTGAAATTGGGGACACAATCTGGACCGTTTTGTGCAACCCGAATTTTATTAATATTCTACACTGTCCCCTCTACGCCCCTGACAATTATGGCCGCCTGATTTAATCCCATGTACTCCTAATTAATTCTAGAATATCGTGCGCGGTTCAATTTAATTAATTAAATCTAATTTCCGTCTTTGTGCAATTTTCTAATTGTTGGGGGACTTTTATGCAAAAATGCACTGGGGTGTCCCTACCAATGGGCAATTCATGAGGAAACCTATTTTTCCCTTCTCGTGGATTTTTCTGTAATTTGTCGGGATGTGCAACGCACACCTCGCCCCATTTATTTTAATCCCCCATCCTTGCATTTTAAACCATGTAATTATAGCCCTCCCAACACCCCATGGCAAGCCCAAGGCCCACTCCAAGAAGAGTTGACCAAGCCCACATTGCCCTAGGTCAACCCAAACCAAGTTTTACATGAGTATATAAATAATTCTTTTCCCCTTTCTTTATTTTTCCTATTTTTCCAAACCAATTCCCAGCCGACTTATTCTTCTTCTCCTTCATGTTAATCTCCTCCATCCCATCTTCCCGAGCGGAGACCCCTGAGCAGGCTTTCCCTCGCCGGAGAGCCACCCCAGCCGCTCAGTCCGGTCAACCCACGCCCTCGGCCTGCATCTTCTTCCCCGACCCCGCACCTCCGTTCATCTTCCCGTTCGTCTCGGCCTCTCCACCCCGGCTGCACACGAATCGCCTCCACCCTCGTCTTCGTCCCGAGTCATCTCCCTCGACTCAACTCCTCGCGTCAATGACACCCCGACCGGAGCGACTGAACCACCCCCTCCTTCCTCTCTGCCGGATCACCGGCGTTCAGCCGCACGTCGCCTATGGCGAGAATCTCTCTCTACTTCAAGACCTTCCCGCCATTTCCTCCTCCTTCCATTTCCAGCCGGCGGTGGATTCACAGGAACCCCAAGCCCCTGCCAGTCCTTCCGCCATCGTCGTCGATCAAGATCTTCGCCGCCGGGCCTCACCAGCGCCGCTTCCTCTTCGTAAGCTTGCAGAGAACCCCCTTTAGAACAACTGTAATCTTCGCCGCCCTCAGCTCCTCTGGGTCCCGCTCGCGTCGTGGCCGTGGTATCCTTCCCATCGGAAGAGACATTCATATAGCATCACTCGGCGATGAGATAAGTGTTTCCAAGCGATTCGAGATATTGGAAGTGATGCTGAAGGAAGTAGGGATCGAGTGGGTTAGTGTCGCCAGGAAGTTCTCAGCTATGATGTGTCCCACGTGTCAAGGAGGAATAGAACAGGAGAGAAGTTTCTCTCTTTTTATCCGTGAAGATGGAAAAGTTGCAGCGTGGAAATGCCACAGAGCAAAATGTGGTTGGACTGGTGGTGTACATGATGGCAAGGTACCTAACCAGCATGTCAAAAATAAGCAAATCAGAGTAATAACAGAGAAGGAGCTTCAACTTGAACCTCTTTGTGAGGAGATTCGTGGATACCTCAAAGAGAGAGGCATCTCAGCTGAAATGCTTTGAAGAAACGCTGTCATGCAGCGTAGATACCTGGATCAGACTGTCATCGCTTTTACATATAGACGAGATGGAGTCCTTGTCAGCTGCAAGTACAGAGGCATCCCCAAAAAGTTTTGGCAGGAACATGAGACGGAAAGAGTATTTTATGGGCTCGATGACATAAAGTATGCCAGCGACATTATCATAGTTGGGGGTGAGATGGATAAGCTCTCCATGGAAGAGGCTGGCTACCCTAATTGTGTTAGTGTTCCAGGTGGAGCTCCTTCAAAAGTTTCTGAAGTTTTACCAGAAGAAGAGAAGTATTTATGGAATTGCAAAGAGTATATGGATAAGCAACAGACACTGATGCTCCTGGCCAAACTTTAGCTGAAGAAATTGCAAAGCGCCTTGGTAAAGAAAGATGCTGGAGAGTCAATTGGCCAAATAAATCTGATACTGAACTTTACAAAGATGCAAATGAGGTGCTCATGTAAAAATAAGTGGGAATGAGCAAGGTGTTTCTATTGGCTGGAGAGCTTTGAATAGCTTGTATAATGTTGTGCCTGGAGAGCTAACTGTAATCACAGGTGTTCCCAACTCTGGCAAAAGTGAATGGATTGATGCCTTGTTGTGCAATATCAATGAAACTGTAGGATGGACCTTTGCACTCTGCTCCATGGAGAACAAGGTTCGAGATCATGCAAGGAAGCTTTTGAAACACATTAAGAAGCCATTCTTCAACGCTGGGATATTGGATTTGTTCTGCGCAACTTCTGGAGCAGGTTATTGGTACATCGCAGCTCTCTGGCCAGGCAAGTATACCTTGCCATTTTACTGTTATTCTTATTCCATATGATTGCATGCATCTTTATTTTCTGTCTTTGGTTCATATATTTTAACTGTATATAAATGTGCGCGACGGTATCGTCGCGATATATTTTATTTATGTATTGCATTGACCTTGTTCATGAGACGACCCCATTATCATGTAGCATCATTAGGTTCATTGGCCGTGACACAGTTAATACACGAGTTGTGAGTCTCATGTAGATCACGGACTTGCGTGCAGGGTTTGGCCTCCTGTACGTGTGGGCCGTGCGATAGGAATAACTGCTGTTAGAAACTTTGCATGCTAGTAGACTTGGCAGTTATTAGAGGTCCAGGGACATAGCTTATTGTAGTACGGTGGTCCCATCCTTGTCCTTGTTTGGTTGCAGGATTGGGCTAGGGTACTAAGAATAGACTATGAACCAAATTGTGTCATGGATGTGACATGCTTAGAGCATGGGGTGGGGAGAACAACAAGTACCGCATTTGAGCTCCTTTGCACTTTTATCTATTGTGCGCCCGGATTCTCCGCTGGAGATACGGGTGGTGATTACCACTATATATTATATTATTATCAGGCGGGCCTCTGGCGTTCGAAAGTCGTCGTGCCTTTGTAGGCCCCTGGATCTCCAATAGAGAACCATGCCAAATCCCAGGTTTTCAGCCAGATAGCTCACTTGTGGGGAAAGTTGTTCTTAACTGCATTCACTTTAGACGGTTAGGCGACCCATTGGATATTTATTTCAGTACTTTATTGGCATGTGTTTAAGTATACTTGTTATGTCCCTCTGAGGACCTGGTCCGCTGCCAGGTGTACCTATTCTTGAGTATTTGCAGGAGCGCAGATTTGGAAGGATATAGATGCTCCGTGGATGTCTTCTCTTCGAGCCGTGATTGGTAGCTGGTACTTATTGTTTGAGTGAGTTGTACTTATATTGTATTTACTTTTCCCATTCGAGTTGGTAGTGGATTTGTTTCCATCCAACTATCATCTTTAGATACTTCTTGTTGAGATCTAGTTTCATAGATACTGGTTATTTATTTCTATATGATTTTGGTGGATGAGATTTAGATTTTAACCTGTGACTTGTATTAAATTTTATACCACTTGTGGATTTTATATTCATATTACAGCGTACGTATGGATTGGTTTCCATATATTGGAGTTGCCATATCCATGCGGCTGGCATGCTTACGTGTCCTAGTCCTACGTATTTTTGGGACTGGGGCGTGACAACTTTTTTTGATTAGTGTATTACGAAATGCCCCGCTCTAGTTGATAGATTGAGATGGTTTGTTGGCTTGAATGGTAGTTTGTACTTAGGTTCATTTAGAGGATTTTTTAGATTTTTGTTCGGTTGAGTTAGAGTATTTCTTTAGGTGGGTGGTCTTTGTAATAACCTGCTCCGCTCAACCTGAGATCTGATTCAAACGGCACAAGTAAAATAGCCCGTCCCGCCTTGCTCAGCGAGATAACTCGTTTGATGCAAAGGCATTCAGACTTAGCCCTTCAGAAGAAGTTCAGAAATAGACTTTTCAAATGTGCGCTCGTAGTCTCGTTCGGTCAATGCGATTCATCGCTAAGGTGGGTGGCTCCGATGAACCTGTCTTTGCTTAGCCTGCATAACTAAAATATGGACTATACATTCTAGATCGCTAGGCGATAACCCTTGCATGCTAATAAAAGAATTCAACACACCTAGCTAAGAGAATAATCCCATATTGTATTACTTGCATAGAACATGGAAAGGAAGCTTGGGTTATAGTTGGTTCCTCGCACTACCCCTTTAGACTTGTGATAGCATAAAGGCTTATGTTCTAAAGTAGATTATGTCCCATGTTACTTAGAGTGATTATCTTTCATACTGTTTCAATGCTTGTCACGTAGTTTCACTCCACGATCAGATAACACCATATATGTCTTGATTCACCTAATTTTGTCGGAAGACTATCAAATAGTTATTCTGTGCAAGTCTGAACATGGAAGTATTTGGAATAGTTGGGCGCTAAGGCAGTTCCCATACCGGGATCTGCATAATGATCTCGTGCACTAGGTATGGGATTCCTTGTATGATCGTCGGGGCACCGGGATCGTATCGGCCTAAGAGGAACCGCGATATTGTAAACTTGCTATGGGAGTGCGACCGACCATGGAAGAGGTAAAATATTATATAATTCGGGCCCTGGCGATGTGAATCGCAATCGGGTAGCCTTCTTAAGTGAGCTCGATTGTGGTGACTCGCGTGCGAGTATATTTTATTGAGACAAGAATCATTGCACATCTAGATAAAGGATGCACGACACGTCACACAAGTAGAGAACGGATGCATGGTATACAATATAGTTCAAACGTAATATTGTCTGTGGAAGAGACACGTTAAGACACTCCGACTTTACCTATATGCTTCTTTTGTTTCATATATATACTTGATATCATTTCTGCGCTTGACAAGAATGTTTTACATTATTGTCTGACACTCTTGTTTGACACGAGAATGTTTTACATTATTATGCCATGTAACTGATCTTAAGGCGAGACTAGTAAGACAATATAACCAGTCGGTGCAAATAACTTATATAACGTATTTGATTTTGTTGAGTGGGCGAGAAGTCTCTGCACCAGTGCATTCAATGTACTATTAACCCACCAGATTGCTTGCAGGGTATGGGAGTACCTCATTCAGTGAGGAGTTTTCCCTCGTGCGCGCTAAGGCATTGAGTTTTCTCTGGAGCCTTGGAGCGGTGCGGACGGAGCTGAAGAACATATACGGGATGTAATGCATTGGATCATCGCCTATGTTATCATATCCAAAGTTGTAAGCCGCTTGGCACATTTTATTGTTTTGAGAGAGAGAGAGAGAGAGAGAGATTGAGCGATTATAATATCCGGCCTAGTACCGTTGTAACCTTTCCTTCAATATAAATAAAGAGCTTATTTTATATCATACTTGTGTTTATTCTACTTTTACTGCATTAGGGACTATCTGTGCGACTCTGATGACTTAGCATTTCTTCGGCCATTACGGTTCTTGCCTTGTGCGAGCATAACTTAGGCTCTCGCGGCATCACGTCCATGCGAGAAAGTTTGGCCCTGTGGGGCCAGGGCATGACAGTCTTGATCCTTCTCTCATTTACCTTCACAGAAATAAAACGAATGTTGCATGTTTAGTTTTTATACTACGAGTTTTGTTGCATGCTAATAAAAGAGACGAAGCAAGATAGATAAGAGAGTAATCTCATTCTGTAAGTTGCTGCTATATAACATGGAGCCTTAAACTGATGATTTAGACTTGTGTAAAGTAGAACTGCCTTAGCTTATCACATGGACTATTTTAGACTTGCTCTGTAAAAGTTAGTTTTAGTACTCTTGAGTATAGTTCTATTACTATATTTTAGATATGGAATATAATTTCGTTTTATGTATCATATGAAATATACTTGTGGTTTCGAAGATGATAAAATGGAAAGGCTTGGGACCGTTGGGTCGCCAAGGTAGTATCCTTGGACTAGGAACTGCGTAGATGAGATAATCCCTAGACTAGAAAGTTTGAGGCGAACGATGGATAGAAGAATAGTAATGTTGAGTAGAGATGTGTCTGTGTAGTATAATTTAGTTTTAATAAGCATGTGTGTTAAAGTCTATATATTTACATGGTCATGGATAGCTTAAGCACAAGATTTTTCGTTCCTCAAATGATCATAGGGGCACATGGATCGTGTTGGCCTAGGAGGGACACAGGTATAAGCCATAGATGACATACTAACACAGGGATTTGCAGGACCTTCAGTAGTCAGACTGAAGGGTGCAACATAATACAAAAAGATTTGGGGACTTTTAGGGGGGCTAGTGGAGTGCTGTCGTAGGCACCCAAAAATAAACCTTTACTCTTTAAATTATATGTAGTAGTGAGCGTAAGGATCGTTCCTACGGAGAGTAATTAGTCTACTTTTATGCTATGTGAACAAGGATTGGAGAGGGAAAAAGCTTTGAATTAAATAAAATCAAATTAAGAAGAACAAGTAAAATATTAAGAGAAATCAAAATAACATGCATTGGTCTAAGTGAATATTCACCATCGGAATTTTAAAACTGATCATAGATGCAAACATATATTGATATATACTCTGAATATTCATCGTTGAAATAATTTTTCCATCTCCTTTAGCCATAATTAATTAAAAATAAGCGATCTAATTAACCTTAACTACTAAACAATCCCAGACAAGCGCTAAAGGTTTAATCTAGTAGCGTATTAAACTCGATGAGATTGATGAAGCAAAATGACACAAGCACAAGCGGTTGCATTTAATTTTGTCAAAAATTTCCTTCTAAGATCTAATAAAACAAAGCAGTTTATTAAATCTTGGTTGCTTCACAAATTAGAGGGATCGAACAATTACGAATTCGATATCTAATTTAGCATTAGACTGTCAAGAATAATAAACGAGTATGCATCCTAGTCATTAAACAAGATAATCATGGAAATATGCATAAGAAAACATTCGATACTCAAAGAACAATCAAATATATAAACACAAATTAGATCTCACAAGTTTTTATTCATTCCGAGGCTTCTATTTTCTTCGTCCAACAATACTTTAGCCACACATGTTCATGAAAACTCCAAAAGAAAAAGGTTGGAGAAGAAGGAGAAGAGTGATGTGTTGTGCCCTTTTCCTTATGATTTCTACCCCTTTTATATACTCTAAATTAGTTGTTTGAAGCCTACAATATCTTTCCATAAATTTTCTAAGAGTTATAACACCCCAAACAATAAAATAAAATTATTGAACAAGTAGGGAAACGGTTAATTTAGATCCAATTTTTGTGCATAATATAGTTGACTCAACTTCAAGCCTGATTTAGTCCATGATACAGCCATAATCTCGCAAAACTCAAAAAAGAAAAATTGCACCTCTGTGTCTTATCTTTCCGAATTGAACTTCGGATGAGGGATTTATGACCATTTTGCTGCAAGATATTAAAACTGTCCAGAATTGACAAATAGCTCCATTTTGTATTTAGTGACTCCAATTGCATCCTAGATCAAAATATAAGAATAATGAGTATCTTTAGACATCAAATGAGCATAAAAGAGTAAATATTAAGGAATAAAAATATGATATTTTACGTTCTCATCAAATACCCCCACACTTAACCTTTGCTCGTCCTCGGGCAAAACTCTAATTTATTTTTTCAAAAAGAAATCAAGATTGTAATGTCATAAATAAAAATAAACCAAGCTCTTCAAAACTCATAACATATCATTAACATATATTCTTAAACTACTCATAATTACTTAGTAAGCATTTTCACTTGTAGATGGAGTAAACTAAATAGGTAGACCTTCACGGAAATAAACACTCAACTCTCATGTGTTTGACGGTATATATTTCACTCAAATTCATTCCAAAATAAATGATCTACCATAAGATTTTATATCTTCTCATTCTCTACCACTGGAATCACATGCATAACATAAATCATAAGGACTTTTCATGGGTTGTAATGTTGCTTAGGATTAAGGTAGGATATATTTGGAAGTTTAGCTCAAAAGCCGTAAAAACTAATGGGGTAAAAATGAATCAACTCAAGCTCAATATATTAAACATGTAAACTCAATTACTCAATTAAACATCTTCTTCTTTTGTATATATCATATATAATCATACCCCTTTATTGGGATGTTAGGAGGAATTATTAACATAGATAGTGTAATATCAAAGCACTTTCCTTTCTCACTTTCTTTCTTTATTACTTCTTCTTTTCCTATTTTTATATTTTATTTTTATTTTTCTCTCATTTTTTTGAACAATAATAGAACTCATGAAATTGAGAATGAGAATATGTTCCATTTTGTTAGTCATAGCCATACCACAAATTTAGACACCCCCACACTTATTTCTTGTACACCTATACATATCATTAATGATAAACAATGCTCCACTAGCTTTGTGGCTTGGGTAAAGATATATATATTTTTTAGGTATAGATTTTGTAATGTGGGTTCACAAAAATAAAAGCAGTAAGGCTCAAAGGTGTTCACAAATAAAAAATTAATTATAAGGTAGGCTATTTGGCTTATGTATCTTATAACAAAGAGGGCCTTAATCATGTTTATGCATGCATGTGTCAATGTGACCTCAAAGAGAATCAAAGCAAGTTCTAGAGAAACAAATTCATAGAAGAATATCTCTCATGAAAAAATAATGAGACTTATGTGTCAGTCTAAGGGCTCAAAACCTCACTGGCTTTTATCTACCAAATTTTGTCACTACCATCCTAAAAAAAACTAGACCAATTAATTATAAATTGAAAAAAGTACTTATTCGGTCAAGTTATGAATTTTTTAGACTTAGTTTAATCTTTCTCATGACACAGACAACAAAAAAATCTTTCAAAACCACAAAAATAATATAAATATTTTTGTTTTTTATCAAAAAATCCCTTTTTAAAAAAAAATCAAACTAAAACTGCTTAAAATAAATTAAATCCCCTCCCCCACACTTAAAACTGACATTGTCCCAATGTAAGGTTAAATATAAAGAAAAGGCAAAAATAACCAAAAATAAAATGCTAGAATAAAACAAACTTCCCTCGGGTTGCCTCACAAAAAGCGCCTTTGTTTAATATTGTCGTTGGCTCAACTCTATGCACACTTTATGTAACTAGGCAAGGTTTTCAAGTCTAGAATAGATGCCTGCAAAATATAGGATAAAGGCCTCTTATCAGAAATTGGTAACGAAATATGTTACTCCCCGTTCCCGATATACGTATTTGGAACGTAATTTTATTTTTAGCATGGTTGTATATGCATGGAGACTAGACCCATTCTTTGGTTTAATCTTGTTCATGGTTCATTTTATGGGTTGTTTCAAGTCATGAGAACCCTTGGTTCAACCCTCAACCCTACCATATATAATCCAATATTTTCTATCTCTCTCTTCACTTCTTTATTTCTTTCTCTTTCGTTTGCTCTCCCATTTCCATTGGCATGTGCACCTTGCATGAGAAATGGAGAAACCCTCCATATTATTATTCTATTATGTTTGTTATGTGTTTCTTAGCACTTTTAGAACTAGTAGGTTTCTGTTTTGGTGGACGATTAGTGTAGATCTATATTTCTAACTTAGGATTTTTATGGGCTTCATGTGTTTTTTGGGTTTTGATCTATTAAAAATATATTTTTGAAAACCAGTTTTTGCTACGTGATAGAGCTTTCAATTTAGAGCATTTTGGCTCTTGGTTCACCCAATTTGGACTTAAATTGAGGTTTTTATGAAGAAAACAAGATTTAAGTTTTTGAAGCTTTCGCCATGGTCGAACCTGCTGTTTGGAGAATACAAAGTCTTCATGCGGCCAGCGAGTTATGCGGCTGAGAGTGCTATGCGGTCCGAGAGGATTATACGGCCTAAATATTTGCCGTATACTAACAGCATGTGTCCATCTTGTTGGACGCATGACTGCTTATTCACACAAGTGTTCTAGAGCTCTTTGTGTTTTCACTTGCTGAACGAATGAGAATTTTGCTAAGTCCAATTGACCTCCATGCAGCACCAAAATCCATACGACATCAAAATTCATGAGGCAAGAAGAGCATGTGACCACTTTCCCTTGGATGCATGACTGAAAAACTTTGGCACATCTTTCTATGGTTTTATTTTCCCTTTCTGACACACTTTATGACTTGTCACATCTATAACTTTATGTCAAATCATTGACACTTCATTTATTGCTTGTTACTTTATCACTTGTCCCAAGGAGTAGAACTTAACCCTGAGCATGCGGCCATGACTTGTAATACGGCCTGACTTCATATGCGGCCAGGACTTGTCATGCGACCCTGACTTCATATGCGACCTAGAGTCATATACGGCCTGGACATCCCATGCGGCCTAGAGACCCATGCGGCTTAGCTTGTTTGACTGAATGTTTCTTGTTCTTTCGTGACCCAATATTTAATTGGTAATTGGACTCGAATACTGTATCTATACTGATACCACTATTTTTGATAATTTTCCATAATTTAATGTGCGTCGAGGTATGACACATCGTGTCACATGTTAAGTTATTATATTTGGGTTGTGCATCGAGAATGCCTCCAAATTCCTAAATGTAAGATATTATAATTATATATTGTTTCTCCAGTACCGGCATAATAAGTGAGTCAACTACCAAAGTGTGGCTAGGATATTGATTGTTTAAATTTTGCATACACGCTCGGGTGAATCCAGATTTGACTTCCATGGATTCGTATCTAGCGTGCCCATACTTTGTATAACATTTTAAGTAAAATTCTCATGTGACCACGCCTTGAGATTTCAAACACAACATAGGACTAATTAGGTAACTAAAAGTGGTAGTAACATTGGAGGGAACGGTATCCCGAGATCATGCCAACGAACCTTCCCACAGAGATTCATTCTAAGTGCGCTGTGGGCTGGCCACCACGGATACTGTATATCATCTGCCTTAGTGGAGTGCAGTATCTGACCTATTATTATGCCAAGCCACTGTTTCACTATAGGAACACTTGAACTGCTAATACCGTATTTTTAGCGCAGTGGCCCTACGGGGAACTGGTGCATCCTGCAAGTGCCTATTTTATTTATCTATTGGTTCGGTTAGCTCGTGTTCGGCACTGGCATAATATGAGGATTCCTATTATGCATTATTTCTGAGATAACCTCAGACTTCACAAAAATAGCAAGCCGTACAAATGATTGGCCAATATAAGAAAATAGACTTGGTTGTGATTATATTATTCGGTTAGTAGCCTAGGAAAATGGACTATCATAGTGTGATGGTTCAACCCTTGTCCTTGTTTGGTTGAAGGGTTGGGCCTTTGCGCTAGAATATGCCATGGATCTAAGTTACGACACTGAACCTATGTATTATTATATATTTTCCTTAGGTTTTTGTTTCTCCATTTCGTGCTTCCTTTGTGGTACTTGCTATTTGGGGTCTAACCCTTCTGGTTTTGCATGGCCAGGTTTTGAGCCAGCACCCGAGGATCCAACGTACTTTCTTCCAACTCATGGTGCGTACCAGGAACATGGTCGCAGGGGATAGCGAGTAGGTTTTCTTCTTCCCTGCTCATTATGAACATTTACTTCTTTTTTGGTGTTTAGCCACCGTCACCTGTTAGCCGGCTCGTCTAGACATTAGTTTCCTTACATGATTGTATTAAATCAGACTGCAGCTGATTACTGTTATATACTTTTGTTACTCTTCCAGCTCCTTATTTTATATAGCTGGTCTCTAGAATATTTGAGAAAGTGTTTGGGATGCCTTATTGCTTTATCATATATGCTCTATGCTTAATGTTTCTTATTTGAATGATTGAGACATAGAAGTTTTTGACCGTAGGAGACTTGATTGTATCACGTACCCCCTTGTCTTTGTAAACCCCCATTCCTGAAAACCGTATTAGTATTATTTAATTAATTATTTAAATTATTTATTAAGTATAATAATAAGAAAAAGAAAAGAAAAACAGAAATTCCTATTGGACCAAACCTGCAACCCGTTAATCATCCCTGCGTAAAACTCGTTTAGCATAAACCCTGCAGAAACTCTTTCCTGCGTAAAAAACCCAACCCGCCTAAATTCCTTTCTCTACGCGCAAAACCACTTTCGCACGTATAATAAAAGCAGCAGTGTACCCGCGTAAACTCTCCAGTTTTTTGTGCGTAAAACCAAAAATCATGCGTATAACTATCCGCCGCTTTCTATTTCCTCTGACGCGTATAAGACTACCCTGCGTATACTTCCTTCCCCGCGCGTAGTATCAGCAGCAGAGGCAAAACCCAATTTTGTATTGTTTTGCCTATCTACACGTGTAAGAATTTCATTCCACCTCTCCTTAAAAGATCTTCTCAACCGCACACATAAACCAATAAGAAGAAAACAACAGCAATAGTTTCTTAACCATTAAGTAAATTCCACCGCCTACTTATTCCTATATATATTTACAACTTCCAAACACTAACCCTTCTTCTTATCACACTAAACATTTCTTTGGACGAACACTTTACAAGACTTTACTCGGCAAGTATACCTTGCTACTGTACATCTATTTACATTTCAAAAATGATACATGCATATTTAATTCTGCCTATATAGATGTTTATTTTACTTTGGACCTGTGTTATAAGACTACCCTAGCATTATGGAGCATCCGTAGATTCATTGTCCGTGACACAGTTGTTACACGAGTTGTGAGTCTCATATAGATTTCGGACTTCGTATTGGGTTGGCCGCCTGTACGTAAGGGCCGTGCGTCAGGAATGACTGCTAATAGAAACTTTGTATGCTAGTAGACCTGGCAGTTATTAGAGGTATTATCGTGTCATGTATATGACATGCTTAGAGCATGGGGCGGGGAGAACAATAAGTAAAGCATTTGGGCTCCTTTGCACTTTTCTGTAACGCCCGGATTCTCCACTGGAGAAAGGGTGATGATGACCACTACATATTACTGGCGGCCTCTGTCGTTCAAAAGACGACATGCTTTGAGGCCTCTGATTCTCCAAGAGAGTCACGCCAATCCCATATTTCGAGCCAGATAGCCCACTTGGTGGAAAGTTGTTCTCAAACTGCATTCACTTAGATGGTTAGGCGACCCGGTGGATGTTTATATTTCAGTACTTATGGGCATGTTATTATGTATCGTGTTATGTCCCTCTGAGGACCTGGTCCCTTTCCAGATATGGACGAGCAAGAGCTTCCACAAGAGTGTGGGCCTGGGCCGGATGCTACTTACGAGACTGAGGAGATCTTACCCTCCGAGTATCTGTGATTATGACTACTGTTTATAGATTTTGTTGCTACTCAGTATAGTCGTTTTGTAGTGGATTTGTTTCCACCAGGCTACAGCCTCGATGCATACTTTGGTATCCAGTTATATTCTAGTTTTATTCCTACTAAGTATTTGTGTTGTGGATGAGATATAGATTGTGTGTGACTTGTTGTGACAGTATATTACCACTGATGGATTGCATATTCATTTACAGCGTACGTGTGTATATGGTTTTCATATATTGGAGTTCATATACATACGGCTGAGCGTGTTACGTATTCCTAGTCCTACCTATTTTGGGACTTGGGCGTGACAGTCTTATACTGCCGTGATCGACGTACGACGTATAACACCTTGTACGGAGTAGCTGGCCATGTTCATCTCCGTATTCTGGTAATGGAGCATGACAAAATATATGAAACGTTACCTAAAAATTATCTTTCTGGAAGATCGTTTAACATTGTAACAGTTTCATGTAACTTATTACTCAAAGATAACTCATGTTATTTCTCAAAATTCTCACGAATAGCAATTTTTACTCTATTTTTTCAATTAAGTTAAAAAAATTTTTTTTGCATTCGGTACAACATTGTTACTAGGAATGTTCGTGTCTACAACGATATTTTCTTTTCTTCTTGTTTGACGATGCACTCGCTTCTTTTTTTGGAATGTTAACCTCTTTACCACTTCTCGAAACGATTCAACCTGCAGTTTCTTTTGGATTTACTATCATTTGATATGATAATTTCTTCAAGCTTTGTGCCTCTAGCTTATTAATTGGAGTTGTCATTTGGCTCATTTGATTGTTCAAACTTTGGATACTAGCCCTTGTCTCGTGTTGAAATTATAAGGTATTAATGGTAATAGACTTAACAATATCTTCTAAAGACATACCATAATTATAAGTTTCGCTCGGTTGTAGGTATTGCTGTTTGTATGCTGGTAACTTTGACGATTTTGAGTTGCGAGTTGATTTAATTATGGATTTTCATAGCTAAAATTTGGATGATCTCTCCATCCCGGGTTACACATATTTGAATAGGGATCGTACTTCCTTTGCGGTTGTCCAGGAAAACCACCTACTGCATTTATTTGCTCATTGGGCTCCTTTTGAAGTGTTGGGCATATATCAGTTGAATATCCTGTTACCGAATAAATCCCACAAGCCTTTGCCATTTGCATGTTGCCTACAACTATTTGAAGAAGAAGAGAAGTTAAACTAGAATTTGTTGTTCTAGGGAAGAAACATTTACCTCATCAGCAAGCCTAGATGGAAGATCTAGCCAAGTGCCGAATTATTGAGAATGTGTCATGTCTTGTTATCGAACTCTTTTTTTGCGTTAATAAATAAAAAATTATTTAATTGCAAGAACGAAATAGAGATCACTAAAAACTAAAAAATCAACTAAAATTACTCTCCGGCAACGACGCCAAAATTTGCAGTGCTGTCGTAGGCACCCAAAAATAAAACATTTACTCTTGAAATTATATGTAGTAGTGAGAGTAAGGATCGTTCCCACGGAGAGTAATTAGTCTACTTTTATGCTATGTGAACAAGGACTGGAGAAGGGGAAAGATTTGAATTAAATAAAATAAAATTAAGAAATATTAAAACTGATCATAGATGCAAACATATATTGATATGTACTCTAAATATTCATCGTTGGAATTATTTTTCTATCTCCTTAGCCATAATTAATTAAAAACTAGCAATCTAATTAACCTTAACTACTAAACAATCCCAGACAAGGGCTAAAGGTTTAATCTATTAGCGTATTAAAGTCGATGAGATCGATCAAGCAAAAAACACAAGCACAAGCGGTTGCATTTAATTTTGTCAAAAAAATTTCTCCTAATTAAGGTGTAATAAAACAAAGCAGTTCATTAAATCTTGATTGTTCCACAAATTAGAGGGATTGAACAATTACTGATTCGATATCTAATTTCGCATTAGATTGTCAAGAATAATAAACTTGTATGCATCCTAGTCATTAAACAAGATAATCATGGAAATATGCATAAGAAAACATTCGAAACTCAAAGCATAATCAAATATATAAACACAAATTAGATCTCACAAGTTTTTATTCATTCCGAGGCTTCCGTTTCCCTCGACCAACAAGACTTTATCCACACATGTCATGAAAACTCTAAAAGAAAGGGTTGGCGATGAAGGAGAAAAGTAGTGTGTTGTGCCATTTTTCTTATGATTTCTACCCCTTTTATACGCTCTAAATTAGTTGTTTGAAGCCCACAATATCGTCCCACAAATTAACTAAGAGTTACAATACCCCAAACAATAAAATAAAATTATTGAACAAGTAGGGAAATTGTTAATTTAGCTCCAATTTTTGTGCACAACATCGTTGACTCAACTTCAAGTCCGATTCGGTCCATGATGCAGCCAGAATCTCGCAAAACTTAAAACAGAAAAATTGTACCTCTGTCTCGTAAATTTCCAAAATAATTTGAATAACCTCAATTAGACTTCGGATGAGCGATTTATGACCAGTTTACTACAAGGTGTCAAAACTATCCAGAATTGACAAATAGCTCCATTTTGCATTTAGTGACTCCAATTGCATCCTAGATCAAAATATAAAAATAATGAGTATCTTTAGACATCAAATGAGAATAAAAGAGTAAATATTAAGTAATAAAAATATGACATTTTATGTTCTCATCAGCTAGCTACTCGTCGCTAGAAGGATCGTCATCTATCCTAAGATAGTCCAAGATGGCGTATGGCCAGTGACCTTCATATAGTTAGACGGTGTCACGCCTCATATCCAGAAGACTGGAGAGTGGGAGAATGACTCAGCCAATGTCACACCCCAAAAATACGGAGACGGACATGGCCAGCTACCCCGTACAAGGTACTATACATCGTACGACGATTACGGCTGTAACTAGACAAGGGGTGAATATTACAAGCAAGTCACTTAGGGTCACACAGAAAATCTATTGTGTCAATCAGTCAAACAAGAATAGCAAATATAGAACATGTATGATAAAGCTGAAAGGCGTCCCAATCGCCCCATAAAAATATTCTAGAAATCAGTTGTACAAAATAACAAGTTGGCAGAGTAAAAAAAGTAGATGAGTATGATCAGCTACAGTCTGATTAATTACAATCATGTAAGGAAAATAAATGTCCAGATCTACGACTAACAAGTGTCGGTGGTTATACGTCCAAAAAAAAATATACAATATTGAGCAGGGACGAAGAAACCCACTCGTGTCCCTCAGCGGTCAACCATCTTTTGCGTGCCATTATTCTGGGGGAAGTATGCTGGATTCTCGGGTGCTGGCTCTAAACCTGGCCATGCAAAATAAGTGGGGTTAAACCCCAAATAGCAAGTAACACAAAGGAAGTACGAATGAAGCAACAAAACTAGAGAGAAATATATATATATATATATATATATATATATATATATATATATATATATATATATATATATATATATATATATATATATATATATATATATATATATATATATATATATATATATATATATATATATATATAGTTTTGTCTTGTAGTTTCGGTCCAAAGCCTATCGTGATACAACAATCTAAACCTACAACCAAACAAGGACAAGGGTTAGACCATCATACCATGATAGTACGTGTCCCTAAACTATTCAAAATAAGATACAACCACAAACAAGGTCAATTACAGTATCAGCCAATCACTTATACGGCTTGCTAGGTTGAGTCTGGGTTATTATGCATGTAATAGGAATCCTCAGATCGAACCATGTGCTAGCAGGGCTAGCCGAGCCATGAATTGTCGCATAACACGTAGTAATTATGCACCAGTCCCTCGCAAGGCCACTGTGCTAAGATCGCCTAGAACACATAGTACAATATAATAGTCGGATATCACAATCCACTACTGATGATTTAAATAATATCCAAATGGTGGCCAGCCTGCACTCCCCAGATGAATATTTGAGGGTGGCTAGTTAAGCGCGATCTCGGGATTTCGTCCCTCCTAATGCTCTACAAGTTTTAGTTGCCTAGTTAACCCTACGATTACCTGAAATCATATGGCGCAGTCACATGTTATTCCCCTTATATGTCGTACCACAATACGGACACGCTAGATACGAATCCACTTTGTCTCTTGATAGTTCAATTTGGATTCATCCAGTGTGATTCAAAAATCAACACAAGTCCTAGCCACTCTTGGTTATTGACCAACTATGATGTCCATACTAGAGGAAATCGTTTCATATTACATGTCGCATAGCATGTAGGTACACCTCAGTGTAAAATATGTAATATAATCCCGTAGGAACACTTAATACGCAGGAACACGTAGTACATAGTAAGTGTATCATCATGGATACCAATAGCTGGGTTAAGGTACCAATCATTGGTAAATCACATGAGTTCTAGCACATAGCAATACATTGGTTAAGTCAGGCACATTGGTGGTCATAGTCACTTGGCGCATAGGTAATATGGCCACTTGGCGTATAGCCTAGTCTTACATATAGTCTGGTCAGGCACTTAGTAGAGTCTAACACATGATCACTTAGCTCACATACACTCATAAAATCCAATAAAATACCAAACCCAAAAAATTAATAAATCATGCACATAGGGACGCATATGATCGGGGATGCATAGGTCAAGGCCTCGTAGGATCAAGGACACATAGGAGTTAGTGCCGCATAGGCCAGTACCGCATAGATCAAGGCAAAGTCTACTCCTTGATACAAGTGCTGAGTGACGGCCAATAAATTCGTGTCAGAGAAGTGACTGAAGTGATGGACGTGACAAGTCATAAAGTACGTCAGGAAGAAAAAGACAAATTTATGAAAAGTGCAGAGTCATGAAAGTCGTGTTGAGTTATGCGTCCGAGAGATGAGAGGCGCATATGGTTATTGTCGCATAGGTCACACGACCGCATATATGTTTCTTGGACTTAGTGATTCCCATTCGTTCAGCACGTGAAACACGAGGACTTCCATTGTTAAGACTTTTTCAAGTACTTAGCTCCAGAACACATGTGTAATAACCAGTCATGCATCCAATAAGATGGACGCATGGTGGAAGTCATATGTGGTAAAGTTTTCAGGCTGCATAAGAATAAGGCCACATAGAACTCTCGGTCGCATAGATGCTGGCTGCATGAGAACTTCGTCTTCTCCAGACAGCAAGTTCAGCCATGACGGAAAGTTTAAAACCAAAATTTTAATTTTTTCATAAAAACTTTATTTTAAATCCAAATCAAGTGAAACAAAAGTCAAATTCGTAGGAAATTGAATGCTCTACCACATAAAATAATTCATTTTCAAAGATATTAAGTTTAAATAGATCAAAACTAAGAAAAACTCATGAAACCCATAAAAACCCTTAACTAAAATGTTGATCTAGCCAAATCCACCTATCAAAATCGAAAACTCTAAATATTAAAAGTGCTTAGAATCATAATGTACACATATTAGACAAATAAAATGCTAGAAAAATTAAGAATTAAAATCTAAGGTTTTTTTTTGTCATGCAAGTGTACTTGCCTAAAATGAAGAAAGAGAGAAAAATAAGAGTATATGCCATGTAATTGAGTTTGGGAAAACTTTCATTAACAATAAATAAAAAGTACAAAAAGATCCTAGACAGAAAATCTAAATACAATATTTTTTATCTGGGTAATGTGACGATGGAGATCGGGTACTTCAACGACTCTTTTACTCTGTTGACGGTCCGACGTGTGAATGAGGGATGCTCTCGTCTCTTCTCTCTCTCTCTTGAGCTTGTGTGCAAGTACGTAGCTCACCTAGAGGGGTATAGTCTCTGAAGCAGAAAAAAGCCAGTCGTCGAACGTCCAAGTTGCTCATGTTTTTAGCCATCATGCTGATGGACCATATGTGCCGTATGTGGTTCTGTTTGGTGGCCGCGGGAGGCTCCTTCAACAAAATATGGTTGCAACAGTAGGTGCATGTTATGGATAGGCTTCCATTTATTCTTTATCCTTAACATGATGTAGTTGGGTCCAGGCCGAGCTGCCACGTTGACACTTTTTAGAATTTGTTGTTGTTAAGGATCTGGGCAGTCTTCGGCTTTTGTTTGCGTGACTTGGTCATCTTGACACGTGGCCCGCATTTAGTTGGAGAGAATCACTTCAGTCGCAATTGAAAGATTTCGTCTCAAGGAACCTTGCCACATTGGATGCATGGAGTATGTGACGTATGGAGTCTGGAACGCATAGGGCCAAAGACGCATGGAACACATTTAGTCTGGAACGCATAGGGCCAAAGACGCATAGAACACATGGAGTCTAGGATGCATGGGGCAAGAGTCGCATGGAACGCGTGGAGTCTTTGTCGTGTTGTACACATGGCATTACTCCTGTCAGAAGTCATTATTAGTCTGACGAGAGCTTCTTATCGCTTACTGTGCTCGCATCTTTTGAGGCTTTCAGAAATTTTTTTTGTCAAGATTCTGTGTCAGACATAATCTATGTCAGGCCTTTATGCGGCCAATATTTGGGGTGCATGGATGCTGCTTTTTCTTGGTTGCATGGTCATTCTGCGGCCTAATATTTTCTGAGTATATCTTGGGGTGCATGGTTGTTAGACGCATGGATCCTGATTTTTTATGCTTCTATAAGACCCCCTTCAAGGTTTTCAAACTGATAAGTTTGGAATACTTTGAATAAGAAGCATGGAAGAGAGGACTTTGAGTTGCATGGATGGCGGGCCGCATGGATGAGTCTTTGCGAGGCTGTCCAATCTTTATTTAATTCAGGATTTGGCTCGATCTTCGAGTGGATTTTTGGGGATTTTGAGCCGACTGCAATTTTTGAGGAGATAAATATGAATCACACAAATCGAGATATCATATTCATCCTCATAATTGCCTGGTTAATTGTCTCGATCTTCTCACGTGCCCAAGGAGCCTATAAATAGGCGAGCTAGAGAGGATGAGAACTTTTGTCCCTCGACTCCCCCCTCTTTTGTGAAAGAAGATGCCGAGGGCTATTTTCTAACTCGTCGAGGGGTTTGTCAGGAGCGGCGTCGATCTTTGGTCCCCTGATGCCGGCATCATTTTTGGAAGTAAGGGTGTGTCTTGATGGCAGGGACACTGAGACCTAAGTATACGACCTCGCAGCATGGATGAGAAATCTTCTATAACACGTGCATGCCGCCCTACAAAGTTCGGCCACTTTGATGAGCCATCATCTGCAACATGTGTGCAGACCCTATCTGTGGCTTAGCCGCCAAGATGTGGAATCGGTCCCTCTGTGGCATGCACGCAGAGCCTGTCTGTGGCTTGGCCGCATGGATGAGGCCTTCTCTTGCTCATGCGTGACGGGTTCTCTTTATGCAGGTTTTACCACCTTTAGCGGTGCCCAAGATGGAGCATGGAAGGATATCATAGAACCCGTCATTCGAAGAGAATGCCAGCCTTATGCGGCAATTTTTTGCCAAGAACTGATCTAAGAGACGAGGGTGAACATCATGCGTCATGCGTGGAGCTGTCCCTATTTATACAGCATGCTAGCTGCATTTTTCTCCATTATGCGGCTTGCTACCGGCCGAGGGCCTGTAGTGTCGTTGACAGAATTTGGATTAATTACCATTTCTGTCTTCGGTCTTTTCGTAGGTTGTAAAGCGCCTGTTCCTGCTCCTTCCTTGATATCCATCAGTATGGATTTTTTTCCTATATACTGAGGTTTGCACTATGGAGGGATGCTCCAGAAAGCATTGATCTTTACTTTTGGCTCTACTTGTGTTGGTAGCCACAACAGCACAGAGGGGCGCTTCTAATGGAAAAGGTTCTTATCTGCGAGACTTCATGAGAACCCTTAAAAATGGGTTTCCATCATATGTACTCATGATCTTTGAATACTTTAATGAAAAACCCATAGAAATGGATTTCCATCATATGTACTCATGATCTTGAATATTAATCAATACAGTCTTTCCTTTTCCATAATTTCTTTTTCTATTTGTCATATTATATGTTGTGGACTTTGGATATTGTACTAGAGGTAATATGGACATAGCACAATACTGTAATATGTTAAGGACGTCCTACTGGGGTACTTTGGTGGACCTATTACTTTTTGCACACTTGGAGTGCAGGTAATAAGTTCGAAACAAAAAACCCTATCAGTGGTGATATGAACGTGATAGGTTTCGTAGACTTACCACCTCTGTCTTACTTATTACTAAGTTCGGGTGATAAGTTTAGACGATGATCGATATCAGAGGTAATATGGACATGATAATCGATAGTCAAGTCGGGAGGTTTGCTTGTAGATAAGAAGGATATGGCAAACCCTAATGGGGAGGATTTGAGGATTATAGCTTAGAGGTAACGTGGACATGAGCTAATCGATAGTCATACTGGGAGGTTAGGTATGATCATGGTATTTTTGTGGAAGAAAAAGGAAACAATCCAAAGGTAATATGGACATGGCTATTTTCTTTGGATGGGGAACATGGGCAGCTCATAGTTCAGAGGTAATATGGACGTGAACTGTTTGCTTCCATTGAGGACATCCTACTGGGGGATCTCTGGTGGGCCTATTACTTCTTGCTTACTATAGTGTAAGTAATAAGTTCGAAACAGAATTCTATCAGAGGTGGCATAAACGTGCTAGGTTTTGTGGACCCATTACTTCTTGCGCACTTGAGTGCAGGTAATAGGTTCGAGACAAACCCTGTCAGAGGTGATATAAAAGTGGCAGATTTTATGGACTTAACATCACTGGCATACTTAGAGTTAAGTACGGGTAATAAGTTTAAATGACGACCAATGTCAGAGGTAATATGGACGTGGCAATCGATGGTCATACAGAGAGATCTGCTCAGAGGTAATATAGACATGGAAAACCTTGCTGGGAATAATCGGTTAGGACAGTAGTTCAGAGGTGATGTGGACGTAAACTAATGCCCAAAGAAACTTATTATGAGTGGTCTACCTAAAAGTGTGGATAAACTTGAAGAATGGCTCTACTGGGGAGCTTTTGAGGATCCACTGTCTGTTGCATATTCAGGATTCCTGAATATAGATAATGGCTTTCGTCAAGCTTTTATGGCAAAGGAAGTGTATATTGTGCTTACACCTTTGCTGGAGATGAACAACGGGGGTCGTGCATTATACATTTTGGTTGTCCAGTTGATAGTAAAGGGAGTACAAGTCTGACTTGACATAGTACTTTTTGAGAAACTTGTCGTTGATAGGCATCATAAGCAAGTCGTCATAGGATTTTGTGAGCCGGTAGGCACCGTTGGAGAACACAGACTCCACAATAAATAGGCCCTCCCATTTAGGTTGGAATTTATCAGTCGCCTTGGGGGCCAAAACCATCGGTCTTCTTACTGTCAAGACGAGGTCACCCAGTTGGTAAGTTCTCTTCTTGACCCATTTATTGAAGGCTCCCGAGAGGCGTGTTTGGTATAGCTCAATGCGCTGTTGAGCTAAGAGATGCTTCTCGTCGATCTCTCTAACTCTTGTAGCTGTCAGCGGTGATTGTCGTCAACGGTTAACTGGTTGGAGAGGGCCACTCGGAGTGAGAAGATTTGGATCTCGAGTGGAAGGATCGCTTTACTCCCGTAAACCAAGGAGAATGGCGTGCTTCCAGTAGGTGTTCGGACCGTTGCACGATAGGCCCAAAGACATTCACCCAGCTTCTTATTCAAGTTGCACTTATTGGATGACACAAACTTCTTGAGTAGCTTTATAATAGTCTTGTTGAATTCTTCTGCTAGACCATTTGTTGCTGGGTTGTTGGCAGTCGAGGCTACATTCTGGATCCGATTTTTATCACAAAATTGGTAAAAAGCATAACTTGTAAACTGTGGACCATTATCGCGGATGATCCTCCGTGGCAAGCCGAAGCGGTATATGATGTGATGCTTGACAAAGCTGATCACATTTGAGTTCTTGACTTCAGCGATTGGAACAGCTTCTGCCCATTTGGAGAAGTAGTCGTTCATAGCCAAGATGAACCGATATCCCATAGAAGAAGGTGGACTAATTAGCCCGATAATGTCTATTCCCCATGCTTCAAACGGCCAAGATGTTACTGTTGGGTGTAAAAATTCTGAGGGCTGGTGGATAAATTCTGTATGGATTTGGCACGCTTGGTACTTTCTCGCATAGTCAACTAAATCTGTTACCATTGTCGGCTAATAGTAACCAATCCTCCGGAGACGGTCCTGTAGCTTGGGTCCGGTTGATGGGCACCGCAAACCCCGTAGTAAGACTCGCGGAGAGCCTGCTTCGCTTCTGTATTCGTTAAGCATCGAAGAAGAAGACCGTCGTAAGAACGATGATACAATATTTTGGTAGCCGTATCATAATAGAACCGGAGGGAACATTTTTTGATGGAAGTGGCTTCCTTTGGATTCTCGAAAAGAATTTTGTAGACTGCGTAGTTGATGAATGAGAGTCTCTAGTCTTGGGAGTCGATGTTTGTCTCTACTGAGTAGCTCAGGAACAGACATAGATTATTTTTTGGGCAGACCAGCTCTTGACCGACCACTGTGGTCAGCTGATGGATTTTGTCCAGGATTGCTAGAGAGGCAGCAAGGCCGGCCAAGGTGCCAGCCTTGATATTTTAAGGCCGAGGGACGTTATCTATGAAGAACTCCTCGAAGGTGAAGATTATTCAAAGCACAGAATGGTGGTAGGGAATTAATTTCTCGTGCCGGATCTCGTATTCTCCCCGGACCTGACTGACTAACTTTCAGCTTAGAATCATCGTAGGCCTCCAGGTAGTCTACTCCTACTTGTTTAGCGAGTTGGAGCATAGATCTGTAATAGAGTAAGCGCGATTGATGACTATATCATATGGGGAATCAGTACTATCCCGATACCAGCGATAATATCACCTTTGGGCCCTATTTTTGAAGCACCATCGAAGAACATTCACCAAACGGCTTCTGCACTTGTGGTCATGTTTAAGTCCGTTACTTTATCTGGATCTCCTCGTAGGGCTTCGAGGTTTCAGGTACAGGGTGAGATGACAAAAAATCTGTTAATACTTGGCCTTTAACCGCCTTTTGTGGGACAAATACTATGTCGTACGATGATAACAGTATTATCCATGTGGCTAGGCGAGAGTTGAGCGCTCCGGGTTTAGCCATATTGACCCAGAGAGGATTAACTCGCGAGATCATATGGATGGTTTGTCCAGCCACGTAATACTGAGTCTTCTGAATGGAAAGTACCAGAGCGAGGCACTCCTTCTCAACGGGGTTGTACATGTGCTCTGTGTCGGCCATTATTCTGTTGAGATAGTAGATGGCATGTTCGTAACCTGCATCACTTTTTTGGGCTAATAAAGCTCCGAGGGAGTCATCTATTGCCCGCAAATATAGCAAGAAGGGTCTTTCCATAACGGAGGCCACCAATAGTAGGGGGTTCATGAGATACTCCTTGATGTCGTCGAAGGCGCGCTGGCATTCTTCGTTCCAGACAAAGGGGACTCCCTTCTTCATAAGCTGAGTGAATGGCTGACAACGTCTAGAGAGGAGGTTTTATATAAACCTCCTGATGTATGTCATTCTTCCTTGAAGGCCACGAAGTTCTCTGAGGTTCTTCGGTGGGTGCATTTCAAGGTTTGGTTTAGTCTTGTCGGGTCTACATAGATACCCTTCGAAGTTATGACAAAATCCAAAAATTTGTCGTTGGAGACTTCTAGGAAGGATTTGGTAGGATTCATTTTGAGCTGGTGCGTACGCATGAGGTCGAACACAGTCTTCATGTCCCGTAGGTGATCATCTTTAGAGCGACTCTTAGTGCTCATAACTCATCGGTATGTAGCACCTGTGTTTTTTCGATCAAAGGATATGACTGTATAGCAGTATACTCCTATGGTATTCAGAACGACGTATGCTTCTCGTCATCGGGAAATATTTTAATTTGATTGTACCCTGAGAATCCATCCATGAAGGACATGCGCTCGAAGCCACAAGTATTTTCGATCATTTTCTCTCTGATCGGAATTGGAAACTTATCCTTAGGACATGCCGCATTCAGATCACGAAAGTCAATAGAGATTCGGATCTTTCTGTTATTTTTGACGATGGGAACGATATTGGCTACCCAATCCGAATGTTGTTCCTCGCTGGTGAAGCCACTAGCTATCAGTTTTTTGACTTCAGCTTCGATAGCGTTCATGATGTCTGGCCAGAACTACCGTTGCTGTTGCTTGACCGACTTATTTTTGGCAATTTATTGAGTTTGTGGACCATAATTTGGTGATCCAGCCCCGTCATGCTTTCGTAACTCTAGGCAAAGACATCGATGTATTCCCTAACGAGCTTCGTCCTTAGTGGGAGGTTTTCGTTGTTTGAACCGCATCTCCCATTGTGCATCTAGACGTTGGGCCCAAGGTTCTACTTCAAAGAGTTAAAGTGGATCCTCGTCGTCTTCCTCAAGGTCAGATGACACCATATTGGCAGACAATATTTGTTTGAGCATTTCCCCGATACTGAAGTCAGAGTCCTTGAAGGAAGATTCTGAAGAGTGAGAGTGTAATTCATCTTATTCATCCGAGCCTTCGGGGTCGTAGGAGGCGTGACGTACGCTAAGCCATGCTTGGTCTTATGGTAAAAATCCTCGGACTTGCCTGCAGGCGCAAAGGCAGTCGTCGTCCTTTGTCATGGTTTAATCCCCTAGCGGCTTTCAGATCGTATCCCATCTTCTGGATGAGGTATTTGGTTTACGAACTGTACCGGTGAAGTGGTATTTTGCCGAGATTGAGTTCTGGCTCCAGTTCCTCTGGAACAGAGGATTTGGGACTTTCCACTCTATCGTAGATGATGGGTTTGTCTCCCCTCTTTCTTGCTGGAACTATAAATAAGAATTTTTTCTGGGGAGAACTTTGTTCACTGCATAGGTGGTAGTTAACTATTTACGCATATGCAAGCCTAGACCGTACTCCATGGAATATAATGTGCTGAGATGTGCAACATCCGAGTAGTTCAAAGATAGATCATTATTCATAATAAGGTATCTTATTCTCAAAAAATACATCAACAAAGGAAAGGACGTTAGCATGAGCGGCTACGTACTCATCCAGTTTGTCCTTTCCGAGATCCACCATGAGTGCGAGCGATGGCTTCGAAAGGGCTCCTATGCAGCTTTACCACTAGAAGTTCGAAAGTCGTAGTGGGTGCCGGATCTTCCTTCAGCGGTCAACTCGGTCAATGAAGGCGAACGACCAGAGACTCAGTTGCTTTACTGTGCAGTTTCACTATGAGGGGAGGGTGTAAGCTCCCTCATTTTGGAATAGGGGTAATTTGATAATTTATAATTATTTTTATTATTTTGTTTAATTATATAGATTTAAAGAATTAATTTCTAAAATTATTTTTAATATATATAACACTTTGCTATGGCTTTGATATTTTAAGCAATGCACGACCTTTTTCCTTCCAAAATTTTTTATAATATTAATCTTGATTGAGTCTAATATTGTTGGAACATGGATTTTGGATTTATTTGATCTCTTCAATCCTCCAAAAATATTGACAAACATCTACAACCATTGACATTGCAAAACTACCCTTATTGGGCTAGTTGAACCCAACCGAGCCCAAATACCCTACTCGGACTCTCAAACCAATTCCCATGAGACATGTACACTATCTCACACTTATCCCCCATTATTTATATATGTTTTTTTCCATACTTAAACCCTCACACATGCATAAAAATCTAATAACGCAATAAACGACTTAAATGAAGTACTGTTAATGAACCTTCTTGTACACTTAAACTCAAACTAAACCAATACCTACACAACTAGACCCAAGTACACCCAAAACCTTAATAAGGGCTAAACCAAATCCCTTATGTCTGAACCAAAGGTTAAATCCCATCAAAATTCCACCATGGGCCCAACAAACATCTATATAAGGCCTCATCCTCATAAACTGTAACCCTAACATCTACTTCCCCCTTTGTGGCAGCCCCTATATCCTCCCTCCTCTCTTCCATGACCACTTAAGCCTCTCCCTCTCCTTCTCCACTTCCTTTCCACTCCTTCCCAACCTCCACTTCATACCCTACAAGTTGACAAGCCCTAGAGCAAGAGATTAGCCACCCCTAGAGTCCGACTACTTGTTGCTGGTTGTAGCTGCTATCTGCCCCCTAACAGCCCTAAAAATTACCTCTAAACTAAATATTTACCTCCTATGTGAAGCCCCCAAACACTCCCTCAAGTTTCGTGTAGGTTTGAGTCTATTTGGTGCCCCGAAGGGTCCGTGTCGCGAGAAAGGACCATGCCGTAATCACATACGGGTAAGTCTTCCAACTTAGATTCTTTTTTCTATTCTCCATGAACCAAAGATTGTGTAAACTCATGATAATATTAGATGATGAGTAGGAATAATTCTATGCATGAGAAACCTGTATTTCTTTGTAGAAACTATTCCAAGAAAATCGAACAATCATGACACGGACACGACGCACCAATGGTAGACAATGTTCAATGAGTATTGCTATGATAAATATATAAAATAATTCCAGAAAATTATATGTTATAAATTTATAATTTAAATATTTTATTTATATAATTAATCATATTTTATGCTGACGGAAAGATTGGATGCAAAGACTACTTGGCCAAGTAGCAAGGATAACTAGATAGCGTAGTTGAGATGGTTGCATGAATGATTTGATGTAATTATTTTTATATATAATTATTATTAAATTCTAAAATATTAAATAATATAATTTCATATTAAAAATACATTATTACTCAAGTTGGTAATGTTGCATGTACAAACTAGCATCAAGTTGCCAGAATACCTAGTCGACGCACAACATGACTTTGTGATACGATTCTTGGAGGATTTGATCTTAATTCCTACAACTAAATTTATATGTATTTTAATTCTGGAAATAAATTATTTTAAATTTATATTTATGGTATTTGTATGTCAAATTTAAACCGTAAAAATAAGGGCCACTAGCCTATATTTCGGGTGACTTTAGGACAATGTTTTGCTAGTAAATAGAGGTTATTTTGGAAGGAATAAAGAGGTGAATATTTTTTAAGATTAAATCAGAATATAATATAATATAAATATTTTTTCATAAATATAAACCATACCAATGGACTAACAATGTCTCGAACAAGTTTCAGACAAAACTAGTCAACCTAATGTGGCCAAAATCTTGAAATATGTTGATTTTGTCAAATCTAGAATTTATTGCAAAAAATGCATATAAATTATGTTTAAATCTGGAATATATGACTTATTATAATTTATGTTCATATCCTTTGATTGGGGACTTAAAATTAAATTTTGGAAGTCAAAAACCAAAAAACTAGGTTCTGATAACCTGTAAAAGTAATTAAAGTTGTTAGAAATAATAACGGGCTTGGTTTTGCATGGCATCGAGTAAATTATATAATTAAGTCATAATTACAAGAATTTTTGATTGGACCCTTAAGTGTATTAATTGATTGATAGGTCAATTTAATCCCGAAGGAGTGGACGCGGGATCATCTTTACCACCACTGACTGCAGAACCAGGCAAGTTATAAACACCCTAATTTTTAGAATTTAATTTAAAATATTCATTAATTATTATTGTAGAAATTTTTATTATTTTTAGTTAACTATAATAAATATTCGTTCATGGATTTATATTTTTGTGAATTAAATCAATTATTAAAAATAGTGCAGAAATTATATCTTTGGGTGTATAATTAATAATAGAATAATTTCTGGAATTTATTGGGCTCCAAAACTATTTTTAATGACCATATATATATTAAACCAACCCAAACCAAACTAACAAACCCGGATCCTAACCCGTACCTACTAACCTGCTAACCCGAACCCATTCCTATCTACAGTACCAACCCCAAACCCCCGCAGCGTCCCCTCTCTTCCTCTCCCCAAACGGCCGCACCCCCTCCTCTTCATCTTCCCGTAACTCTCACCCCGACACCCTATTTAAACCCTAGCCTAGACCACCCTCACTACCATCATCTCCTCTTTAAATCCCGATGATCCACCGCCGCCGACGACGCTGAACAGCCTTCGTACGCTGCCACAAAGAAGCCGTCGCACAGCCCGCCAGAATTTCTGAGCAACAACGGTAACGAGGTACACTACTTCTAGCCCATGTATCTCCCTGTACAGTAGACCAATTTATGATCTGTTGAATCCTATGCGAAGACCATATGACCCTCTTGAATCCTGTGTAATTAGTTCGGTGTATCGTATCTTGTATGGGTCGCAATTCGCGATGCAAAACTGAAAAAAATAACCAATTTTGTAGTTCAGAAACTGTTCAACCATCCATGTTCATATCTGATTTTCTTCCAACCTAGTTAATATTTTTAAATTCCACTTGAACAGTAATTTAGATAACATAACTGAATTTTAATCTCTTTAATTAGTTTATTTTTATTTATTGTATGTTATTTGCTGTTGAATTTGACCGAAAAACTAGATTTTCTAAACCCAAATTTTCATGAAACGGGGTACGTCACGCTAAACGAGGCAACTTTGTCGTGTGCAAATTACACCAAAAGATGCGTATCATCAACGCGGACGTGTAGAATTTCTTGGAAGTTGATTTGGATGTGCGTGCACACCGAAATCAACGAGTATCCGTCGAAAAGTCCCGTATCGGCCTGTTCTGACACTCGTCATAATTTTGTGTGTGCTTGTCGTTTTGCAACAAAACTTGCGCCATCGGATTCGCAGCGTTACGCTTGTCCTGTGACCCAAGTTTGGTTCAATTATGAGAACGTTGACGAAACTCTATTTTCGTGGGCCCCACGATTCTACTTGACGGGCGATTTTGTGATCGGCTCATCAGAATCCAGTTATGGATGTTCCGTTGGGTTCGTATCATCGTTCTGGACTCGTAGACACTAAGTTTGATGAATTTGGAGAACTTTTTTTGGCACATTTTTTGTTGCGAAGTAGGTCACTTGTGGACCCCGCTTTGTCCAGAAACTGTCAATTCTGCCCCTGTGTCCAAATTGGACTTATAGGTAGTCAATTCTAGCTATTTTAAGTATTTTGAGAGCAATAGTAATATTTTTCCTGCATCCGGAGGTGTACCTGGAGATTCCACTTATATCGGAGCAACTGTTGGAGCTCAGAACCCAAGCAAGTGTACCTTGCTAACTTGCAGTAGATCTTGAGATATTATTTGCTTGAGTTATTTCTATATACTTCTATGTTGTACCTGTTTAACCTGGGATCGTGAGATGTTGCTTAACGTCCAAACAAGATTCGGGTGTCGACGCCGTACACGGAGTTGTGTAACGTCACTTAGAGAGTTGATACTACGATCATATATATTTTACGTGCTTGTTTTACCGAGTACATCATACCATAGGACATTTGACACTATTCATGTAACAGAATCTTTTTTGAGTTATTTATGGTAATTCTGTACAGGCTTACAGGATTCGTGATATAAGACTTGCATATATATAGATATCATTATGGCTCGTTGTACTAGCTAGAGGTCATGATCTTGCGTGTTATGGACATGAGACGTCATGGACATGAGACGTGTGATTACATTGGGTGGTGAGAGACATACAGGCTATAGGATGATTATATACATATATACTTTATTATTGAGTTGCTTTAGTCTCTGTTCTAGAGCTTGGCCCATTACGTGATATTACTGCTACCGGCTCCCCTATACAGAGCTTGTAGTAGTTTCAGCCTGAGTACTAGTGATGCTCTCATTGGTATTTCACTTAGCTGGTTACATAGCTTGTCCTGAGGACCTATTTTTATACTGCTTTTATTTTGGCTTGAGTTATTCTTGTACCTTGCTATGTCCCCTGAGGACCTGGATCCAGATTATGTCTCCAGGTACAACAAATGAGGAATACCCCGAGATATACGGGACATGAGCTGACGTTGGAGCAGTACTGGCACCAGAAGACGGGGTTGTGCAAGAGGATTTCTTCTGAGTAATCTGTTACATACTCAGTTATTTATGCTTCCAGTTATTTCATATCTTGACTCATGGACTTATGTATTGACTTATTCTCTTTTCTTATTTTATCGGGTTGTTCCCCGAGACACTACATATGTTGACTTAATGATGGACTATTTCCTTTATCTATTATTTTGATTAGTCTATCATATTGAGTTATGTTTCTTTATGTTGATGAGATTAGAATTATTCTGTGATAGATGTAGACTGCATTTATATTTATTACAGCTTAAGTACACTCTAACGGGTCCATTAAATTGGGTTTGCCCTTTGGAGTCGTGCTGCTAGCCATTGTCATGTGGCTAGTCCCTCGGTATTTTAGGACTGGAGCGTGATATAGTTTTTGTTGTGGCCCATGCAGGTCTACGACTATATTATTTCAGTTTGAACTAAGGAACCGAGCAAGCCTGCGGTTAGGATTGGATAAATTATAGGAACTTATCTACATATTGACACGTTTTTGACCTCTATATCGGATTCGAATTTATTTTTTGACTTACATTCTGCCTTGATTCCTCTATGTGCCTCTTATATTTTACTTTCTATGCAGAGTAATGGATCCACGAGCCATTGACGAGACTTCCACGGGTATACCACAAGGTGCTGTGATCACTTACGATGATGGGGTGACGCCAATAAGTGGAGATCCCTCCAATCAATAAAGCAATCAAGTAGACCAGCTCGTCTCGAGGTTCCGGCGAGACGACATTCCACCACCGCTGCAATTTACTCCACTGATGCCAGTTTTTCCACCAAGATAGCCTATGGATGGACAACAGATGTTCCAAATGCTCTACGCAATGATGCAAGACCAACAGAAGGTTCATTAAGAGGCTCAGCATCACGAGGCAGAGAACCTGAGAAATAGTATAGTGACCGCACTAGAGCAGGCGAACCCACCAGCTAGACGACCATCAATGGGATCTTTTACTGATTTTCGTCAGCTGAAGCCCTGTACCTTTTCAGGCAAGGAGGAGTCCTCTGAAGTTCATGATTGGCTCACAAACAGTCAAAACCAATTAGAAGCAGCTGAGCTTCCGAGGGAGCGTTGGATGACTGCCGTCAGGATGCAGTTGGCGGGCAATGCACATCACTGGTGGCTATTTGAGGAGAGACGGCTTGGACCAGACCGAGTCACTTGGGAGGAGTTATCTAGACTTTTCTAGGAGATATATATTCCAGCTATTGTCATAGCGAAACTTAGGGATAAGTTTAACCACCTCACTCAGGGCAATATGACAGTGGAAGAGTATAATGCAAAGTTCATCCGTTTGAGTCGTTTTGCCCCTACTCTGATTCCGACAGAAGAGGAAAAGGTAGAGAAGTTCTTCAACGGACTTAGCTTTGAGCTACAAAGATTGATCAGATCCGTTGCACCTACTTTATACACGGACGTCCTTGCTGCAGCACGACGCATGGAGCGCGTCACCAGGAGAGAGTCTGCATGAAACGATCGTTCACATCAGCATCTGCCAGAGTACCGCACGGGGAGCCTGCAAAATAATCCCAGAGGAATCTACCATAGAGAGCAGCATCAAGAGCCCATCCCTTCCTACTTGTCACTACTGTGGCAAGGTAGGCCATATTAAGAGGGAGTACAGACGCAAGTTGGGACTATGCTTAATTTGTGGATCCAACCAACATCCAGCCAAGGACTGCCCTGAGCGTCGAGAGGAAGCACCGATGGTAGACCGACAAGATTTACCAGCATCGGGAGGATACCAGTCGAGTCCATCCTTGGCACCACGGGCATCACTCTTCTAGCAGGCCCAGCCACAACAGAGGGCACCACCACAAGGACGTGGACAGGCTTTTGTGATGACAGTGGTGGAGGCACAGACTCGAGGAGTAGCAAATGTGAGTAAGATTTAGTTTTATCATAGCTTTCTATAATAACGAATATTCCTAGAAAAACTTTAGCATGTGCCTATTAGTTCCATTCCCTAGCCTAAACCTAGTATTATGTTAGCATGAACTTGTTAGTCTAGATTAGTAATATGTCAGTGCTACCCAAGTTTTTATTTCTTTCCTACGTGTTCTGCTTGAACAAAATCCTCACCCTTTCTATCAATTTTTTCTTGTTCATGGTTCCTTATTCTTTGTGTCGTGCTTCAACAAACATGTCTTGCAACCACATCATCTCTTTTGGAGCAAACCTTTCTTGACCGATTATGTTTCATTTTCTTAATTGCGAGGACACAATTCTTTTAAGGTGGGTAGATTGTCAACACCCTGATTTTTAGAATTTAATTTAAAATGTTCATTAATTATTATTGTAGAAATTTTTATTATTTTTAGTTAATTATAATATATGTTCGTTCATGATTTATATTTTTGTGAATTAAATTAAATGTTAAAAATAGTGCAGAAATTATATTTTTGGGTGTATAATTAATAATAAATATTGTGTAATTTTTTTAAAATTTATTGGGGTCGAAAACTATTTTTAATGACCATATATATATTAAACCAACCCAAACCGAACCAAACCGAACTAAACCGAACCAACCTAAACCAAACTAACAAACCCGGATCCTAACCCGTACCCACTAACCTGCTAACCCGAACCCATTCTTATCTACAGTACCAACCCAAAACCCTCGCAGCGTCCCCTCTCTTCCTCTTCCCAAACGGTCGTACCCCCTCATCTTCATCTCCCCGTAACTCCCACCCCGACACTCTATTTAAACCCTAGCCTAGACCACCCTCACTACCATCATCTTCTCTTGAAATCCCGATGATCCGACCGCCGACGACGACGTCGGACCGCCGCTGCACGCCACCACAATGAAGTTGCCGCACAGCCCGCCAGAATTACCGAGCAGCTGCGGTAACGAGGTACACTACTTCTAGCCCATGTATCTTCCTGCACAGTAGACCAATTTATGATCTGTCAAATCCTATGCGAAGACCATATGACCCTCTTAAACTCCTTATAATTAGTTTGGTGTATCGTGTCTTGTGTCGATCATAATTTGTGACACAAAACAGAAAAAAAAATGACCAATTTTGTAGTTCATAAACTGTTCTAACCACTCATGTTCATGTCTAATTTTCTTCCAACCTAGTTAATATTTTTAAATTTTACATGATCATTAATTTAGACAACATAACCAAGTTTTAATCTCTTTAATTAGTTTATTTTAATTTATTGTATGTTGTGTTTTATTCGCTGTTGAATTTGACCGAAAAACTTAATTTTCTAAACCCGAATTTTCCCAAAATGGGGTGCATCCTGCTAAAAGAGGCAACTTCGTCATGTGTGAATTACACCGAAAGGCGCGTATTATCAACACAAATATGTAGAATTTTGCGGAAGTTAATTTGGATGTGCGTGCACACAGGAATCAACGTGTATCAGTCGAAAAGTCCCGTATTGGCCTATTCTGACACTCATCATAATTTTGTGTGTGCTTTTCGTTTTGCAACGAAACTTACACCATCAGATTTACAGCGTTACGCTGGTCCTGTGACCCAAGTTTGGTTCAATTCTACGAACGTTGACGAAACTCCATTTTCGTGGGCCCCACGGTTTCACCTGACGGACGATTTCGTGACCGGCTCATTGGAATCCAGTTTTGGATATTTTGTTGGGTTCGTATCATCATTCTGGACTCGTAGAGACTAAGTTTGACAAATTTGGAGAACTTTGTCTCTGGCACATTTTTGGGTGCGAAGTGGGCTACATGTGGACCCCCCCTTTGTCAAAAAATTGTCAATTTTGCCCCTGTGTTCAAATTGGACATATAGATAGTCAATTCTAGCTATTTCAAGTATTCTGAGAGCAATGGTAATGTTTGTCTCAGCATCCGGAGGTGTACCTAGAGATTCCACTTATATCAGAGCAACTGTCGGAGCTCAGAACCCAGGCAAGTGTACCTTGCCAACTTGGAGTAGATCTTGAGATATTATTTGCTTGAGTTATTTCTATATACTTCTATATTATACCTGTTTAATGTAGGACTGTGAGACATTGCTTAACGTCCGAACAAGATTCGGGTGTCGACGCCGTACGCGGAGTCGTGTAACGCCACTTAGAGAGTTGATACCACGATCTTATATATTCTTACGTGCTTGCTTTACCCAGTACGTCATACTATAGGACACTTGGCACTATTTATGTGACAAAATCTTTCCTGAGTTATTCATGGTGATTCTGTATAGGCTTACAGGATTCATGACATAAGATTTGCATACACATAGATATCATTATGACTCGTTGTACTAGCTAGAGGTCATGATCTTGCGTATTATGGACATGATACGTCGTTGACATGAGACGTATGATTACATTGGGTGGGGAGAGACACACAGGCTACAGGCTGATTATATACATATATACTTTATTATTGAGGTACTTTAGTCTCTGTTTCAGAGCTTGGCCCATTACGTGATATTACTGCTACCGGCTCCCCGACACAGAGCTTGTAGTAGTTTCAGCCTGAGTACTAGTGATGCTCTCATTTGTATTTTACTTAGCTGGTTACATAGCTTGTCCTGAGGACCTATTTTTATACTGTATTTTATTTTGGCTTGATTTATTTTTGTAACTTGTTATGTCCCATGAGGACCTGGATCCGGATTATGTCCCCAGGTACGGCAGAGGAGTAATACCCCGAGATATACGGGACAGGAGCTGACGTTGGAGCAGTACTGGCACCAGAAGATGAGGTCTTGCCAGAGAATTTCTCCTGAGTATTCTGTTACATACTCAGTTATTTATGCTTCCAGTTATTTCATATATTGACTCATGGACTTATGTATTGACTTATTCTCTTTTCTTATTTTATCGGGTTGTTCCCCGAGATACTACCAATGTTGACTTAATGATGGACTATTTCCTTTATCTATTATCTTGATTAGTCTATCATATTGAGTTATGTTTCTTTCTGTGGATGAGATTAGAATTATTCTGTGATAGACGGTGTAGACTGTATTTTTATTTATTACAGCTTAAGTACACTCTAACGGGTCAATTAAATTGCGTTTGCCCTTTGGAGTCGTGCTGCTGGGCATTGCCACGTGGCTAGTCCCTCGGTATTTTGGGACTGGGGTATGACACAAGTATACCTTGCCAAGATGTTTACAGTTCTAAATTATTTATGCATTAGATATTATATTTGTGTGGCTTGGTTGATGTACTTATTGTGCTTAGAGCCGTCATACGATACTTTGTGTCCGAATAAGATTCGTGTACCGACATCTCCTGCGGAGTCGAGTGTCGTAGTTAGAGAGTCATTCTTTCAAACCCATGATTTGGGCATATGTTATTTGTACATCCGACCGTAGGACACTTGACACGATATTCATGTGACAGTCTTTCTCGACTTGTTCGTGGTACTTGGATTCTGGATAGGACTACATGATGCATAATATAAGGATGATTATAGTTATACATATTGACTATGACTTGTGCTGATAGTTAGAGGTCATGATCTTGCATGTCTTGATTGAGACGTGAGGTTACATTGGGTGGGGAGAGTCTTCATCGTGCTCTGGACATATTTTACTTATTACTTTTTATTGTGTATTAGGCTTTAGGTTCCTTATGTGAAATCTAAGGTATTATATACATATATATATATATATACATATATATATATATATATATATATATATATATATATATATATATACATATATATATATATATATATATATATATCCTCCTGGTTCTCCCATACGGAGCCTTGAGTGTACTATTAGATTACGGAAGTGTCCCTTGAGATCTTTCGTGAGTACCAGCCCGGGGTAGGATACCATACTCTCATTTGCATATAACATAGTCGATTATAGTAGTTTACCCTAGATTTTGGTTTTATTACACTGTTTACTTCTGGTTTGTTGTTTTTTTTATACTTTGTTACGTCCCTCTGAGGACCTGGTCCCTTGCCAGTTTTTGCAGCATAGACAATTATGGAGCCTTTGGAGTTCCTGATGTGTGTTGCTTGTCATGCGGGCATTGGTGCCAGGTACTTATATCATTTCTACTAAAGTTATGGTTATTTATACATATTATTTATTCATCTCCTGATGTAGCCTAATTTTTTTATAGACTCATATTTCTTTCTCGAGTCTACTCAAGCTTATGTATTACTGGGCGGCCGACTTTAGCACATGTAGTTCATTCTTGATATTTTGTTCTTTATGTGGATTGTGACATAGATATTTTTAGTATTCTTAGATAGTTACCCTTATTATACAGCTTAAACGTATTCGAAACAGACCCGAGTCTGATCGAATGCATAGCTGGCATGTTACGTATTCCTAGTCCTACATATTTTGGGACTGGAGCATTACAGAGGGGCTGTATCGGGAGCACTTGATTTTAGATGGACTTTTAAGGACTCATTCGATGTTGTCCCAGTCTCTGCCTCATCGTCGGCATCATTGCCACCTTCATCTTGGTGGACTTGCTTATAGAGGATCGAGTCAGAGTAATAGGCCTCGACCCCTTTGAATGGATCAACATCGACAAATTCGGTCTTGACGATGTGGCGTGCTATCGTAATCACCCAAAAATAAAATATTTACTCTTGAAATAATATGTAGTAGTGAGAGTAAGGATCGTTCCCACGGAGAGTAATTAGTTAATCTTTATGCTATGTGAAATAAGATGGGGAGAGAGTTTTGGATCAAATCAAATTAAAAAGAGCTAAAAACAATTAAAGTATTAAAACAATCAAAGAAATAAATGTTGGTCTCAGTCAACATCCACCATTGGAATCTTAAAACTGATCATCGATGCAAGTATATATTAATTCATACTTTGAATATTCATCGTTGGAATTATTTTCCTATCTCCTTCAGCCACAATTAATTAAAAACAAGCGATCTAATTAACCTTAACTACTAAACAACCCCAGACAAGCGCTAAAGGTTTAATCTAGTAGCGTATTAAAACTCGATGAGATCGATGAAGCAAAACAACACAAGCACAAGCGGTTACATTTAATTTTGTCAAAAGTTTTCCTTCTAAGATCTAATAAAACAAAGCAGTTTATTAAATCTTGGTTGCTTCACAAATTAGAAGGATCGAACAATTACGGATTCGATATCTAATTTAGCATTTGATTGTCAGGAATAATAAACTAGTATGCATCCTAGTCATTAAACAAGATAATCATAAAAATATGCATAAGAAAACATTCGATACTCAAAGCACAAATAAAAAATATAAACACATATTAGATCTCACAAGTTTTTATTCATTCCGAGGCTTCCGTTTCCTTCGACCAACAAGACTTTTAGCTCTGCATGTTCAAGAAAACTTCAAAAGAATATTGGAGAAGAGGAAGAAGAGTTGTGTGTCGTTCTTCTATTTTCTCCTGATCTCTACCCTTTTTATACACTCTAAATTAGTTGTTTGAAGATCACAATATCTTCCCACAAATCCTCTAAGAGTTACAACAACCCAAAAAATAAAATAAAATCTTTGAACAAGTTGGAAAATGGTTAATTCAGCTCCACTTTTCGTGCATAGCATAGTTGACTCAACTTCAAGCCTGATTTATTTGGTCCATGATGCATCCAGAATCCCAGAAAACTCAAAACAGAAAAATTGTACATCTAACACTTAGCTTTCCGAATCAATTTGGATCAGCTCAATTGGACTTCTGATGAGCAAGTTATGACCATTTTGCTACAAGGTATCAAACTATCCAGAATTGATAATTAGCTCCATTTTGCATTTAGTGACTCCAATTGCATCATAGATCAAAATATAAAAATAATGAGTATATTTAGACATCAAATGAGCATAAATGAGTATACATTAAGGAATAAAAATATAACATTTTATGTTCTCATCGAATACCCCCACACTTAACCTTTGCTCGTCCTCGGGCGAAACTCTAATTTATTTTTCCAAAAAGAAATCAAGGTTGCAATGTCATAAATAAAAAATAACCAAGCTCTTCAAAACTCATAACATATCATGAACATATATTCTTAAACACTTCTAATTACTTAGTAGGTATTTTTACTTGAAAATGGAGTAAACTAAATAGGTAGACCCTCACGGGAATAAACACTCAACTCTCATGTGTTTGAAGGTATATATTTCACTTAAATTCATCCAAAAGAAAAGATCTACCATAAGCTTGCATATATTCTCATTCTCCACCACTGGAATAACATGCATAACATAAATCATAAGAACTTTTCATGGGTTGTAACGTGGCTTAGGATTAAGGTGGGTTATATTTGGGAGTGTAGCTCAAAAGCCATCAAAACTAGTGGAGCAAAAATGAATCAACTCAATCTCAATATAAAACATATAAAATCAATCACTCTATTTTGTAACGTCTTCAATTTGGCTTTTAAAGGATTTAAAGAATGTAAAATAACTTTCACCATTTCTTTTTTCTTTTTTCTCTACATCTTTTTTTTTTTTTAACAATAATGGAACTTAGAAAATTTGAGGATGAAAATATGTTCCATTTTGTTGGTTGTAACCAAACCACAAATTTAGACACCCCCACACTTATTTTTTCGTACACCCATACATATCATAATGATCAACAATGCTCCACTAGCTTTGCGACTTGGGTAAAGGTATAAATATTATAGGTTTAAAGCTTGTAATGTGGGTATACCAAGAAAAAGGTAATAAAGCTCAAGTGGCTCAACAAAAAGAAAATTAATTAAAAGGTAAGCTATTTGGCTTATGTAACACATAACAAAGATGGCCTTAATCATGTTCATGCATGCATGTGTCAATGTGACCTCGAAGAGAATCAAAGCAAGTTCTAGAGAAACAAATCAGTGAAAGAATATCTCTCAGGAAAGAATAATGAGACGGATGTGTCAGTCTAAAGGCTCAAATCCTCACTGACTTTTGTCTACCAATTTAGATACTACCATTTTTAATAAAAAATAACTAGACTAATTAGTTCTAAGTTGAAAAAAATTTACTTATTCAATCATGTTATGAATTTTTTAAATTTAGTTGAATCTTACTCATGACATACACAACCAAAAATCATTAAAAACCACAAAAACAAAATTCTTTTATTTAAAAAAATTCTCTTTTTTTTTTTTACAAAAACAAAACTCAAACTGCTTAAAAAAAATTAAATCTCCTCCCCCACACTTAAAACAAACATTGTCCCCAATATATGGTTAAATGTAAAGAAAAGACAAAATAACCAAAAAATAAAATGCGAGAATAAAAATAAACTTCCCTTGGGTTGCCTCCCAAGCAGCGCCTTTGTTTAATATTGTCGTTGGCTCGACTCTATGCACACTTGATATAACTAGGCAGGGGTTTCAAGTCTAGAATGCAGGCCTGCAAAACAGAAGGTAAAGGTCTTTTGTCATAAATTGGTAACGAAATATATGGAATGTTACCTGACTGTTGTCTTTTTGGAAGATCGTTCAACACTGCAACAGTTTTATGTAAGTTAGTACTCAAAGCTAACTCATGTTCTTTCTCAAAATTCTCACTGATGGCAACTTTTACTCCATCTTTTCCATCAAGTTTAAAAAATTCTTTTGCATTAGGTACTACATCGTCATTATGAATGTTCGTGTCTGCAACGATATTTTTCTCTTTGTCTTCTTTTAACGATGCACATGCTTCTTTTTCTGGATTGTCAACCTCTTTACCACTTCTCAAAATGATAGAACATGGAGTTTCTTTTGGATTTCCTATCGTTTGAGATGGTAATTTCTCTAAGCTTTGTGCCTCTAGCTTATTAATTGCAGTTGTCATTTGGCTTATTTGATTATTCAAACTTTCGATACTAGCCCTCGTCTCTTGTTGAAATTGTAAGTTATTAATGGCAATAGACTTAACAATATCTTCTAAAGACATACTAGAATTAGAAGTTTGGCTCGTTTGTAGGTATTGCTGCTTGTACTGCTGGTAACTTAGGCAATTTTAAGTTGTGGGCTGATTTAATTGTGGCCTCTCATAGGTAAAATTGGAATGATCTCTCCATCCCAGGTTGTGAGTGTCTGAATAGGAATCATATTTCATTTCTGGTAGTCCAGGAAAATCACATGCCACATTTACTTGTTCATTGGGCTCTTCTTGAAGAGTTGGGCACATATCTGTTGGATGTCCTGCTACTAGACAAATCCCACAAGCCTTTGTTGTTTTCAAGTTACCTACAACCATCTGACGAACAAGCGAAGTTAAACTAGAAATTTGTTGTTCTAGTAAAGAAATATTTACCTCATCAGCATGCCTGGATGGAAGATCTAGCCAAGTACCAAATAGTTGAGAATTGGCCGCCATTTTCTGTTACCGAATTTTTTTTTTTTCAATAGACAGAAAATTATTTGATCACAATAAATAAATAAAGATCACAAAAAGCACAAAAATCAACTAAAATTACTCCCCGACAATGGCGCCAAAATTTGGTGTGCTGTCGCAGGCACCCAAAAATAAAATTTTTACTCTTGAAATAATATGTAGTAGTGAGAGTAAGGATCGTTCCCACGGAGAGTAATTAGTTAATCTTTATGCTATGTGAAATAAGATGGGGAGAGAGTTTTGGATCAAATCAAATTAAAAAGAGCTAAAAACAATTAAAGTATTAAAACAATCAAAGAAATAAATGTTGGTCGCAGTCAACATCCACCATTGGAATCTTAAAACTGATCATCGATGCAAGTATATATTAATTCATACTTTGAATATTCATCGTTGGAATTATTTTCCTATCTCCTTCAGCCACAATTAATTAAAAACAAGCGATCTAATTAACCTTAACTACTAAACAACCCCAGACAAGCGCTAAAGGTTTAATCTAGTAGCGTATTAAAACTCGATGAGATCGATGAAGCAAAACAACACAAGCACAAGCGGTTGCATTTAATTTTGTCAAAAGTTTTCCTTCTAAGATCTAATAAAACAAAGCAGTTCATTAAATCTTGGTTGCTTCACAAATTAGAAGGATCGAACAATTACGGATTCGATATCTAATTTAGCATTCGATTGTCAGGAATAATAAACTAGTATGCATCCTAGTCATTAAACAAGATAATCATAAAAATATGCATAAGAAAACATTCGATACTCAAAGCACAAATAAAAAATATAAACACAGATTAGATCTCACAAGTTTTTATTCATTCCGAGGCTTCCGTTTCCTTCGACCAACAAGACTTTTAGCTCTGCATGTTCAAGAAAACTTCAAAAGAATATTGGAGAAGAGGAAGAAGAGTTGTGTGTCGTTCTTCTATTTTCTCCTGAGATCTACCCCTTTTATACACTCTAAATTAGTTGTTTGAAGATCACAATATCTTTCCACAAATCCTCTAAGAGTTACAACAACCCAAACAATAAAATAAAATCTTTGAACAAGTTGGGAAATGGTTAATTCAACTCCACTTTTCGTGCACAGCATAGTTGACTCAACGTCAAGCCTGATTTGGTCCATGATGCATCCAGAATCCCAGAAACCTCAAAACAGAAAAATTGTACCTCTATCACTTAGCTTTCCGAATCAATTTGGATCAGCTCAATTGGACTTCTGATGAGCAAGTTATGACCATTTTGCTACAAGGTATCAAAACTATCCAGAATTGATAATTAGCTCCATTTTGCATTTAGTGACTCCAATTGCATCCTAGATCAAAATATAAAAATAATGAGTATATTTAGACATCAAATGAGCATAAAGGAGTATACATTAAGGAATAAAAATATAACATTTTATGTTCTCATCACGATGCCATGATCGTCCACGTACTTCAAGCACTGGTACAAGGTCGACGGTACGATCATGTACTGGTGTATCCACGGATGTCCCAACAGGATATTGTAGGATACGTCTACGTCTATGACGTAGCAGGTGACCTCTATTTTTAAGTTGTCGATCTAACACTTTAAGCGAATCTTTCCCAAAGGGTAGCTCCTTCCAACATTGAAGCCACTAATGGCAGTATTGGTTGTTGCCAGGAGAAGCATCGGGATGCCCAAGGTCTGAAGAAGACTCCGTGGGATGATGCTAATTAATGAACTAGGGTTAATGTGCATTCGGTCCTCCTGATAGCACCGATGAACCCTATGAAATCCAGAGGACGATCGTGCCAATTATTCTTCAGCAATATATCTTGTTGCGAGAACGTGGTATTGGGTATCACCTCCATCACATTATTGCAGTGGGGTCATGCGGCAGGATCCTCAGCTGGCGGCTTGACCTGCGCCAGGTAGGTATCGGCATTCTGCAATGCCTCACTCAAAGCAACACGAGTGTCTTTAGAGAGTTGAAGAAGTTCGAATAGTGACAACTTCGCTAGGGTATTGGCCATTTGTGTCATGATATCGAAGTTGTAGGGATTCTCCAACCCCTGAGCGGTATCTTTGTTTAGCGGTTTGTCGAAGTGAGTTTCTTTCTGCTTGGACTTGTCCGCTGTTGGATGCTGGGATGGACCCAGATCGGATACGGTGATTGGAAACACACCATCATCAGGGATATCGAACTCTCATTGGTACGCCATTCTTGACCTTGTCATTCCTGCTATAGATTCTTAGGACGGGATATAAACCGTGTAGCAGGACTTTGATTTTTCGCCCTTGGACTTGGTGGCAGAATATGTTGTTTGCTGCATCAAGTCAGAAGCATGATCTGAATGAACCCTTCCCTGTGATGTAGTGAGAGGTATCAGCCCTGCTGTTTGGTCACGAGCTGGCAAGAGATTGACAAACTCCATTGTTGCCCTAGGGATCGGGATGACTACGTCTTGGGCTTTTATTGCCAGAAAGTTACCAAACTGTAGAGATACCATATTGGTGGCAACTGTTTTTTCATCGAAGTCCAAGGTGAGGGACTTGGTGTCGAGCAGACGGTAGATGTATCGCTAAATTGTGTAGCAATCCCGTATCGTATAGTAGACGTATCGATGGTAGTGGAAGTAATTTGAATTATTCATATCGATTGTCTCAATAGGGCATTTGACATCGGAAAGCTGAAGCTTGTTTCCCTTTATTAGCACGTTAAAGATGGCCATAACGTCATCATCTTCGAAGGCGTAAGTATCCTTCAATTTTGGGGCCTATTCGGGCTTTTTCTTGGGCGTCAAGGTTATATTGGCGACAAGTGCCTACTTTTACTTGCCATCCCGAGCGCCATTGCCGCTATTGTTCTTGATGTTGTAAGGGCATTTCCCCTATCATCATCTAATGGGATCTGTATTCCCAATATGTGGGTGCCCTTTACTTTCTTCTCATCCTCGATAGCGTTTATGATGAACGTCGTCCAGTCTTTAAACTGAAAGTCGTCCATCCAGAGTCTGACTGTGGGGAGAAGATTTCTCCGACAGGTGTCTATCAGTGTGGACTCAGGGTTACCGGGGGGTAAATTTAGCGTCGCTTGCCTGTACTGCTCGATGTATTCCTTTATAGACCCTTTCTTCCTTAGTGTAAAGTCCATTAAAGTGGACATCGTTATGTCATTTTTTCCTTCGTAGAACCAAGCAAGGAAAGACCTTTTAGATCGTCGAACGACAAAATACAGCTATCCTGAAGGCTGCAGAACCAATCGAAGGCTATTCCAGACAATGTCCCAACAAAGAGCTTGGTTAAAAGGGAGTCATTATGAGGCAGATATCCCGTCGCCGTCTCGAAGTAACTCATGAATTGATAGGGAGATGTTTTCCCATCAAACGGAGTCAAGTTAATTTATACTTGGGCGGGTATGGTACATCTCTCTACTCGAGGGGATACGGTTGTCGGATCTCGTGCTCACACAGTGAGTCCCGATTGTCTATTGATTTTAGGCAGGCCCAAAGTTCTCGCACTTGTTTTATTGCTTCTCGGGCTTCATCGACTACGAAAGGGGCAGATAATTCGGGCAGGATGATTATCGTGAGTCAGTGGAGCAGTTGTATTTGAATCCTCGTTTGTCACGGGGTCCAGGCTTGCTTGACCAGAGGCCCTTGCTAGTTTTGGGGCTATATTCGCCTTGATCTCCAGCATTGTTTGGGTCAAGGCCTGCATTAACGCGCTCATGGTTTGCATCATTGTCTCTAGGGTTTCGAGGTGATGTCGATCAATAGAGCCCTCGTGATCGGCACCTGCCATGTATGCTTTTAGAAGCATAAAAAATTATACAGGCCACATAAAGGTCATGCCCCCTCAACAAGCCGCAAAGAAGCCACATGCGGCCTGAACAATCAAGTGACAGAGAAACCATATATGGCTTGATCAACCAAGTCGCAGAGAAGCCGCATAGTATACTATATGCGGTCAAAATGACCACAGAGCAGGGAGGCCACATAAAACTCCCCGACATAGTTTCTGATGTCTGTCAGAAGCTCTGACACATTACTCATCACTCTAAGATGCTTGGAGACTCGTGAAGGCGACGGTTCAGAAAAAGAAAACACGCCACATCATTGCATTAATTGCTTCAACAAATGTGCCATGCCACGTGTCCTACGTATGCGGCTACAAGACCCATGCGGCCTCGTCACCATACGGCTTAAATGTCCATTCGACCAAAGCCCGACGTGATCTCGCATACGGCCTCGTCACCATGTGGTTTAAATGTCCATTCGACCAAAGCCCGATGAGAGCTCGCATACAGACTTTTCACCATGCGGCTTAAGTGTCCATTCGACCAAAGTCCGACGAGAGCTCACATGCGGCCACAATGTCATACGGCCAAAGTGTCCATTCGACCAAGGCCCAACGAGAGCACGTATACGACTACGACGCCATGCGGCCAAGTTGCTATGCGGCTTCAAGCTCACAAGATCTTTTCATTATAACTGCAGAGATCTTCGCACAATTGGTGCAGATTACGTGTCCAGCTGACCAAGTCACGCACACAGCGGGTTAAAAATAACCCCGAGATCTCTTTAACAACATATCTTAACCAAGACCACGTGGCAATCTGCCCATGGCATGCGACTACAGTTGCAACTGTATTCTGTTGAAGGAGCCTTATGTGGCCACCAAACATAGGCATATGAAACATCCATAGCCCATCAGCACGATGGCTATAAATAGGAGCAAATTGAACATTCTAAGGGCTGGGTTTTTTTCTTCTGCTTAAGAGAGAGAGCATACCACCCCCGGCCAATACATAGAGAGAGCATACCGAGACGATCAAAGAGAGAACGTAAGCTTCTTCACCCTGCATCGGATCGTCCATGGAGTAAATGAGACGCCATAGCACTCCTTGTCCATCGCCACGCCCCAGAATCAAAAATATTATTCTTAGACTGTCTATCCAGGACCTCTTTGTACTTTCTTTCGTTTATTAATTAAATTGAGGTCTTTTAAAACTTTTTGGATTTAATGGCGAACAAGATGGAGACTTTGATGGGGATATCTTTCTTCTCTGATGATAAAGTTGTGGCGCAATCCAACACAGCCAAACTCGGGTCCACTCAAAGGATATTGGTGGTCCACTTCGACCAGCAAGCTTTCGAGGACATGCTCTCCAAGGACATCGCGACTCCTTCTCCGAGGCAAGCAAAGCCCAAGAAGAACCCCAGGACGTGTAGAAAATGCCACTGTACCTTACCCAAGTGCAGAGCAGACGCTACCCTTCTCTATCTCTATCGCAGGGACCGCACATCATGTGTCCACAGCTTATGTGGCAGCCTCTTCCAACCAGAAGTTGCTCACTACTTGAAGACCCGTAGGAGGTGGGTAGCAAAGGCTACCGCGCCTTACCCAACTGCGAAGCTTGTGCTCCTCACCTCTCTCTCTGTTACTGAAGGCACTCGCCAGGCGTCCCCCCAGGCTGTCCATGCAGCATCCTTGCCTGACGTAGAAAATGCTCAACACATAAACTCTGGCAGAGAAAAATACTACGATACCAGACGTTCGAGCATTGATGCAAGGTCTATGCGGCCAAAGAGGAGGTCGCATAAGACTCACTAAGCGGCATCGGTTGACGGTCGCAGGCAGATGGCCGCATGCGACTCTGGCAACAGTCAAACCTATGTTTTTGACCGAATCTCAAGCAGCGCTGACCCTATGCGCCATGCTGAGAATGGTGATAACCCAAACTTGAACTCTTTGTACTATGCACCTTCGGGTGCCAAGTCGAAGAAGTCGGGGGCAGTACAAGCTCGTCATGCTCAAGCAACTTTCTATTTGGCTGACCGTCGGAGGGAACAGCTAACTGTTATGCGGGCCCCTAATGGAAAGCTGTATAAGATCGACCCATGCATCCCGCCCTTAACGACAAATGGACAGGGTCCGTATTAAAAGTCTTCCACTGATGATCTGGAAAAAGTTCTTGTACGAACCCTAGATAAGGGAGCCAAAACAATACCCACGCACCCGTGCTCTCGGTCTACCCGTGCTCACAAAAATGGTGCAAAGGTGAGTCAGCCTCACCTGACTTGCGCAATGTGATCAATAAAAAGTGCAAGGCGAAGGAGGCAACTATGGCATGTGAAGTGTCCTCCCAGGATATCATTTTGCCAAAATTGTCACCCTCATATTTTTAATTTAGGGTAGTTTGGTAATTTGACATGGGTATTTTTAATTTTAGGAGTTATTGTATTTTAATATTATGCATGTGATTTATTATTTGTTGTATTATTTATTGTTTGATTAGATATAGTATTTATTTTGGACTTGTGTAGTGGACCTAACTAGTTTAGTTAGATGCATGGATCTAACATTTATATATTAGTTTAGATTGAACCCAAGTTTAGACCCATTCATTAGGAGGATGAATTAATTAGATAAACCATTAGACTAGAACCTTCCCTCCTTAATTAATTTTTTCATGAGAGGCCTCAAGGGGCAAATTAGACATTTTACATTACTTGAGGAAGAGGGTTAGGGCCGGCCATATTAGGAGGAAGGAGAGAGAGAGAGAGAGAGAGTCTCTTCTCATTTCACATTTCATGAAGATCTAGATTTTTCTTCCTTTCTAATTTCTTCATTCTCTCACCATTCCCTCACAAATTTCAACCCAAATTCCATCCATATTCTTCAATTGAGGCTACTACAATAAGGATCTATAAGAAGGAAGCAAGGAGCAACAAGGAGGAGGCCAAGATCTATAAGGAGGAGCTACTTTCCACATTTGAGGATTTTTTATTGGAAACCATCTCCCAATAGGTACATTTCAATTTTTCCCCTTTTATTAGGTTCTAAATCTGAGATTTAACTATGAGAAACTAACCCACATGCATAGGCTACCTATATAAATTGGTTTTAGGTTCATAGGAGACCTATGGTAGAAGTTGTGTGAGTTTTGGTACCAATTTTGGGAGAATTCCAAGATTGGCACATGTGGTGTTTATCATTTGGTCAAATAGATCAATATGACATATGGTTGCTTGTTTGTGACTAGTATCATGTCCACAATTGGATACGTGTAGGCCATATCTCGTCAATTGACGAAACTAGTTGATTTTTGGGGTTTTCCTCCGACTCGGGAACTTGTGCATATCACAACTTGACACTGACACGTAGTTGATCTAATTATTATATGTATTTCTCATATTTAGTATATTAGACTTGATTGTGTCCTTCGGGATATGTTTGGTTGTGTGGTGGGGCCGTATCGCAAGCGTATCATAGTAGGAGTGTAATACGGGTGCAGTGCACTCCACGTGTTTAGTTTATTATCCTTATTTCTATGTGTGCTTGTGTATATACATATGTATGAGATATGGTGTATGATATATATGTATTATGTATATATTTATAGTATATAGTATATATAAGAGTATATATATATATATATATATATATATATATATATATATATATATATATATATATAGAGAGAGAGAGAGAGAGTGTTGATATATCTATATATATCTAGGAGTGTTTATATATGTATAAGTGTATGTGTTATCTATGTATATATGCATTGAGGGTTATATCTATATGTGAATATATGTGACTGTGTATATGTTATGTATAGTTTAGAGAGTGTATATATATATAGAGATTTATATATATATTGGTATCTATGTATTATGTAAGGGTATATGGTCATATATATGTATATATGAGATTGTATGCATATAAGCATAGCTGATATATATATATATATATTGATATGTATGTTAGTGTGGCATGGTGTGTGTGTGTGTGCGCATTGAGTTTGTGTGTGAGGATGTGGCTGTGTATGTGAGGGGTAGAGAAATTGGATGCAATGGGTTTTCAGTGTGCATTCAGCACTATGCTCGGGCAGTATTCAGTTGAAGAGGCTGGCAGTAATGCACCGTAGCATTTAGCAGTGAGTGAGGGGAGAGCACACAGAAATGTGTGCAACAATATTTAAGCGTAGCTAATATATATATATATATATATATATAGGTGTGTGCATATGGATATGTGTGTTAGTGTGGCATGGTGTGTGTGTGTGCATTGAGTTTGTGTGTGAGGGTATGGATGTGTGTGTGAGTGGTAGAGCAACTGGATGCAGTAGGTTTTCAGTGTGCATTCAGCACTGTGCTCGGGCAGTATTCAGTTGAAGAGGCTGGCAGTAATGCACAGTAGCATTTAGCAGTGAGTGAGGGGAGAGCACACAGAAATGTGTACAGCAATATTTAAGCGTACCTGATATATATATATATATATATATATATATATATATATATATATATATATATATATATATATATATATATATATATATATATATATATATATATATATATATATATATATATATATATATATATATATATAGGTGTGTGCATATGGATATGTGTGTTAGTGTAGCATGGTGTGTGTGTGTGTGCATTGTGTTTGTGTGTGAGGGTGTGGATGTGTGTGTGAGGGGTAGAGCAACTGGATGCAGTAGGTTTTCAGTGTGCATTCAGCACTGTGCTCGGGCAGTATTCAATTGAAGAGGCTAGCAATAATGCACAATAGCATTTAGCATTGAGTGAGGGGAGAGCACATAGAAATGTGTGCAGCAGTATTTCAGAAAGGGGTGGAGGGGAGCTCGGGACAGTGGGTGTGGAAAATATTCAGCAGACTGCAGTATCAGCAAACTGACTAATGCAAGCACCACTGCAGCATGATGAATCAATAGCAGAAATCAGTGGTATGCAGGTAGCCAACAGCAAGTGCAAGCAGGTAGGAAGCTAGAGCAACAGCAACAGCTCAAGGGAGCAACCTCGCTACAGCCAAGATAAATGCTCGTGCATAGCAATGTGCACAACAATGTGCACAACAACCTTCCTAGCTTGCTGCAGCAGTGAAATCAACAGCAACCTTCATAGCATGCTGCAGTAGTGAAATCAACAACAACCTTTATAACGTGCTGCAGCAGTGCAATTGTCATGCCCCAGTCCCAAAATACGTAGGACTAGGACACGTAAGCATGCCAGCCGCGTGTATATGGCAACTCCAATATATGGAAACCATAATACATGTGTACGCTGTATAATGAACAATAATTCACAAGTGGTAAAACTATCACAAGTCACAAGGTATAATCTAAATCTCATCCACAGAATCCAATAGAAATAAATAACCAATATCTATTAAACTAGATCTCAATATAAAGTATCTAGAGATGATCGTCGGATGGAAACAAATCCACTGTCGAACTAGGATATAAAATAAACAAGATAAATATAATATAAGTACAACATCTACCAGTCACGAGACTCAAAGAGAAGACCTCCTCGAATATACGTAGCAAGTCCAGATCAGTGCTCCTGCGAATACTCATGAACATCTACACCAGGAAAGGGACCAGGTCCTCAGAGGTACATAACAAGATACATAGAAACATGCCATAAAGTAAATACTGAGTAAATAAAAGGGTGCGCTAACCACCTAAGTGAAATATAATTTGAGGACAACTTTGAGTGTATGGGAAAGTGTAGGCTAGACATATGCTGACGTAATTCACCAATCGTGACAACTGGCTAGTATATGCCACATATGCCCCCAATACAAGGGCGCTGTAATATAATAATGTCCTACCGCTCCGAAGAACGGGGAATCTGTATAGTATATAACGTCCATATCGCTCTGAAGTACGTGAAATCTGCATAGTATATAACGTCCATATCGTTCCGTCGAGCGTGGAATCTGCATAAAGGAAGTGGGTGTCCCATACGCCTACTAGTTATCCTCCCCGCCCAATGATCTATGCATGTCGTATCCACAACACGCCTTAGCTACTATGTCGCGGCGTCGTAACTCTGGCTCATAGTCTATCGTTAGAATAATAGTCCAACCTTACAACCAAACAAGGACAATGATTGGACCATCGTACCACGATAGTCTATGCTCCGTCTACTAATAACTGCTAAGTCTTCTAACATGCATCACTATTAGCAGTTATACCCTATCCGTCGTACGACCTACACGTACAGGTGGCCAACCACATACGCAAGTCCGTGCCCTACATGAGACTCACAACACGTGTAAGAAATGTGTCAAGGCCTGGAGAGTTATACCGATAACTCCACAACTTTAGGTGGGTCTACTAGACACTAGGTCAGACATAAGTCCTAACGTCAACGCATTCGTTGACTGCACCCGAGTCTCTCTCGGACGCGCACAGTTATATAATCTAAAATAATAAACATGCAACTAATATATATAACTGAATTTAAACAGTACAACAAGGTAAGGTATACTTGCCTTGATAAGAGAGCTGCAAAATATAACGTCCAGATGTCAAACACCAAGAGTCAGAAACTACGGTCACAGAATGAACATCTCCGGATGCTGAAATAAATATCATCAACGTTCCCAGAATAAGCAAAATAGCTAGAAAATACTACCCTTTCGTCCAATTTGGACACAGGGGCAAAACGATAATTTTGGGTTAAAGCGGGCTCCACATGGGGGCCACTTTGTACCGAAAAGTGTGTCAGGGGTAACGGTCTCTAAATGGGATAAATTATAGGTCAAATAAATTTTAAATATCAGTACGAACTTAACGGTACGTCCAAATGTGGATTCCGGAGCCGAACACAATTTCGCCCAAAAAACCGTGGGGCCCGCCAATAGGCGACTTGGTCAACTGTCTCAGAACCGCGTGAAACTTAGGTCACAAGACCAGCGCGATACCACGAGTCCAATGGCGCAAGTTTCGTCGTATTCTGACGAGCGTGTACTAAATGCGCAGGGATTTTGCAAAAGTTACGACACGGAGAAATTTCGCGGATACGGGTTGATTCCGACGCGCACACGCGTCCAAATCAGTTTTCGCGAAAGCCCACACGTCCGGGTATACTGTGCACACCTTTTGATATACTTGGTACACGACGGGGCGGTCCTGTTTGGTGGGGCGCGCTTCGAATCATAATTTCTGGAATTTAGAAAAAGTAAGTTTTCGGGATTTTCTACCTAATTTATTTTAACATACAGCAGCTAATAAATTATTATATTTGACAGAAAATAAACTAGGTTAGGTGGTCTTCGCATACCAATAAGAAAAACCGAATTCGAATCTTTGTGGTGGGAGATACGAGTCCGTGAACATAGGTAGTTTACCTCAGTTTTCTGCGTTCCCAAAAGTTGTCATTTTCTGTCAACTTGGGCACTATTTTTTCCTGGGTTTATGCGCTGTTCGAGGTCAACTATCATACAGATATGGAAGGGGGATAGGTGAGGATCATACCGGTGAAGACGGGGTCGAGTTTGGTCCAGCGAGGAGACGGAAAATGACGGTGGAAGTTGGGTTGCTATCGTCATTTTCTGTGGCGTTCTCGCGCGATCGCCCAACCGAGCGGCCGGCCGGCGGTGGCTACGCGGTGCCCGACGGCGGCTTCCCAGGGTGGCACGGCACTGAGCGTGGGGTGAATGGATAGGTTAGGGTTAGGGTTTGGGAAATATAGTAGATATATATATAGAGAGAGAGATCACGATAAAGAGGGGGCGGGTTCTGTTCCGCGCGCGGGGGGGGGGGGGGGGGCTTAGTAGTTGCGGTTGCTGCTGCTTGTTTTGTTTCTTAAGTTTAATGGGTGTTGGGCTAACGGGTAGTGGGTAGGACACGGGTTTGGGTTAGATTATTAGGATTATTTGGTAGGGTCTAGAATAGGAAATGGGTAGGTTTTAGATCCATTAGGTTTTTTTATTCATTTTTCTTTCTATTTCTTTTCATTTCTAATTAATTAATAAACCATATATATATATATATATATATATATATATATATATATATATATAGAAAAATTCTAGAAATTTATTTTAGAGCATGAAATTAATCTACCAACTGTCCAATAGGACTCCTACATGGAATAAATTAGGAAAAATCTATAATGGCTCCATAAAATTCCCTAGATGCACCATCACCTAAAATAAAAATTAACTAAATTCTATTTCTACTAATTAGCTACTAAACCACATAAATCAATTAAGTAATTAATTAAAATATTTAATACGGTTTTCAGAACTTGGGGTTTTACATTCTACCCAACTTATAAAAATTTTGTCCTCAAAATTAAAACTAAGCCACGGTAGAAAATCCAGAATGGTATAAGATAGAGATTTGCAGCTTATTCTGTACCTTCCTCCATCCTAACCTCCATGGTTTTCCAATTGTCATGGGGATGTTTGGAGGACTAATATTTGCATTGTTTAAAATGCAAGGCTAGGTTTAATGAGGGGGCGATGTTGCGTTGCACATTCCAAAATCATGGAGAAAATCCATATGAACGAAAAATAGATTTCTTCATGTGTCATGTCCAATGGTGAGGACACCTCAATGCACTTGTGCATAAAAGCAGCCAACAATTAGAAATTGCACAAAGATGGAAATTGGGTTAAATTAATCAAAATTAATGCTCAAGGTGTCCTTGAATTAATTAGGAGTATATGGGATTAAAATTATGTAGGACACAAGGGTCATGGGCATAGAGGGCTCAGGATAGAATATTGTCATAGATTGGGTTGTACGAAACGGGTCAAGATTGTGTCTCCAATTTTGATTGGAACGCACAAGGATACAAAGTTAGAATTATTTTAGAATTAAGAAATAACGTTCGCGACGAATGTTGTGCGACTAAAATGTAGCACAAGAGATCATAATTATAAGTTACACAAAGGTCAGAATAGAAGGCGGTCATGTCTAGAGCAAGGGTGTAAAATTCGTAGGAAGGCAATGGCTAGTGTAGTGCTCCAATAATCGGAGCAATGGTAAGGTGCACTAAGTGATATAAATATTGTATAATTAAATAAAATGCCGTATCCTATTTCTAGTTGGATACAAACAAGCCCTAGTCTCTCTATCTAAGCCAAGTAGGTCTAATTTTGGGTGAAGGGGTTTACAATTCCTCGAAATTAAAATAAGGCATAGTCTGTTATTCCTTTACATACCTAAGGCAAGTCAATCGTAATCTCTTTGCGATAATTAAAATTTTAATCAAAACTATCGCAATCACTTCCAAATTAAAATAAGCACTGTTCAATTCAAATTTGAACCTATGGTAATCTCTTCTCACTTTTTCAAATCATCATCATCCCAATTTAAATTGAATCCATATAACATCTTCAAGAGTTAAATAACGCGTACAAATTTTACACTACTATTTCCAACTGACATAATCTCCTTTAGAAAATAATTCTAATCAAATATTATTCCTTTCTTCAACTTATGAATTTTGTAGTCTTCAAATTTAAATTCAATTTACATCCTCAACATTTCAACTAGGTAATCCCGAAATCAACATTTAACTTTTAATTTATGGCCTCAAATTATGAAATTTGAAATCTAATTTACCAATTGTTCAAGTCTAGATTTCTATATTTATCCTCAAAGTTTAAATCGATGATTCAACCTTCCATATTCAAAATTTAAATCATAAGCTCCAGTATAAATATTTGGTTCGTCGTATCCCGGTTTTTGAAATTTATTGATCCTCATCATCTTAATCATTCTTCCAAAATTCTAAAAATTAAAATGACTTGAACCTCTCTATCTAATTTTACTTGATCACAATATAAAAGGAATTCCTCTCAAGTTGACAATGCAACTTCTACCCAACTTAGAATTTATCCATCTATCACATAAGGCTCTTACATTTAAGAAAACTTATTCCTCAATTTTACTTAATCATGTTACTCATCCTCAAAACTTTAATATCATATATATCACATGTGATATGCCCTTGATTACAAAAGATAGTTACCAAATAATGCGGTTGGCCTATTGGGTATATCTAGTACTTTCTGTGTATCAAACTTATACTGAGCGCGAGGTTTCATCTTTCCGAAACAAGGGAAGACAGAAAACAATAATAAAGAGTTCAAGGGGGAGGTAATAGAATAGAAGTGTGGGGATCAAGGCGTTTAAAAAATTCAAATGGGAATTGTCAAAGCAGTTGTGGGTTGAAATCCTATTTTGGTAATTCCTATTCACATGCTCGTATCAGTATAGTTATGTAACTGATACGACATGCTCAGACATATCTAGAGGGCAAGTACATTCGTCTACTAGTCAACTATATATCTCAATCCACGTAAAGTAGTCATGCGAAGAGCGAACCAAGTGTACTAAGATTGTCCAGACCGTAATACACTGATTCTGATTAGACAATTGTATCATTGTGTGGTTGATAAGGCCCCAATAACACATATGTCATGAACAAGCTCGATAAAAGAATAAGCTTGCAAAACTAGGCTATAAAATAGCATCATAAGTCAAGGTGGTACGTAAAATATAAATGCGCTAGATCATGATTAAAGAAGGTACATAATAATTCAAGTTACCAGGGAGATAAGACTCTACAATCTCTACAGTTGTCATACAAACTCCTTGTCTAAGTCACTAGTCGACCAAATAGGGGTATGGGCCTCTAAGTTCTACAGTCTGAATTAACATTATTGCCTTATGCTAGCATACAGTTAGTGTCATTGAATTACACTACATTAATCGGTCAAAAAGGGCTTTGCGATACTAGGTTGTGAATCATACTACCTAACTTAAAATAATTAAACTAATACTGTGACATTCTTAAAGGGGGTTCTACAAGGTAACCCTGCACTTGTAAATAAATAGAAACTCTTATTAGGATATACGAGGAAAGGATCTTGGTACCTATTAGGGTATCCTATTGTATTATATAGGTAATGGTCACCTTAAGTCTTAATCATAGCACTCACAGAATATGTGTCAGTAGTAAGAATGGAAAGGTTACTGGCCTTTAAGGGGAAAGAGGATATAACTCGTATCGAGGTAGGGGTACAATCACGTGATTCGAAACTAAAGGATAATCATCCGGTCATAATCTACAAGAATAACTCAAAAACTATCAAGTCCTAATTACCAAGCACATAAATTTAAAATTTAAGAGTAACAACTATAATCCTAGCAACTAGATGTCCTAACATAAAGAATTCATTTGACCTACAATCAGAAAGGTTAGGTGGCACGAATGGGAAGAGGAAGAATAGAAGGACCTAATTAGTCGTCGCACAACTAGCGCGCGTTAAGGTTACAGAGGAACAAGATATGCAGTTAAAATAGAGGGACTCTAGATAATATCATAGTTTCCTAAGGAAAAGGTGGCGAGCTAATCTCTGTGTTCGAGGTATGATCAAGGGGAATGTCATATTCGTTGCTCTAGGCTTCCTAAGGTACTGTCTGCTAATATCAAGTCAAGGACCTATATTTATCGTTCTCTAATACTATCTCACTATGAAAATTAGGTTCAGCCCTAACATTCGATCTCGGATTTCTATTGGTTCCTCAATACTAGGGTCAAACATTATGGTCAAATCTCTAACTAGCTCGGTAGTGTTTTATACTACTCTCAAGTCAATCATAAACATATCAAGGGATAATGGTAAATTATTCTATAGGTAAGGGACGCTAGGGTTCCTTAAGTATTCTTACTTAGTGATGTGTCATTATCCTAGTTGTACTCTTAATAGGAAGGTTACCCTACTTTTTATCCAACAATGGGGACTTCTATATTCTAGGAGAAGGAGATACTCAGGGAACTATTAGGGAAGCACATGAATCAAGCAGGATGCAGCTATTCAAATAGAACAGATTGGAAGGGAGGTGAATCATAGTCAAATGTGGATGAGATCCTATACTCTAATCCTAGGTGCAGGCTTGCTCGGTACAGTAACGTAACCGAGACAATATGCTCTGGACCTACATGGGCCACCACTAAAAAACGTCACGCCCCAGTCCCAAAATACGTAGGACTAGGACACGTAAGCATGCCAGCCGCGTGTATATGGCAACTCCAATATATGAAAACCATAATACATGCGTACGCTATATAATGAACAATAATTCACAAGTGGTAAAACTATCACAAGTTACAGGGTATAATCTAAATCTCATCCACAGAATCCAATAGAAATAAATAACCAATATCTATGAAACTAAATCTCAATATAAAGTATCTAGAGATGATCGTCGGATGGAAACAAATCCACTGCCGAACTAGAATATAAAATAAACAAGATAAATACAATATAAGTACAACATCTACCAGTCACGAGACTCGAAGAGAAGACCTCCTCGAATATACGTAGCAAGTCCGGATCTGTTCTTCTGTGAATACTCATGAACATCTATACCTGGAAAGGGACCAGGTCCTCAGAGGGACATAACAAGATACATAAAAATATGCCATAAAGTAAATACTGAGTAAATAAAAGGGGTGCACTAACCACCTAAGTGAAATACAATTTGAGGACAACTTTGAGTGTATAGAAAAGTGTAGGCTAGACATATGCTGACGTAATTCACCAATCGTGACAACTGGCTAGTATATGCCATATATGCCCCCAATACAAGGGCGCTGTAATATAATAACGTCCTACCGCTCCGAAGAATGGGGAATCTGCATAGTATATAACGTCCATATCGCTCCGAAGAACGTAGAATCCGCATAATATATAACGTCCATATCGCTCCGTCGAGCGTGGAATCTGCATAAATGAAGTGGGTGTCCCATACGCCTACTAGTTGTCCTCCCCGCCCAATGATCTATGCATGTCTTATCCACAACACGCCTTAGCTACTACACCGCGGCGTCGTAACTCTGGCTCATAGTCTATCGTTAGAACAATAGTCCAACCTTACAACCAAACAAGGACAAGGATTGGACCATCGTACCACGATAGTCTATGCTCCGCCTACTAATAACTGCTAAGTCTTCTAACATGCATCACTATTAGCAGTTATACCCTATCCGTCGCACGACCTACACGTACAGGTGGCCAACCACATACGCAAGTCCGTGCCCTACATGAGACTCACAACACGTGTAAGAAATGTGTCAAGGCCTGGGGAGTTATACCGATAACTCCACAACTTTAGGTGGGTCTACTAGACACTAGGTCAGACATAAGTCCTAACGTCAACGCATTCGTTGACTGCACCCGAGTCTCTCTCGGACACGTACAGTTATCTAATCTAAAATAATAAACATGCAACTAATATATATAACTGAATTTAAATAGTACAACAAGGCAAGGTATACTTGCTTGGCAAGAGAGCTGCAAAATGTAACGTTCAGATGTCAAACACCAAGAGTCAGAAACTACGGCCTCAGAATGAACGTCTCCGGATACTGAAATAAACATCACTAACGTTCCCAGAATAAGCAAAATAGTTAAAAAATACTACCCTTTCGTCCAATTTGGACACAGGGGCAAAACGGTAATTTTGGGTCAAAGCGAGCTCCACATGGGGGCCACTTTGCACCGAAAAACGTGTCAGGGGTAACGGTCTCTAAATGGGACAAATTATAGGTCAAACAAATTCTAAATGTTAGTACGAACTCAACGGTACGTCCAAATGTGGATTCCGGTGAGCCGAACACAATTTCTCCTAAAAAGTCAACTGTGGGGCCCGCCAATAGGCGACTTGGTCAACTGTCTCAGAATCGCGTAAAACTTGGGTCACAAGACCAGCGCGATACCACGAGTGCAATGGCGCAAGTTTAGTCGTATTCTGACGAGCGTGCACTAAATGCGCAGGGCTTTTAAAAAGTTGCGACATGGGAAAATTTCGCGGATACGGGCTGATTTCGACGCGCACACGCTTCCAAATCAGTTTTCGCGAAAGCTCACACGTTCGGGTATACTGTGCGCACCTTTTGGTAAACTTGGTACACGATGGGGCGGTCCCGTTTAGCGGGGCGCGCTCCGTATCACAATTTCTGGAATTTAGAAAAGTAAGTTTTCGGGATTTTCTACCTAATTTATTTTAACATACAGCAGCTAATAAATTATTGTACTTGAAAAGAAATAAACTAGGTTAGGTGGTCTTCGCATACCAACAAGAAAAACTAAATTCGGATCTCTGTGGTGGGAGATACGAGTCCGTGAACATAGGTAGTTTACCACAGTTTTCTGCGTTCCCAAAAGTTGTCATTTTTCGTCAACTTGGGCGCTATTTTAGCCTTGGTTTACGCGCTGTTCGAGGTCAACTATCATACATATATGGAAGGGGGATAGGTGAGGATCATACCGGTGAACACGGGGTCAAGTTTCGTCCAGCGAGGAAACGGAAAACGATACTGGAAGTTAGGTTGCTGTCGTCATTTTCTGTGGCGTTCTTGCGCGATCCCGCGCGATCGCCCAACCGAGCGGCCGGCCGGCGGTGGCTACGCGGTGCCCGACGGTGGCTTCCCAGGGTGGCGCGGCGCTGAGCGTGGGGTGAATGGATAGGTTAGGGTTAGGGTTTGGGAAATATAGTAGATATATATATATAGAGAGAGAGATCGCGATAAAGAGGGGGCGGGTAATGTTCCGCGCGGGGGGGGCTTAGTAGTTGCGGCTGCTGCTGCTTGTTTTGTTTCTTGAGTCTAATGTGTGTTAGTCTAACGGGTAGTGGGTAGGACACGGGTTTGGGTTAGATTATTAGGATTATTGGGTAGGGTCTCGAATAGGAAATGGGTAGGTTTTAGATCCATTAGGTTTTCTTATTCATTTTTCTTTCTATTTCTTTTCATTTCTAATTAATTAATAAACCATATATATATATATATATATATATATATATAGAAAAATTCTAGAAATTTATTTTAGAGCATGAAATTAATCTACCAACTGTCCAATAGGTCTCCTACATGGAATAAATTAGGAAAAATCTATAATGGCTCCATAAAATCTCCTAGATGCACCATCACCTAAAATAAAAATTAACTAAATTCTATTTCTACTAATTAGCTACTAAACCACACAAATCAATTAAGTAATTAATTAAAATATTTAATACGGTTTTCAGAACTTGGGGTTTTACAGAAATCGACAGCAACCTTCATAGCATGTTGTAGCAGTGCAATCAACATCAACCTTCATAGCATGCTGTAGCAGTTGCAGCAAAGGCAATAAGGCAAGAGAAAGAGAGAGCAGCTGCAGAGCCTGCAGCAACGCAGCAAGCCAGGTAAAGAGCAGTAGCAGTACATCTACACTATATAGTGCAGTATTACAGCAAAGAGAGGAGCAGCAGATTAGCACAGGCACTGTGCAAGGAGCTTATGCACAGCAGCAAGGAGCTCGTGGAGCAACACTGGTGCTAGTGCAGTAGCACTGTAGTATCAGTAGTACACATGGCCAGTTCAGCAAGGTATTAGTATCAGTGAGGTTCAGTATCAATGAAGTCAGTGAGCTCAGTTTTCAGTCACCACGTATTGAGTTGGGTTAGCATAAGTTTTGGGTTGGTTCTGTTAGTAGAGGGGTAGTGTCAGTTCATTATCAAGGAGGTTAGGTTCAATTCAAGGTATTGAGGTAATGGTTAACTAGTTGGGTTGGTAGTGGTTTAGTGACTTAGATGAGTTTGTGTATTAGTTAGTAGTTAGTGTTAAGGGTAGTTAGTGGTTTAGAAATAGTTAGTGGATATATCTATTGGTAGCTAGATATGTATATTAGTGTATTATATATGTTAGTAGTTAATAGTTTTAATAGTTTAGTTATGATTAGTGTAGTTAGTATTTGACGGGGTATTAGCTATATGTATTATATGAGGTATTGGTAAGTTAATATTATATTATAGTTAGTATCTAGGTATTGTATTATATTGTAGTACTTAGTATATGTTAGCATATAGTTGATTGGGTATTAGCTATACCCAATAGGTTTTGAATTACCTCGGGATACCAAAGTAATATCAAGGTTTTGGGTTGATACTCAAGGTATTGGGTTTGAGTATCGGGATAGGTGTGAGGTAGTGCGATACGCATTGGTGTAAGGCCAAGGTATCCTATTTCATTAGTTAGTTAAGTATTATATGTATTAACTTGTAAATATATATAAACTACTATTTTTCTATATTAACTTGCGTATCTTAGGATACGATATTTTGTGTATCTCATAGTATCCTAGATTAGTTAGTGTAGATTAGTTTCATAGTGCATTGACTTAGTATCCTAGTGTAGACTCATACACCCTAGAAATAGTCGGTTTGACTTAGAAATGGCCTTGTGACCTAGATGTTGACTAGTTTAACTTAATTTCATTCCAACACCTTGTATTAATGTAATATTCCATATATAAGTTTGTGTGACAGACATCATTTGGGATACAGTTTGATATTCATTGCTTAGATGACAGGCGAGTACATTCTCTGATAGTTTCCATTATTTGATAATTACTATAATGCAAGTATTTAGAAATATTTTACATGACTCTTGACACATTGGTACACGGACTAGTATACACATGGATCAGTCATGGGATGTTATATATATTGTTTATTGTTCCTCGTGTTCTCAATATTTAACTTAGACAATGTTTTAATGTTCAATGTTCAATGTTTAACTTAGGCAATGTTCATTGTTCAATATTTAGTGTTCAATGTTCAATGTTCAATGTTTAATGTTTAAGGTTTATTGTTTATATGGCCTTGAGTATCTTGCATCACAACGTGTCATGGTTGGATCCATTATACTAGTTGGGGGGAAAGGAGAAGTGTTAGCTAGATATGTAATCAAATCCTAGACAATGTTTAACTTAGACAATGTTTATCCAACGTTAAAGTAGACAATGTTCACCTAAGCCGATCACATATCTAACTAGTATTTCAATCACTTAGCATAGTTACAGTTCTTCACCATATTTTAGTTCATTGTTTCATTCTATTATCTTATTCTAGTTCATCGTATTAGTATATACCATATTGTTCATTGTTTACCTGTTCTTCTACCGTAGTTGATATTGTTTATTGTTTCTCGTCTTGTATTATATTCTCTATTTCTATTTATAGTCATTATCAATTAATTGAAACTGCTATTGGGTTGTACTTCGCTCCAATCCTGACTGGATATATTTTTTAGATAAATGGTTAGAAAGGATGTGTCCCACTCACTACGGACCGACAGATGGAGTGTCACCTGAGGATGTAGTGCCAGTTACTGAGGCCATTTAGATTTCCCTACCTTGTAGTAGTTATTTCTAGTTAGACATTAGATTGTATTATTATTTTGAGATCTTTTGTGTTTAGATTTGAGTTGGACATATGATGTTTGAGACTTGTATTTCTATTCTTTCTGTTCCATATCGTGCTTAAATTCTCCTTTAGTTTTATATGTGATTGAGTATCATTTGAAATTGAGATGGTATGACAGTATTTTATATACATTGCATGAGATATTAGATAGTATAGTAGACCAAGACAGTGTTCTACCGCCAATACTGCGGCGTAGGCTGGACGTACCCACGTACTCGTGCCCCTATACCGGGTGTGGGTCGTGACAAAAATCATCATCAATTGCTGCTGCAATAAAGTGGCATTACCCACAAGCAGGTAGTCGACATTACAATGACTACACCCGAAGGCATCTATACGGCAATAACCCAGAGATCAGGTGCAAACGCCAAAGGAAGAGGAGCTGCCCTTCGCCTCATGTTACTCAGCTCAGAAGGTCTCTTCCACCACAGGAGGAAGGAAGTCCAGCACCTCCAAACTATCACTCTCAATCAGCGCATTGAGAAGGTGACTACCAGGAGGACCAGCAATGGGAGTACATGAGGTATTCTACGTGTTCCACATGTCGCAGATGAGATAGTACGTGGCAGATCCTAGTCACATACTAGATCACTCGGAGATCGAGGTTGGTTCGACTCTCAGCTATCCAGAGCAGCCGGTAGAGATCCTGGATCGAAGGAAGAAGGTATTGGGGAACCAGACTTTTCCTTTGGTTCGTGTCGCGTGGAGGCATCACTCTCCGGCTGAGTCAACCTGGGAGAGAGACGATGAAATGTGCAAACAATACCCATATCTCTTCGAGCCTTGAGGTATAGTTTTTCTTGTTTGTTGTGTTCTTGTGCTAGTTTAGTTTAATTTCGAGGACAAAATTATTTTAAGGAGGGTAGACTTGTCACTACCACATTTCTAGGACAAGAGTAATTTTGTCATTTTAGAATTATTATAATTATTGTGTTATAACATTTATTTATATAAATATGGATGCTATATTATGTGACTTATATATTATTAGTGGTTAATGATTAGACTAGTTGACTAGACATGACCCTAGTGGACCTAACCAACTTGTCATGACAACTTAACCAATTATTTGGACTAGTCCATTGGATCCAAACTAGTTAACCCATCTCATTAATTAACGTGTAGACTAATCTTGTTTAGGAAGAGAAGCTTCCACCCTTAATTAATTCCTCATGACAAACTAATAGGGGCATAAGGGTCTTTGTACATTTCTTGGAGAGGGGATGAGGGGTGGCTGGCCTTAATTTAAGGAGGGGAACACACTCTCTCCTCTCATTCTCATCTATTTTATTTCCTAATTAGGTGTTCTTCTCCAATAGTTCTTTCCTCCATCAAATCTCTCATAAATTCCTCTCAAATTTCTTCATCCTCACCATCTAAGGAGACTAGAAGCTAGTGGGTGCAAGGAGCTTGAAGAAGAAGGAGTTTGGCTTGGTGCTTATGTCCAAGTTGTGTCCTATTGAACTTTCATTGGGAATCCATCTTCCAATAGGTAAATTCTAAAATTCTTCCTCTAATTAGTTTTATTTGATGATTCAGATCATTTAGATTGCACCCATACATTAGGGCTACCTATAGGGAGGACTTTGTACTCCTATTGACCCAATTTAAGACTTCTACATTGAGTTTTGTGCTCATTTTTGGAGAAATCTGAGAATGGGACACCAAGTATTTGTCATTAAGTTTGATAGGTCTAATTAGAGTTATATTGGTCATACAGGGGTAGATACGCGTCAATAAATGGATACGAGTAAGGCGTATCATGACACGGTATGATACGGTGTGATACGGTACTCTAATTTGGGGATTTTATACATGTTGGTATTTTTTTACCCTAATTTTCTTTGTAGCAAGTTTTAAATAGCTATATATATAATTGTTGTTGATATGTACATTTAGTTTAATTGAGTATTGCAAGTTTGACACTCTAGTTGGTGGTGTGTTACTAGTTGTTCATTAAGAGTTAAGGAATTGATTATATTAGTTATTGAATCTATGCTATATAGGTAATTTGAATACTTAAGTGTTTGAGAAATTGATTTCATGAATCAGTGTATTGTTATGCGACTGTCACTTAGTAACAGGAAGGATTATATGATACTGTGGTGGTGTTCACCTAAGTTGGAGACCTGGGTTCAGATTTCAGGTACAGTGGTGAGTATTACCTGAGATGGAGTATGCAGGTAGCAGTGAGGAGTGAAGTGTGATAAAGGAAAACTGTACTAAGTCAGTACAGTATGACAATTAGAAATTGGAGTAGTGGCAGTATATTTATGATGTTCTTTGAGTTGGGTTTGTGAGGAGGAGCTCAGTGACTGATACTCGAGAGTATCAGTCACTGTATTCAGATAACTGATTACCTGGGGGCAGTGTATATGTGTATTTGCACTCATTGCAAATAAGGGTTGCCTTAGTGTAGGTGTGCAGACTTGAGTATCTCAGGTTCCTTTGTGAACATTCCAGTGGTATTTTAGGTTGGGGTATCTGCTACTAGTTATAGTATCTTTGGTGTGAGCATGAAGCTTGATTTTGAGGGATGGATATGTACCAGATGGTCTAGAGATTAGATGACTGACACTGATATCAGTTAAAGAGAAACACACAAGTAGTGTCAAGTAGAAAGTATCAAACTAGTATTCTCTTTTGGTGTTAGTAAGGTGTAATTAAGTAGATGGTCTGGGTGGTAGAATATTTTACAGTTAGCAACTGCAGTAGAAGTCAATACCTGGAAGTTAGATGCTCGAGTAAATAGCCTATACAACAGTATCAGTTAAGGAAGAGAGGTCTGATTTGGTTTGGGTTTAAGCCTTGAAGTTGGACATTGTGTAACATCTGTGTTGGGGATTACCTGGGAGTGCAAGTGAGGGCGTGAATTGAGTACAAGTCTTGTGGGAAGTCACGGATATCAGGGTTAAGGTTGTTATCTGGTGATACCATATATATGTTAAGGTATTAATTGGTATTATACATAGGAGTTATAAATACTAGTATTATCTAGTACAAATTAAGTATTATGATATTAGTTAGTACACATGAAACACTAAAGTAAGGCTATAGCAGTCAAGGTTATATTAGATATTAACTATTATAGTTGGTAGGCTTTAGTACTAACTAGTATAAGTCTAGTATAGGCTATTGTAACTTAGTATAACAAGATATTAACCTAGTTGGCCTAGTAATGACTAGTAAACCCTAATATGGACCTAAAAGTAGCTTAGAAGCCTCATCCTAGTTAGGTATTTAAATTGTCATTTTATTCTATACCTTAACGCCATTATTTTATATTTAGGTCTTTGTGACTCCAGTTTGGATATCGATCCTCACACCTTGCTCAGGACCACAGGCGAGTACATTCTCTGACAGTTTTTTTATTTTGACGATTACTATGATTCTAGTATGTAATGTTATGCTTGATTCCCGACATAGTGGATACACGGGTTAGTTTCATAGATACCGGTCATGAGGAGTCATGATTGGATCCATTGTACTAACCTGGGATGGTGAAGTATTAGTTGATTATGTGATCATACACCACTTGCTTGTGCATAGCTCACCCTCACTACACGAGGTAGTAGCCTGATCATATTACTTGTGCATAGATCCCTGTATATGATTGGCCTGATCCCCTTACCTGTACTTGTGAATAGTCAATCATACTTTATTGGCCTGATCCCTTACTATACTTGTGCATAGTCAATCATATATGGTAGAGCCTGATACGTCCCAAGCCGATCATATTATAATTAATATTTTAAGGCACTTAGTAGTTATTTATATCTCCTTCCAGTTTACACCTGCTGATACAGTTATTCCTTGTTTATTTAGAGTTCGTTATTACCTGTGAGATAATTATCTGCGTACCAGTTTTCTTATCGTCCAGTATTTATTCTATCTTGTATTTTTATTTCTTATTATTTTATAATCTTGGTTAAATTAATGGAACTGCTGTTAGTTTATGTGCTTCGCTCCAATCCTGACTGGATAATATTTTTCAGATGATCTTGAGGCTTTCTGCCCCACTTATTAAGGACCCAGAGTAGATGATGATTTTACCCAGGAGCTTCAGGAGGATCCTATTCCAATATTGGATCCATTATTAAAGACTTAGAGTCTAGAATTCATTTGTGGTTGGATTACAGAATATAGATACTTTGAGTTGTATATTTTATTTAGATTTCTTACGTTGATGGTTAGACTCTAGACTCGTGGATGTGTGATGTATATATTTTGACTTCGCTTTTCCTTTATATCATTATCGTGTCATTTCTTTTCCTTATAGAATTATGTGATTGAGTATGGCTTTTATTGTCATATTTATATTCATCTTGTCCTCCTTATGGAGTTAAGATCATTATCATGACTCGTACCCGATATAGGGGTACGAGTACATGGGTACGTCCATCCTACGCCGCAGCATCAGCGGTAGAACGCTGTCTAGGTTACAATACTATCTAATCAACATAGCAAGAATGTCCAACTCCATAAGGAGACACAGATATCACAATATAATATGGAATACTCAATCACAGAAACTAGAGCACGATAAGATCTCACAGAAAATAACGAAATACAACATAAGTCTAAATAACAAAAATAGTCTAACCTACAACCAATAACATCCAAAACTCCAAGTATGCCGGAAACAAGTCCTCTAAGTCGCAGTCTGAAAAAATATTTTCAGTCAGGATGGAGCGAAGTATAAGCACTAATAGTAGTTCCATGTATATTGACAAAAACTATAATACAGTGTAAAGAAATACAAGATGGATATAAATACTGGCAATAAAAAATACTAGAGATAATAAAATACTGGAAATAGAAATACTGGAGCGTATGTCATCATCAATGATACAACTAGCAATGAACAGAAATATAAGTGCATGCTAGAACAATGAACTGGAATATAATTGAATGCTAGAATAACAACTAGATCATAGAGAAATGCTAGATCAATAAACTAGAAATACAAGTATAGACTAACTAGCTAAGTGTGTGAAACATCAGCATATCATGTGATCGGCTTGGGACTGATCAGGCTTGTTACATATGATTAGCTATGATTCATGTAAGGTTAGGCTAACCATCCGGATAGCTATGATATGAGCAATAGTCAGGCTAATCACATGTAACAGGCTTTGAGGCATGTAATGGTCAGGCTGCACCGACATGAGGTGTGGGTGAGCTATGATGCATGTAGAGTTGGGTAAGATCACATAAGCTACTAATATCTCCCCGTCCCCAACTAGCATGATGGATTCCAAATCACGACTCCTCGTGATCGGTCTCGATGATGCCAACTCGTGTATACATAGTGTCAGAATCATGTACGCTATACAACTAGAATTATAGAGATAATCAACATAATAAAAACTGTCAGAGCACTACCAGAAAAAGTTAAATTAGCGACGCAAAAAAACGTCGCTAAATAATCAATAAACGTCGCTAAATAATTTTAGCGACGTAATTAGCGACGTTTTACTGAAGTCGCCTTTAAGCTAGTTGCTGACAAAAAAAATGTCGCCAAACGTCGCTATACCGACGTTTTCTAGCGACGTAAATGCGTCGCTAGATTAGTGACGTTTAGCGACGTATCGTCGCTAATTAGCGACGTATACATTTGTTGTTGTACGTCGTAAATTAGCGACGTAAGTAGCGACTTTTATAGCGACGTTACTATAACCTGGCCATACTACCATGTCAGCAATTTGTGACGTATAGCAACGTTTTTAGCGACGAGTTTAATAACGTCATTAGCGACGTAATGAACGTCAAAAATTAGCGACGTATTTAGCGACGTGTACGAACGTCGCTAAACGTCGCTAAAAACGTCGCTAATGATAGAGTGAAAAATAAAAAAATTCGATACAGAATTATTTCCAAACTATTATTCCTGCAGTTTATTAATTCATAATTTGTACAAATAGACCCGGAGCAACCCTCCGTTGAATTTCTTGGGTTCGTCGACCCCCTTGGGTTGAACACTCAACACCGATAAATTAACATATATTTAATATGAAAAATATAATAAAATTTGAAGAAAATAAAACATCCAGCAAATATCGTCGTAAAGAATGCAACAAATATATATCCATACAACTGAGTCTCATCCTAAATAATTCAAAGAAGACAAATATCCAGCAAATATCCATACTACTGTGGATCTGCAGGAGGATGACCACCGGCGCGCATGAAGGATAAGAACAAATCATACTACTCCCGTGAAATCGACACCGATGTCGATGGAGAAGGCAGTGACGTCGGTGGAGTCTGTGTCAATGTAGGCGCACCAGGAGGACGTATCCGCTCCAACTCTGCGAATTGCTGGTTGTAAGAATCCATGGTAGATAACAGCCTCGTACTGCTATGAACCAATGAATCCTGCATCATCGTCAGTCTCTCGCCCATGGATAGCTGTGATGCCTGCAGCTCCATCATGCTGCACTTTGTCGAGGCTCTAAGATTATTTGTCAAATCCCGGAGCTCCGTGATGCTGCGGTCGAGCATATCAAATTGTGCGATTAGCGTCGGATCGTCCGCTTGTGGCTGGGACCGGGGCTGGTCCTCCATCCTTCGTAGCAACTCGTCACGGAGAGACGCAATCTGACGGTCAATGGCCTCCTGGACTCTGGCCGACGACTGCGAAGGCTGTGCAGAATGCACACTTGTCGGGGAGGCCCTAGATGACTGCGTCGCAATCAGGGCGCCATAGGATCCCGTACCGTAGTACGTACCCCTCTGGAGACCACCAACGATGGTCACCCACAGCTCGTCCGCCGACGGAGCTGGAGCTGGCTGCGAGGAAGTACCAGCCTCTCCAGGTGTAGGTGCACTAGTAGTCGCCCGCTCACGCAGCCTAAGATACTCGGCCTAAAATTTTTTGGATACTCGATAATTGCCTAATTTATAATAAAATTAACACAAAGTAAAGTAATACTTACATAGCTCTGCGAGGCCCTCTCATCAATGAGATTTTTGTCCTTTCGATGGGTGGCCAAGAAGACGGTCACCATGTTTGCATTCTCACCCCTTTATACCTGTTAAAAATATATTATTTAGTACTAAAATTAAATATTTTGTCCTACTACCATGCATTTTATCGTACTTATATTAAAATAATATATCTTAAATAAAAAACATACCAAACGACGAAAATGTTTCGTCATCGGAATCGAGCTACCACACCACTTTGCAGCATTCCGCCTAGCCGCCTTGGCCTTCTCAGACCTTTCCTTGTACCTCAGATCATCGAATCTAGCCCTCATCGCAGTCCACTGCTCAGGCGTGATCCAACTTGGATCGGTTTTCCAGCACGATCACGAGCCTTCTGGTCATCCAGAGCATCGTGGATAAGCTTGGCAGCAACAGCAGGAAACATCCGCTCGATCAACTCGACCCGGTGCGGAGGATAGAAATACGTTTGCTACAATAAATAATTTAGTAAGTGACAATCACGGATAAGTTATATAATATACATAAATTATAGAATTTATATAATATACTTTTACCTTAAAGTGCGCAAACCAGAATGCCTTCCTCTCCTCCGGAGCTTCAGAGTAGTTGATCCAAGGGCCACCATAGTTGTTCCTCAGAAATAGGCCCAGGCGTCTCTGAACCGACGATGGACGATATCTATACAGAGATAATTATTTTGATCAAAAAAGTCAATATATGATGAATAAAGAAATACACGATATATATGATGCTAAACCATCTAATTGACTTACTTTGTACCGTCGGCCCAAATCTCTGTCCTCGTCTCCTCCGGAGGTGCGCATGAAGGATCTAGCTGATGCTGGGATAACGTGTCCATGACCTCCTCCAGATGTTCATCTGTCTCCATGGTTCCGTTAGCAGGAGGAACGCTGGAAGAGGGAGTATCACGCCTGGAACTACTTATCCCAGGAGTGATGCCACGTAACGTCGTCACAATCAGATATGTGACTGATCGATATACTGGAGTACTGGGCGACGACGATCCGAAACCAACAGTAGGCAGTACCGGAGGAGCACTCTGTCTACCTCGGGACCTGTCGAACCCTCCGCATCATCCTGTCATACCTGATAACAACATATAATGAATAAAGAAATACACAAATATATAGTACATTCTACAGTCAAAATGTTATGCATATCCCACAGCATTCATAGAATTGTACAGTAAATAACTAGTGGTGTCACAAATCTAAATGGATAGTACATTTTACAGTCAAAATATAATACATATATTCGTCAAAATAGCACATTCTACAGTCAAAATATAGTTATATTCTACAGGCAAAATATTTTATTTTCAATCATCTTCAAAAAATTCATCTTGTTCGCCTTCCTCGTCCTCCTCTTCCTCTTCCTCTTCCTCCTCCTCCTCCTCGTCTTCACTTTCATTTACTTCATCTTTGTCTTCGTCTTCGTCTTCCTCTTCGAATAATTCTACATCTTCTACATTATTACTCATGTAATGAGTAACTTCCGTTGAGTCCATATCTACAATATTTGTTACAAGAGGTAGCTCATCCTCCTGATAAGCTATTTCGTCAATGTCAAAGGTATTTCTAGCTTTAGTCTTGCAAACTGCCCACCAATCCGACCTCCTTGTCCCCCGTCTAGGATAAGATGTGAAGTACATGAGCTGAGCCTGACTTGATAGGACAAATGGTTCGTAGCCTTGATATCTACGCTTGTAGTTTATATCCACAAGGCCATGCTTGTCAATTTTCCAACCTTAATCTTGAATCGGATCGAACCATTCATACTTGAATAGCACGATATTAGCAGGTTCTGTGCCATAATTATATATCAATTCCACAATCTCTCGTAAGATGCCAAAGAAATTATTGTCTGGATCGACGTCTTTTTAGTTCGAAGATTTGATACACAAACAACTATTTTTTGTGGAATCAAGATCCAGAAAGCTGTCTCTGATAGGAGCATTTGTTGACTTGAACCTAAACCCATTCATACAGAAACTTGGCCATATTTTAACGGCAGTAATTGGTCCATTGGCTAGAGTTCTAATAGATTCAGTCTCGGATGTTATTAGATGATCGACCTAAATACCAAAGTAGCGATAGTAAGTTATTTGTTTTGCAAGTGCAGAAATAAAAGTAATTACCAAGCACCTTACATATGCGCTCAACCAAGACAAAAAATGGCATCTCATTTCTTGTTCTACTTCTTCGTCTGTTATGTAGGGTCTAACCGACCTCAACTTATCATTATATGTGCTGAAAAACAATGAAGCAACTGCTGATTAGTAGCATAATAGTAGCTTATACTATTACATTGAGATGATGTAAATGTGGACGTATTAATTACTTACCCCTCTAGCTTCTCTACTTCATCCTCGTTGCAATTGAATAATATATACAACTGAGCAGCCCTTAGCTCGTCGTCATTCAAATATCTCTTCTTTATTTTCCCTAAAGGCTTTTCGGATGCATTGAATACTTTGAGTATTGCATCATTAGATTCCTGATATCCGTCGTCGTTTCTCGAGGCTTTCTTTCTATTAGTAGCAACATGAGGTTTGAAATATGTGGAGCAAAAGTTTGTAATCTCCTCGAGAACATAATCTTCACAAATAGAGCCCTCAACCCGTGCCTTATTTTTCACCTTTCTCTTTAGGTGATTCAGATGCCGCTCGAAGGGGTACATCCACCGATAACCGACCGGACCACCAACACATGCCTCATAGGAAAGATGAATTGGAAAATGCTCCATAGAGTCAAAGAATTCAGAAGAAAACACCTTCTCGAGCTTACATAGTGTTACCGCAATGTCCTTCTCTTGCTTTTCTAGACGATCGATGAGCAACTTAGTAGAACAAAGATCTCTGAAGAATATCCTAAGCTCTATCAATGGATCCTAAATGACCTGCGGAAAGAATTCTCGAAATGCAATCGGAATTAACCTCTCCATGAATATGTGACAATCGTGGCTCTTCATACCTGCAGTTTGTTCTCCTTGAGGTCGACGCATCTTCTCAAGTTTAACACGTACCCGTCTAGAAATTTTAGACCCTGAATCTACCAACAAAGTCTCCCTTTATCCTCTTTATCCAGTGAGAAAACTGACTTAGGTTGGTTTAACTTTTTATTCCCCTCCTCTATCAAATGCAATGCAGGACGTCTACATATTTCTTCTAAGTCCAACCTGACCTTCGAATTATCTTTCATCTTCCCCTTTACCTCCATTATAGTATTAATTATGTTATCAAACACATTCTTCTTAATATGCATGACATCAAGGTTATGTCTGATCAGATTGGTGCTCCAATATGGCAGATCCCAGAATATACTCCTCTTCGTCCAGTTATGGGTGCGACCAAATCCGTCACACTTGTACCCCTTAGCAGGCTCTTCGATAGCACTTGGTAAATCTTTTACCTCTTCTCATATCGTATATCCGGGCCACCTTGGCGGTATATTGGCCTTCTCCACAACGCCCGCACAAAAAGCATTCATGTTCCTCCGGTACGGATGATCCTTCGGCAGAAATTATCGATGACAATCGAAGAAGCACGGTTTGCCTCTGTGTTTCAAATAAAAAGCCTTAGTATGGTCCATGCAATACGGACATGAGAGACGACAATGAGTGCTCCATCCCGATACCATTCCATAGGCCAAAAAGTCGTTGATGGTCCACATAAGTGCTGCCCTCATCTGAAAATTCTGCTTTCTAGAAACATCGTACGGGTTGGCACCTACTTCCCACAGCTGATTCAACTCATCTATTAAAGGCTGTAAATACACATAGATGTTCCTCTTCGAATTGTTTGGACCCGGGATAATAACGATTAGGAATATATGCAGATTATTCATGCACATCCAAGGCGGTAGATTGTACGGAGTGACGATCACAGGCCAACATGAATACTAGAAACCCGAAAGTCCGAATAGGGTAAAACCGTCAGAGGAGAGCCCCAATCTGACATTACACAGATCCGAAGCAAAATCTGGATACTCTCGATTAAAATGTTTCCTTGCTTCTCCATCGGATGGATGATCCAATACTCCTTCGATCTGTTTCCGCCTGTGCCAACTCATGTTTTCTGTAGTCTCCTTAACCATAAACAACCTCTACAACCACGACGTCAACGGCAAGTAGTGCATCGAATCGGTACGCTTCCTTGCATCGACAGACTTTCCTCTACCAGTGCCCTTGTAGCGATCAGCACCACAGAATCTGTACGCATCTTCATCCTTGTCGTCTTTGTAGTACAACATGCACCCGTTGCGACATGCATCAATTTTCTTGTATCCCATCCAGAGCGATCTCACCATCCTCTTAGATCGATAGAAGTCTTTAGGCAACTTTGTACCCTCAGGCAAGATCTCTATAATCAAATCGATCAGTCGATTATAACATTCTTGCGACATGTTAAAATCGGACTTTATGCTCAATAATCTTGTAACCACCTCCAACGGTGAATGATCCTCACAACCAGGATATAGTGGAGTCCTTGCATTCTCCAACAACTCAATAAACTTTACAGCATCGGCATTCGGTGCCTTCTCAGCTGCATCATAATTGTCCGGATTGAAACTAGGCCCCGCTGAATCAAAAACTATGTTCACCCACCCGTCGTCGTAAGCAGCGTGGTCGTGGACATCCATATATGGCTCCACATAAGGCTCCGACTCTGATGCTAGAGACACAAGTTCTCCGTACGTGGTCCACTGATAGTAATTCGGCGTGAAGTCCTTCGAGTACAAATGATATGTGACTTCCACTTCTGGATGATATTTTAAGTTGCGACATCTCATACATGGACACTTAATTTTGGTACCGTCCATATACTGAGGGAACGCCTTGGAGAACTGTAGGAACTGCTGTACACCCTTAATGAATTCATCCTACATACCACACATGTCATCAGGATGATGGTTGTACATCCACGAACGATGACGCAGATAGTAATTCATATCCATTTCTAGATACTTCTGCAAAAATGATAGTATGTGTCCTATAAATCGTTACATACAGTGTGATTCACAGTTTTCAGAGTGCATCATTTGGCAGTGATCAACTGAAGGGAGAGCACCCATTGGACCTAGAGGAAGCTTGAAGAGGTATACTACAATGTATCATGAAGTACCCCTCAATGTATCATGAAGTACCTCATTGGTGCACTACAAGTATGGACTGTAAGTTATAGTAAAATACGTTTTCTGTTGGATTGAATGCAGGGATGCATTCAGTTGGGTGTAAGGGTAGGTATTCCTGAATGCAGGGTATCGAGAAGAGGTTTGCAATACTGTAAGGGCAGTAGGGGAGGCCCTGTAGGCTGAGCATAATTTATATGCAACAGTAGGCACAGGTTATGGAACCTGATTTGGGGTAAACAGTGTTATTGCTGATAAGCTTGAGTATCAGGTTCTAGGAGACTTGAGGTATCAGTAGATTGATATCTCGACTAATACCAAAGTATCAGTCATAAATAGATATCAGTAAATAATAGCAGTCCAATGGAGTTTAGGGATTTGGTGCATCGGTGTAGGCCAGTAGCAACTAAGAGTAGTGGGCAGGCCAGGATTTGAGTGTGAGATATGGGATTGTTGTGCAGGCCAAGAGGGAGTCGCAGTGCACTCTTATGTACTGCAGTGAAGAGCAGCAGCAACAAGGGGATGCACAACAGTAGCAAGGGGAGCAACTGCATCAGCAAAAAGAGCAACTGCAGCAGCAATGCACAACAAGCAGCATATCGGGTCCGTGTCCATGTAAAAGTAAGAGCAGCATTCCCGTGTCCGTGTTCGTGTGTTCGTGTCAGTATTAGGGTTAGTGTCCGTATGTGTTAGTGTGTCTGCTGTTTGAATAAACAAAAAATGAAGAGAGAAGAGGGTTTATACGAAACCTTTCTTTTTGCTTACAAACAAGAAAAGGAGTACAATTAATCCTATACGAGGATGTTAAGTACAATAAAAATGATTCTAGGGAAAAATTGCTATAGGAGTCTGATTTGCGGTCGATCACTTTGTCCCTTGGACCACACGATGACGAAGAAGTGATATAGAAGAAGAAGAAGAAGCTTCAAAGGTTGCAAGTGGGATTGAATTCTCGTTGCCGAAGTTGTCAATCAACACTCTCTGTCTGTGCTCTCTGTCTCTGATCTCCTGATCTTCGATCTTGATTCCGATTGTCCGACCCCTCTATCCTGTGACCAGGGGTCTCTATTTATAGAGATCAGTCAAAATAACTGTCTAGTCGGCGTAAAAGCTAAACTGTGAAGAAAGTTACATCTTTTACGCCGCAGTTATAATAACTGCTACCCACGTTCGAATGATCTTATGAATCTGCATGTGATACGTATGCCTTTATAAGGTAACGCGTATAACTGCTTTTCGAAGATCATGGCATGCAAGCCACGTAGGTAACTGCCTCTGCGTAAAGATAGTTGGCGTAAAAGCCAAATAACTGTCTTGTTGGAGTAAAAGCAAAATAACCGCATGGTTGGCGTAAAAGCCAAATGACTCTCTGGTTGGCGTAAAAGCCAAATTGTGAAGAAGACTGCCTCCTTTACACTGCGATTATGATAATTGCTACCCACGTTCAAATAATCTTCTGAATCTTTGTGTGACACGTATCCCTTTATAAGGTAATGCGTATAACTGCTTCTCGAAGATCATGGCATGCAAGCCACGTAGGTAACTACACCTACGTAAAGATAATTGGTGTAAAAGCCAAATAACTATCTTGTTGGCGTAAAAGCCAAACTCTGCGTAAAACTTGAGGATGCACGAATAATAGATAACCAGCGTAAAATAGCCAATTATCCATCACGACTGAGGTCTTGAGCGTATTCTGGGCTAAATAGTCTTATCACATACCTTTGCAAATATAGCCGAGTTGGCGTATTTCGAGGAGATAGCATACGGCGTACTCCTATAGTTGAAAATAGCCTGGTTGGCATAAAATACAAGGATGGTGATGTGAGCGTATTAGTCACAGTTTTAGCTCTCCCAGTCATGACAAAATCTAAAGAATAGAACCAAATCTCGTGCATTAAATGCAGAGATATGCCTCCATCTCGTGCATTAAATACAGAGATATGACTCGAGCTCTGTACGATAAACAGCTTTTGACGTGGCATCTGATTTCGTCTCATCTTGAGCGTAAAGGCTCATTTTTGCTCATGTAGAATAGGCTGCGTATTCTTTGAATGCGTAAAAATAACTTGTATCAAGAATATGTCACTAACCGACAGTCTGGGTCTCTGTGCAGAATCATCATCACAGCCGTTCTCTTGATCATCGTGCAGTACTTTTTGTCAGGAGTCAGGTTCACTGTTTTGTCTGACAAATTCATCCGAGGAATACGAAGAGTTCCTCGTACAACTTTACGCTGCATTAAAAGAAAACGTATTTTAAACTATAGGGGGTAAAGCAACCTTTTACGCGAAAACAGCCTTGAAGCGCTGCTTTACGCGGGCAGCTCTGAAGCTCTTCTTTATGCCAAATAGCTCTGAAGTCCTGTTTTATGCGGAATAGCTCTGAAGTCATGTTTTACGCGAACTTATCTGAAGCCGTATTTTATGCCACACAGCCTGAAAGCTCTGTTTTATGCGGACTTCATCTATGTTGGGGGTTTTGAATGTATAATATGCGTACAACTCCCCAGCGTATTTCATGCTTCTACATCCGCGTGCATTTGTGTGTGTGTGTGTTCGAGTTAGGGTTAGTGTATGTCGTGTCGTGTCATGTTGTGTCGTGTCGTGCTAGAGAGAGAGACAGAGAAAGGAGACAAAGAGAGGAGATCACCGAGGAGGGGAGCCGGAGGAAGGACGTTGGAGGGAGAAGGGGAGCCGGAGGAAGGACGTCGGAGGGAGAAGGGGAGCCGGAGGAAGGAGGAGCTGACGATGGAGGGGGAAGGACGCGGCCGGAGGGGGGTCGCCGGGAGGGAGGAGGGGACGCCGGAGGGAGGAGGGGAGCCGGAGGGGGAGGACGCGGCCGGAGGGGGGTCGCCGGAGGGAGGAAGAGAGCCAGAGGAAGGAGGAGCCGGAGGGAGGGGGTTTTAAATTAGGGAGAGGGAGAGGGAGAGATCGAAGGAAATGGGGGGAATCAGCCCTAAATGAAACTAATTTAGCGACGTTTTAGCGAGGCCATTAATGACGTCGCTAAGTTAGCAACGTCTTTAACGTCCCAACTGACGTCGCTAAATGTCTAAAAGAAATACGTCGCTAAATACGTCGCTAAACGTCGCTAAATAAAATATATTAGCGACATTTAGCAACCTTAATTGAACTTATAGCGACTAATCTTTTAAAAACTTAATTACAGTCGCTAAACATCACTAAATTTCGCCAATTAGCGACGTCTAGCGACGTTTTTACCTGGAGTCACTAGTATATATTATATTAGCGATGTTTTTTGTTGATGTCGCTAAAAACGTTGCTAATCTCGCTTATTCTGGTAGTGGAGAATGTACTCGTCTGTGGTCCTCTGCTGGCAATACCAATGTCCTATTTTTGAGGTCTTGTCTGAATAATCCAACAGTCCTATAGACATTATTTAATACAATAACATAGCATCAATCGTTACACTAGCACACACACACAACATAAATATACTGAACTCAGAGACTACGCTATGGGTGATACTGGTCAACTAGCAGGGTCGAATCTGCGTCTAACTGCACGGGCGTCACGTCTTCAAATGCTGTGCATAATCGGACATTCAACTCACTAACACATGTTTAGCCAGTACGTCAGTGTACATAAGGCAGTCAACTCACAATATTCAGGGTCACATGGTCAATAAAATACGGGATATCCATAATTAACACTAGGGGCATACAGTATATATATACATATATAGTCATAACTAGTATTAGCATTTAATTACTTATATATATACATCCATATATTTATATATATATATATATATATATATTAATTAATATTATATGCATACGCACACACACGTACGAGCACACTAGTCATTGGGTTCACCGACATGGGTCTGAAATCAACCAACCAAACTTACCATGAAGCAATACGTTAACCCTACACTATTCACACATGCACATACATAAAATCACGAAGGAGGGCAGTCGAACCTTGGCGTGCACGCACGGGGTCGACGATGACGACGATGATGATGTCGATAATGGTGATGATGATGGTGAAGGTGATGATAATGATGATGATGAAGGTGATGATGATGGTTATGATGATGATGATGATGATGATGATGTTGATGATGATGATGATAGTTATGATAATGATGATGTTGATGATGATGATGATAGTTATGATGATGATGATGATGATGATGATGATGATGGTGAACAGGTCGATGCTGTCGGAGGAGGCTAAGGCGAAGACGTGGTGGTGGTAAGCGGCTGTGCTCAGGGGAGACTGCTGTGAAGGCGGGTTCGACGGGTAAGGCGTAGGAAAGTCGGGAAAGTAATGGGGTTCAGACGGGATGGGCTGCTCGTCGTTCAGTCGAGGAGTCGACGGGAGGGGGTGCTGTTGTCGAGTCGAAGGAGGTCGGGTTCGTTCAGTCGGTCGACGGGAGGATGGATGGCCGCGGGTGGAGGAGATGTAGATGATGAAGATGGTCGATGGAAGGAGGCGGTTGCGGGTTGAGGGAGGCCGGGATCCTGTACGGAGGAGATGGTGAACGGAGGCGGTGGTACTGGCGGTTCAGTGGGGATCGGCTCCGGCGTGATGGTGGCGTTAATGGCGGGGGTAGGCGTTGTGGATGGCCGGTGGAGGCGTTGTCGGAGTTCACCGGAGGAAGGAGAGGGTGATGGTGATAATGAATAGTTTAGGTTTAGGTTTGTTTATAGGAAGAAGGATAGTGGGGATGATGTAGAAATATAATGGAGGAGTTTAGCATGTAGGAGAGAGAGGGTTGATGGTGACATCCTAGGGATTAGGGCCGGCTGTGCCTTAGGATGGGGTTGACATTGGGAAAATGGGTGATGAGGGATTATATATATATATATATATATATATATGAGGGTGTTGTGTGGTGAGGATGTTGCTCCATTTAAAATGGATGGCCATGATTAAAGATGAAGGAAAATACACAAACAAAAAGAGGAGGGGGGGAGTGAGTTGATCGGTCAATGAGGGAGGGGGTTGGTTCTTCATGTGCCTTGACAAATAGGATGGTGACACATCATTGCACTTTTGCATAAAAGTCCTCAACAATTGGAAAATTACACAGAAAGTGGATTTTGGGATTTAATGAGGGAAAATACCATGTTTGGTGTGATGTAGTGGCTAAAAAGGGTGTGTGGTATTTAGTATGAAGCTTGAGGGTGTGAATGGGGGTTTGGTTTGGTTTGGTGTTGGGTCTAGTTTTGGGTTAAGTTGGGTCCTTACATCAATTTAATTAAAATTAATGTAAATGGTGTTCTAAAATTAATTGGAAGTACATGGGACTAAAATTAGGTGGGACACAAGTGTCATGGACGTAGAAGACTCAGAATAGAATATTATCATAATTTGGGCTGCACAAAACGGGTTAAAATTGTGTCTCCAATTTCGATTGGAACGCACAATGATACAAAGTTGAATTTATTTAGAATTAAAATTAAATATCCGCGATAAATATTGTACGACTAAAATGAAGCACAAGAGAGCATATTTATGAGTTACACAAAGGTCAGAATGGAAGACGGGCACGTCTAGGACAAGGGTATAAAATTTGTTGGAAGACAAAAGCTAATGTAGCGCTCCCAATATCGAAGCAACGGTAAGGTACAACAATTAAATAAAATCACAATAATAATTTATAACCTCAATAATTAATATCGAAAATTACTAATTAAATCCATAATCCTATACTTTGGTCAGGGGTTCATCTAGTGGGCTTCTAGGTCTAGTCTACTAGCTCATGCATTAAAGAACACTATATATATAATATATATACACATATCATGCAATTATTTAAAATAAATACATACAATACTTATAATAAATAAAAAGACAAAAATATCCCTATTTCAGGATGTGGTAGTGACAATCATTGACATGTTATATATATCTTTGTGAGATGTGATAGGTAGTATTGTGACTTAGATAATATTCTACCGCCGATACTGCAGCGTAGGCTGGACGTACCCACATACTTGTACCTTTATTTCGGGTGCGGGTCGTGACATATTTTTGTGGTAGCCCATGCAGGTCGACAAGTAGGTCAAAATCGCAACTACTGCAATATCGTAGTAGTGCTCAGACTTATAGTGCTATTATGAGACTGCTATAGGATATAGGATATATAATATAGGATGAGAGTATACTCAATCACAACTAGAATTTTTTTTAAATTTATTTGATTTTTGCTATCCTTACGATTCTGAATAATTTCTTCTTTTAAATTTTACTGTCCTTCTTTAATGATATCATATCTTTTGCCTTAATTGAATTCTTCTTGTTTTGATCTGTCTTCAGGATATCGCCAAAGAATATGTCACAGAGATCGAGACCCGCAGCTTCCGAGAGGTCTTATACCTTTCGACCTGCTACCCGGACAGCTGGAGTTGCTCCTTCTACTTCACCTGCTCATGTAGGAGTTTTAGCAGCCTTCGGGGGTCCTCCTCCATCCCCTGTCCGGAGGGTTATCCCACATGTTACTGAGGACCTTCCACCACCACAGATTCTATTTCTAGGATGTGTGTCTGCTGACGAGGCACAGATGTTCGCACTGATCGAGGGCATGGTGGATGCACCGAGGATGTCAGCAAAGGCTCAGCGAGTTCAGGCTGAGGCGTAGAGGATGTAGTTAGAGGTGCACCAAGCGTAGACAGAGATGATGAGGTAGAGCATGGAGAATGCTCATCAGGTGAATCTACAGGAAGTAGAGAGAGTCGCTCAGCAGTAGTAGCACCCTGGCCAACAGCACCAGCACAGGCTAGGCACTATAGTGGACTTCAAGAGGATGTCGCCTCAGGAGTTCAAGGGTATCGAGGGGATACTCTATGCCGATGACTAGTTGGAAGACATAGATAGGAACCTCCATTTGGCTCAGATTCCATAGAGCCTGCAGATTGAGGTCGCCGACAGTCAGATGATCGATATTGCACTCACTTGGTATCACACGGAGCCGAGACTTGCTATTTGAGGACTTACTTGGGAGGCCTTCAAGGAGCTCTTCAAGGAGAAAATCTTTTCCGACGTAGTCTTGGGAGCCTTGGAGAGTCAGTTCCATGACTTGGTCCAAGGAAACATGTCGTTCGACGAGTATGCTGCAGAGTTTTGCCGCTTGAGTCATTTTGCACCGTCGATGATTCAAGACCCAGAAGATCGAGCCCAAAAGTTCAGAAAGGGACTAATAAGAGAGATTAAGTCTCATACTTTCGGACGTCGCACTGCTACCTTTGAGGGCTTTTTAATGGATGCTTAGATTGCTGAGGATGATCTGGACCTCAGGCCAAAGAGAAGATACGACAGTTCTTGAGGAGCGAGTGGTAGCACGGGACCAGCCAAGCATCCCCACTTTCAACAACAACAGAGACCATTCCAGCAGCATCACCAGCAGCACCAGCAGCACCAGGCACCAGCTCATGGTCAGCACCTACAGCAGCCACAGAGGCAGGCAGCAGGCCGTTTATTGTGTATTCTATGAAAAGCTAGGACATACCAGGGAGGTTTGTCAAAAAAAGGTTGGGAGTATGCCTTTTCTGTGGGTCACCCGGCCACTAGCTGAGAGATTTTCTGGCTCGTCCAGCTCATGGAGGACCAGCTAGAGCACCGGTTTAGGGAGCACCAGCTAGGCCACCCACAGTTCAGCAGAGGTGACCTCACTTTTGCCACCGCAACAGATGTTCACCCAGCAGCAGTAGCAGTAAAGAGGTGCACCTCAGGGGCAAACTTTCGCCATGACGGTTGAGGAGACCGAGCCAGAGAGAGGTAATTATAGGTTCAGTTCTTATCGATTCTATTACAGCATTTACTTTATTCGAATCTGGTGCTTCCTATAGTTTTGTATCTGTATCTTTTACTCTTAAGCATCGTTTAGAGGCGGAACCCTTGGCTTGGACTTGTAAGATCACGACTGGGGGACATATTATCTTAGTCAGTAATTTTTGCAAGGATCGAAGGATTTTATTAGGAGGTTGAGAGTTGAGCGCGTGCTTACTCATAATGCCACTTCCGGGATACGACGTTGTACTCAGGATGGATTGGTTGAGTAGGCACAATGCTAGTATAGATTATCGTAGAGGCAGAGTGATATTTCGACCGTCAAGAGAGCCAGAGTTCGAGATTGCCATAGGAGCAGCGGAGCACAGCGAGGGCATATTTTGTGGAGCCATGATAGAAAAAGTGGAGCTGCCATATCCTTTGCTGGCGGAGTTCCTGGATGTCTTTCCATAGGAGTTTCCAGGATTGCCACCAGACAGAGATGTTGATTCCTTTATCGACTTAGTGCCAAGCGCAGAACCAATATCACAGCACATCAATAGGGTCAACAATAACGAACTGGTAGTTGAAGAAGCAGGTTGATGAATTGCAAGGCAAGGATTTTATTAGATCGATTTTATCACCGTGGGGTGCTCCGCTATTGTTTGTACCGAAGAAGGACGAGTCGGTACGTATCTTATAGACTACAGGGCTCTGAACAATCTCACTATAAAGAATAAGTACCCGCTGCCGAGGATAGATGATCTCTTCGATCAGTTGAGCGGAGCAAAGGTATTTTTAAAGATAGACTTGAGGTCAGGCTACCACCAGGTGAAAGTAAAAAAGGAAGATATTTTGAAGATGGCTTTTTAGACTCGGTATGTCCAGTTTGAGTTCATGGTGTTGCCATTTGGGTTGACCAATGCCCCGACGGTATTCATGAATCTTATGAACAAGGTGTTCCTCCAGTACCTTTACAAGTTCATGGTAGTTTTCATTGATGAAATCCTTGTGTATTCGAAGACCCCAGAGGAGCATGAGGAGCACCTGAGGATAATTTTGGAGATTCTCAGGAAGGAGAAGCTTTATGGAAAGCTTTCAAAGTGTGAGTTCTTCCTTGACAAGATTGAATTCCTTGGGAATATGGTGACAGGTGACGGGATCTCAGTTGACCCGAAGAAGATAATGGCAGTGGAGTCGTGGGCTAGTCTGAATTCAGTGGTAGAGATCAGGAGTTTCCTGGGATTGGTAGGCTACTACATGTGTGTTGTACAGGACTTCTCCAAAATTTCAGAGCCGATGACTAGGCTGACCAGGAAGAATATGGAGTTTGTCTGGACAGAGGATTTTCAGACTGCATTTGATGAGTTAAAGAAGAGATTGACGACAGCTCCAATATTGACATTGCCATCAGGGACAGGTAGATTCACTATATATAGTGATGCTTCAGGGAAGGGTTTGGGTTGCGTTCTTCAGCAGCACGGGAAGGTGATTGCCTATTCTTCCAGAAAATTATGTCCTCATGAGAAGAACTTCCATACCCACGATTTGGAGTTGGCAGCAGTCATCTTTTCTCTAAAGCTGTGGAAATACTACCTGTACGGAGAGTGTGTAGAGATCTTCACATACCACAAGAGCTAGAAGTACGTGTTCACACAGAAAGAGTTGTACATAAGGCAGAGGAGGTGGTTGGAGTTGATGAAGGACTTCGATATATCATTGCAGTACCATCCAGGGAAGGCCAACGTAGTCGCCGATGCCTTGAGCAGGTATCCAGTGGCTATGTTCTTGATAACAAACAGACATTTGCTGGTCGATCTTGAGAGTTTGGGGATTCATGTGCTAGGTCCTGGTATCGAGATACATATGTGGGGATTGCAGATATAGTCTGAGCTAATAGATAGGATCAGGGCCAGGCAGTTTGATGATGAGACTCTGAGGAGCATCAAAGCACAGGTTCATACAGGATTATTGGAGGATTTTACTATTGTTGACGATGGGTCATTGCGGCATGGTACCAGATTATGTGTGCCGAATGGAGAGTTGTGCGAGGAGGTTCTTCAGGAAGCATCGCTCTCAGTACTCGATGCATCCAAGTGCCAACAAGATGTATTGGGACATGAGGGAGAATGTATGGTGGTATAGAATGAAGCGCGAGGTAGCACGCTTCATATTCAGATGTTTGGTGTGCCAATATGTAAAGGCAGATAGACAAAGGACAAGTAGATTGCTTTAGCCTTTACCAATCCTAGAGTGGAAATGGGAGCACGTGACCATGGACTTTGTTTCGGGACTTCCGCGTTCTCACGGAGGGAAAGACGTTATTTGGGTCATCGTAGACAGGTTGACCAAATCAGCCCACTTTGTGCCATTTAAAGTGGGTACGTCTACCAAGAAGTTAGTGGAGATGTATGTACGACAGATTATCAGATTGTATGGAGTTCCTGTGAGCATCGTCTCATATCGGGATAGTCGTTTTACTTTTCACTTTTGGAGTAGTTTGCAGGCTAGCTTGGGCACCCAGCTCAAGTTCAGTACCTCATACCACCCCCAGACAGACGGAAAGTCGGAGAGGACTATCCAGAATCTCAAGGATGTTCTTTGCACTTGCGTCTTCAATTTCAGAGTTTTTTGAGAGGATAATCTTCACCTAGTAGAGTTTGCTTACAAAAATAGCTACCAGGCCAGCATCGATATATCGTCATTTGAGGCTTTGTATGGACGGAGGTGTCGCACTCCATTATCTTGGGTCGATGTTATGGAGAGAGCCTTGTTGGGCCTAAATATGGTCGTGGATGCAGCGGAGAAGGTCAAGATGATTAGAAATAGACTTCGGGTGACGCAGGACAGAAACGACAATAGGCCGACAGCCATCGGAGACCTTTGAAGTTTGAGGTATAAGTTGATTTTGATTGGTTGTGATTACTTTGTTTTAGATTGTGTGTTAAGGCAGTATTTTGTTCTAGTTTGGCGATATGGTGTTCTTGCGGATTTCTCTGACATCGGAGGCTAGAAGCTTAGTCCACGGTACATCGGACCCTTCAGTATTCTTGCGAGGGTCGGTATAGTGGCCTACAGGCTAGACTTGTCGCTTGCACTAGAGGGAGTACATGACATGTTCTATGTGTCGCAGCTGAGATGGTACGTGGCAGATCCTAATTATGTACTAGATCACTCGAAGATCAAGGTTGGTCCAACTCTCAGCTATCCAGAGCAGCCGGTAGAGATTCTGGATCGAAGGAAGAAGGTATTGCGGAACTAGACTATTCCTTTGGTTCGTGTCGTGTTGAGGCATCACTCTCCGGGTGAGTCAACCTGGGAGAGAGAGGATGAAATTCACGAATAATACCCATATCTCTTTGAGCCTTGAGTATAGTTTTCTTGTTTGTTGTGTTCTTGTGCTAGTTTAGTTTAATTTCGAGGACAAAATTATTTTAAGGAGGGTAGACTTGTCACTACCATATTTCTAGGATAGGAATATTTTTGTCATTTTAGAATTATTAGAATTATTTTGTTATAACATTTATTTATATAAACATGCATGCTATATTATGTGACTTGTATATTATTAGTTGTTAATGATTAGACTAGTTGACTAGACAAGACCTTAGTGGACCTAATCTACTTGTCATGACAACTTTACCAATTATTTGGACTAGCCCATTGGACCCAAACTAGTTAACCCATCTCAATAGTTAATGTGTAGACTAATCTTCATTACGAAGAGAAGCTTCCACCCTTAACTAATTCCTCATGACAAACCAATAAGGGCATAAGGGTCTTTATATATTTCTTGGAGAGGGGATGAGGGTGGCCAAAACTAATTTAGGGAGGGAAACACGCTCTCCTCTCATTCTCATCCATTTTATTTCCTAATTAGTTGTTCTTCCCCAATAGTTCTTTCCTCCATCAAATCTCTCATAAACTTCTCTCAAATCCATTTATCCTCACTATCTAAGGAGACTAGAAGCTAGTGGGTACAAGGAGCTTGGAGAAGAATTTTGCCTTGGTGCTTGTGTCCAAGTTGTCTTATTGAACTTTCATTGGGAATCCATCTCCTAATTGGTAAATTCTAAAATTCTTCCTCTAATTAGTTTTATTTGATGATTTAGAGCATGTAGATTATACCCATATATTAGGGCTACCCATAGGGAGGAGTTTGGACTCCTATTGACACAATTTGAGACTTCTACATTGAGTTTTGTGCTCAATTATGGGGAAATCCGAGAATGTGATACCAAGTATTTTTCGTTTGATTTGGTAGGCCTTATTAGAGTTATATTTGTCATACACGGGTAGATACGCGTCCACAAATGGATACGAGTAAGGCGTATCATGACACAGTATGATACGGAACTCTAATTTGGAGATTTTATGCATGTTGGTGTTTTCTACCCTAATTTCCTTTGTAGCAAGTTTTAAATAGCTGTATATATATAATTGTTGTTGATATGTACATTTAGTTTAATTGAGTATTGCAAGTTTGACACTCTAGTTGGTGGTATATTACTAGTTGTTCATTAAGAGTTGAGGAATTTATTATATTTGTTATTGAATCTATGCTATATAGGTAATTTGAATACTTTATAATATATATGACTTGCTCGTGTCCTTCGGGGTACGTTTGGATGTGTGGTGGACTCGTGTCGCAAGCGTATCCTAGATGAGAAATTAATTTCATGAATCAGTATATTGTTGACTGTCATTTAGTAATAGGAAGGATTATATGATACCGTGGTTGTATTCACCTAAGTTGGAGACCTGGGTTCAGATTCCAGGTACATTGGTGAGTATTACCTGAGTTAGAGTGTGCAGGTAGCAGAGAGAAGTGAAGTGTGATAAGGGAAAACTGTACTAAGTTCAGTACAGTATGTCAATTAGAAATTGGAGTAGTGGCAGTATATTTGTGATGTTCTTTGAGTTGGGTTTGTGAGGAGGAGCTCAGTGACTTATACTCGAGAGTATCAGTCACTATATTTAAAAAATTGATTACCTGGGGGCAGTATATGTGTGTATTCGCACTCATTGAAAATGAGGGTTCCCTTAGTGTAGGTATACAGACCTGAGTATCTCAGGTTCCTTTGTGAACATGCCAGTGGTGTTTCAGGTTGGGGTATCTGCTACTAGATGCAGTATCTTTGGTGTAAGCATGAAGCTCAGTTTTGAGGGATGGCTATGTACCAGATGATCTGGAGATCAGATGACTGACACTGATATCAGTTAAGGAGAAACACACAAGTAGTGGCAAGTAGAAAGTGTCAAACTAGTATTCACTTTTGGTGTTAGTAAGGTGTAATTGAGTAGATGGTCTGGGTGGTAGAATATTTTGCAGTTAGCAACTGCAATAGAAGTCAATACCTGGAAGTTAGATGCTCGAGTAAATAGCCTATACAACAGTATTAGTTAAGGAAGAGAGGTTTGTTTTGGTTTGGGTTTAAGCCTTGAAGTTGGACATTGTGTAACATCTGTGTTGGGGATTACCTGGGAGTGCAAGTGTGGGTGTGAATTGAGTACCAGTCTTGTGGGAAGTCACTGATATCAAGGTTAAGGTTGTTATCTGGTGATACCATATATATGTTAAGGTATTAATTGGTATTATACATAGGAGTTATAAATACTAGTAGTATCTAGTATAAATTAAGTATTATGATATTAGTTAGTACACATGAAACATTAAGGTAAGGCTATAGCAGTCAAGGTTATATTAGATATTAACTATTATAGCTGGTAGGCTTTAGTAGTAACGAGTATAACAAGATATTAACCTAGTTGGCCTAGTAATGACTAGTAAACCCTAGTATGGACCTAAAGTAGCTTAGAAGCATCATCCTAGTCAGTTATTTAAATAGTTATTTTATTTTATACCTTAACACCATTATTTTATATTTAGGTCTTTGTGATTCCAGTTTGGATATCGATCCTCACACCTTGTTCAGGACCACAGGCGAGTACATTCTCTGACAGTTTTCTTATTTTGACGATTACTATGATTCTAGTATGTAATGTTATGCTTGATTCCCGACATAGTGGATACACGGGTTAGTATCATAGATACCGGTCATGAGGAGTCATGATTGGATCCATTGTACTAACCGGGGATGGAAAAGTATTAGTTGATTATGTGATCATACACCACTTGCTTATGCATAGCTCACCCTCACTACACGAGGGCGTAGCCTGATCTTATTACTTGTGCATAGCTTCCCGTATATGATTGGCCTAATCTCCTTACTTGTACTTGTGCATAGTCATTTATACTTGATTGGTATGATCCCTTACTGTACTTGTGCATAGTCAATCATATATAGTAGAGCCTGATACATCCTAAGCCGATCATATAATAATTAATATTTTAAGGCACTCAGTAGTTATTCATATCTCCTTCCAATTTATACCTGCTGATATAGTTATTCCTTGTTTATTTACAGTTCATTATTACCTGTGAGATGATTATCTGCGTACCAATTTTTTTATCATCCAGTATTTCTTCTATCTTATATTTTCATTGCTTACTGTTTATAGTCTTGGTTAAATTAATGGAACTGCTGTTAGTTTCTGTGCTTCGCTCCAATCCTGACTAGATAATATTTTTCAGATAATCTCGAGGCTTTCTGCCCCACTTATTACGAACCTAGAGTAGACGATGATTTCACCCAGGAGCTTCTGGAGGATCCCATTCTAGTATTGGATCCATTAGTAGAGACTTAGAGTCTAGCATTCATTTGTGGTTTGATTACAGACGTTCTGCCCCACTTTTATTTGGATTTCTTACATTGATGGTTAGACTCTAGACTCGTGGATGTGTGATATATATATTTTGACTTCTCTTTTCCTTTATATCATTATCGTGTCATTTTTCTTTCTTATAAATTTATGTGATTGAGTATGGTTATTATTGTCATATTTATATTCATCTTATCATCCTTATGGAGTTGAGATCATTGACAAGTTATATATATCTTTGTGAGATGTAATAGCTAGTTTTATGACTTCGACAACGTTCTACCGCTGATCTTGTGACGTAGGCTAGACAAACCTACGTACTCGTACCCTTATTTTGGGTGTGGGTCGTAAAAATAACCTAGCATTCCGTAAAGACAGTGAATTTCAAGGGAAAGATGTCGAGTTCTCTGGGGGTAATCACACTCATCAAAAAGATGCAGCTTCCAAAGCTGGGCGTAGTATCTCCTTCGATTCTGAAGAAGATGTAGCACTTTTGTCTTTCCCTGAGGACAGCGATTCCGAGGAATCTGACAACAATATTCCTAGGGTTATTAATGCAGCATCTAGGGCTGGGGTAGCAATCCCCAGGAATCAAAAGATGGTGCGATGATGCCTACCTCACCTGAAGACTGTAACTCCCAAGGAATAGACAATGACATGCTTGGGTTAGTCATCCTCTAATAGTCAAAGCATCATCTGAAGTTGGGAGTAGCATCTCCTTCTAGTCTGAAGACGATACCACGATGCCCGTCTTCCCTGAGGACAGTGCGACTTAGGAACCGAAGGCGGAAGGACTCAGCGATCGCCAACGTTTCGATGCTCTGGAGGCAATGATGCACACCGTGAGTGCCACAATACAGACTTTGGCCCAGGCAATACTGGGTATCAAGGCGAACATGGTCCTGCCACCTCGGGGCCAGTAGTAACTCTGAAAGCCGGGAGTAACAATTTTTGGTTGATCTACACCAACCAGTCGTGCCATGAGGACAGTGATTCCCAAGAACTAGACAATGAAATATCTGGGGGTAGTCTCCCTCGACAAGTCAGAGCAGCATCCGAAGCTGGGGGTAGCATCCCCTCCGAGCCCAAAGATAATGCAAAATTACAGGTCTTTCCCTTCGATGATAACGACATCATTGAAATCTTCAATATGCTGATGTAGAAAAATAAACTCCGGCTACCCAACATCAGAAGCCCTGAAGAGGCTGACAAGGTCGATGACCCAAAATATTGTCTCTTTCATCAGTACATCCATCATCCAACCAGAGACTTCTCTGTGTTGAAGAGATGTATCCAGCAACTGATCGATGCCAATGAGCTCACCCTCGACTTCGAGGATAAGATGGTCATTATGAACATAGTATCCCTCTAATTCGGTAACTTCCCAGTGACGTAAGCCCAGGCAACCAGGGAGGTCATCACCCCCCCCCCCGCCAGCTCGCAACCGAGTAGAAGGCTTGACTCACAACCCCAATATGTGAAATTATTGCTCAAAAACTGGCACAGCAAGTAGCATGTTTAACGACCAAGTTAAAGGGAAAGCATTGTAGGCCATGCTGCATGATCCTTTACCCAAAAAATACTGTAGAAGCATGAAATACGCTGGGGAATTGTACGCAGTCAAAACCCCCAACATACATGAAGTCCGCATAAAACAAAGCCTCAAGGCTGTGTGGCATAAAATATGGCTCCAGAGAAGTCCACGTAAAATAAAGCCTCAAGGCTGTATGGCATAAAATTTGGCTCCAGAGAAGTCCGCGTAAAACATGGCTTCAGAGTTGTGTGGCATAAAATATGGCTTCAGAGCTGTTTGGCGTAAAACGGAGTTTCGGAGCTATTTGGCGTAAAAAAGAGCTTCAGAGCTGCCCGCGTAAAGCAGCGCTTCAAAGCTGTTGCCGCGTAAAAGGTTGCTTTACCCTCCTGCGTAAAGTTTAAAATACGTTTGTTTTTAATGACAGCGTAAAGTTGTACGAGGAACTCTTTGTATTCCTCGGATAAATTTGTCAGACAAATTAGTGAACCTGACTTCTGACAAAAGTACTGCACGATGATCGAGAGGACGACTGCGATGATAATTTTGTACAGAGACCCAAGCTGTCAGTTAGTGACATATTCTTGATACAAGTCATTTTTACACATTCAAAGAATACGCTGCCTATTCTACATGGGCAGAAATGAGTTTTTACGCTCAAGATGAGACGAAATCAGATGCCACGTCAAAATCTGTTTCTCGTACAGAGCTCGAGGCATATCTCTGCATTTAATGCACGAGATTTTGTTCCATTTTTAAAATTCTGTCGTGACTAGGAAAGCTAAAACAGTGACTAATATGCTCACATCACCATCCTTGCATTTTATGCCAACCAGGCTATTTTCAACTATAGGAGTACGCCGTATGCTATCTCCTCGAAATATGCCAACTCGGCGATATTTGCAAAGGTATGTGATAAGACTATTTAGCCCAGAATACGCTCAAGACCTCAGTCGTGATGGATAATTGGCTATTTTACGCTGGTTATCTATTATTCATGCATCATCAAGTTTTACGCAGAGTTTGGCTTTTACGCCATCAAGACAGTTATTTGGCTTTTACGCCAACCATCTTTACGCAGAGGCAGTTACCTACGTGGCTTACATGCCATGATCTTCGAGAAGCAGTTATACGCGTTACCTTGTAATGGAACACGTATCATATGCAGATTCAGAAGACTATAGGAACGTGGGTAGCAGTTATCATAACCGCAGCGTAAAAGAAGTCTTCTTCTTCACATTTTGGCTTTTACGCCAACAAGACAGTTATTTGGCTTTTACGCCAACCATCTTTACGCAGAGGCAGTTACCTACGTGGCTTGCATGCCATGATCTTCGAGAAGCAGTTATATGTGTTACCTTGTAATGGGACACGTGTCATATGCAGATTCAGAAGACTATGGGAACGTGGGTAGCAATTATCATAACCGCAGCGTAAAAGAAGTCTTCTTCTTCACATTTTGGCTTTTACGCCAACAAGACAGTTATTTGGCTTTTACGCCAACCATCTTTACGCAGAGGCAGTTACCTATGTGGCTTGCATGCCATGATCTTCGAGAAGCAGTTATACGCGTTACCTTATAATGGGATACGTGTCATACGCAGATTCAAAAGATCATTCGAACGTGGTTAGCAGTTATTATAAGCATCGCGTAAAAGATGCAACTTTCTTCACAGTTTGGCTTTTACGCCGACTAGACAGTTATTTGGCTGATCTCTATAAATAGAGACCCCTGGTCACAGGGTAGAGGGATCAAAGATCAGAGATAGAAGCACAAGGAGAGATCAGAGAGCATAGACAGAGAGTATTGGTTAACAACTTTGGCAATGAGAATTCAATCCCCCCTGCAACCTTTGAAGCTTCTTCTTCTTCTACAGCACTTCTTCATCATCGTGTGGTCTAAGGGACAAAGTGATCGACCGCATATCAGACTCCTATAGCAATTCTTCCCCAGAATCATTTTTATTGTACTTAACATCCTCATATAGGATTAATTGTACTCTTTTTCTTGTTTGTAAGCAAAAAGAAAGGTTTCGTATAAACCTTCTTCTCTCATTTTGTTTATCATCAAACACAAGATGGCGACTCTGCTAGGGACAACTTTCTTATCTGACGAGAAAGCAATTGCTCAACACGATGTTGTATCCATCGGATCGATGAAGAAGACTTTGGTCGTCCAGTTCGACCAACCTGCTTATGAAGACATGCTTCATGCAGGGGGTAGCTCTCATTCCTCCTCTGTCCAGAACAACAGGAAGCTGCGTAAAGTGTGGATGCCTAAGACGTTCTCTACCCTTCCTGCAAGCTCTCACTCTCTGATCAACAAGGTTGTGACAAGATAGCCTACAGGCCCCGTACGTAAAAATTTGTCTCCCGTCTGTGACGTGGCAGACAAGACTTCTGGCAATGCCTCAGTGCCAATCCAGAAGTCTCAGACACGCCCTGTGGGTAAAAATTTGTCTCCCTTCTGTGACGTGGCAGACAAAATTTCTGGCAATGCCTCAGTGCCAATCCAGAAGTCTCAGACGTGCCCTGCGCCTAAACCTTCATCTCACGTCTGTGACGTGGCAGACAAAATTTCTGGCAAGGCCTCAGTGCCAATTCAGAAATTTTAAACGCGCCCTGCGCGTAAAAACGTATCTCTCGTCTATGATGAGGCAGATGTACCCTTTGATCACATCAAAGGAAGACAAGCGGCTAATCTTTCAACCTCTAAGCTTTTACGCCCACAAGTGAAGAAAGTTCCCACTCTTCAGATTATGCGAACTTTCCCTGTTTTATGTGAACCTATGCAAAAATCCAAATTATGCCAGGATAGGTCTGTCCGCGTAAAGAAGACCCGTTTCACGGGAAAATACGTTTCTCATACCGATGATGGATCATATGCTACTCACATGGGTGAACTGTTGTATTCCTATGGCAGGGAAAGGGTTATGGTTCCTAATCTCCACATTCCTACTGATGTAAAAAGGCAGAATAGGCCTTCTTCTTCTTCTGGTAATCTCCCTGATTTGTGTGATTTTTTGATCCATAAACGCAAATACAGGGGTCAAAATCAAGATTTAGTGCCCCTAACTACCAAGCGTGGGGAGATCATGTGGGAAGTAGCATCAACATCTAATATCGTCATGACATATGGGCCACATGAAGAATCTGTCTTTATTGTTCTACCTACTCTCAACGATCAACATCAAATAGTCTTCGGTCGAATACGGAATAGACCGATTGTACAAGAAGATTCTCACGAGTCTGATGTTGGGAAAATGCAAATCCACATATATAGCCCACAGGTTTTAAAGATTATGCAAAACATGGGTTATGATTTGAAGTTGAAGCAAGGCCTCAATTATGGAAAAGGCAGACGAATACCGTTGCATGGTCATCCTTACTGTCAGCGAACTCGTTTCGGGTTAGGGTATACCACATCTCTTGCAAACTCCAAACCTCCAGAGTCTGATCCTGTAATACCAGAGGCAGGTCCTTCTAAATCAACTTCTGTGGACAAAGGAAAACAAAAAGAAGAAGAAGAACCAGACAACGACATATCTGGAGGTAGTCTCCCTCGACAAAACAGAGCAGCATCCAAAGCTGGGGGTAGAATTCCCTCTGAGTCCCAAGATGATGCAACTATGACCATCTTCCCTGAAGACCATACGACTCAGGTATCAGAAGCCCGAAAGCCAAAGGGGAATTTCTCCTTCAATGATGATGACATCATTGAAATCTTCAATATATTGATGAAGGAAAACAAACTTCGGCTACCCAACATCAGATACCCTGAAAGGGCTGGCAAGGTCGATGACCCAGAATATTGTCTCTTTTATCGATACATTCATCACCCCACAAAGGCATGCTATGTACTGAAAAGGAGAATCCAGGAGTTGATCGACACCAAAGTCATCCTTTGCATTTATAAACGAGAAGACGGTCACTGCAAATTGATCTCACTCCAACGTGGCAATTTGGCCCCCTCAAGAAGTACCGGATGATGAGTCCCTAAAATCTCCCCAGCGGAGCAACCTTCAGGCCTTGTCTCAACTTAGCACCCGTACTTAACTCTAAGTACGCCAGTGGTGTTAGTTCTACGAAAACTGCCACATCCATATTACCTCTGGCAGGGCTTGTCTTAAACTTATTACTTGTACTCTCGTGCACAAGAAGTAATAGGTCCACCAAAAAAAAACCCCTGGGGGAATACCCACAATAGAAACGAGTCCATATTACCTCTGGAATATGTCTCTCCACTATCCCCACAGAGTCGTATTTTACAAACGTCTATATTACCTCTGTTAGGACTTGTCTCAAACTCATTATTTGCACTAACATGTGCAAAAAAGTAATGGGTCCATAAAACCCCCCAGCGGGATATCTTTACTAGCCACAAAACCTATCACGTCTAGATTACCTCTGATAGGGCTTGTTTCGAACTTATTATTTTCACTCAACATGCGCAACAAATAATAGGTGCACCAAAGATCCCCCAGTGGGATGTCCTCAACAAACACGGTATTGTACTACGTCCATATTACCTCTGATACGATATCCGAAGTTCACACAAACAATCGTAAAGAAATGGAGGGCCCTTATATGATTGAAACAACATTCTCAAATGGCGCTTACAGATTAGTCAAACCTAATGGAGATTTGATAATGGCTCCTATCAACGGCAAATTCCTGAAGAAGTACTATGCTTGATCTCCTTTGCTTAATAGAGTATGATGAAGATTTTATTCTGACAATACTACATACAAAGGTTAGTTGAATCATATTCTATCAGGTTTATATGACCTCTGAATAGATATGCTTAACTAATTTGTAAACCTATCATGTTCATATTACCTCTGATAGTGTTTTGTATACAAATTTAGTTGGATTATATTCTATCAGGTTCATATTACCTCTGAATAGATTTACATTCAGCTAAACCTTATCGAAAGTATATCATGTTCATATTACCTCTGATATCACTTTCATCTTAGCCTATCATTTATATTCTAAAGTGATGGGTCCACAAAGTCATAAAATGTATCTTTATTATCTCTGAGAAAATAAGGAGCAAAAAAAGTAAAAAGTACATAATTGGGGAGGAGAAGTTAAATCCCTGATCTGTTGTGCCAAAACAGCCATCCTCTCATTCCTGGAGTTTAAAATGTTTGTGTGAGCCAGTTCCAGCCTTGTCTCGTTATTGCTCAAGAGAGATAGTTCGGACAGTGAATCAACAAAACTTGCGTGGATGACACCCACATGTGTCAAGTTCTGATTGGGCTGTATTCACTTGGCCCTCCAATACATTATGAACTAGCGATGCTTTGAGAAGCCTCTCCCTTATTTGAGTAAGTTCAGCTTCCAATGCTTGAACCCTCACTTTATATCCCTCACTTTCGGCACGGCACTGAGCTAGCTGAGGAATACTCTCCACCAATACTGCTTGCTCTTTCTCCATCTCTTATTGATGTTCCTGGATGGATTTGTTTAAAGATTCTGTCTTTTGAGCAAGTTCCACAGTTAGTGAGTCATATTCAGCCTGAACCAAGTCATTGATGCTGCCTCGGGATAGTTGCAAATATTTGTTAATGGGTTGTTCTAAACCATTAACTATTTGCTCTAGCGTATTAGCTCTTTCAGCGTCATTAGAATTTCTAATCTGCGCTATGGTGAGCTTGGAGGATGTCTTCAGAGCATCAAAGCCTAGATTCTTCTCCAGCACCATGGATATCAATTCTTTCAAAGTGAGGTATAATATGCTAGTGTATTGTTCAACTAGCATAGCAAAGCTCGAATGGACGCTGGGAGTGGCCGCAATATCGGTAAATCTCCTTTCTGGAATGACTGCAGAGGATATTGCCACACCCGTTGCTTCAATAGATGGCGCGGCAAAAGAAGAGACACCAACAATAGTTGAAGTTGCTGGCATGCTCGACGAAGGAGGCACAGTCGAGATGGTGGGTTCATCCACCTCTGATATTATTTGAACTGCAGCTGGCGGGATTACATCTGAGAAAGTTGCGGATGAAAGATAAATGGCTTCAAAGTATGCTTCTTCGACGGTGGTCACCGCCGTTTCATTAGCTGGATCCGCAACAAAAGTAGAGGTTGTTTCAGCTCCACCCTCCCCCGAGATGTCTTCGCCTGAAACTAAGATAAGGGAAAGTTAATATCAATTTGATGTTAAATTTTCCTGAAAAAAGTGTGAAGACAACATTTACCCATGGCCGATGGTATGTATAGTACGTCTACAGCCTGTATAGCTAAATTATTTCTTAATGATGCTAAACAAGCTGTCATACCTGGAGAAGAGGGTACACCAACTGACGCCAGAGGGTAGTCATCCCAGTCATCACCCAGATCTACTCGAGATTCATCGGGTGGAATCTCGCTTGAAATACTTACAGATGAAGGAGGGGCTAGTCCCATTGTTTGGCTTGGTAAAGGTATACTGATTCTTATTGCGCTCGACTTCGAAGGCGATATAGAAGCACCACCAGTAACGGTGGTAGCGGCAGCAGTCGCGGGCAAAGAATCTCCAGCACTTTCAGCTGGGACTGTGGAGGCTCCTTCTCTAAAAGGCGAAGGACCCCTAATCAAAGAATCATCCCTAACAGGGGAAACAATAGGCTCACTCCTGGAGGAGGCCCCTTGGTGGAAGTCTTTTTAGGACCTCTGGTAGTCCTGCTTCTTCTTGCGGGGGGAAGGCTCTTTCAGAGTAGAAGCCTTTCGTTTATGGGAAATTATGAGAGGCTCTGCTGGGGGAGCTATTACGCCTCTCGGTAAAATCAATAAATAATCATCTGCACCAATAGTTTCATCACCTTCATTAGAGGAAACATATGGTATCTTCTCTCTTCTAGTGGAATTATGGAAGGGCATTCTGAAGCTTTCATGTACATCAAAATCATGATGGAAGGTATTGATAGACACATAAAACTGTGCGTATGAATGAAGAATGAGCAACTCCATAGAGAAAGAAGTCACGGGAACAGCAAAGGTTGCTCCAGTACAACCCATGATAAAATACCGCCATCCTCTAGCTTCATCAATAAGCCCACCTTTGAATTTGAAGATGGTGATGGGATTTCCTACGTGCAACTGATCATACCCAAATTGCCTGGCTAAATGGCTAGGCAGATAAGGCTCCAAGTAGCAGTGGTTCTCACTTCTGTACAGCAGGTGGGAAGGTCTAATACAGACCAACCAGTAAAAGGCTTCAGGAGAAAGAATAGACTTCCCCTGACCTGCATCCTGAAGCTTAGTCCCTTGTCGATTAATATGTACGGGGGGACGGTACAGAAGAATTTCCAACTATGTGCAAAATTTAGTGCTAGTCGACAATCTATGACGTTAGTCACATTCCAAAAAGAATTCTTGTAATTCAACAAGAAGTTATTGCCCGAACCACTAGCAGATCCGGGAGACATCACTCTGGTGTTGTGAAGGATTAACCATCCCATCAGATATAAGAATGGTAACTCCACTCTGGGATATCCTTCACGCTGTGTAGTATCGGCCAGCAGCCCATCAGTAATAGCCCTCAGGCCAGCTTGTATCCTGCATACCATGGCAGGGAGGAGGCCCAATCTTGTTCCAAATACCAAATGCACTGCGGGCCATAAGGTGTTGCGATGAATGCGATCCGCAGACGCGATGCCAGGCACCACCTATCGGCGTAGCCAAATAGACAGGAAGCCAGCCAGTTGAGCTTCTTTTGACAGAGGCCTTCGGCAATGCCTCATATAACTGTAGGCTTTGGTTCCTGCAGGATAACCCCCTATCTCTTTATTAAGAACACAATCTTGAGCCTCTGCATCTTCAATAAGATCATCGATTGTGTCGGCATTAAGAATGCTCAGAGGGTTCAAAGGTTTATCTTTGTTATCTACAACCTTGGCCTGCTTAGCATTTCTAGCCTGATGGAAGAAGAAGTAGGATACCCATTTGTTAATATGGGCTAAATCAGAAGGCTCTCTGTAGAAGGTGGTGCATGCAAGATAGTGGCTCATCAGCTCTTGGTATACGGCCACTACCCGAGGGTTGGTATCCTTCAATTCCCTGTTTGTGGGGACGTATTCTTCATAAGGAATGTCTCCCATTGGCAGCTTTGAGATATCTGCCATCTCATGAAGGGCTAGGCCCAACTCACCTATCGGAGTGGAGAAAGTCCCAGTTAGCGAGTTATATCGCTCCATCAAAGCTAAGAACAAATTGGGGTTAATAGGCAGCCCAACACTAGTAGCGCTCATTGCCTCAAATAAGTTAATACTTTCCAGCTCCGTCTGAAAGTGCTTCAGGGCCCATGTAGTTAAATTGGCCCATTGAAGATTGTGGGGGTGAAGCCATCCACTTGTGCGAGGGTTAACCCTGGGATATACTCCTCCCTGCCCCATGAATTCATTGCAGAAAGTGGCCATTTGAAATGGCTAGAGCAAGGAAGAGTCCTCACTAGGGACGCTGCCTGGTAGTAATCCTCTGAAGGGCATAACAGGGCCGGAGGGACTACTTACAAAGGATCCTTGGTTTAATCCTTTCATATAAAAGATCTTCCCTGGCTGGTCATGAAGATCAGGAGTCAGAGTCCATGCCATCCTTCTGGGATGTGTGGCATGGAAGAATGCAGAGATAGGGTAATCTCTAGACATCTTTGGCAGGAACATGACCGTGCCCTCAGCAGAAAATACCCAATCTTCCTTCTTGGGCTTTATCTGGGATTGCTTATCAATAACATCCCCAAATAAGAAAGCTGATTTCTTATACTCAGTTCCGTCTATGTACCTCAAGGGTTCCCCACTGATCATACTCAGCAACATTCTTTCTCCTTGGGTCGAGATCAGAGTTCCCCTTTCTTGAGGATACTTGTTTCCAGAGATGGGGAAAGTCACATGGGACAAGTCCTCCAAGTAGTTGGAATTCAACATTCCAGCAGCAGAGCCCATTACTTCAGCCAGAGGGGGGATTTGTAGGTCCACTGCAAAAAGCAAGAGAATAAGTCAGTTTTACGCTGGAGTTTACTTTCAGCGAATAAAACGTAAGGTGCTACATTCTTGCAGTATACGCCAAAACTTGACAGTCTGGATTTTTACGCCAGACTGCAAAAATTTGAGTTTTACGCTGGAATTTACTCCCAATGCGTAAAAATACAAGGTTTGCGGTATACGCCAAAACCTAACAGTCTGAGTTTTTTTACGCCAGACTGCAAAAATTTCAGTTTTACGTTAGAATTTACTTCCAGTGCATAAAACGCAAGGTTTGCAGTATACGCCAAAATTTGACAGTCTGAGTTTTTACGCCAGACTGCAAAAATATGAAGTTTTATGCTGACACATTAAGAATGTGGGCGTACTTGTGCATACACGTATAACGTGTGCGAAGGGTTTTTCCTCTAGAAGTTTTACCTGTGATGCCCAGTGCACAGCTGGACGGCGGAGCACTTCGTTCAGAACGAGGCTCGCTTGGCCTAGTAGGAGACGCTCGTGCTTGAGCAGTGGAGCGAGATGATGAAGCGGCTTTCTTTCCCTTAGCGGCGGAGGTCTGTTTTGGTGCCATGGCGAATCTGAGGTTTTTCAGAAGGAGACGAAGAGTTTTCAGAAAGAGACAAAGGGTTTTGTAGAAAAAGATGAAGGATTTTTTTCTCTCATGACCTAGGCCTATTTATAGAGTTCAAGTGACTCTCCGAATCCTTAACCAAATCTGATTTTTATTATAGTCGGTTATGATTTAGGACCACGTCAGCCGATCATTTGAAAAGGAAGATAGATAGTCATGCTGCGTAAAGGATCCATCAGAAGCTACAGATCTATGATTTTACGCTCAGGAGTTTTTATGCTCAGAAGCTACAGATCTACGATTTTATGCTCAGAAGTTACAGATCTACGATTTTACGCTCAGAAGCTACAGATCTATGATTTTACGCTCATGAGTTTTTACGCTCAGAAGCTACAGATCTATGATTTTATGCTCAGAAGCTACGGATCTATGATTTTACGCTCAGAAGCTACGGATCTATGATTTTACGCTCAGATGCTACGGATATATGATTTTTTTTCCGCATCTTAAATTATGCGGGACAGATCAGTTAGCAGAATACGCGTATATCTTGATAATTTGGGTTTTACGCTTGAAAAAAGCCAGTTACAAGAGTTCACGCGGAAAATGCTCTTCTTCCTCAGTCGAAAGGACTTCATCAGACGAAGGGCCAAGAAGTTCCCTGAAAATGTCTGTCTTCATTGAAGATGACTTTTTGGCCATTGATAGTTCATTCGAAGTTTAGCCAGAATCTAGTTCGGGGATGGCCTGTTCGGCGGATATTTTTTGCCCTGTCTCGAGAATCTTTCGAGAAGCCATTTTCGAAGATGATGTTCTGAACAGATGTTCTTTACATTCATGAAGCAGAAATGATGGTTCAGAATTCTATGTGACTCCTCGTCAAAAACAACATGACAATTGGATCTTCAAGACAATTTAATGCTAAAGAACTTTTTACGCATCTTCCTCTACGCGTAAAAGTTGGAACGTGACTGGAGGCATATTTGTCAGAGTCAGCGTAAAAAATACTCAAACATTTTGAAGCTGCGTATCATCAGACTTCCTCGCAGCGATATGGCAAATCAAAAGTGCGTAAAAGAAGACAAGTTTATTAATCATGATTACATATGATGGAAATCTATTTTTCACAAAAGATTTTTTATTAATATTTAAGATCATGATTACATATGATGGGAATCTATTACGCTAGGTTCTCATCTGATGGAGATCTTCATTGCTTCTTCTACAGCACTTCTTCGGCCGGGAGGCCAAGAAAATGGTGAATGGAGGGAGGATACAAAACTGGGCATGTTTAAATTATTCAAGCCCACCCCCCATACGTCATCGGCGGCCATGCTTAGAATTGTGTTTGGAATTCAGACCCAACGCAATACTGGAAGACACGGCCAAGCTGCCCACCAGGGTCCAGCTTCATAATAGGGGAAAATACAGCTAGCAAGCTGTGTGGTCCAATGTGACCCTTTCTCTCTCTTTGACGAATCGCCATATAAAATCGCTGATTATCTCGAGAAAAGGAAGCTATGATATCCTTCCATGGTCCATCGTTGCAGAGAATATTTGCTCGAAGATGTCTCTTTTTACGGTTTCTTACATGCTGGAAGAGCATAATCTTCTTCTTTCTCAGTTCAGCCCAATAAATCTCAGCAGCCATCTTTGTGGTGAAGGAAGTATGGAAAAACAAGTTCACTTGCGTGCCCTTATATAGGCAGAGGAGAACATACAAAATTCTAACAACTTCTTAAATATCGCCAAAAAAATCAGCCTCGAAGAACGAGTCAAATTTGACCATTTCATGCTTCATTCAAAGTATTTCAAATTACGAGGAATTTGAAAACTTTGAAGGGGGTCTTGTAGAAGCATCAAATACGTTGGGGAATTATATGCAGTCAAAACCCCTAACATACATGAAGTCCGCATAAAACAAAGCCTCAAGGCTGTGTGGCGTAAAATATGGCTCCAGAGAAGTACGCGTAAAATAAAGCCTCAAGGCTGTGTGGAGTAAAATATGGCTCCATAGAAGTCCGCGTAAAACATGGCTTCAGAGCTGTGTGGCGTAAAATATGGCTTCAGAGCTGTTTGGCGTAAAATGGAGCTTCAGAGCTGTTTGGCGTAAAGAAGAGCTTCAGAGCTGCCCGCGTAAAGCAGCGCTTCAAGGCTGTTGCCGCATAAAAGGTTGCTTTACCCTCCTACGTAAAGTCTAAAATATGTTTGTTTTTAATGACAGCGTAAAGTTGTACGAGGAACTCTTCGTATTCCTCGGATGAATTTGTCAGACAAATTAGTGAACCTGACTCCTGACAAAAGTACTGCACGATGATCGAGAGGACGTCTACGATGATGATTTTACACAGAGACCCAAGCTGTCGGTTAGTGACATATTCTTGATACAAGTCATTTTTACGCATTCAAAGAATACGTTGCCTATTCTACATGGGCAGAAATGAGTTTTTACACACAAGATGAGACGAAATCAGATGCCACGCTAAAAGTTGTTTCTCGTACAAAGCTCGAGGCATATTTTGCATTTAATGAACGAGATAGGGGCATATCTCCGCATTTAATGCATGAGATTTTGTTCCATTTTTAAAATTCTGTCATGACTAGGAAAGCTAAAAATGTGACTAATACGCTCACATCACCATCCTTGCATTTTACGCCAACCAGGCTATTTTCAACTATAGGAGTACGCCGTATGCTATCTCCTCGAAAGACGCCAACTCGGCTATATTTGCAAAGGTATGTGATAAGGCTATTTAGCCCAGAATACGCTCAAGACCTCAGTCGTGATGGATAATTGGCTATTTTATGCTAGTTATCTATTATTCATGCATCCTCAAGTTTTACGCAGAGTTTGGCTTTTACGCCAACAAGATAGTTATTTGGCTTTTACGCCAACCATCTTTACGCAGAGGCAGTTACCTACATGGCTTGCATGCCATGATCTTCGAGAAGCAGTTATACGCGTTACCTTGTAATGGGACACGTATCATACGCAGATTCAGAAGTCTATGGGAACGTGGGTAGCAGTTATCATAACCGTAGCGTAAAAGAAGTCTTCTTCTTCACATTTTGGCTTTTATGCCAACAAGACAGTTATTTGGCTTTTACGCCAACCATCTTTACGCAGAGGCAGTTACCTATGTGGCTTACATGCCATGATCTTCGAGAAGCAGTTATACACGTTACCTTATAATGGGATACGTGTCATATGCAGATTCAGAAGATCATTCGAACGTGGGTAGCAGTTATTATAACCACCACGTAAAAGATGCAACTTTCTTCACAGTTTGGCTTTTACGCCGACTAGACAGTTATTTGGCTGATCTCTATAAATAGAGACCCCTGGTCACAGGGTAGAGGGATCAAGGATCAGAGACAGAAGCACAAGGAGAGATCAGAGAGCATAGACAGAGAGTGTTGGTTGACAACTTTGGCAACAAGAATTCAATCCCCCCTGCAACCTTTGAAGATTCTTCTTCTTCTACAGCACTTCTTCATCATCGTATGGTCCAAGGGACAAAGTGATCGACCGCAGATCAGACTCTTATAGCAATTCTTCCCCAGAATCATTTTTATTATACTTAACATCCTCGTATAGGATTAATTGTACTCTTTTTCTTGTTTGTAAGCAAAAAGAAAGGTTTCGTATAAACCTTCTTCTCTTATTTTGTTTATCATCAAACAAACACAAATTATATACTTTGGATGCTTAGCGCAGGTCAACAAGTCTCCCGGTGCACAAAAGTCGAGTCTCACATGACTCATTATCAATGGCGCATAATAGGCAGATTTCTATTGTACGCATCCGAGCAAGTCTTCAGCGCAAGGACATATTACACTTCATGCGCACACGATAGTACTTCTCTGTGTAACAAATCCTTATGGGCAATAGGCAGTGTTCCCCTGCACGATGTACAAAAACATGCAGCAAGCGGTGGTCCTCGGGGTGGTAGATAATCGTGTGCACGCGTCAGTAATCCTACGCGCATAACTCAGCCAACTTTCTCATGTCTACATGGCAGTGTTCCTGTGCACAGAGCTTCTTATTCTGCACAAGCTAAGTCATCACAAGTATTCAATACAAAAAATGATGAGCTGCTACAGTTCCATCCTTACAGCCAATAATTACTCCATCTCATGCAGAAGATGGGCTATGGCCTCCAAAAAGCTGAAGGTCTGAACTTTGGTAAAGGACGACATATTCCTTTACAATTCGAAAGTGTCACTACCACATTCCAAAAATAGGGGTATTTTCGACTTTTTATAAATTATTAATATTGTGGTAGATATATTAAATGATTTTATGATAGGTGTATTTGAATTAAATAATTGTGTGAGATATGTGCTTAAATATATTATATTATATACTGTGTTCTTAATGTCTGAGCTGGTAGACTTGACCTAGAGGCCCACTAAACGAACACCTGACCGAATTATGGGGATTATGTATTTAATTGTTTTATTTAGAATAAATTATTGGAGGTAGTAATTAATTACCGTAATTTTATTTAATTATTGCGCCTTGCTGTTGCTTCGATATTTGGAGCGCTACCCTAGCTTTTGTCTTCCAACAAATTTCACAACCTTGCCCTAGACATGCCCGCCTTCTATTCTGACATTTTCTGTAACTCGTAATTATGCTCCATTGTGCTTCATTTTAGCCGCACAATATTCGTCGCGGACGTTTATTTAATTTCTAAATAAATTCCAATTTTGTATCGATGTGCGTTCCAATCAAAATTGGAGGCAATCTTGACCCATTTTTCGTGCAACCCAAATTAGGGTAATATTCTGTCCTGAGTCTTCTTCACTAATGATATTGGTGACCCGACCTGATTTTGGCCCCATATACTCCTAATTAATTTTAGAACACAGCTTGCATTTATTTCTAATTAAATTGGGGGTACCATTTTGACTGATTCCATTAATCCCGATTTAATTCCAGTACCCCACTAATTAAGCCCATACCAAATACACAACACCCCCTCACCCTACAAAACGCCAAACACCGAATCGCCCACCAAATTTTCATCATTTCATGTGCCTGTGCAAATACCCAAATTTAAGGGAGCTAATTTGCAATATTGCATTAGGTGTCAACACCCCATTGGTTTAACCAAATGGAGAGCCCAAATAATATTTGACTAGTCAACAACCCTAATCCCCATATGAAGGATTCCTCCATGTCAAATCTTGACCATCCATTCAATGGGTGCATCATCACCCTTCATTCCCACTCACACCACCCTATTTAATGTCCCATCATCCCCTCTTCCCAAGAAAACCCTAGTCCCCAAACCTAGGGAAGCCCCCATTTTTCTCTCACCTCACTCCTCCCTCTTCTCCAACGTAGGAAGGAAAATTTCCTTTCCTTTCTTCTTCTCTTCTTCTTCTTCCTTTCTTGTTCTTCTCCTTCTTTTCTTTTTTAAATTTAAAGAAGGGGGGAAATACACTGTTCACCGGAGGTCACCCCGACCCCCGGCATGAACCTTGACTCCGGCCCGGCGGCCCTCGCTGTACACGGACCCGCTGCCCTCAGCTCCGGCCGACCCGCCGGAGCATCACCCCACTCCGACCGCTCTCAGCATCTCCTCCGGTTCCTCCCTGCACAGCCGGCCAACCCAACTCCCTTCCCGGCAGTGCCACCACCATCATCACCATCTCCATTGCCATCAACTCCTGCCACCACCAGCTTCTTCCCCGGTGAGTCCCGCATCCGGTCGACACCTATGCTCCTCCTCCCTCCAGTTTCTCCTCCGTTCGAGCCATCACCCTTTCCCGAGCTCCCCCTCCACACAGGAGCCGACCGACCCGCATCTTCCTCTACCACCCTGCTCTTCCCTCCTCCATTCACCACCATGGGAATCACCTCCACCTATCACCACCACCACGAACACCACCTCCACCACGAGCTAACGCCACCATCACCGCCGGAACACTTCACACAGCCTCCACCACCCTGCTCTCCTCCCAACTACATCCGACCAGCTCCCTGCACATCCCCGCTCCTCCTCCATCTCCTCCACGACTCCCTGCAATCCTCGGCCATCTTCACCGAATACCACCACCACCATCTTCATCATACTCCACCTGCAGTCCATCACCACCACCTCATCCCCGCTGCTATGCACCCAACTCCGGCGGCCTCCTGCTGCACTCCGGCACCACCACCACCCTGTCACCACCTGTGAGCACCCCTCTTCCCTCCTTCATACGTATATGTATGGTAGATGTATGTGTATACGCGTATGTGTGTATATGAGTATGTGCGTATATGTGTATGCGTATATGTGTATATGTGTATGTGCGTATACGCGTATGTGTGTATATGAGTATGTGCGTATATGTGTATGCGTATATGTGTATATGTGTATATGTGTATGTGCGTATATGTGTATGTGTAAATGTATATGTGAATTTTCAATTAGTATATATATACATAGTGTATTCTCAAATTAGTATATATGTACATACATAGTGTATACTACTACATGTATTAAATATTTTAATACGTATATTAATACATATTTTTGGTATATATATATATACCTATATATATATATATGTATGTATTTTTGGTATAAATATATATATATATATATATATATATATATATATATATATATATATATATATAGTATATGTTTGATAAAACGTATTTTGACATATATGTTTTTAGGACATATAAATATAGTATGTTAAATCCTATTCAGTATATAGACATATATATATACGTATTGTATATCTCTTTCCATGATATATGTTTATATATATATACAAGTATTAGTTTTATTTAAAGTATATATATACTGATATCTATTATTGTAATTAATGGATATTAATATATATGTTAGTTAATGATATGTATATTTATATATCTCTACTAGATGACCAGAGTGTAAATACGGACACCCCGTAACTACACATGACCTATGACCCAGTGAACTATTAGCAGTCTGCCACACATACTCTGACGTACTGGCAAGCCCCGTACCATTTTGATCGTCTGTCTTGCCCAGCAATCACAGACGCGACGTCGTGCAACTTGACGCACACGGACCCTAGTTGACCAATGCCATACCTGGCATAGCCCCTGAGTTCAATGTATTTGTGTTGTGTTAGTGTAGCATCTGATGCAAATGTTGTATTGTTTTATTATATGTTTATAGGACTGTTGGATCCTCCAGACGATACTCTGGGACAGGACATTGGTTTTACCAGCTAAGAACCCAAGGCGAGTACATTCTCTGATTAGCTTCTTATTTATGATATCCCCTATGTTCATTGTATCTAGTATAAATATCCATATTCTCGACACGCTGGTTACACGGATTGGTGTATACGGATCTCGCCATGAGATGTTATTCCTTGTTCATGGTGTAGCTTGTACAAGTCTTGTTTCATTGTTATCTTGTACATGTACAGACACTGATTTCCGGGGAGACTTGCTACCTTCCTAGGGAATCCCGTACCATAGCGTACCATAGTTGGATCTACTATACCAGTCGGGGGTGGGGAGTATTTTAGTGTAGATATGTGATCATACCCAACTCTACATACATCATAGCTCACCCCACATCTCACGTCGGGTGCGGCCTGACCATTACATGCCTCATAGCTGTTATGTATGATTAGCCTGACCTCTACATGCCTCATAGCTAACCAAATGGTTAGCCTGACTTTACATGAATCATAGCTAATCATATGTAACCAGCCTGATCAAGTTCCCAAGCCGATCACATGTTAAAGCTAGTACTCACACACTTAGTCATAGTATTCTTCCTCATTGACATATTGTTTCCTTCCCGCATTTACTTACAGTATTTCCAGTATTTCCTTTATTGTACATGTACATGCATCTTGTATATTTCTATCTATTTAACTGCTACATAGTTTATATCATTGATATAGAACTGCTATTAGAAATGTACTTTGCTCCTTCCTGACTGGAAACATTTTTCCAGACTATGCCTTAGAGGACCGGTATCCGACATTTTATGGACCACAGGGTGAGTAGCTGCAGACTTGGACTTGGTAGTTCAGTTGTGATTCCGGGAGGTCTAGCCGGAATCACTAGTTATCTAGTAGTTTCTTCAGTAGTTTATTTGGTACCGGATTTGTCTCCGGCATACTTTGTTGAGACTTGGATTTATTGTTGAGTTAGATTATTTACCTTTAGACTTGTGTTGTATTTTATTTTATTTTATTTCTTTGATTTCTTATCGTGCTGTAGTTATGTGGTTGAGAATGTTGTTCATTTATATTGTGTCATCCGTGCCTCCTTATGGAGATTGGATGCTCGTGTGAGATTGCTTAGATAGAATCATGACCTAGACAGCGTTCTACCGCCGATGCTGCGGCGTAGGCTGGACGTACCTGCGTACTCGTGCCCCAATTCCGGGTGCGGGTCGTGACACATTTTTAGTGGTGGCCCATGCAGGTCAGACTTTGTAAGTTGTGCGATGTCGTGGTAGTACGACGTCATAGTTGTACTACTGCATGCCTGTTATAGAATATAGGACATAGGATACTAGGATGAGAGAGGATACTCAATCACAAAATTCTTGAGAGATTCCTGGGACGACCCCTTGAGAATCTTATTACAATTTCCAATTTAAATCCTTCGCCGTTGTTTCCGTCCGTCCTCACTCGTTGATATTGAGTTTGATTCTTGTTGACCAGTTGTTAAATTTAATTCTTGGTGTCGTTGTTGAGTTGATTTCTTATCGAGATGAATTTTACGGACTAAACTTTACGATATCATCTGATAACATATATTGATGAGGACAGTGAGAAAGGTAAAATGTCTACTTTGGTTATGGAACCTAGAGTTTATCGCAGCCATACCGGTTGGCGTGGCGAAGATTCTAGATGACATGATTATAGGGTTGCGTACTTTAGTTACGGAACCTATCGTTTATCGCACCTATGCTTACTGGCGTGGCAAGGATTCTAAGCGTCATGATTTCTGACAGACGTGTATGATTATCAGGTTATATCTTAAATTGGTTCTTAAAGTATCATCTATTTCTGTTATTACAGGACTTTATTCTATCGTTTCTTTTGGTTGCTAGCAATAGGAATACCTTTAGTCCTCAACCCAGTTCCTTTTGAACTTCTATTCTTTGAGGATTCCTTATTAAGTATGATAATTAGTGACTTGTAATTATGTCTGTGTCTTAAGTATTAGTATTGATTGAGTGTTGCTTGTAAGTGTTTCCTAGTTGGACATGTGAGCAGTAGGCCTTAATCTAGAGTTAACCCATAGCATAGTACCTTATGGTAATAGTTCTAGGATAGGTGTCATTATAGTACTGTGAGTAAAGGAGAGTATAGAGTATCAGTAATAGTTTCAAGAGTTAGTATCAGAGCCAACATATCCGTCCTGGATAATCATGATTATGTAATTGGAGGATCTATGTAAACAATTAAGTATCCAGGAATTGTGTTAAGGATTAATGGAGCATGATGTTCAATTTGATAATTGATATCGGGAGTGTTAAAGGTAAGGAAATATATATGCATAAAGAGTTATAATGAGACGTCATGAGTAGAGAAATATCAGAATTAGTAATAAATGGTGAAGCGTATCACAGATTAGTTTAACGTGCTGTAAAAGATTAAAGGGAAATACATAAACATCAATCGAGATGAGGAACCATATACTTGCCCATGAGAGTAAGGAAACATGAGTGTTATAGAAGGTACAGGTAATCATGAGTTCTAATAAGTTTGATGAGATGATCCAATAATGAAGCTAGTGATATCATACCAAGAGTACTAATGATTCTATATCGAGGATTAGTCGAGAATGATGCTAATAACAGTAAGCACTTTGCGTGATGATAATTAGATGATATACCAGTTGATATAGATTGAAAATCATGGAAGAAAATATGTGTGATGATAACTTTAATCATTGGGAGTAATAGTGCAAGTAAATTCGGGCAGTACAATTTTAGTACCCAGTTGAGAGTTGTAGACAATAGATGTATTTGAGTGCACCTCGAGTATTAGAGACCGTGAGCATTTATATGTATATTGTGGATTTAAAATTTGAAGAGTGGAAATGAATTTCAATTTTAAGGACTTTGAGGAGTTGAGATTCTATGTTAGTAAATGTTTGAGGATTCAAAAAAAAAATTTCAATAAACACAGTCAAAACTATAGGGATTTTAGAAGTGATTAAAATTTTATTTCGATATTTGGTATTTGACTTTGAGGAAAGTATATACTTTTTATTTTAAATTGTTCGAAAGTTAAATTTTGATGATTTTATTATAAGGATAAAATTTTACGGTGGATGAGAAATATATATATTAGTATATGAGTAGATGATATACATGTGTAAGGATCTGTTGACTTGAGCATGATTGAGATGGCACTGCAGACTGACTTGGGTGTCCATCTAGAGTTGTATTGGAGAGAGCAGTACTTAGTATGGTGTTGCACTTGACGTGCATTTGAGTGATAAGAACAAATAGTATAAACAATTATAGTAGGTAAGAGAGCTAGCAGTGAGTATGCTTGTAGTAAAAACTATGATACTAAAGAGATAGAGGTATCAAACTTTTGATGCATTATTAAACCATGGTTATATTAGAGATCCTTGGTATCAGATTTTGGTATTAATAGACAGGTGTGTGCAATATGGATGTATTCATGGATGTTGTGGACTAATGATTAGTTGATATGGGTACCAGTGTACAAGGATAGTAATTAGTTAGTGAATGTGCCAGGGTTAAGTGTATATTAGAGGGTGAAGATATCCAAGTAATGGGATAGAAGACTATGTTCTGTTCTTCCTTCTGTTCCTTTCTATTTGATTGATTGACTGATTTCCCTAGTATTGTAGTTCGTATGCATAATTTTCTTGTTAGAATGTAGTTAGTAGTACACCCTGACAGAGACTGCAATGCCATGACAAAGGCCACATGACCGTACATATTTTCTTAGATTGCATGGCTGTAGGTAGAATTTTCTTAGACAATGATTATTGGGGTTTGACCATAGTAGATTTATGAAGAGGTTATGACTTGACAAGAGAAACGAGATGCTTAAAATTTTGGAAGATAAGCATAAAGAGTTAAGGATTTAATAAGGCAGAGTTGATGAATCATTGATTTTATCAAGATTGAGATATGATTAAATTATCATTAAAATTCGAGGATAAACATTAATTTAAATGAGAGGTTAAGAATTTAATATGGTAGGATTGATGATTATTGATTATGATATATTTATCATTAAAAACTTGAGGAAATTAAGGAGATTATCATTATATTTATTTGACCGCAAGTTATGAATTTTAAAATTTTATATTATGGACGTTGCATTTGAAGAATCCATAGGTATCGCGTTGTCGAGTATTTTGAGGAAAAAGGAAACCAAGGAATAAGATCATTGATGGATTAGTATTTGAATTCAAACTTTTTGGGACGAGATTTCAATTATATATATATATGCATTGATTGAAATTAAATTTGAGGAGTAGATATTAAATTTCGAGTATTTAAATTTTTAGCTTAAAAATTCGGAGGAAAATTGTGAAATGACAAGGTGGATTATTTCAGGATTATGTGGGTTGGTGAATTTAACTATTGATGGAAAATAATATAATAAATAAACGCTACTATGAGGATTTTAAATTTCGAGGACAAAATTCTTTTAAGGAGGGTAGACTTGTCACTACCACATTCCAAAAACAGGGGTATTTTCGACTTTTTATAAATTATTAATATTGTGGTAGATATATTAAATGATTTCATGATAGGTGTATTTGAATTAAATAATTGTGTGAGATGTGTGCTTAAATATATTATATTATATACTGTGTTCTTAATGTCTGAGCTGGTAGACTTGACCTAGAGGCCCACTAGACGAACACCTGACCGAATTATGGGGATTAACTATTTAATAGTTTTATTTAGAATAAATTATTGGAGGTAGTAATTAATTACCGTAATTTTATTTAATTATTGCGCCTTGTTGTTGCTTCGATATTTGGAGCGCTACCCTAGCTTTTGCCTTCCAACAAATTTCACAACCTTGCCCTAGACATGCCCGCCTTCCATTCTGATATTTTTTGTAACTCGTAATTATGCTCCCTTGTGCTTCATTTTAGCCGCACAATATTCGTCGTGGACGTTTATTTAATTTCTAAATAAATTCTAATTTTGTATCGATGTGCATTCCAATCGAAATTGGAGGCAATCTTGACCCATTTTTCGTGCAACCCAAATTAGGGTAATATTCTATCCTGAGTCTTCTTCACTAATGATATTGGTGACCAGACCTGATTTTGGCCCCATGTACTCCTAATTAATTTTAGAACACAGCTTGTATTTATTTCTAATTAAATTGGGGGTACCATTTTGACTGATTCCGTTAATCCCAATTTAATTTCAGTACCCCACTAATTAAGCCCATACCAAACACAAAATACCCCCTCACCCTACAAAATGCCAAACACCGAATCGCCCACCAAATTTTCATCATTTCATGTTCCTATGCAAATACCCAAATTTAAGGGGGCTAATTTGCAATATTGCATTAGGTGTCAACACCCCATTGGTTTAACCAAATGGAGAGCCCAAATAATATTTGACTAGTCAACAACCCTAATCCCCACATGAAGGATTCCTCCATGTCAAATCTTGACCATCCATTCAATGGGTGCATCATCACCCTTCATTCCCACTCACACCACCCTATTTAATGTCCCATCATCCCCTCTTCCCAAGAAAACCCTAGTCCCCAAACCTAGGGAACCCCCCATTTTTCTCTCACCTCACTCCTCCCTCTTCTCCAACGTAGGAAGGAAAATTTCCTTTCCTTTATTCTTCTCTTCTTCTTCTTCCTTTCTTCTTCTTCTCCTTCTTTTCTTTTTTAAATTTAAAGAATGGTGGAATACACTGTTCACCGGAGGTCACCCCGACCCCCGGCCTGTACCTCGACTCCGGCCCGGCGGCCCTCGCTGCACACGGACCCGCTGCCCTCAGCTTCGGCCGACCCGTCGGAGCATCACCCCACTCCGACCGCTCTCAGCATCTCCTCCGGTTCCTCCCTGCACAGCCGGCCAACCCAACTCCCTTCCCTGCAGTGCCACCACCATCATCACCATCTCCATTGCCATCAACTCCTGCCACCACCAGCTTCTTCCTCGGCGAGTCCCGCATCCGGTCGATACCTCTGCTCCTCCTCCCTCCAGTTTCTCCTCCGTTCGAGCCATCACCCTTTCCCGAGCTCCCCCTCCACACCGGAGCCGACCGACCCGCATCTCCCTCCACCACCCTGCTCTTCCCTCCTCTGTTCACCACCATGGGAATCACATCCACCTATCACCACCACCACGAACACCACCTCCACCACGAGCTAACGCCACCATCACCGCCGGAACACTTCACACAGCCTCCACCACCCTGCTCTCCTCCCAACTACATCCGACCAGCTCCCTGCACATCCCCGCTCCTCCTCCATCTCCTCCACGACTCCCTGCAATCCCCGGCCATCTTCACCGAATACCACCACCACCATCTTCATCATACTCCACCTGCAGTCCATCACCACCACCTCATCCCCGCTGCTCTGCACCCAACTCCGGCGGCCTCCTGCTGCACTCCGGCACCACCACCACCATGTCACCACCTGTGAGCACCCCTCTTCCCTCCTTCATACGTATATGTGTGTGTAGATGTATGTGTATACGCGTATGTGTGTATATGAGTATGTGCGTATATGTGTATGCGTATATGTGTATATGTGTATGTGCGTATACGCGTATGTGTATATATGAGTATGTGCGTATATGTGTATGCGTATATGTGTATATGTGTATATGTGTATGTGCGTATATGTGTATGTGTAAATGTATATGTGTATTTTCAATTAGTATATATATACATAGTGTATTCTCAAATTAGTATATATGTACATACATAGTGTATACTAGTACATGTATTAATATATTTTAGTACGTATATTAATACATATTTTTGGTATATATATATATACCTATATATATATGTATGTATTTTTGGTATAAAAATATATATATTTGGTATATAAATATATATATATATATATATATATATATAGTATATGTTTGATAAAACGTATTTTGACATATATGTTTTTAGGACATATAAATATAGTATGTTAAATCCTATTCAGTATATAGACATATATATATACGTATTGTATATCTCTTTCCATGATATATGTTTATATATATATACAAGTATTAGTTTTATTTAAATTATATATATACTTATATCTATTATTGTAATTAATGGATATTAATATATATGTTAGTTAATGATATGTATATTTATATATCTCTACTAGATGACCATAGTGTAAATACGGACACCCCGTAACTACACATGACCTATGACCCAGTGAACTATTAGCATTCTGCCACACGTACTCTGACGTATTGGCAAGCCCCGTACCATTTTGATCGTCTGTCTTGCCCAGCAATCACAGACGCGACGCCGTGCAACTTGACGCACACGGACCCTAGTTGACCAATGCCATACCTGGCATAGCCCCTGAGTTTAATGCATTTGTGTTGTGTTAGTGTAGCATATGATGCAAATGTTGTATTGTTTTATTATATATTTATAGGACTGTTGGATCCTCCAGACGATACTCTGGGAAAGGACATTGGTTTTACCAGCTTAGGACCCAAGGCGAGTACATTCTCTGATTAGCTTCTTATTTATGATATCCCCTATGTTCATTGTATCTAGTGTAAATATCCATATTCTTGACACGCTGGTTACACGGATTGGTGTATATGAATCTCGCCATGAGATGTTATTCCTTGTTCATAGTGTAGCTTGTACAAGTCTTGTTTCATTGTTATCTTGTACATGTACAGACACTGATTTTCGGGGAGACTTGCTACCTTCCTAGGGAATCCCATGCCATAGCGTACCATGGTTGGATCTACTATACCAGTCGGGGGAGGGGAGTATTTTAGTGTAGATATGTGATCATATCCAACTCTACATGCATCATAGCTCACCCCACATCTCACATCGGGTGCGGCCTGACCATTACATGCCTCATAGCTGTTATGTATGAATAGCCTGACCTCTACATGCCTCATAGCTAACCAAATGGTTAGCCTAACTTTACATGAATCATAGCTAATCATATGTAACCAGCCTAATCAAGTTCCCAAGCCGATCACATGTTAAAGCTAGTACTCACACACTTAGTCATAGTATTCTTGCTCATTGACATATTGTTTCCTTCCCGTATTTACTTATAGTATTTCCAGTATTTCCTTTATTGTACATGTACATGCATCTTGTATATTTCTATCTATTTAACTGCTACATAGTTTATATCATTGATATAGAACTGCTATTAGAAATGTACTTTGCTCCTTCCTGACTGGAAACATTTTTCCAGACTATGCCTTAGAGGACCGGTATCCGACATTTTATGGACCACAGGGTGAGTAGCTGCAGACTTGGACTTGGTAGTTCAGTTGTGATTCCGGGAGGTCTAGCCGGAATCACTAGTTATCTAGTAGTTTCTTCAGTAGTTTATTTGGTACCGGATTTGTCTCCGGCATACTTTGTTGAGACTTGGATTTATTGTTGAGTTAGATTATTTACCTTTAGACTTGTGTTGTATTTTATTTTATTTTTTTGATTTCTTATCGTGCTGTAGTTATGTGATTGAGAATGTTGTTCATTTATATTGTGTCATCCGTGCCTCCTTATGGAGATTGGATGCTCGTGTGAGATTGCTTAGATAGAATCATGACCTAGACAGCGTTCTACCGCCAATGCTGCGGCGTAGGCTGGACGTACCCGTGTACTCGTGCCCCAATTCCGGGTGCGGGTCGTGACAGAAAGTTATTACAACATCACTCGCAGAGGACTAGGATAAGAAGATGCTAGTATGCGTTATCACTCCAATAAGATAACAACTTATAGGGCCAGAGTTCCAAAATCATAATCTTCCAGCCATAGTTGACAAGACGGACATCGAGGATAATGTTTTCTCGATCCAACCTTCTATCAAAGACATCAAGGATAGTGTTTTCTCGATTCAACAGTGCATACAGGCTCGTAAAGCCTAACGAAGATATGCTAATCAGGGGCACAATTCTCTAGCAAATGCAGAATGTCCAGTGCCTATATTTTGTTTATCCCCAGCAAGTGTATAAGCACAGTATGCACTTCTCCTACACGAATCACCGTAAAAGCCATTATCTGTATCAGGAGTCATAGATACACAACAGATGATGGATCCTTAAAGCCTCCCCAGTAGAGCAGTTCTTAGGTCCACTTGCACACTCCCGTAGTGACCACTCAAACCAATCATGTTAGACAATAGCCATGTTCACATTTACCTCTGAGCTATCATCCTAACAATCTCCCCAGCAGAGCAACCCTCAGGTCTATCTACATTCCTAGGTAGACTACTCTCAGTAACCTGAGTTCTCTTGGGCATTAGTTCACGTCTATATTACCTCTGAACTACTGTCCTCACATCCTTCCCAATAGAGTTTGCCATATCCATCTTACCTCTGACCAAACTTCCCTATTTGACTATCGATCATCATGTCTATATTACCTCTAATATCGATCGTCATCTAAACTTACCATCCATACTTAACTCTAAGTATGCCAGCAGTATTAAGTCCATAAAATATATCACGTCTATATCACCTCTGATATGGTTTATTTTGAATCTATTACTTGCATTCAAGTGCGCAAGAAGTAATGGATCCACCAAAATTTCTCCAGCAGAGCAGTTCTCAGGTCCAGCAAAACGCTTTTGTTGAGACTATCCAAAACTTGATTCTTCAGTAAGTGCCTATGCACGGTATTTTTCCTTTTTATGCAAGGCATCCTAAAAGCTATTATCTGTATTCCGGAATCCTGACTACGCAACAGGTAATGGATCCTCAAAAGCTTTCCAGCGGAGCAGTCCTCAGGTCCATCTGTGCACTCACACATGGACCACAAAAAAAAACCCAGTCTCGTTAGATGCTAGTTCACGTCCATATTACCTCCGAGCTATCATCCAAATAATCTCCCCAACGAAGCAATCCTCAGGTCTTTCATCATTCTCGGGTGGACCACACTCAGCAAACTACTCCTCAGTGACTTTCTCAGACATTGGTTCACGTCCATATTACCTCTGAACTGATGTCCTAATATTTCTCTCCGGTTGAGTTTGCCATGTCCATATTACCTCTGAGCAAACCTTCCGAGTCTTGGCTATCGATCATTACATCCATATTACCTCTGATATCGGTTTTCATTCCCACTTATCACTCATACTCACCAAGGTACACCAGCGGTGTTAAGTTTACAAAAATTGCCACGTCCATATCATCTCTAGCCGGGCTTGTCTCAAACCTATTACTTGCACTAACATGCACAAAAAGTAATGGGTCCACACAAATTGCCACGTCCATATGACCTCTGGCACGGCTTGTCTCAAACCTATTACTTGCACTAACATGTGCAAAATAGTAATGGGTCCATAAAACCTATCACGTCCACATTACCTCTAACAGGGATTGTTTTCGAACTTATTACTTGCACCCTAGTGCGCAAAAAATAATAAGTCCACCAAAGATTTCCAGTAGGATGTCCTCAATGGAAGCAAACAGTTCATGCCCATATCACCTCTGAACTATGAGCTGTCCATGTTCTCCATCCAAAGAGAATAGCCACATCCATATTAGCTCTGGCTCGTTTCCTTTTTCCTTCCACTAAAAATACCGGAATCATGTCTAACCTCCCGGTACAACTATCGATAGGCTCACATCTACGTCACCTCTGAGCTATCATTCTCACCCCTCCCTAGTAGGGTTTGCCATGTCCTTTGCACTATGAGCAAACCTTCCAGGTTTGGCTATCGATCATCACGTCCATAGTACCTCTGATATCGATCGCCGTCTAAACTTATCACCTGTATTTAAATTTAAGTGCGCCAATGGTGTTAAGTCTACCAAACTTGCCACGTCCATATCACATCTGACAAGGCCTATTTTGAACTATTACTTGCACCCTAGTGCACAAAAAGTAATAGGTCCACCAAAGATATCCCAGCGGGATATCCTTAAAAGGCTACGGTATTGTACTACGTCTATATTACCTCTAGTACGATACCCAAAGCTAACACAAATAAATTACAAAAAAATAGGATAACTTTTATTTTTCTCCGCAAAGAGAGATTTAAAGCAAAACTATGTTCGAGGGATTGTCAAGATCCCAAAACACGAAGGCATAATGGGGACACCAAAAAAAGGCAAAAGGAGAACTACTGGTGCTATGAGTCGAAGCATAACTCTGTTATCCGCTCATGGAGATGAGCAATATGGCCATCTTGGCACCTCCAGGCCCGGCGCTCAACTTCTTGGGCCATAACCTCGGGATTCTAGTTGCAAGCGTATGACCCGTGTCTGTCCTCTAGCTGTTGCACCAGAACTTCAACGCCAACCGTGTTATGTGCTACTTAGCTGGCCTCAATTCAGATAGCCTCCTCTTCCTGCTGGGCCTCCCGTAGCCTATTCCCCATCGCATCAAGCTCGACTTGGAGTCGTCTAATTTGCTCGGTTAGGCCCTTTTGCCGGGATAGGCACTCTTCTCTGAGATTGCCCAGCCGGTCATGCCTCTCCTGCAAGATTCGGAGATCACGCTACAAGCACTCCATAGACGAAGCAAAGAAGGCCTTCTCCATCTCCACCATCTTTGAGAACTCGTTATATTTATGGGAGATCAGCATTCATGTCCGCATGCTAATACTGCCGTAGCTCCGTTAGGCATTTCTCCACCAACCTCAGTTTATAACCCAGAAAGTCGGCCATCTGCTCAAAACCAGGGATACCCCTCAAAGAGTGGACCTCGCCCTCAGCAAAGTGACTTTCCCTCATGAAAGATTTATTGCGCTCCAATACGCCCTCGATCCCCTGCTTCAAGAACATGTGGAAGCTCCGGATGAAAATCGTGACGGTCTCATCAATCACTTCCAATGTAGCAAGAGTCAAAGGCGGCAGGATTGAAGAAGAGGCCGGTGTCACAACCCGCACCCAGAAAATCGGGCATGAGTCATGGGTACGTCCAGCCTACGCCACAGAATTGGCGGTAGAACGCTGTCTAGGTCATAACTATCTATATCTCACAATAACCTGTCAAGATAACCTCTCCGAAAGGAGGACAACATTATAATATATACATAAACTCAATCACAATAACCAGGGGAAGAGTAAAAGCACGATAAGATATCAACAAAAAAAACAAAGAACCAAAGAGAGCAAGTACAATATCCAAAATATACACTCCAAGTCTAAGAGTCTACAATATCTCACAGCAGTAGCAAAATAAATAATACAGTCATCCAAAACCAACTGGGAACAAACCCAGTAAAACCCACCTAGCTATATTAGGGCGCTAGCGGCGTCTCCTCAGTTGGGATGGGCTCCTCCTCTATCTCAGGGTCGCAACAATCGTCGATACCTGGCCCGTAGTAAGTCGGGCAAAAGTCCTCAGGATCCTCTGGAAAAATATATCCAGTCAGGATTAGAGCGAAGTACATAACTCTGAAAGCAACTCCAAATACATGGTAAGGTGTATATGACTAGTAATAAAAAAGAATACAAGATGCACAGGAAAGTAAATACATGGTAGAACTGATAAAGTAACTATAATGTAAAACTGGGGAACAATACAAGTAGTAGAGAAGTAACTGCATGTGAGAAAATAGGAATACTAGCTAAGTGCCTTGAGCACAAGTTCGTTATGTGATCGGCTTGGGTTGCACATGATTTATTCTACAATAACTCTGTTTTGCGTGAGTTGCATAACTGACATACAAATGAATACTGTTTGGATTTGATCACATAACCAACTTCTACTCCCCTTCCCCATTAATACTCTTGGATCCAACCACGACACGCTACGTACATGATAAATAACTCGCGCACATGAAAATGAGAGCACACGAAGCACATGAGAATCAATACTCGAAGTACATGATGAAATACACGTGATAGAGTACCCACTGAATACGGTAAGGGGGATAACATCTCATGACGGGATCCAACTAGTACCAGCTTGTGAAACAATGTGTCAGAATCTAGTATTAACAGTTCTAGAACAGGTGATATATACGATATCATGAAATGGAAACAATCAGAGGTAGGTACTCGCCTAACGTCCTGAGCAACTGGTGAGGATCGAGATCCGGACTGGCGTCGCAAAGACCTATTGCGAAAAGCAAGGTTAAATAGGATTCTAAAGAGTTAAACAGATATAAAATAACTAAAAACAAGCTTCTAGGGTTGTTCTAGGTCAAACAGGTCAAACTAGTGAAATCTGGGTCAAAAGTCATCCCGGGGTACAAAAAGTCAATTATAGGCCGAAACTAGGTCAAAGGTTGACTTTGGCAGTCAACCGGGGCATTTATTGTCAACTCTAGGTCAAACTAGCGTGCCCCTAATATTCTAGGTCAAAACTAGCTCATTAAGCTAGTAAACCCTCAAACTCGCCTCTTTGAGATACCGGGATACCCTCGGTATCCGATATATCAACCTACGCTATCCACCATGCCTATACCCTCTAATATATATCCTAACACGTATATATATATATATATATATATATATATATATATATATATATATATATATATATATATATATATATAAAAGCATCACTTATCCCATACACGGACAAAAATCCAATACCTCGCCCCGATACCCAATACCTTGAGTATCTCAAGGTATTGAGATATCTCAAGCCTTACCCCTCTCTAACTCTAACTAACTAGATAACTATATATATATATACTTATATATACTACTATATATATATATATATATATATATATATATATATATATATATATATATATATATATGCAATACCTCAATACCTCATCTCCGATACCTCAACTTACCTTCAATACCTCAAGGTATTGAATCCAATACCTTACCTCACCCTTCTCTCTTATCTCACTATCTAACCTATATATATACTTATCTATACTAGTATACATATATCTACATATATATAAATATATCTATATATATATATATATATATATATATATATATATAATATATCTAATTATATATATATATATATATATATATATATATATATATATATATATATATATATTTACTAATCCGTTACCTATTTACCTATTACCTATCTCAACCTATCTATCTAAAAACCTATACATCTATCTATACTAACTATATATATAACTATATATACACTTACAAATCTCTCTCCCTCTTTCTCATCTCATTGCTATTGGGGGGGTGTTATTGTGTTGTTGCTGTTGCTGCTGCTACCTTCTGCTATCTGCTGCTGCTGCTACCTGCTGCTGTTGCTCATGCTGCTACCTGTACCTACTGCTGCTGCTGCTACCTACTGCTGCTGCTTCTACTACTTCATGCTCCCTCTCCCTCTCCCTCTCCCTATCTCTCTATTTTTCTCACTCTCTCTCAACTCACTCTCTCTCGATCTCTCTCAACTTACTCTCCCTTCCTCTCTTCCCTTCTTCCAATCTCACTCACTCACTCACTCACTCACTCCTATCCTCAACACTCACACACACTACACACATACATATATATATAAAAGCACACACACTATACATATATATATATATATATATATATATATATATATATATATATATATATATATATATATATATATATATATATATGTATCAACCCATACACACACTATCTATATATAAACCCTCACACTCTCATACATACACTCACACACACTCAAATCTCCATATATACATATATATACACTTATATATATATATATATATATATATATATATATATATATATATATATATATATATATATATATATATATATATATATTCACACATACATATATATATATATATATATATATATATATATATATATATATATATATATATTCACACATACATATAAATACCTATATATATATATATATATATATATATATATATATATATATATATATATATATACACCTACACCTATACATATATATATCTATATAGGCACACACTTACACACAAACACACACACAACCACACCTATACACACTCAAACACACTCACCCCCAAACACACCAATGCACACATACTCACCCATATACATATAAATACATATATATATATACAAATATCAACTTAAAAACCCTAATACACACTCCACAAGTCTAAACCAACCCGCGCACAAGCCCGAAACCTAGAAACCAAGTTAAAATGGCCAAATGGTCATTTTGACGAACACTTGGAGTGCTGCTCGCGATACCTCACGAAACGTACGCCAAACCTAATCGAAATTGACCCAAAATTTACCCACGAGTTCTAATCGATGTCTAGAACCTCACAAAAATAATAAATCTCCGATTCTAGGACCGTGGCAAAATTCCACATGCACGTGGAACCCATGGAGAAGGAAAACCCCCAAATCGCCCAAAACGCCCAAAACTCCGCAATACGACCTCGCGTGTCCGAACGGGGACACGAACCTACCCTTAAGACACCCAAGCACGTTTACCTAGGTCCGTCTAACCTAGGACAAAACCTAAAATGGGCCAATCTTAGATTTTACCCAAAATTAACACAAAACCCTAGGTCAAAGTCTCCAAACCTATCCAAACAAGTTCTAACTTCCTCCCATGGGTAGCCCTAAGGTCTAGGAAGGTTCTAAACTACTAATTACACTATATTAGAGTAATCTCAAAGGGAAAAATTAGGGTTTAGCTCTTGAGAGTTGGAATCCCAAGGCCAAAGTCCTCAAAAATTCTGAAAAGCTCCAAACTAGCTTCCAAGCTCTCAAATCCAAGATCTACTCCCAAAGTAACTCCTACACAACTAGGTTAGAGGAAAATGAAAGGTTAGGGTTAGTTATGGATAAAGATTGGAGGTGGAAAGAGAAATGGGGAAGGAAACTGACTTAAAATTGGTTGGAGGAGTAAAGGAATGAGAAATGAAGAAAGAGAGTGGGAAGAAAGAAGTGAATGAATGGAATGAAGGGGGAAGAGGGGGCCGGCCATGTCATGGAGAGTAGGGTGAGGGTTATATATAGGTACAAAGTCTAAAATACCCCTCCTACAAGTCATGCTAATTAGGGTTTGGGTTTGGGGTTCCAAATGCATTCTAACTAAACCCTAATCACTCCAACTAACTAATTAGAATATAAATAACTACTCTAAACCAATAAATAAGTCTGACAAGGGTATTGGTTGGGTCTGACAAGGGTCCACTAGGGTCTGACATGGGTCCAGACTAGCCAAAATCCTAAAACAACTAATAAAAATAAATACATCCAACTAATTAAATATTAATACAAATATTTATGATCAATACACAATTTACCAAATTAAAATAAAAAGAAAATCCTATTTTTAGAATTGGGTAGTGACAGCCGGAGGTGCAGCAGGCGCCACAATGATGTTCGAAAATCTCAAAGGCAAAACAGTAGTAGAAGAGCAACCAGCGGTCCTGTTTGTGAGCCAATCTTTTATGGACGCGCGAAGGGCCTAGATACCCGGTAGTTGAGACGCGGATGTCAGAGTAGTACCGAGACTGGGAACAGAAGTAACGGGGAACCTCGCCGCATTGGCTCCCACCAGTATGCCATCCCTACATCGTATCGCAGCGGCTTCAGAAGGTGATCCAGCAACCTCAGTAATGGGAATGACCTCATCGCGACGGCTTACGACCCCAGTGTCCGAAGAGGCTTCAGCCACAGAGTCTCCAGCAACGATAATTGGAGGGTCAGCCGCCAAACCAGAAGGACCTATAACAATAGGAACCTCCTCCACCACAGGCTCAGTAGGGGACGATATGATGTTTCTCGCCTCTATAAGAGCGATGGATAGGTCCATATCTTTTCCTAACAAGATCGTTACCTCCTTCCTCTTATACACCTTCCTTAGAGGCTACGTCCATTATCTGCAAGGGAGAGGTAGCACCTACAGATCCAGAACAACCGGTGACTAGCTTCACCCTCAGAATAGAGAGTTGAAGCCAGAGAATATGATCTCCCATGAAGTGGCAAAATAGCATACCAGAGTCAGACGACATAGGTTATGGCTCGTCCAGTGTCGTCATAGCCTTCCTCATGGCATCTAGGTCATCTACAGATATGTGCTCCAAAGGGATATAAGGCTGCTCTGCCAAAGCCGCATCCAAGCCCCGAGCTCCAAAAGTTTCAGGTGCTTGTTCTGAGGCACCCACATCGGACTCCAGAGGGGTTTTCTCTTTCCGTTCGGCATAAGATATTACTGAAGCAGCTGCCCGCATGGGACGACCCCTTTTCTCATGTGTTTATAAATTTTTAAACAGACCAGAAGATATATATTTATAAAGAGGACTAGGAAGAATCAAACTAAGAGAATTTATGGATACCGCCAGAACATCTAAATTGGGCCCTTCTTTAGGAACTATTAGTGCTAGGGGTCCGACCTCTCCATATGCAGTCCCCTTCGCAAGGGGTTACTCTTCGCCACGGGTCCCGTCTTTGGAAAAACATCAGTCCTCGCCTTCTTGGAATAGCGAGCATGATGTGTCTCGGCCTTCGACTTTATCTTAACATGCAGAGGATTGTCAGAAGGAGATGTCATCTCCCCTTCACCGATTGACGTGTGCAACTCCACAAGAAGGGGCCTAGCAACCCCCTTACCCTTCTTAGTCATTATGCAGCCCTTTGCCTTGATATAACTCTTCTTCGAGTCAAAGTTAGGTGACAGGGCATTGGTCGTACAATAATACTTAGCCGCCATTATAGAAGCATGAAAAATCATGCAAGCTGCATAAAGGTCATGCTCCCTCAACAGAACAACCAAGCCACAGAAGAGCCATATGCGGCCTGAACAATCAAGCCGCAGAAAAGCCACATATGGCCTCAACAATCAAGTCGCAGAGAAGCCATATGCAGCCTAATCTTTTGAGGAAAAGACCCTTGAAGTCGTCAAAGGACGAGATACAGTTGTCTTGTAGGCTGTAAAACCAGTCGAATGCGACCCCAAAAAATGTCCCTACAAAGAGCTTGGTGAGGCGTATGTCACTACGAGGTAGGTACCCTTGCAGTCTCGAAATAGCTCATATATTGACGGGGGAAAGTCTTTCCATCAAATGGGTTCAGGTTGAAGGGCTTCTACTTTGGCGGGTACGGTATATCCCTCTACTCATGGGGGTACGGTTGTCGTATACTGAGCTCATGCAGTGAGTCCCGGCTGCCCATAGAATCTAGGAGAGCCGGAAATTTTTCTCATTGTTTCTTTGGCTTCGTGACCCACGGAAGGGGCAGATGAACCAAGCAGAGGGTGATTTTCAACTATGGACGGAGTGGTTGCGTCGGAGTCCGCGTTGGTCCCAGGGTCCAAGCTTGCTTGTCCAGAATCCCTCGCTAGTTGGGAGGCTACAGTTGCCTTGATGTCTAGAACTGTTTAGGTTAAGGCTTCCATAGATTCGCTCATGGTCTGCATCACAGCCTCAAGGACCTTGAGGCGCTGCCGATTACTAGGGCCTTCATGCTCGTCCCCCATCATATATGTCTTTCTTGTATGAGGAGAGATGGAAGGGACAGTAGACGTAGCACTTTCTGCTACGGACTCTTACAACGAATAGTCATCAGGGAAGGTTGGCAGTGTCGCATCCTATTCAGAATCAGAGGGAGTACTACCCCCAGCGTTGGAGGTGGCATCTCCTCTCCGAGGGTGGCTACCCTGAGGGACCTTAGCATCCGTTCCTTGGGAATCCTTATTTCCTCGGAATGCCAGATTATCGTATAGGTCTGGGGGATTACTACCCCAGCTTGTATAACCCCCTAGAAGATGATAGCTTCTTCTTCAAGCATGTGTCCTAGAAAACTCCTTTCGCAGGTCCCGCTGCTGGTCCTCTTGGTAATCGCCTTCTCAATGCGCTGGTTGAGATTGACGGACTGGAGGTGCTGGATATTTTCCCTCCTAAGGTGGAAGGGCCTTTTTGAAAAGAATAACATGAGGCGAATGGTATCTCATCCTCCTTGGGTGCTTGAACATGATCCTTGGATTATTGTCGGATAGGTGCCATCGGGTACAGTCGTTCGAATGTCGACTGCCTGCTTGTAGGTACTGCCACTTTGTTACAGCAGAAGTTGATGATGATTTTGGCACAGTAATATCCTAGGGAGGACACTTCATATGCCGTAGCTTCCTCCCTCGCCATGCGGTTGTGATTGATCACATTACGCAAGTCAGGCGATGGCTGACTCACCTTTACATCCTTTTCGTAAGCACGGGTAGACCGAGCGCATGGGTGCGTGGGTGTTATTTTTGCTCCCTGATCTAGGGTTCATACAAGAAATTTTTCTAGATCGTCAGTGAAAGACTTTGGAGACTGACCTTGTCCATTTATCGCTGAGGGCTGGACGCACGGGTCGGTCTTATACAACTTTCCATCAGGGGCCCGGATAACAGTTAGCGGTGCCCTCTGACGGTCAGCCGAATGGATAGTTGTTTGAGCATGACGAGCTCGTACTGCCCCAGACTTCTTTGACTTGGCACCCGTAGGTGCATAGTACAAAGAGTCCAAGTTTATGTTTTCACCATTCTCAGCATGGCGCATAAGGTCAGCATTGTATGAGATTCAGTCAAAAATAAAGGTTTGGCTGCTGCCAGAGTCGCATGCGGCCATCTGCCTGCGGCCGCCAACCGATGCCGCATAGTGAGTCTTATGCGACCTCCTCCTTGGCCGCATAGAGCTTGCATCAGCGCTCGAACATCTGGCATCGTAGTTTTTTCCTCTGCCAGAGTTTGGGACTGAGCGTTTTCTACGTCAGGCAAGGATGCCGCAAGGACAGACTGAGGGGAATCCTGGCGAGCGCCTTCAGCAATAGGAAGAGAGGCAAGGAGTGTAAGCTTCACAGTTGGGTGAGGTACGGTGGCCTTTGCTACCCACGTCCTGCGGGTCTTCAAGTGGTGAGCACCCTTCTAGTTAGAAGAGGCATATGGAGAACGCCTGCTCCGCAGTTGGGTGAGGTACGGTGGCCTTTGCTACCTGCGTTCTGCGGGCCTTCTTGGGCTTTACTTTTCTCGGAGAAGGACTCGCGCTGTCCCCGGAGGGAAAGTCCTCGAAAGCATGCTGATCAAAGCGGACCACCAGCATCCTTTGAGTGGATTGGAGCTTGGCTGCGTCAGATCGTGCCACTACTTTCTCATCAGAGGAGAAAGAGGTCCCCAGCAGAGTTGTCATTTTGTTCTCCATTAAATTCGAAAGTTCTAAAAAGAGCTTGATTTAATCAAAAAATGATAGAAAGTACAAAGAGGTCCTAGACGGACAATCTAAGTACAATATTTTTTGATTTTGGGGTATGACGATGGACAAGGAGTGCTATGTCATCTCCTTTACTCCGTGGACGATCTGATGTAGGGTAAGGAAGCTTGCGATCACTCTTTTCTCCTCTCGGTGTGCTCTCTCTCTGTATTGGTCGGGGATGGTATGCTTTCTCCCTAAAGCAAAAGAAAAAAATCCAGCTTTTAGAACGTTCAAGTTGCTCCTATTTATAGCCATCGTGTTGATGGGCTATGGGTACCGTATATGCCTCTGTTTGGTGGCTGTATAAGGCCCCTTTAACAGAATATAGTTGCAACTGTTGCCATATGCCATGGGCTGATTGCCACATGGTCTTGCTTGAGATATGCTGTTGAAGAGATCTTGGGGTTATTTTCAACACGTTGTGTGCGTGACTTGGTCAGCTGGACACATGGTCAGGACCAACTGTGCGAAGATCTCTGCAGTTGTAATGGAAAGATCTTGTAAGTTGTAAGCTGCATAGCAACTTGGCCGCATATTGTCGCGATCATATACGGGCTCTCGTTTGGCCTTTGGTCGTCTGGACGCTCTGGCCGCATATTGGCGAGGCCGCATGCAAACTCTTATCTGGCCTTGGTTGATGGACACTTTGGTCGCATGTTGGCGAGGCCGCATGGCGTTGTTGTCACATGCAAACTCTCGTCTGGCCTTGGTCGATGGACACTTTGGCCGCATGTTGGCGAGGCCGCATGACATTGTTACAGCATAAAAACTATCGTCTGGCCTTGGTCGATGGATACTTTGGTCGCATGTTGGCGAGGCCGCATGGCGTTGTGGCCGCATGCAAACACTCGTATGGACTTTGGTTGATGGACACTTTGGCCGCATGGCGTTGTGGCCGCATGGGGCGTAGCCCCATATGAGGAGACATGTGGCATGCTACGTTTGTCGAAGAAATTAATGCACTGATGTAAATTGTTGTCTTTTTTGAGCCGTCGTATTCACGAGTCTCGAAATGTCTCAAAGTGATGAGTGATGTGTCAGAGCTTCTGACAGACATTAAACTCTGTGTCAGAGGTATTTTATGTAGCCTCCATGCTCTGTGGTCATTCAGGCCGCATATAGTATACTATGCGGCTTCTCTGTGACTTGGTTTGATCAGGCCGTATATGGCTCTATGTGACTAGGTTGATCAGGCGGCATATGGCTTCTCTTCGACTTGATTGTTCAGGCCACATGTGGCTTTTTTGCCGTTCTCTAGTGGGCTTGTTCCAAATCTATTACTTGCACTAACGTGCACAAAAAATAATAGGTCCACAAAAACTGCCACGTCCTTATCACCTCTGGCAGAGCTTGTCTCAAACCTATTACTTGCACTAACATGTGCAAAAAGTAATGGGTCCAAAAAACCTATCACGTCCATATTACCTTTGATAGGAATTATCATTGAATTTATTATTTGCACTCAATGTGCACAACAAATAATAAGTCCACCAAAAGTTCCCTAGTTGGATTTCCTCAATAGAAGCAAACAATCACGTCTAAACTACATCTGGCATGCTTCTTTCTCTTTCTACAAAAATACCAGGATCGTACATAACCTCTCGGTATGGCAATCGATCAGCTCACGTCTACGTCACCTCTGAGCTATCGTCCCCACATCATCCCCTGAGAGTGTGCCATGTCCAAGTGACCTCTGAGCAAACCTTACCCTACGACTACCACCAGTCGTCATCTCAACTTATCACCTGCTCTTAAATTTTAGTGCGCCAACGGTATTAAGTCCACCAAACTTGCCACATCCATATCACCTCTGGCAAGGCTTGTTTCGAACTTATTATTTGCACCCTAGTGCACAAAAAGTAATAGGTCCACCAAAGATCCCTTAGCGTGATATCCTTAAAAGTCTACGGTATTATACTACATCCATATTACCTCTAGTACAATACCCAAAAGTCAACAACATACAAATTTCTAAAAAATGAGAGACTTTATTAATTAATATTTAAGATCATGAGTACATATGATAGAAATCCATTACATTCAAGGGTTTTTCATTAGTATTCAAGGTTATGAGTACATATGATGGAAACATATTTTAAAGGGTTTCCATGAAGTCTCGCTGATAAAAATATTTTTCATGAGAAGCACCCATTTGTGTTGTCGTTGCTTCTGACACAAGTTGAGCCCGTAGCAGAACTCAATGCTTTCTGGATCATTCCTCCACAGTGCAAACCTCAGTATATGGAAAAGAATCTATACCGATGGATAGCAAGGGAGGACCAGGAGCAGGTGCTTTATAATCATGTTGGAAGACCAATGACATGAATGGAAATTAATCCAAATTATGTCATCGACCCCGCAGTCTCCCAGCCGATAGCAAACCGCATAAAAGGGAGAAACGCAGCTAGCACGCTGCATGAAAAAGGATAGCTCAGTACACGATACAGGATGTTCATCCTCGTCTTTTGGATTAGTTCTTGGCAAACTGTCCTCGTCTCCTGGATCAGTTCTTGGCAAACCGTCACATAAAGTTGGTCTTTACCCCAAACAACGGGTCTTATAATATACTTTCATACTCCATCATAAGACGAACGAGGGGGAACAAAACCTGTACAAGGAAAATATATGACATCAGCATACAAAGACAAAGTTGACGTCTATGCGGCAGAGCCTTGTCGGCACATGAGGTGTCTTCCATGCGACAGAGCTATGGTGGTCGCGTGTCCGGATTGAACTTCCATCCATGCGATAGAGTCATGGTTGTCACATGTCCAGGTCGAGCCTTTATCTATGCGGCAGGATCTTAGTTGTCGCAATATGGTTGCACATCCATGCGATAGACTAATGAAGAAAGCTTGTGCATGTTCGTGATGATCTCTCAATCATGCGGCAAGGCTGTGTAAAAAGTCTGTGCGTGTTCTAGACGATTTATCGTCCATGCAGCAGGACTGTGCATGGGTGTCTATGTGTCCATGAAAGCCCGACACGAAGAACATGGTGCTCCCAGACCTCTGAGTAAAGTACCAGAATCAGGGGCCAAGGATGAAGACCGCCCCTGACAAATTTCTTAGAAAGGAGAGCCGCAGTTGTTAGCATCCTTCACAAAGAAGAGGAAACGAAGCAAAGAAATAAAGCTCACTCTCTCTCTCTTCTCCTAGCCGCCTATTAATAGGCTTCAAAAGCCGTGGGAAGAGATCGAGACAGTGAACCAAAGAAATTATGAGAATGAATCTGACGCCTCGATTTACAAGATTCACTTTAAATCTCCTTGGAAACCGACGTCTCGAGCACCGTGTCAGAAAATGGCACAGAATCCCAAAAGATCCGCACAAAGATCAAAGCAAATCTCCTAATTTAATGATCGGATAGCCTATCAGAGACAACTATGTGGCAACAAGACTATGAGGCATGCCCTTCATATTCGGGGCTCTCCCGGGGTCGCCGGCGGTGCTATAGCAGCGTCCAGAACGGCAACGACAGCATCTACAGCAGCAGTAGGCACAGCAACAAAAATAGCTGCTGTGGCAGCGGCTCGGCCGTGGGGGGGCCAGGACGACGGCGGCTCACGGTGGCGCAGGGCCAAGACGGCGGCGGCCAGTGGCGGCACAGCAGTAGCAGCAGCTTTAACAGCAGCAATAGCGGTTGAAGCAGCAGCAACGACGGCAGCTCACCGCAGGGCGGAGGCGGTTTGCTGGTGGTCGTGGTCATAGTTGGCGGAGATGGTGGTGGTGGTGATGACGACAGTGGCAGTGGTAGTCGTCGAGGTGAGGGCAGCGGTGGTGATGGTGGTTGACGGTAGTGATGGTGAAGGTGGTGGTCGGAGGTGAGGGCAGTGGTGGCTATGGTTGTTGACGGTGGTGATGGCGAGGGTGGTGGTCGGAGGTGAGGGTAGCGGTGGTGATGGTTGCTGACGGTGATGATAGCGAGGGGTGGCGGTCGGAGGTTAGGGCAGCGGTGGTGATGGTTGATGATGGTGGTTTCATGTTGAAGGAGAGAAGGAGAGGGTGTTGTTCTAAATTAGGAGAGAGGGAGAGGGTGTTGCCTAGGGATTAGGGCCGGCAAGGTTCCTAATGAGGGGGGGTTTCCTGAAGGAATGGGTGGAGGTGATATAATAAAGTTTGAATGAAGGGTTAGAATTTAAAGTAGGCATATTTGATGTTGCATAGTACCATACAAAGAGAGAGGGAGAGTCTATGTGACCGGTCAAGCCTCAAGAATTGGGTCTTCTTCATTTGTTCCAACCAATAGGAGGTGGACACATGGCTAGCTATTTGCACAAAAGTCCCCAATAGTTTAGGACTTGCACAAAGAGGGAAAAGTGGATTGAATGTATAAAAATGCCATGTTGGGTGTGTTATAGTGGGAGAAATTGGTATGTGGTATTTTGTATGAGCCATGAGGGTGTGGGTTTGGGTTGGTGTTGGGTCTAGTTTTGGGTTAGGTTGAGTCATTGCACCAATTTAGTTAAAATAAGTGTCAAGGGTGTTATTTAATTAATTGGAAGTACATAAGATTTAAATTGGGTGGGACACAAGTATCATGGATGTAGTAGACTCAAAATAAATTATTGTCATATATTGGGTTGCAAGAAACGGGTCGAGGTTGTGTCTCCAATTTCGATTGGAACGGGCAGGAATGCAAAGTTGGATTTAAAATTAGAAAATATGCATGAATATTGTAAAATTAAAATGAAGCACAAAAGAGTGCATATACGAGTGACATAAAGGTCAGGATTGAAGATGGGCTTGTCTAGATCAAGGATGTAAAATTTGTTGGAAAGCAAATGCTAGTGCATTGCTCTAGATATTTAAACAACGATAATGTGCAACGATCAAATCAAAAATCAAATAGGTGATTTAAATAGCTCCAATAATTATTTCAGAATAATTCTAAATAAATCTATAAACCTAGATTTTGGGTCAGAGGGTTTACAATCTATCGACCTTAGAAAATTTTGTCCTCGAAATTAAAAATTCATCTCCCCAACAAACTCCACGTATCTCTAAATATATAAACACAACTTGGTACTTAGTCCTACTCTAATCTCTTTACCTTAAACTGCCACATACGTACAGTCTAATCATCTAAGGCATTTGTTTCTCAAAATATCTTCTCACCATCATGAATTGTCTTGTCATTGTTATCATGCTAATCATCATCCAGAAAATTACTATATATAATCCTAGGTTACTCAAGGATGTTGCGACACATTCTGTAACACCCCGTTCCGTTCTAGCGGACTGCCGACTCAAACGGCAAAAGTGCAACTGTCCCGACCCGCTTTGCCTCGAACGAGAAGCAAAGGATATCCCGACTTGTCCCTACAAGATTGCAACTTAGGCTTTCAGAGGCTCGCTTGACGTATCGCTCTACCGAGGCGAATCATCGCTAAGGTGGGTGGCTACGGTGAACTTGTCTTTGCTTAGCCAGCACACATAAAATCGGGAATGTTCATGCTAGTCGCTAGATGATTCACCCCCTGCATGCTAATAAAAATCCAACGCACCTAGCTAAGGGAATAATCCCAACTTGTATTGCTTATGCTAGAACATGAAAATTGAAATACTGCTTATATTCAGACCCTCGCATGCTAAGTCCCTAACGGCTTCATCTCTCGGCTTACCTTCGGGTCCGAGCAGAAACGTGTTTACTTTTGTTCCTTAGAAACGCATGCTTGTCTGCTTGAATGTTGCCTTGTTTTCATACAAACCCCGGGAGACTACTACGTAGTCGTTCCGTGCCTGAATAACCCTGCAAGTATCCGGGACCGTTAGGTCGCCAAGGCAGTTTCCGATCCAGGGGACTGCATCATGCCAAGTAAAAGAATCATGCTACTGTGGCAAAGACTCATTCAGGTATTTGGATCTCTCTGCAAGTCTCCCTCGAACGGGCTTACAGCAGCCCAGGAGACTGTGCATATCCAATGGCTAAATGAATCATGCAATACTGCTTGTCGTGTGCTCGTGTTGCCTCAACTGCATGAAGTGTGAATTAATAATCGTGTTCGATCATGGATAACTTGTGCACAAGGATATAAGTTCTGCGGACGGTGCTGGGACACTGGCACCGATCTGATCCGGGCAGACTTCGTGTTTATAGTCAATCGTGTTCGGACTGGATAACTTGCAACGCATCGTGTTTTATGAGCTCCTCGTGTTTTCTCGTTGCATGTTATTCATGTTCTTGACTAGTCCATTATGGCATCAAGCCAGTGATCCTCGTGTGTATATGCTTGCAATGCCCCATGTGTTTATCGTGTGAATATGGCTTGCAATGCATCGTGTGTGCTTAAACCTGTTGCATGCTTGCTTGTAAAAATGATAGATAGACAAGTCATCCTCGCTTAGCGGCTATCCGCGTGCGAGTCATTGCATCGAACAACTGAACACCTGAACGATCTTGAAATAACTGTACTCGTGTTTGCATATGCTATGCCTCTTGAATGCTTATACATGCCCGTGCTTGAATATTCAATGTTTGCCTTGGACAGGGAAGGTGAAATGGTAAGTTGGTAAGTCTCGCCGTGTTTCCTCTAATATCGCACGGCGCACTGCCACACAAAGTTAGGCTATCCAATGTTTGCATGAAACTGATCCTAAGGCAACTAGAAACACAACTTAATAGTTGTGCACGGAACCTGTATTACGTGTTTGGATTTGTCGAGCGGGCGAGTAGCTTCCCCACCAGTGCATTCAATGTACTGATAATCCACCAGTTTGTCTGCAGGGTGCGGGAGAACCTCGTTCAGTGCGGATGCCTCCTTCGTGCGTGCTAAGGTGTGAAGATCACTCCGAAGCAACGGTGTGTCCGGAACTGAAGCACATATAGAAGACATAATGTTGTGAACATCGCCTGAACATCGCCTGAGCAAACATCCACAATTGTAGCCACTTGGCACGCTTTTACTGTTTCAGAGAGAGAGGCTTGAGCGACTTGTAATCTCAGCTATACGCCGCCTGTAACACATGTTTATATCAATAAAGAGTTGCTTTACTTCAAACTTGTGTTTCAATGCTTCCGCTATATTGTCAACTCAGTGAACCTGTTACCGATCGCCTATGCGTTCATGACTCCGCTGCACTCGGACAATCTGTGCGACTCTGTGGCTTAGAACTCTTACCGCCAGCCAATGATTCATGGCCTTGCACGGGCGTGGATCACGCTCGTGCGGTATCACGCCCGGATGGGTCGAAGCGATCGTCCCGCGGGAGCGCTAGCGAGGGTGATTCCCGCCTAGCGGGGACGGTCGATTAGCCTGCGGGAGATCGGGGCGTGACATAGTGGTATCAGAGCCTGGCTTCTACGCCTTTGGACTTCGATTCGATATCTCTGTTTCGAAAGCTCGTTCGTGGGTTATGTGCACGCTCTCTCTCAATGCCTCGATGGGATGTTCCAACAATAAGTCTATATACTTTCAAAATACGTTTTGAATGATATGATATGCTTGCTTGTATGTTGTTGTGCTGCGAGTGGCCTTTGTGCCAACCTGTGCGAACCCTTGAGAGTATCGCTAGTAGCTTGTCCGATTTCACTAACTCTAAGTTTGGTTGAATGCATCTATTCGAGGGACGCCTTGAACTAGTGCACCATCCAAGACTTAAGGAACAAGTGAAACTCGAGTGCTAAGACTTTGCTATCACTGAGCTGGTTGACGTGCTCACGCTAGAAATGCATTTCGAAAGTGCGCACGATCCAGTCTAAGCGATATGCTGAGCTCGATGCTTGTGCAAGTGAATATCCAAATGAAACAAGTACAACGACTTGTATAGGTTTGCCTCAGCCCCGTACCGTTAAATCAAAATCGATTAAAACGTACTGCTTGTCCTTAGTAAGTCTCGAGGACGAGACTTTTTCTAAGTTGGGTAGGATGTAACACCCCGTTCCGTTCTAGCGGACTGCCGACTCAAACGGCAAAAGTGCAACTGTTCCGACCCGCTTTGCCTCGAACGAGAAGCAAAGGATATCCCGACTTGTCCCTACAAGATTGCAACTTAGGCTTTCAGAGGCTCGCTTGACGTATCGCTCTACCGAGGCGAATCATCGCTAAGGTGGGTGGCTACGGTGAACTTGTCTTTGCTTAGCCAGCACACATAAAATCGGGAATGTTCATGCTAGTCGCTAGGTGATTCACCCCCTGCATGCTAATAAAAATCCAACGCACCTAGCTAAGGGAATAATCCCAACTTGTATTGCTTATGCTAGAACATGGAAATTGAAATACTGCTTATATTCAGACCCTCGCATGCTAAGTCCCTAACGGCTTCATCTCTCGGCTTACCTTCGGGTCCGAGCAGAAACGTGTTTACTTTTGTTCCTTAGAAACGCATGCTTGTCTGCTTGAATGTTGCCTTGTTTTCATACAAACCCCGAGAGACTACTACGTAGTCGTTCCGTGCCTGAATAACCCTGCAAGTATCCGGGACCGTTAGGTCGCCAAGGCAGTTCCCGATCCAGGGGACTGCATCATGCCAAGTAAAAGAATCATGCTACTGTGGCAAAGACTCATTCAGGTATTTGGATCTCTCTGCAAGTCTCCCTCGAACGGGCTTACAGCAGCCCAGGAGACTGTACATATCCAATGGCTAAATGAATCATGCAATACTGCTTGTCGTGTGCTCGTGTTGCCTCAACTGCATGAAGTGTGAATTAATAATCGTGTTCGATCATGGACAACTTGTGCACAAGGATATAAGTTCTGCGGACGGTGCTGGGGCACTGGCACCGATCCGATCCGGGCAGACTTCGTGTTTATTGTCAATCGTTTTCGGACTGGATAACTTGCAACGCATCGTGTTTTATGAGCTCCTCGTGTTTTCTCGTTGCATGTTATTCATGTTCTTGACTAGTCCATTATGGCATCAAGCCAGTGATCCTCGTGTGTATATGCTTGCAATGCCCCGTGTGTTTATCGTGTGAATATGGCTTACAATGCATCGTGTGTGCTTAAACCTGTTGCATGCTTGCTTGTAAAAATGATAGATAGACAAGTCATCCTCGCTTAGCGGCTTTCCGCGTGCGAGTCATTGCATCGAACAACTGAACACCTGAACGATCTTGAAATAACTGTACTCGTATTTGCATATGCTATCCCTCTTGAATGCCCGTGCTTGAATATTCAATGTTTGCCTTGGACAGGGAAGGTGAAATGGTAAGTTGGTAAGTCTCGCCGTGTTTCCTCTAATATCGCACGGCGCACTGCCACACAAAGTTAGGCTATCCAATGTTTGCATGAAACTGATCCTAAGGCAACTAGAAACACAACTTAATAGTTGTGCACGGAACCTGTATTACGTGTTTGGATTTGTCGAGCGGGCGAGTAGCTTCCCCACCAGTGCATTCAATGTACTGATAATCCACCAGTTTGTCTGCAGGGTGCGGGAGAACCTCGTTCAGTGCGGATGCCTCCTTCGTGCGTGCTAAGGTGTGAAGATCACTCCGAAGCAACGGTGCGTCCGGAACTGAAGCACATATAGAAGACATAATGTTGTGAACATCGCCTGAACATCGCCTGAGCAAACATCCACAATTGTAGCCACTTGGCACGCTTTTACTGTTTCAGAGAGAGAGGCTTGAGCGACTTGTAATCTCGGCTATACGCCGCCTGTAATACATGTTTATATCAATAAAGAGTTGCTTTACTTCAAACTTGTGTTTCAATGCTTCCGCTATATTGTCAACTCAGTGAACCTGTTACCGATCGCCTATGCGTTCATGACTCCGCTGCACTCGGACAATCTGTGCGACTCTGTGGCTTAGAACTCTTACCGCCAGCCAATGATTCATGGCCTTGCACGGGCGTGGATCACGCTCGTGCGGCATCACGCCCGGATGGGTTGAAGCGATCGTCCCGCGGGAGCGCTGGCGAGGGTGATTCCCGCCTAGCGGGGACGGCCGATTAGCCTGCGGGAGATCGGGGCGTGACACATTCTAAGTTTGAAACTTCTAATATCTATAAAGAAAATAACGTTATTCTTTTACTCTCAAAGGACTGCAGGGGTTAGGCACTAAAATTTTATAAACACAAAATTCTCAAGGCTACTTATGTAGTATCTATATTCCTTTTTTGTAACTAAGACGGTTAATATCTCAACATTCTTTCCTAGGTATAACTTCATCATCCTATAGTATCCACAATGGAATCATGCAACCTAACTTCTTATAATCAGTCTTAGCAGCAACAAGCCTAATCTAGTCAGTCAGTCATACCTAGTTTAGAAGCTCAACTCGAACAATTTCTAGGAGAAAATATGTAATAAAATACAACATAAGTCTCTACTCAATACATAGTAATAAGAATATATAGAAATTATGTAATAAATATCTATTCAATCATTCTAAATATCCTAGAATAAAATATAACAAATACAATAACAAGAATATGATTCCTAAAATTTATCGGTTAGGGTAAATTGAAAATAGGTTCCCATAACACCACCTACTACTAAGGATTAGGTTCCTCAAGCTCATGTCATATTAGTCAAAAATCTAAATCTCTATCCCTAAGTGGTTTAGGTGTAAACTTCAATATTCATCTATCATTCCTATCAGACTTCTATCTTCCATTTACACCCCCTACTCATGTGTCAATATATAATCTAAGAGTCTAGTGGTAGTCCTCTACAGATTGACCAATGAGTCAGCGTTTGATCTAAACCTATATTTTGTTCCTTAAAATTCGTAGCACTTCGAGGCTGATCAATAATTTCTACCTGTGCTAAATCCTCAAATTTTCAAAAGCATTACAATTCATAAATACTATAATTATTATCCTTCAAGTCCATATCAAAATTTCTTATCTTTGGCTTACGTGAATTTAATATATTTCCCTTATCATTTATTTCCTACACAACTTCATATCTTTCTAGTACGTTGATCTTGTGTTCAACTCTAACTTCGTCAAGCATGGCCCAGTACCTTCCGTTTTGTAGTATCGATCTTCGAGGCAACTATCGAGTGATAAAAATTTTAGTCTTTTCTAGATCCTTCTCTTAATTTAAAAAGCTCAAGGTCAGGTACTAGTCGCGAATCTCATCTTGTTGCCACTCTACCTTTTTATCTTGAACCTGAGGTTTCTCCTAGTTTACTCCATGCATACCCTTCATCCAACTATATGGGTACCATCTTGTTTATAACTGGCCATCCATTATAGGTAGTTCATGATATCCAACTCAAGGCTATAACATCTGTCCATACTCTCATCCTTCAATCTAATTGCTCTATTTCAGATACTAGCTCAACTAATCGAGCTATCAAAGGTGAAAACCACGAGTCCAATAGACACTGACAACCCAAACAAATCAAGTATATCAAATCTGATTCCAGAAGATATACCCTAGTACCTAAGTTACCATTATTCAAACAACAGATCTAGCATTCTATATATCTATCTTAATCCAGTTTTAGCATCTTCATCTAGGTTTGATACTAAAAGTCATAAGACAACTATAGGTCCAACTTCTAGGGCATGCTAAATAAAGTTTTATTTTCCTAAGTCAAAATTTCTTTCACATATCCCTTATGCCTTACCCATAATTCGTCCTCGACAAATTTACAGAACTTAAAGATTTTATAATAGCTTAATCATCTCATTGATGCACCGAGTTTCTCCAGTCATAGTCTAGACTTAACCTCATAATGAATTCTCTCGTTCTATTTATAAACACTAATCCTCCAAAAAAAATTATTTTTGTGTTTTCTCGCCCTTAATGTATAAATACTCCTCTCCTCATAATTTCTTCACCAATTTTGTTCTCATTCATGTTCTATTTCATACCTCAGTTTCAATGGTATCCTTTCTTTAATCAAGTTTTTGTTTAGTTCTCTAATCTAATATTCCAAATTCTTTTATCGATATATTCATCGTTTCTTTATCATAAACATAATTTTGTTAGGTATTAATTTCTTCATATCCTCTTGGTATAATCCTCTATTAAACTGTCACAACTAGTGTTGTCATTGTAGTAGTTTATACCTAATATTGGTCTCAAAAATTATCTAGGGTATAATTTTATCAACTATTTCGTTCAAGTTAATCCTTCGCATACCGTATCAAATTACAGCTTATTCACCCTAAAATTGTATTCCTCGATTTTCTTCTTTCTACTGTTTATTATTCTGATTCACCATAGTGCAATTATAATAATGGGTACCACCCAAGCACATGATAAAACTCCAGAGATTCAGATAATCCTCTTCCAAGTGAGAGCCTAAAATTTTATCTTCTCAAGTTCATAATGTCGCTCCTTATATCACTATCATGAGGCTACAACTAATTCCTTGTATCACTATCATGGGACTACAACTAACCCTAGCATCTAGCTATGTCATCCCCAAATTATTCTAGAGCCTTAGAATCAAACAATCTTTCTAGCTTTTAATACTTACAAATCACTACTACCTTAAGGAAAGGTAGGGTTTTATCAGTTCCAGACGTCTACTACCAGGTTCAATTCTCATGCTAAAAATCTATACTAGCTCTAACATCTAGAAAGAACCTATCAACCTACCCTACTAAGGGTAACCATCTTCTCATAAAATATCACATCAATCATACCTTCTTCCGTCTTGACTAGGATCTGCTCCTGGAGGAAATCACTGTGCGCGAGCATTCATCTCTCCGAAATAAGGAATATGAGAAACAATAATAACGATGTCGACGGTAAATAAACGAATACAATAATAAAGTCCAAGGGTGATAATCGAATACAAGAGGAGTTTTAAAATTAGTTATGGATTAAGATCTTATTCAACATTAATCCTAAGTTGCAGGCTCGTTCGGTACAGTAACGTAACCGAAACGATATGCTCTGACCTGCATCGGCCACCAATAAACCCATGTCACGCCCTAGTCCCAAAACGTATGGGACTAGAAATGTGGCAATGGCCAGCTGGTACGACTCCGTAGGGCTTTCCAATTTAATGGGCCGGACGAAGTACACTTACGCTGTCCAAGGTTAAGTGATCTAGTTAAATATCTATTTCTAATATCCAACAACTAAACTAAATCTCAATCCCTAGTAAATAAAATCTCAAGAAGGAACGGTATGCATCATTAGTCTGCAGCCCAATAATATAGCCGTTCGAATAGACCAAGAGAATAATATATGCCTATAAACTCTAGGATATAAAAGCAGAATCAAAAATAAAAAGTAGTACATGACTGTAATAGTTGAAAGATGTAAAAAATACCTGCAACGATGTCCAACACTCCACTAGATCCAGCATCATGCAACATGCTCAAATAACCTAGAAGTGAACCAGGTCCTCAGAGGGACATAACAAGATATAAAAAGTATATGCCATAATATAAATACTGAGTAAAGTAAATCAAGGTGAACTATCCTCCTAAGTGAATGCAATTTGAAGACAACTTAGTGCGTATGGGAAGTGTAGGCTAGACATATGCTGACATAATTCACCAATCGTCATGACTGGCTAGTATATGCCACATATGCCCCCCATCTTGGGGCAATCTGCATATATAATAAGGTCAATGCTCCGAAGAGCGTGGTATCTGCATAAGTAAATATGTCCAACGTTCTGAAAAGCGTGGTATTTGCACAACGTCCAACACTCCAAAGAACGCGGTATCTGCATAAATATATACGTCTGTATCGCTCTGAAGAACGCCGTATCTGTATAAAGGAGGTGGATGTCCTATACGGCTACTATTCATCCTCCCTGCCCAATGCCAATGTACAAGTCTCAAGTGCAACGTGGACATCTCGTAACTATAATACAAGTCACCTAAAATAATACACCTATGCTAAGTACCATCGTACGAGCTACTCGCACCGATGGCCAGTCGAGTGCGTAAACCCGTGTCCTATCATGAACTCACTCCGTGACATGAAATGATACGTGTCAATGCCTCAGAGTTATAATGATAACTCCGTCACTTAGGGTACGTCCACTAGACGCTAGGTCAAACACGTCCTAACGTTGACGCCTTCGTCGACTGCACCCGAGTCATTCTCGGGCCCGCACAGTCATATAATATTTATAGCACAATATATATAATATTAACTAAATTTAAATAGTACAACAAGGCAATATATACTTTCTTAGAAGGCAGGCGAAGATTCGAACACGAACTCGCCATGGAAGTAGCAGCGCAACAATAAAAATTGGAGCTGATATCCCCGGATGCTGTCATAAATATCACCAACAGTCTCTGAATGAGTGAGATACTCAGAAAAGCATATACATACATCCAATTTGGAGATAGGGGCAAAATTGCAGTTTCTGGTCAACACGGGTTCCACAAGTGGGCTTGTCTTGCACCGAAAAATGTGTCAGAGACAAAGTTTTCCAAATTCGTCAAACTTAGTGTCTATGAGTCCAGAACGATGATACAAACCCAATAAAACATCCAGAACTGAATTTTGATAAGTTGATCACGAAATCACCCGTCATGTGGAACCGTGGGGCCCACAAAACGATATTTCGTCAACGTTCTCAGAATCGAACCAAACTTGGGTCACAGTACCAGCGTAACGCTACAAATTTGATGGCAAAAGTTTTGCTATAAAATGACAGGCACACAGGAAATTAGGATGAGTGTCAGAACAGGCCGATACGGTACTTTTTGACGGATACGTGTTGATTCCGGTGTGCACGTACATCCAAATTTAGTTTCGCGAAAGCCCACACGTCTACATTGATGATACACGTCTTTCGGTGCAATCGATATCCGATGAGATTGCCCGGATTGACGAGACCAACTCCGTATCGAAGAATTTTATTATTTTATAAAACTGTTTTTCTCATGAATTGGCACTCAATTTATTAACAATAGAATACAAGCTAAAATATTCTAATTGAACACATTACAAAAGGGTTAAATATGGTTCATACCTGAAGAATCAGTTCAAGGATCGGATGAGCGACGAGGGAGATATCACTTCGTGAATCGGGGAGGTTGAACTCGAATTTCTGAACTCGGGTTCGTGTCACGGTTCCTCGCGGCCGCAGGGAGGAGATATTCAGCTATAGCGCGGCTCGGGGACACTCGAGGGAGGCCGGCCAGTAGGGGGTGCCCGCCGGTGGTCGGGGCTCTCCGGGGGTCACCGGCGGTGCTCTAGCAGCGACCAGAACGGCAACGGCAGCAGCTACAGCAGCAATAGGCACAGCAATAGCAGCAGCTGATGCTGCTCACGGTGGCGCAGGGCCAGGACGTTAGCGTCTCACGGCGGTTCAGGGCCAGGATGACGGCGGCCAGTGGCGGTGCAGCAGTAGCAGCAGCTTTAACAGCAGCAGTAGCGGTTGAAGCAGCAGCGACAGCTAACCGCAGGGCGGAGGCGGTTTGCTGGTGTTCGTAGTTGGCGGAGATGGTGGTGGTGGTGATAACGACAGTGGCAGTGGTGGTCGTCGAGGTGAAGGTAGCAGTGGTGATGGTGGTTGGCAGTGGTGATGGCGAGGGGGGTGGTCGGAGGTGAGTACAGTGGTGGTGATGGTTGTTGATGGTGGTGATGGCGAGGGTGGTGGTCGGAGGTGAGGGCAGCGGTGGTGATGGTTGTTGACGGTGGTGATGGCGAGGGTGGTAGTCGGAGGTGAGGGCAGCGGTGGTGATGGTTGTTGATGGTGGTTGCATGTTGAGGGAGAGAAGAAGAGGGTATTATTCTAAATGAGGAGAGAGGAAGAGGGTGTTGTCTAGGGATTAGGGCCGACTAGGTTCCCAAGGAGGGGGGGTTTCATAAAGGAATGGATAGAGGTGATGTAGCAAAGTTTGAATGAAGTGTTAGGATTTAAAGTAGGCATATTTGATGTTGCATAGTACCATGCAAAGAAAGAGAGAGAGTGTATGTGACCGGTCAAGTCTCAAGAATTGGGTCTTCTTTATTTGTTCCAACCAATTGGAGGTGGACACATGGCTATCTATTTGCACAAAAGTCCCCAATAGTTTAGGACTTGCACAAAGAGAGAAAAGTGGATTATATGTGAAAAAATATCATGTTTGGTGTGTTGTAGTGAGAAAAATTGGTGTGTGGTATTTTGTATGAGCCTTGAGAGGTGTGGGTTTGGGTTGGTGTTGGGTCTAGTTTTGGGTTAGGTTGAGTCATTGCACCAATTTAGTTAAAATTAGTGTCAATGGTATTCTTTAATTAATTGAAAGTGCATAGGATTTAAATTGGGTGGGACACAAGTATCATGGAAGTAGTAGACTCGGAATAAATTATTGTCATATATTGGGTTACAAGAAACGGGTCGAGGTTGTGTCTCCAATTTCGATTAGAACTGACAAGGATGCAAAGTTGAATTTAAAATTAAAAAATATGCACGAATATTGTAAAATTAAAATGAAGCACAAGAGAGTGCATATACGAGTGACACAAAGGTCAGGATTAAAGATGGGCTTGTCTAGGTCAAGGATGTAAAATTTATTGGAAAGCAAATGCTAGTGCATTGCTCTAGATATTTAAACAACGGTAATGTGCAACGATCAAATCAAAAATCAAAGAGGTAATTTAAATAACTCCAATAATTATTCCAGAATAATTCTAAATAAATCCCTAAACCTAGATTTTGGGTCAGAGGGTTTACAGAAAGCATACCACCCTGACCAATATAGAGAGAGAGAATACTGAAATGAGCAAAGAGGGACCGTAAGCTTCCTTACCCTACATCGGATCGTCTATGGAGTAAAGGAGACACCATAGCACTCCTTGTCAATCGCCATACCCCAGAATCAAAAAATATTATACTTAGATTGTCCGTCCAGGGCCTCTTTGTACTTTCTTCCATTTGTTTATTAAATTAAGCTCTTTTTAGAACTTTTGAATTTAATGGCGAACAGCCGTATACAGTATTTTCGGTACGACCCCGGCTGTTGGCAATTGGAACTAAACTTTGGTGTCGGTTGCATTATAGTAACTCCAGGCCCTGGCTTTATCAAGCAAGCAACCATTGTATCTGAGGGAAGCACTCGGGTGGCCCAATAAAATCTGAGTATAGCCAAATTAGCGGGCGAACCGACTAGGCAAATAGGGCTCCACAAAAATACCAATCTTATTCTGGTATACCAAGTTGGAGGGATGGGTGGCTTGGAGCCACTGAAAGAGCCTGCCATACAGACTTTAAGGCACTCCCCCGTTATTATAGTGTACGATGTTTCGTTCGTCGTCGATGAACTCTATCTCGAACGTAAAGAAGGTCCAGCCATTCATGAAGGAGAGCTCCTTTCTACCAGCAGGGACTGTGTCGCATTTACACTTCATCATCCGATACTTGTGAATCAATATGTCAGTAGCCACCATGTCTTCATCAGTCCCGAGGCTCATTAAAGACCTGTGATGCAAGAGAAGCCACCCCATCAAGTAATGGTAGGGAAGGTCAATTTGGTTGAAGTAACATTTACCAAGGTGATCTTTGAACTTCGCAGCAAAGGAACGGAGGCCACAATGGATGTAGCACACCATAGCAGGTAGGAGGGCCAGGTTCTAGCCAAAGGCCAACTTCAAAGCCGGTAAAATGAGGCTGCGGCTGATCCGCTCTTTTGTACCAAACCAACCTGAGACTACACAATTGTGCAACCAAAACATCAGGTATTCCGCCAGCATGGCCTTCGAGGACAACTTGTGGGTATCCATGTAAAAGTAGTTAAGCTCATCCTCCAGGTTACTCAACTCATCAATGGGTTAGTTCTCCTCCTCTGGGGAACCTTCAGCTTCCTCACCCTCGAGGACCAGTTCCATCTGCTCCTGGATGGAATCAGCTACTTCCTGATTGGACCGTGGGGACCGAATATGAACTTTATTGGACTCTTTCTTCTTCGAAAAGAGGTAGCGAGTCCAAGTTGTGATGTGAGAAAAAGACCCCTCAATAGATTTCTTCTTCTTCTTCGAAGATCTTAGGCAAATATCGTGGTGGCATAGCAGCTCCTGGTACACCGCCAGGATCTCGGGGTTCTCCGCAGTTTTTTATTGCTCGGGGTATACTCTTCGTAGGGCTCGTCACCCCAAGGAAGCTTTGAGACGGCACTCATGCAAAGCCAGACCCATCTCATTTTCGAGTGTAAAAAAAGGTTCTTGTACGAAGATTATACAACTCCAACAGGGCAACAAATAGGGACGGTTTTGTCACTACCATATTTTATAGGAAAGGGTATTTTAGTCATTTAATAATTAATTAAATATTATGCATGTTAAATAATTATTGTTGTATTATTTAATTATTGTTAGATGTTAGTTATTTGTTTTGGACTTGTGTTAGTAGACCTAACTAGTTTAGTTTAGACTCATGGACCAACATGTATAAATTGTTAGAATTGAGCCCATTGATTAGGAGGATGATTAGTTTAATTAAACCATTAGACTAGAACCTTTCCTCCTTAATTATTTCTTCATGAGAGGCCCCAAGGGGTATAATGGACATTACATAGTGACTTGAGGAAGGGTCAAGGGGAGGCCGGCCTATTAAAGAAGAGGGAAAAGTTTTTCTCTCCTCTTTTCATTTGAAATCTAGATCTAGAATTTTTCTCAACCAAATTCCTTCATTCCACATTATTTTCTCTACCAAATTTCACTCTAATTCCTTCCCAAATCACCATTGGAGACTAGTGGAGCAAGGATCTTGAAGGAGGAAGCAAGGATCTACAAAGAGGAGCAAGGATCTACAAGTTGGAGGCCAATTTCATCATATTTGGATGTTGTATTGGGAATCCATCTCCCAATAGATATAATTTAGTTTTTCCCCTTAATTTAGGTTCTAAATCTGAGAATTAACCATGAAAAATTAATACATATGCATAGGCTACCCATAGGATTTGGTTTTGAGTTCATAGGAGGCCTATTGAGAAAGTTATGGTGCTTTTTGTGTCAATTTTGGGGGAATTCAGAGATTGACACTTGTTGTGTTTGTCAATTGGTCCTATAGATCAATTTGATATGTGTTTGTGTGTTTGGGGCTAGTGTCGTGTCTATAATTGGATACGTGTAGGTCGTATCCCAATAATTTGGTGATACGTGTTGATTTGGGGGTTTTTCCTCCGACACGGGACTTTTTGTATGTCATATTTTGACACGGACATATAGATTTGTGTTTGACTCTTCGAATTGTTCATAAATAATATATTAGACTTGCTCGTGTCCTTCGGGGTACGTTTGGATGTGTGGTAGACTCGTGTCACAAACGTATCCTAGATCTAGTGGGATACAGGTGCGATGCACTGCACGTGTTTGTACATTTTATTTCTAGATCTATTTCCTATTGTTCTTAGTCATTATAATATGTAATTATATGCATATACATATATATTGTTATGTATATATATATATTTATATGTGTTAGTGTATCATATATCTATGTACCTATGTGTTACATATATATGTAGCTATACTACTATATATGTAATAGCTATTAAATATAGTTGTAGAAGCATGAAAAATATGCTGGATAGCTATACACAGCATATTGATGCAGAGCAGCATAAACTGATGACCTCAGAGCCATCAATGTGCAACAGAGCTTTTTTTTACTGAGCACAGTGTAAAATATAAGCTCAAAAGACTATCCGCGTAAGTGCAGTACGTCCAGACCGCCTCAGCGTAAAGAGGGTGCTACATCGCCTCTATGGCGTAAAACTCATCTGCCTTCAATGCAGCATTTAAGCGTACGAGGAACGCTTCGTATTCCCCGAAATGAACCTATCAAATCACGCAGTGAACCTGACATCTGACTCCTGACAAAAAGTACTACACGGCTACCCAGACGACGGTTGGAATAATGGCAGACCCTTCGGGACACGCCTCTGCATTTAATGCACAGGATGATGGCGGATCTCTGCATTTAATGCAGGGGATTTGATTAACATCACCGAACCGTCGTTTACTGACATCTCCTCGGCGTAAACCGCTTTTACGCGTACAAGGGGATACGCTGCCTTGTTTTACACAGGCAGACGTGAACTGTTTACGCTCCGCAGAAGAAAAACAGACAGCCACGTCAAAAGCTGCTCTTCGTACAGGGCTCGAGGCACGTCTCTGCATTTTAATAGGGCAGAGTGATGGCAGACCTTCAAAACACGCCTCTGCAATTAATGCACAGGGTGATGGCAGATCTCTGCATTTAATGCAGGGGATTTTATTATATCCCCAAGAGCCGTAGTTCCGGCTAAGGATCACTCAGGCTTCTACGCCCATTCGGCTTCTATGCCTGCCAGGCTTCTACGACCATCCGGCTTCTATGCCTGCTCGGCTTCTACGCCCATCCGGCTCCTATGCCTGCTCGGCCTCTATGCCCATCCGGCTTCTATGCCTACTTGGCTTCTACGCCATGGTGACAGATATTGGCTTCTACGCCAACCTCTTCTACACGAGGGATACCTACCTACGTGGCTTCTACGCCGTGATCTTGCTGCAGTTATACGCATTTGTCCCTTAGTTGGACACGCGTCACACGTTCATACAAAAGATCATCTATACGCGGGCAGTGGTTATTTTAACCATCGTGTAAAAGGGTGCTGTACTTTCCACTACTCGGTTTCTACACCGACTGAGTGGTCACTGTCACTAAAACTCTATAAATAGAGACCTCTATCAACAGAGGAAAAGGTCAAACTTCAGAAAAGATCGAACCAAAGGTCGGGAAAAATAGGTCAAAAGATCGAGGAGAGAAGTCGAAGAGTCCTCGAGAGAGAAGAATCCGGAGCTCAGGCAAAGAGTAGTGATCGACGACTTCGGCATCGTGCATCCACCCTCTTTTGCAACCTTCGAAGCTGCTTTCCGTCTTCTACGGCAATTCTTCACCATCGTGTGGTCCAAGGGCTAAAGTGATCGACTGCAGATCAGACACCTATAGCAATATTTACCCAGATTTAAAAATTGTACTCGACATCCTCGTATAGGATTAATTGTACAAGCTTGTTTGTAAACCAAAGAAACGGGTTTCGTATAAACCTCTTATATACATTCTTCTTTCGTTTATCACCATAAACAATAGTAATATATATATATATATATATATATATATATATATATATATATATATATATATATATATATATATATATATATATATATATATATGTTATGTGTATATATAAGTTATGATATATATATATATACTTGTATGTTATGTTATATAAATATATACTTGCATGATTATATATATATATGTGTGTACGTATATGAGATAATGTGAATATATATAGATATGATACTATATCTAACTATGTGTGTATGTTATACTATATGTATTAAATTGTGGAGATGTATATATATGCATAGTATATATATATATATGTGTGTGTTCTAGTGTATAAGAGAGGGGGGCTAGAAGCTACAGCAGTTATAGAGTCAGCAGCAATATTATGCGACAGCAATAGCTTCAGCAACAGCAGCATTCAGCGACAGCAGCACCAGCAGCATTAGCGACAGCACCAGCATACAGCAACAGCAGCAGCCTTCAGCGACAACAGCAGTAGCATCATTAGCCACAGCAACTGTTACCGCAACAACAGCAGCAGTATTTGTAACAGCAGCAGCGGCATTAGCGATGGCCATAGTAGCATACAGTGACAGTATGCATGTATAGATATACCTATGTATTATTTGTAGCTAGTAGGTATATGTATGGTATTGATAAATATATATATTTTATAGTTGGTATTTATGCATTAGTATATTATATTTTTAGTAGTTGGTTGTTAGCATATAGTTAATGTTGGGTAGTGAGCTATAAATAAAGTTTTGACAATTACCTTGAGATACCAAGGTAAGTATCAAGGTATTTGAGGATACCCAAGGTATTGGATTTGGGTATTAAGATGAGGTTTAGTGGTGCGATACCGAGTTGGTTCGAAACCAAGGTATCCATTTAGTATTTGTAATTAGGATTTATATACTTAATATTGCTTGAATGTACATATGTGATATTCATCTCTTTTGTTTGCGTATCCTGAGATACGGTATCCTAGTATCCTAAGATTTAGCTTGTATGGCCTAGTTACATAGTGTATGAACCCAACATCATTGAGATAGACTCATGCAACCTAAAAATGGGTAGTTTGACCAAGTTTGAGCGGTTTGACTTAGAGTTGACCTAGTTCGACTGTTTTGACTTAGAAATGGCTCTTTGACCTAGATGTTGACTAGTTTAACTTATTTTATTTTTAAAATCTTGTATTGATGTTATATTCCATATCTAGGTCTTCGAGGCACCGTATCAGACATCTGTGAGACTATTCACCGGACTTCAGGCGAGTACATTCTCTGATAGTTTTTCATTTATGATATCCTCTATGTTCATTGTATCTAGTATAGATATCCTTAATATTTTGACACGATGGTTACACGGATTGGTATATCCTAATCTCGTCATGAGATGTTATTCCTTAGTATATGGTGTATCTTGTGAAAGCCTTGTTTTATTGATTATCTTGTACATGTTCATACACTGATTCTCAGGAAGACTAGCTATCTTCTTGGGGAATCTCGTACCATAGCGTACCATGGTTGGATCTACTATACCAGTCAGGGTGGGAAGTATTTTAGTGTAGATATGTGATCATACCCTCCTTGTGCATGTCTTGTTCCTTGTAAGTGTTGATCATACACCGCACGTATGATTAACCAGGTCTTTTACTCTTGTGCAAGTTCCCAAGCCGATCATATGTTAAAGCTAGTGCTCACACACTTAGTCATTAGTATTTTTGTTCATTGTCATATTGTTCATTATTATATTTATTCTAGTATTTTCTTATTGTATATCTCTTGTATCTATTTTGTATTTTGTATATTCATATCTATTTACTGTTATATTATTTTTATCATTGATTAGAACTACTGTTAGAGATTTACTCTGCTCCTTTCTTGACTGGATATATTTTTCCCAGATGACACTGAGGAGTGGTACTCTACACATTATGGATCTCAGGATATTATGGGCTCAGAGTCAGAGACCCTGGCTCAGGAGGGACTTATCCCGACTGAGACAGATGACCCGGGACTTGTAGCTTCTTAGTATTCTCTTCTACTGGATTTGTCTCCAGCTTATTTGTTAGTATTTCTTCAGACTCATTGATGTTATTATTCTAGAATCATGAGTTGTATGTGACTATTCTATTCTTTATCATATTCGTGCTTATTTTTATCTTAGATCTGTGATTGAGTATATTGATATTGTTGGTGGCTTATTATATTGCTAGATAGATTACCCAAACAGTGTTCTACCGCCAATTCTGCGGCGTAGGCTGGGCATTGTTCCCGACTTGCATCCCTACATCGGGTGTGGGTCGTGACACAATTTTAGTGGTGCCTATGCAGGTCTTCGAGGTCGCAATTAGTGTGATTCGTAGTGGTGCTCTTATTTGAGTGCTATTACGAGCCTGTTTCAGGGTATAGGATATAGGCTATAGGCCAAGAATACTCAAACACATCTAGGAAAAATTCTTTTGATTTGTTCAATTATTTTTTCTTGATATTGATATTTGATCTTTTAACTGTCCTTCCTTGAGTGTCTTACATCATGTGCCAAATTGATTCTTTATTTTGCTTTATCTCAGGATATCGCCTAAGACTAGATCGCAGCAGGAGAGAGCAGCTTCTGAGAGGTCTGCAACGTCCCGAGGGCCTGCACCAGTCACTACTTCGGTGATTGGAGTATCAGCTGCTTTCGGAGGTCCACCACCTACTCAGAGGACTATGACAGCTGTATCTGAGGGACTTTCACCTCCACCTTCCGTGCCAGCAGATGCGACACAGATATTTACACTGTTTTATGAGATGCTGGAGGCACAGAGGGCTTAGTCTGAGGCATATCAGAGGCAGACCGACGTCTTGGGCAGGGCATCGAGAGTGCTCATCAGCTTGCTCGTGCCGTAGTGGAGATAGGAATTTTGGTCCAGCAGCAGGTTGCTCCTCAGGTTGCTCAGCTTCGGCCAGGCAACATTCAGGACTTCAAAAAGCTGGAGCGTAGGGTCTTCAAGGGGACGGAAGACATCGTCTATGCTGATAATTGGCTCGAGGATATTGAGCGTCTTATGAGGGTGTCCCGTCTTTCTGAGGATCTGAAGGTTGAGGCGGTAGGACTTCAACTGATCGACGTCGTCCATACTTGGTTCAGGAATGAGCCGGTTCTTGTTGATGCAGGACAATCTTGGGAGGTATTCAAGGACCTCTTCAAGAAGAAGTTCTTCGCTCGGGCAGACAAGCTAGACTTGGAGAGGCAGTTTGAGAGCCTCATTCAGGGGAGCATGTCTGTGGAGGAGTACGCTGCGGAGTTCGGAAGGCTGAGCCGATTTGTAAAGTATTTGGTGAGAGGAACAGAGGTTTGGGCTATTCATTTCTATGAGGGTCTAAACTGGGAAGTAAAGATCCTCATTCCGTCTTTTTATGAGACATACTCGGAGATACTTGCGGAGGAACGCAAGGTTGAGCGGGAGTTGGGTTTGAAGCCCAAGAGAGACCGTGATTCTTTTCACGGGGCTAACAGCAGTATAGTATCTGCCAAGCATCCTCATTTCCAGTCCAGGCCTTTCCAGCAGCCGCAGCAGTACTAGACTCCAGCTAGGGCACCATTTCACCAGGCACCACAGCAGCAGAGACAGTTACAGTAATCTTCCTGCTACTTCTGCAAGAAGCCCGGCCACATCTGGGAAGATTATAGGAAGAGGTTGGGAGTTTTTTTGTATTATGGTACTGAAGGGCATCAGCTGAGGGAGTGTCCTTCCAATCCTCGTCGTGCAGTTCAGGGAGCAGCTTCAGCTTCGAGGACAAAGGAGATACCACCTGCAGTACAGCCGAGGGGACCGCTTCTGACCCATCAGCAGCATTATGTCCAGCATCAGCAGCAGGGAGGTGCACATCAGGGATGAGCGTTTGCTAACCGTCGATGAGGACGAGCCCACCGGAGATGTCATCGCAGGTTCTATTCTTCTTGATTCTATTCCAGCTTTAGCTTTGTTTGATAGTGGTGCTTTCCATAGTTTTATATCTGTTTTTTTTGCTCTGAAGCATGGTTTGGTAGCTGAGTCTTTGCTTAGGACTTACAAGATCATGACCGGGGGAGGCACTATCCTGGTTAATGATATTTGCAAGGATCGAAGAGTTACTCTGGGAGGCCGAGAGTTGAGTGTGTGTCTACTTGTAATGCCACTTCCGAGTTACGAAATTGTACTTGGGATGGATTGGTTGAGTAGGCACCGTGCTAGTATAGATTGTAGAGGAGGTAGAGTTTTGTTTGGTCCGCCAGGAGAGCCAGAGTTCGAGTTTGCTAGAGGAGCTGCAGAGTAGGGAGAAGGCATTATTTGTGGAGCTATGGTGGAAGACAAGGACTTGTCGCATCCGTTGATAGCAGAATTCTTGGATATGTTTTCTGAGGAATTGCTAAGATTGTCGCCAGATCGAGATGTTGAATTCTCTATAGACTTGGTGCCAGGTGCAGAACTAATTTTGCAGCATGTCTATAGAGTAAACAACATCGAGCTAGTCGAGCTGAAGAAGCAGGTGGATGAATTGTAGGATAAGGGGTATATCAGATCGAGTTCTTCACCGTGGGGAGCCCCGATATTGTTTGTACCGAAGAAGGATGAATCGGTGTGTAGGTGCATTGATTACAGGGCATTGAATAATCTCACTATCAAGAATAAGTACCCTTTACCACGGATTGATGATCTGTTCGATCATTTAAGTGGTGCCAAGGTGTTTTCTAAGATAGACTTGAGATCAGACTACCACCAGGTGAAAGTGAAGCCGGAGGACATATCGAAGACTGCTTTTAGAACTCGGTATGGTCAGTACGATTTTAGGGTGATGCCGTTTGGGTTGACTAATGCACCGGCGGTATTTATGAACTTGATGAACAAGGTGTTCCATCAGTACCTTGACAAGTTCATAGTGGTGTTCATCGATGACATACTCATATACTTGAAGACACAGGAGGAGCACGAGGTGCATTTGCGGATTGTGTTGGATGTGCTGAGGAAGGAGAAGCTGTATGAAAAGATGTCCAAGTATGAGTTCTTCCTGGACAAAGTAGAGTTCTTGGGGCATGTTGTGACTGGTGATGGTATTTCAGTAAATTCGAAGAAGTTCGCAGCAGTGGAGTCTTGGAAGACCCCGAGTTTGGTAGCAGAGATCAGGAGTTTCTTGGGATTGGCAGGCTACTACAGGAAGTTTGTGCAAGATTTTTCGAGGATTGCCGAGCCGATGACCAGACTCACCAGGAAGGATGTAGAGTTTGTTTGGACGGAGGATTGCCAGGTTTCTTTTGAGGAATTGAAGAAGAGGTTGACGTCTGCTCCTATTTTGACATTGCCATCAGGGTCTGGAGGTTTTACTATTTATAGTAATATATCGGGGAACGGTTTGGGTTGTGTTCTACAGCATAATAGAAAAGTGATTGCCTATGCATCTAGGCAATTGCGTCCTCATGAGAAGAACTATGCTACCCATGATTTGGAGTTGGCAGCAGTTATCTTCGCCCTGAAGTTATGAAAATACTATTTGTACGGAGAGCGTGTGGAGATCTTCACAGACTACAAGGGCTTGAAGTACATTTTCACGCAGAAGGAGTTGAAGGATTTTGATATATCTTTACAGTATCATCCTGGGAAAGCTAATATAGTTGCCGATGCCTCGAGCAGGTATCCGGTTGCTATGTTCTTGACGCAGGATCGATATTTATTGGAGGACTTGGAGTGCTTGGGCATTGAGGTGATAGTTCCTGGTTGTGCGATGCAGATGTGGGAATTGTAGATACATTCAGATTTAATGGACAGGATCAAGGCAGCCTAGTATGAGGATGTATCTCTAAGAAGCATCAGAGCTCAGGTGAGAGCAGGATTGAAGGATGAGTTCACCATTGCCGAGGATGGTTCTTTGCGGCATGGAATTAGATTGTGTGTTCCTAGTGGAGAGCTGCGTGAGGAGGTATTGCAGGAAGTGCATCGCTCTCAGTATTCCATACATCCAGGTGCCAACAAGATGTATCGGGATATGCGAGAGAGTGTGTAGTGGTATGGCATGAAGAGGGAAGTGGCACAGTTTGTATCCAGATGCTTAGTGTGCCAGCAGGTGAAAGCCAAGAGGTAGAGGCCAGGACTTCCACGATCTCCAAAGTGGAAGTGGGAGCACATTACTATAGATTTTGTGTCCGGACTTCCACGATCTCCAGGTGGGAAAGACGCAATTTGGGTCATCATTGATAGGTTGACCAAGTCGGCCCACTTTTTGCCTTTCAAAGTGGTTTTGTCTACGGAGAAGCTGGCAGAGATGTATGTGAGGCAGATCGTCAGGATACATGGAGTTCCTGTCAGCATAGTCTCGGATCAGGATAGTCGTTTCACTTCTCATTTCTAGAGGAGTTTGCAGGTGAGTTTGGGCAGTCAGCTCAAGTTCAGTACTATATATCATCGCCATACAGATGGGCAGTCAGAGAGGACTATTCAGACTCTCGAGGATATGTTGCACACTTATGTACTATATTTCGGGGTTCTTGGGAGGACCATCTCCATTTGGTAGAGTTTGCTTACAACAACAGTTACCAGGCTAGTATAGAGATGTTACCTTTTGAAGCTCTGTACGGTCGGAGATATCGTACTCCCTTGTCATGGGACCGATGTTGGAGAGAGAGTTTTGCTTGGGCCAGAGATGGTTGTGGATGCAGCGGAGAAGGTTCAGTTAATCAGAGACAGACTTCGAGTGGCGTAGGACAGACAGTGGCATTGGGCCGATAGCTACCGGAGACCTTTGGAATTTAAGGTATAGTTTTAGATTTTTGTTTTGTGCTTGTTATTGGTTGCTTATTATAGATTAAGTTCTTAAGGTGGTATTTTGTTCTAGGTGGGTGGTTTGGTGTTTCTGAGGATTTCTCCGATACGAGGCACGATTCGTTTCGGTGGAGGCGGAAAGCTTAGTCCGCGATTCATCGAACCTTTTACTATTCTAGAGAGGCCCGATGCAGTTGCTTATAGACTAGACTTACCACCAACATTGGAGGGAGTACACAACGTATTTTATGTGTCGCAGTTGAGACAGTACGTGGCAGATCCTAGTCATTTGTTGGATCACTTGGAGATAGAGATGGGCCCTACTTTTAGCTATCCAGAGCAGCCAGTTGAGATTCTGGATCAGAGAGAGAAGGTGCTGAGGAACCAGACTATTCCTTTGCTATGCATCGCATGAAGGCATCACTCTCCAGGGGAGTCTACCTGGGAGAGAGAGAATAAAATGCGAGAGCGTTATCCATATTTGTTTGCGCCTTGAGGTATGTTCTTTCATAGTAAAGTTATGTTCTTTATTATGTTCTATTATTTTTGGGGGTAGTTTTCGTCTTTGAATTTTGAGAACAAAATTATTTTAAGGAGGGTAGACTTGTCACTACAACATTTTATAGGAAAGGGTATTTTAGTCATTTAATAATTAATTAAATATTGTGCATGTTAAATAATTATTGTTGTATTATTTAATTGTTGTTAGATGTTAGTTATTTGTTTTGGACTTGTGTTAGTGGACCTAACTAGTTTATTTTAGACTCATGGACCAACATGTATAAATTGTTAGAATTATGCCCATTTAGAAGCCTATTGATTAGGAGGATGATTAGTTTAATTAAACCATTAGACTAGAACCTTCCCTCCTTAATTATTTCTTCATGAGAGACCCCAAGAGGTATAATGGATATTACATAGTGACTTGATGAAGGAGCAAGGGGAGGCCGGCCTATTAAAGAAGAGGGGAAAAGTTTCTCTCTCCTCTTTTCATTTGAAATCTAGATCTAGAATTTCCCTCAACCAAATTCCTTCATTCCACATCATTTTTCCTTCCAAATTTTACCCTAATTCCTTCCCAAATGACCATTGGATACTAGTGAAGCAAGGATCTAGAAGGAAAAAAGCAAGAATCTACGAAGAGGAGCAAAGATCTACAAGTTGGAGGCCAATTTTATCATATTTGGAGGTTGTATTAGGAATCCATCTCCCAATAGGTACAATTCAATTTTTTTCCTTAATTTAGGTTCTAAATTTGAGAATTAACCATGAAAAATCAACCCATATGCATAGGCTACCCATAAGATTTGGTTTTGAGTTCATAGGAGGCCTATTGAGAAAGTTATGGTATTTTTTTGTCAATTTTGGGGGAATTCCGAGATTGACACTTGTTGTGTTTGTCAATTGGTCCTATAGATCAATCTGTCATGTGTTTGTGTGTTTAGGGCTAGTGTCGTGTCTACAATTGGATACGTGTAGGTCGTATCCTAATAATTTGGTGATACGTATTGATTTGGGGGTTTTTCCTCCGATATGGGACTTTGTGCATGCCATATTTTGACACGGACAGGTAGATTTATGTTTGACTCTTCGTATTATTCATAAATAATATATTAGACTTGCTCGTGTCCTTCGGGGTACATTTGGATGTGTGGTGGACTCGTGTCGCAAGTGTATCCTAGATCTAGTGGGATACGGGTGTGATGCACTCCACGTGTTTGTGCATTTTATTTCTAGATCTATTTCCTATTGTTCTTAGTCATTATAATATATAATTATATGCATATACATATATATTGTTATGTATATATATATATATACATATATATATATATATATATATATATATATATATATATATATATATATATATATATATATATATATATATATATATATATATGTGTGTGTGTGTGTGTGTGTGTGTGTGTGTGTGTGTGTGTGTGTGTGTGTGTGTGTGTTAGTGTATCATATATCTATGTACCTGTGTGTTATATATATATGTAGCTATACTACTACATATGTAATAGTTATTAAATATAGTAGTGTATATATATATGTTATGTGTATATATAAGTTATGATATATATATATATATATATATATATATATATATATATATATATATATATATATGATATATATATATATATATATATATATATATATATATATATATATATATACTTGTATGTTATGTTATATAAATATATACTTGCATGATTATATATATATATGTGTGTACGTATATGAGATGATGTGTGTGTATGTTATACTATATGTATTAAATTGTGGAGATGTGTATATATGTATATGGATGAGCATGTATATATATATAAATAGATGTAGTTAGTATATATATATGTGTGTGCTAGTGTATAAGAGAGGGGGCTCGAAGCTACAGCAGCTATAGCGACAGCAGTAACATTCAGCGACAGCAGCAGCTTCAGCAACAGCAACAGCAGCATTCAACGACAGTAGCAGCAGCAGCATTAGCGACAGCAGCAGCAGCAGCAGCCTTCAGCGACAGCAGCAGCAGCATTAGCGACAACAACAGTTACCGCAACAGCAGCAGCAGTATTTGCAATAGCAGCAGCGGCATTAGCGACGGCCACAGCAGCTTACAGTGATAACATGCATGTATAGATATACCTATGTATTATTTGTAGCTAGTAGGTATATGTATGGTATTGGTAAATATATATATATATTTCATAGTTGGTATTTATGCATTAGTATATTATATTTTTAGTAGTTGGTTGTTAGCATATAGTTAATGTTGGGTAGTGAGCTATAAATAAAGTTTTGACAATTACCTTGAGATACCAAGGTAAGTATCAAGGTATTTGAGGATACCCAAGGTATTGGGTTTGGGTATCAAGATGAGGTTTAGTAGTGCGATACCAAGTTGGTTCAAAACCAAGGTATCCATTTAGTATTTGTAATTAGGATTTATATATTTAATATTGCTTGAATGCATATATGTGATATTCATCTCTTTTGTTTGCGTATCCTGAGATACGGTATCCTAGTATCCTAATATTTAGCTTGTATGGCCTAGTAACATAGTGTATGAACCCAACATCATTGAGATAGACTCATGCAACCTAGAAATGGGTAGTTTGACCAAGTTTGACCGGTTTGACTTAGAGTTGACCTAGTTTGACTATTTTGACTTAGAAATGGCTCTTTGACCTAAATGTTGACTAGTTTAACTTATTTTCTTTCTGAAACCTTGTATTGATGTTATATTCCATATCTAGGTCTTCGAGGCACCGTGTCAGACATCTGTGAGACTATTCACCGAACTTCAGGCGAGTACATTCTTTGATAGTTTCTCATTTATGATATCCTCTATGTTCATTGTATCTAGTGTAGATATCCTTGATTTCTTGACACGATAGTTACACGAATTGGTATATCTGGATCTCGTCATGAGATATTATTTTTTGGTATATGGTGTATCTTGTGTAAGCCTTGTTTCATTGATTATCTTGTACATGTACAGACACTGATTCTCGGAAAGACTAGCTATCTTCTTGCGGAATCCCGTGCCATAGCGTACCATGGTTGGATCTACTATACCAGTCGGGGGTGGAGAGTATTTTAGTGTAGATATGTGATCATACCCTCCTTGTGTATGTCGTGTTCCTTGTGAGTGTTGATCATACACCGCACGTATGATTAACCAGGCCTTTTACTCTTGTGCAAGTTCCCAAGCCGGTCATATGTTAAAGCTAGTACTCACACACTTAGTCATTAGTATTCTTTTTCATTGTCATATTGTTCATTATTGTATTTACCAGTATTTTCTTATTGTATATCTCTTGTATCTATTGTGCATCTTGTATATTGATATCTATTTACTGTTACATAGTTTTTATCATTGATTAGAACTGTTGTTAGAGATGTACTCTGCTCCTTTCCTGATTGGATATATTTTTTCAGATGACACTGAAGAGTGGTACCCTACACATTATGGACCTTAGGATATTGTAGGATTAGAGTCAGAGATCCTGGCTCAGGAGGGACTTATCCCAACTGAGACAGATGACCCGGGACTTGTAGCTTCTTAGTATTCTCTTGTACTAGATTTGTCTCCAGCTTATTTGTTAGTATTTCTTTAGACTCATTGATGTTATAATTCTAGACTCATGAGTTGTATGTGACTATTCTATTCTTTATCATATTCGTGTGTATTTCCATCTTAGATCTATGATTAAGTAAATTAATATTGTTGGTAGCTCATTATATTGCTAGATAGATTACCCAAACAGTTTTCTACCACCGATTCTGCGACGTAGGCTGGGCGTTATTCCCAACTTGCATTCCTACATTGAGTGTAGGTTATGACAGGTTCAACTCTAAACCGTTGTATGTTCTCCTCATAGCGAAAAATAAGTCTGCAATCCTGAGCTCCCGCTCAAACTTCTTCAGAATCCACTCACTGGGTCAGACGGTACCAAGAGACATTATAATGAGCCCAGTTGAGAGCCCGCAACTTCCCTGAGCGGGTCAGTTACCTTCTTGACAACCCGTTGGAGGAAGGTGCCCGCCGCGTATATACTGAAGTTTCGTCCCATTTCACTTCCAAAGAGACCAGGCTTTAGTCCCAGCAAGGATTACGAGGGTGACTCCTTCGTGCTATAAAACTTTTCCTTGTTCTTTCCGCCACCACACCGGATATTATCGAGGAGCACTCTTTGTGGTTCAGGGGTCAAATTCCAGTCCATCTGTCATTGATCCATCATCACCTTCAAGTCTGATAAAGGTAGGTGACGTTCAAAGGAGGGAAATGACATCTCTGTCTCGTAGAATATAAATGACCAGTTCTCTCTGGTCATACACATGCAATACTGAGAAGACTATAATGCATCGCTAAACAAGAAGTACGGCTTCTTAAAGGTGTCGCTGCCATCCCCGACAGGAATCTCCCCTAAGTTTATCTAGCTCAACAGGAAGGACTTCGCTTGCCAATCTTTTGTTGTCGCCCAGGCGGAAGATCGTTATTAATCTGATTCTGGATTATCGCAACCAGGTCCCTCAGATTCAGGTTCAAGGGTTGCACATTCTTCCCGAGGACCAATTTTCCAGATGGTGTAGTGGGCAAAGTCACTGCAAAAATCACAAAAGAGTTTGGTCAGAAATATTCTATAATAATATACATATGCGGCCCAGGCACCTATACGGCCGAGTTAGCTATGCGGCATAGGCAACCATGCGGCTGAGTCAGCCATGCTGCAGAACTCGTCCATGCGGCATAGGCACCCATGCAGCCGAGTCAGTCATGCGGTAGAACTCGTCCATGCGGCATAGGCACCCATTCGATCGAGTCAGCCATGCGGAAGAACTCGTCTATGTGGCTAAGTTACCTCTGTGGCAGTGAGTAGTTAGCACATAGACGTATCTATGCGTCCAACGGTACACACGTGTCTCTATGTTCTCGAGTGTTCGTCTCCTTCACAGAACCTACCCTCAATAGGTGACTGAACGTCGACGGAGAATGGCGAAGGGTCCGCCGTAGCAGAGAGACCCTTCGCCTTAATCTTGGTCTTTTCATTGCCCTTGGGGGCCTTCTTGGCAGCGGCGGAGGAAGATGAGGCAACCTTGGGAACCATGGCAACAGCAAGGAAGAGGAAAGAGAAAAGAGAGTTTGGAGAAAAGACTTCTCTTTCTCTCTCTCTCGCTCTCTCTCTCTCTCTCTCTCTCTCTCTCTCTCTCTCTCTCTCTTCCCCCTATATATAGGGGGGACTATACGGCAACGGATGACGACGGCGACTGTTTGAGTCCCGATCCATGATCCGCCTCGATCCACGGAGCGGCAACAGTTGGTGGTGACTTCTCGTTAGTTGAGCCACTTTATCCATTGAGGCACGGAATTTCAAGAGATCCACGCAAAGATCAAAGAAAATCTTCTCATTTAATGATCGGGCAGCCTGTCAGAGACAACTATACGGCAATAAGACTATACGGTATGACCTGCATATACGGCCAATAGCGCTCGTCCATGCTTTTTTTCAAAGTATTCCAAATTTGTTATTTTGGAAACTTTGAAAGGGATCTTGTAGAAGCATAAAAAATTATGCAGGCCGCATAAAGGTCATGTCCCCTCAACAAGTCACAGAGAAGCCACATGCGGCCTGATCAACTGTTATCCTCACATTTTCAATAAAGGATAGTTTGGTAATTGACACAGGTATTTTTATTTTTAGGAGTTATTGTATTTAAATATTGTGCATGTGATTTAATTATTTGTTGTATTATTTATTATTTGTTTAGATGTAGTATTTATTTTAGACTTGTGTAGTGGACCTAACCTATTTTAATTAGATGCATGAACCCAACATTTAATTAGTTTAGATTGAGCCCATTATTTAGGCCCATGGTTTAGGAGGATGAATCAATTAGTGAAACTATTAGACTAGAACCTTTCTCCATTAATTAATTTCTTCATAAGAGGCCCCAAGGGGTGTTCTGGACTTTTCAATAGCTTGGGGAGGGGTATATGACCAGCCATAGTAGAGGATGAGAGAGAAAATCATTTCATTTTTTAATTCCCAATTCATTTTGATTTAGTTCTTCCCTCTTTCTAATTCCTTCCTTCCCTCACCAAATCCCTACCAATTTCTACCCAAATGTAGTCCATATTCTTCAATAGAGGCTACTACAACAAGGATCTATAAGAAGGAAACAAGGATCAAGAAGGAGGAGGCCAAGATCTACAAGGAGAGGAGCTACTTTGCATTTTGGGACTTTTCATTGAGAATCTATCTCCCAATAGATACATTTCAGTTTTTCCCCTTTTATTAGGTTCTAAATCTGAGAATTAACCATAATAAACCAACCCACATGCATAGGCTACCCATAGGAATTAGTTTTAGGTTCATAGGAGACCTATGGTGGAAGTTATGTGCAATTTGGTGCCAATTTTGGGAGAATTTTGAGATTGGCACATGTACTGTTTGTCATATTGTCTAATAGATCAAATTGACATATAATTGCTTGTTTATGACTAGTGTCATATCCACAATTGGATACGTGTAGGCCGTATCTCGTCAATTTGACAAAACGGGTTAATTTTGGGGGTTTTCTCCGACACGGGGAGTTGTGCACATCAATTCTTGACACGGACACGTAGTGGATCTAATTATAGTGCCCCGCTCCGTGTCGACGCTATGTACAAAGTGAGATCGCCTTGCTTGCTCGAACGGAAGTCTTCTCGGAGATTTCCTGACCGATTAATCAATGTGAGTGGGCAGAACTGCATTCTCTGATTCTTACACGACTTAATAATGAATCTGAGTTTTTGAATGCTTGTTGCTAAGAAGATTATTTCATAAGAAGAATGATAAATCCTGCCTTTGCCTAAAAGAGTTAGAGCCATTGCCATGCTAAGAATAAGAAATGTTGCATGCTAGAAACACTGACACCGCTATCGAATCTTGCCTTGTTAAAAGAAGAATAGAACTGCATATTTTACTTGATGTGATAAATAGACCCGTGCCATGCTAGTCTCAACTGGAAGATCGTTCATATGTTTGCTTGTCATCGTGTTTATATGGCTTGTCTTGAATGCTTAAGTTTAAAAGAATGAATGCTTGTTTCGATGTGAGAGTAAATGCTTGTCTTGTGTGTGTGCATAGACTAGTAGCCCACCCTGACGTCCGGTCCTACGGGATCTTGGGGGGTGCGGCTATTAGAAATGTGATAAGATGGTTTGAATGTGACTTTATCATGTTGTGTTGCTATTGTGAAAGAGATATGCTAGTGAAATGTGGGTGCTTGCGGTGGATGGGGGACAAACAAAATGTGGGAGACTAATAACGCGCCCTGAGCTCGGGGCGTGGATATTGGAATGGAGGATGGAGATGCGATGGGGTAAGACTAATAGTGCGCCCTGATGTTCCGGTCCTTCGGGATCCAGGGGGGCGTGGCTATTAGAGGGAGGCGGTGCTTCTGTTGAGAAGAGTTGTGTCTGCACTAGAGATGTTCATGGAGATAGCTGCATTCAGGTCGTTAGGGAGCATGCTAGGCTAGCCTTCTTGCATACCTAACTGTTTGATGCAGAGACGGACAGGAAACTAAAGAACGGTAAACATATATGTTTATGCAAATTGTTGCTAACTTGTATATTTGCTGCAGGGATAACCGTTCGGCCATGGGGTAAGACATATGAGTTTATGCATAAGCATGCATGTTCATTTTGTCTGCATCGTAGAGATTGCTTGTTAGTGCTTCATGCATTGCATCGGTCGGACAATGACTATTAGTGCAGAGATGAACCTTGGTTGAGGCTGCTATAATGGCAGTAATGTGCAACCATGAGTCACAGCTGCTAATAGGATCAGAATGTGAGTCATTTGTTAGCTGGATTACCGCTACCGATCCTGAGTTACTCGGGGACCGACCTCTGATTGATAGTTAACTTGTGTGCTTGTTTGAATGATAGTTCCTAAATGCTGCCTGTCCCTAGAATCTTTGGGTATAGTTCACCGAATACGCTGCGCACACCCGGATAGAATCATCTTGTTTGAATTGGTTGCCTCGATTGATTGGTTGTTTGAATTCTATTTTCAAAAGATGTAATCTGACTATAACCCTGAGTTACATGAAATAAACTTAGGTAAAACTAGCAAGATCACTAGTAATGCAATATTTTGCCACATGATTACTTAGTGTGGGTTTCAGGGGGTGTAGCTTCTGTTCAGTTATTTTATCTCACCAGTACTTGTATAAAGTGCTGACCCACCAACAGTTTGCTTGTTCTCAGGTGCTTGTTCGTCTGAGGAAGCGATAGCCGTGCCTCATCCCAAGGAGCCGGAAATCTGGAGTCGATGCCTTGAGCCGCATCGAGTTTGTGCCTGCTTTGAGCTGCTTTCATATAGAGGAACATAATGTATGGAACGGTGTTATTGTAATCGAGAGAAGAGTGCCTGAGCGAATTATAACCTCGGCCATGTGCCGCTTGTAACACTTCTGATTATCAATAAAAGAGCATATTTTCATGTGCAATTGTGTTCTTTACTTTTCTGCAATATATGTGTGCCGCTGCTTCAGTATTGAATAGCTTACTTGCCCTTGTATCAAAGCTTTGGCCTTGTGCAAGCGCACTTTAGGCTTGCACGGCATCACGTCCCGATGGAAACGATAGTCCTGCGGGAGAGCTGCAACGTGGTGATTCACGTTCAGCGGGGACTATTGAGCTCGCGGAAGATTGGGGCGTGACACTAATTATGGCTCGTATATTTCATAATTGGTGTATTAGACTTGCTCGTGTCCTCCGGGATGCTTTTAGTTGTGTGTTGGAGCCGTATCGCAAGCGTATCATAGAATTAGTGTGATACGGGTGCGGTGCACTCCACGTGCTTGATATTTTGCTCTCATTCATATACGTGCATGTGTATTTATATATATATATGCTAACTATGTAATATATATTGTATATTATAGTGTATATTGTGTTTGGGTATATGTGTATGTCTATGTGTGTATATACCAGTGTATATAGTTATGTTTAGATCTATATATATATATATATATATATATATATATATATATAGGTATATACAAACACAAATATATGTATATAGTTATGTATTTGTATATATATATATATATATGGAGAGCTACTATATATATATACATAGAGGTTAGTGTTGTGTTAGCATTTGTGTTTAAGTGTGTATGTGTATATGTAAATACATAGAAGTATTTGTGTTATGTGTATGTGTCCATATATCTATATGTGAGTGTATATATACATATCTATAAGTGTAGGTATGTTTGTGTATATATATATATATATATGTGTATAGAGGAGTGTGTATATGCAAGTTGATATCTATATGTATATATATGTGTGTGTGTGAGCATAGGTGTTTGTATATATGTATATGTGTGTATCTATATGTTGTGTATGTGTGCACGAGTGGTTGTGTGTGCGCGTGTGTGGCAAGCAGTGCGCGAGCAGCGCCGCAGCAGCGTGCGAGCAGTCAAGGTGCAGCACAGTGCAGGCGCGGTGCAGCAGCAGCAGTTGCGGCGCAGCGCGGTGCAGTCGCGACGCAGCAGCAGCAGTCACGGCACAGTACGGTGCAGTCGCAGCGCAGCACGATGCAGGTGTGGTGCAGTCGCGGTGCAACAGCAGTAGGCTGCAACAGCAGCAGTAGATACCATGTTTCAGGGTATCCAGTCACCTTCATTGTGTCAGCTAGGTTCAGTAGAGATTTCAGTTATTGAGTATTCAAGGTATTATAAGATGGTTAGTTAGTATTCAAGGTTTTGGTTTCAGTTAGTTTTCAATGAGTTAGAAACAGTTAGCAATTAGTTAGTTGAGATTTTGGTTTAGATTGGTATTGTTAGTGAGATAGGTATATTAGTGCTAGTTAGTTAATGTTAAGGAGTGGGTATATAGTTAGTGAGTTATATATATATACTTGTTATACAATAGATAGTTATTGGAATACTTGATATATATATATATATAGTTAGCCATCTGAGTATGTATGTATATATGTAGTTGTGGTATTGTATAGTTAGTAGGTAGATAGGTATGCTAGTTGTGATATATGTTATTAGTTAGAATGTGAATAGTTAGTATCTATGTACATTAGTATAAGTATATATGTTAGTAAATTAGATATGTTAATATAGTTAGTACTTGAGGTATTGTATATATATATATATAGCTATAAGTTAAGTATTTTGGGTTACCTTGGGATACCAAGGTATTACCAAGGTATTGGACCGATATCCAAGGTATTGAGTTTGGGTATCGGGATAGGTGAGATACGTATTGGTACAAGACCAAGGTATCGTATTTTCATTGTTTTGATATAGTACTAAGTATATTGACTTGTATATATATCTAAAACACTATTTTCATATAAATAAACTTGCGTATCTTAGGATACGGTATCTTGTTGGTTTTCTAGTATCTTAAAATAGCTAGTGTGGCCTAGATGCGTAGTGTATAGACCCAATATCCTAGAGATAGACTCATAAAACCTAAAAATAGCTAGTTTGACAAACTTTGACTAGTTTGACCGATAGTTGACCTAGTTTGACTGTTTTGACTTAGAAATGGCTTTATGACCTAGAATTTGACTAGTTTAACTTTTTTTTATTCCAGAACATTGTATTAATATAATATTCCATATATAGGTTTGTGTGACACCAGTTGGGACACAGTTGGGCATTCATTGCTTGGACGCCAGGCGAGTACATTCTCTGATAGTTTTCATTAATTGATAATTTCTATGATTCTGGTCTATAGTATTGTTTTACCTGGTTTCTTGACACTTAAATACACGGATTAGTATTGCATGAATTCAATTTCTTATGACACGTACATTATACTTGTCTGGCCTCTACTTCAGGACTCATTACTGGTATCACATCGGGACTCACCTACTGGAATCACCTATTTTATCTGGCTGGACCCATATTTGATTTGCGTGTCAGAATTGGATTTATTTATACTAGTCGGGCGGGGAAATACTCGAGTAGACATGTAAACATCCCCAAAATCTGGAATCACCCCCTCTGGTCTAATCAGAAATGATAGCAGCCGCACACCAAGTATGCGGTGAGCCGTACTTACTCCCTAGCCGTTTACATGTCGAAAGCGGTATTTCAAAACACACTAGTTAGTATTTTCTTGTTGGCTTCATATTACACTTGCTGGACTCACTTGACACTTGTTGGACACACATCTTATCTATATTGTTCATTTCTTATCTATTCACAGTCTTATTTACATTATTTTTTGATTCACCATGCATATCTTGTCTTGCTTCTTATTTTAATTGTGACTGTATGTATTTCTCTGACTCATTTACTTTCCTTGATCATCATGTATTACTTAATATAAATGTTTATAGTCTTTGTTAATTAATTGAAACTGCTATTGGGTTGTACTTCGCTCCAATCCTGACTGGATATATTTTTCCAAATGATTGGCTTATAAGGCAGTGTCCCACATTCTACGGGCCATATGACAGCGTACCTTTAGAGGATACTCTTGTAGACCAAGAGGACTTAGTTGCAGAGCCCAAGGAGGTTTAGTTTATATTGGATTGTATTAGGCTATTATATTGCTGAGATTCACAGTTGTATATTATTTAAGATTGTGGATTGTATCTTTATTCTTTCCTTCGCTTTTCCATTCGTGCTTTATCTTCCTTTGTTTGTTTTGTGATTGAGATTAGTTCTACTTGTGAGATACCATATTGCTCCTCCGTTTAGAGTTGAGATGATTGACAGGTACCATATTATATCACTACTAGAATAAGCGGGATTAGCGATATTTTTTAGCGACGTCAACGAAAAATGTCGCTAATATAATATAAATTAGCGACTCCATGTAAAAATGTCGCTAGACGTCGCTAATTGGCGACATTTAGCGACGTTTAGCAACTTTTATTCATTTTTTAAAAGATTAGTCGCTATAAGTTCAATTAAGGTCGCTAAACGTCGCTAATATATTTCATTTAGCGACGTTTAGCAACGTATTTAGCGACGTATATATTTTAGACATTTAGCGACGTCATTAGCGACGTTAAAGACGTCGCTAACTTAGCTACATCATTATTGGCGTCGCTAAAACGTCGCTAAATTTGTTTCATTTAGGGCTGATTCCCCCCATTTCCTTTGATCTCTCCATCTCCATCTCCATCTTCCAAATTTAAAACCCCCCTCCGGTTCCTCATTCCTCCGGCTCCCTTCCTCCCTCCGGCGACCCCCCTCCAGCCGCGTCCTCCCCCCTCCACCGTCAGCTCCTCCTTCCTTCGGCTCCCCTTCTCCCTCCGGCGTCCTTCCTCCGGCTCCCCTCCTCGATGATCTCCTCTCTCTGTCTCCTTTCTCTGTCTCTCTTTCTCTCTAACACGACACGACATGACATGACACAACACAATACGACATGACACGACACGACACAATATGACACGACACGACATGACATATACTAGCCCTAACCCTAACTCGAACACACATACACGCACACGGACACACACTAACCCTAACCCTAACCCTAACCCTGCTTGTTGTTCATTGCTGCTGTAGTTGCTCTTCTTGCTGCTGCAGTTGCTCCCCTTGCTGCTGCTGTGCATCCTCTTGTTGCTGTTGCTCTTCATTGCAGTGCACAAGAGTGCACTGCGACTCCCTCTTGGCCTGCACAACACCCCCACATCTCACACTCAAATCCTGGCCTGCCCAATACTCCAACACTGCAGTGCACAACCTGTGCATACTATGCACTTATATATGGTGAAGATATCATAGGTGATGTAGGAAAACTAGGGTTTAGTGTAGTGACATTTGGATTGAGCACGAGTTGCTTGAAATCCTGGAGATGTTCTCTGGTTATGAGGAAATTGGTAATATGTTACAGTTTGGCAAGGGTTTTGATGAAAAATTGTTGTACTGGGGTTGTTTGATTTATTTGAGGAATGGATTAAGCTACTCCAGTAGAGATCATACCAAATTATGGTAGATTTGGTGCCATTCCAGCTGGATTTATACCAAATTATGGTATATTTGGTATGTTTAGAGGGGATTGAGGTGTTGCCATGGATAGAGCATATGGTGGAAACTCAAACCCTCTTCTTGACATAATCAATTCCTCTAACAACTTATCAAATTTTTATGGTTCAAGTGATGAATTGTACCTTCCAACACAAGTATCCTCCCATTTGCATCAGGTAGGTATTTATTCTTTGGAGAGATCCAGCTCTAAAGCCAAGGCTGCTCGAGTCGTGCTCTCCACTAGCTTCAAGAGCATGATCCAAAGGCTCTGATACCAATTGATACCAAATTGATGGGTCCTCTTCCCATTTGTTCAGGAATTGGAGGAGAACAATCACACTTAGCCAAGAAAACTGAATAAATTGTAAAGAAACAAAGAACTAAATTAGGAAAGAACTAGGTTTTTATTCAAACCATATGTACACACACACACACATAGGGCATTGTGTATCAAGTTAGAGCAGTTCTTACCTTCCTCCAGAGAATCACACTGTATGTAATGATTTATAGGATACATACTTTCATTTTTGCAAAAGTATCTAGAAATGGATATGAATTACTATCTGCGTCATCGTTCGTGGATGTACAACCGTCATCCTGATGACATGTGCGGTGTGCGGGATAAATTCATTGAGGGTGTACAGCAGTTCCTGCAGTTCGCCAAGGCGTTCCCTCAGTACATGGACGGTACCAAAATTAAGTGTCCGTGTGTGAGATATCATAACTTGAAATATCATCCAGAAGTGGAAGTCACATATTATTTGTACTCGAAGGGCTTCACGCCAAATTACTATCAGTGGACCGTGCACGGAGAACTTGTATCTCTAGCATCGGAGTCGGAGCCTTATATGGAGCCGTATATGGATGTCCACGACCATGCTGCTTACGACGACGGATGGGTGAACATGGTTTTTGATGCGGCGGGGCCTAGTTTCAATCCGGACAATTATGATACAGCTGAGGAGGCACTGAATGCCGATTCTACAAAGTTTATGGAGTTGCTGGAGAATGCAATGACTCCACTATATCCTAGTTGTGAGGATCATTCACCGTTGGAGGTGGTTACAAGATTATTGAGCATCAAGTTCGATTTTAACATGTCGCAAGAATGCTATGATCGATTTGATTATAGAGATCTTGCCCGAGGGTGCAAAGTTGCCTAAAGACTTCTATCGATCTAAGAGGATGGTGAGATCGCTCTGGATGAGATACGAGAAAATCGATACATGTCGCAACGGGTGCATGTTGTACTACAAAGACGACAAGGATGAAGATGCGTGCAGATTCGGTGATTCTAATCGCTACAAGGCCACTGGTAGAGGAAAGTCTGTCGGTGCAAGGAAGCCTACCGATTCGATGCACTACTTGCCTTTGATGTCGCAGTTATTGCGATTGTTTATGGTTAAGGAGACTGCAGAAAACATGAGTTGGCACAGGCGGAAACAGATCGAAGGAGTATTGGATCATCCATCCAATGGAGAAGCATGGAAGCACTTTGATCGAGAGTATCCAGATTTTGCTTCGGATCCGCGTAATGTCATATTGGGGCTCTCCTCTGACGGTTTTACCCCATTCGGACTTTCGGGTTCCCAGTATTCATGTTGGCATGTGATCGTCACTCCGTATAATCTACCGTCTTGGATGTGCATGAAGACTCAGTATATGTTCCTAACCGTTATTATTCTGGGTTCGAATAATCCGAAGAGAAACATCGATGTGTATGTACAGACTTTGATAGATGAGTTGAATCAGCTGTGGCAAGTAGGTGCCAACACGTACGATATTTCTAGAAAGCCAAATTTTCAGATGAGGGCAGCACTTATGTGGACCATCAACGACTTTCCGGCCTATGGAATGTTATCAGGATGGAGCACTCATGGTCGCCTCTCATGTCCGTATTGCATGGACCGTACTAAGGCTTTCCGTTTGAAACATGGAGGCAAATCGTGCTTCTTCGATTGTCATCGACAATTTATGTCGAAGGATCATCCGTACCGGAGGAACATGAATGTTTTTCGCACGGGCGTTGTAGAGAAGGTCAATCCACCGCCAAGGTGGCCCGGATACACGATATGGGAAGAGATAAAAGATTTACCAAGTGCTATCGAAGAGCCTGCTAAGGGGTATAAGTGTGACAGATTTGGTCGCACCCATAACTGGACGAAGAGGAGTATATTCTGGGATCTGCCATATTGGAGCACCGATCTAATCAGACATAACATTGATGTCATGCATATCGAGAAGAATGTGTTTGATAACATAATTAATACTGTAATGGAGGTAAAGGGGAAGACGAAAGATAATCCGAAGGCCAGGTTGGACTTAGAAGAAATATGTAGACGTTCTGCATTGCATTTGATAGAGGAGGGGAATGGAAAGTTAAAGCAACCTAAGTCAATTTTCTCACTAGAGAAAGAGGATAAAGGGAGACTTTGTAGGTGGATTCAGGGTCTAAAGTTTCCAGACGGGTACGTGTCAAACTTGAGAAGATGCGTCGACCTCAAGGAGAACAAACTGGCGGGTATGAAGAGCCACGATTGTCACGTATTCATGGAGAGGTTAATTCCGATTGTATTTCGGGAATTTTTACCGCAGGTCATTTGGGATCCATTGACAGAGCTCAGCATATTCTTCAGAGATCTTTGTTCTACTAAGTTGCTCATCGATCGTCTAGAAAAGCAAGAGAAGGACATTGCGGTAACACTATGTAAGCTCGAGAAGGTGTTTCCTCCTGGATTCTTCGACTCTATGGAGCATTTGCCAATTCATCTTTCCTATGAGGCACGTGTTGGTGGTCATGTCGGTTATCGGTGGATGTACCCCTTCTAGCGGCATCTGAATCACCTAAAGAGAAATGTGAAAACAAGGCACGGGTTGAGGGCTCTATTTGTGAAGCTTATGTTCTCGAGGAGATTACAAACTTTTGCTCGACGTATTTCAAACCTCATGTTACTACTAATAGAACCAAAGCTCCGAGAAACGATAACAGATATCAGGAATCTAATGATGCAATACTTAAAGTATTCAATGCATCCGGAAAGCCTTCGGGGAAAATAAAGAAGAGATATTTGAATGACGATGAGCTAAGGGCTTCTCAGTTGTATATATTACTCAATTGCGACGAGGATAAAGTGGAGAAGCTAGAGGGGTAAGTAATTAATACGTCCACGTTTACATCATCTCAATGTAATAGTATAAGCTACTATTCTGCTACTAATCAGCAGTTGCTTTATTATTTTTCAGAACATATAATGATGAGTTGAGGTCGGTTAGACCCTACATAACATACGAAGAAGTAGAACAAGAAATGAGATGCCATTTTCCTTCTTGGTTGAGCGCATATGTAAGGTACTTGGTAATTACTTTTTATTTCTGCACTTGCAAAACAAATAACTTACTATCGCTACTTTGGTATTTAGGTCGATCGTCTAATAACACCCGAGACTAAATCTATTAGAACTCTAGCCAAGGGACCAATTACTGCCGTTAAAATATAGCCAAGTTTCTGTGTGAATGGGTTTAGGTACAAGTCAACAAATGCTCCTATCAGAGACAGCTTTCTGGATCTTGATTCCACAAAAAATAGTTGTTTGTGTATCAAATCTTTGAACTACAAAGACGTCGATCCAGGCAATAATTTCTTTGGCATCTTACGAGAGATTATGGAGTTGACATATAATTATGGCACAGAAGCTGCTAATATCGTGCTATTCAAGTGTGAATGGTTCGATCTGATTCAAGATCAAGGTTGGAAAATTGACAAGCATAGCCTTGTGGATATAAACTACAAGCGTAGATATCAAGGCTACGAACCATTTGTCCTATCAAGTCAGGCTCAGCTCGTGTACTTCATAACTTATCCTAGAGGGGGGACAGCGAGGTCGGATTGGTGGGCAGTATGCAAGACTAAAGCTAGAAATACCTTTGACATTGACGAAATATCTTATCAGGAGGACGAGCTACCTCTTGTAACAAATATTGTAGATGTGGACTCAACGGTGTGGTGGCTCGATTCCGATGACGGAACATTTTCGTCGTTTGGTATGTTTTTTATTTAAGATATATTATTTCAATGTAAGTATGATAAAATAGTAGTAAAAAAATTGTTTAATTTTAGTACTAAATAATATATTTTTAACAGGTACAGAGGGGTGAGGATGCAAACATGGTGACCGTCTTCTTGACCACCTATCGCAAGGACGAAAATCTCATTGATGAGAGGGCCTCTGTCACGACCTGCACCCGGTATAGGGGCACGAGTGCGTGGGTACGTCCAGCCTACGCCACAGTATCGGCGGTAGAACGCTGTCTAGGTCATGATACTATCTAAACAATCTCACCTGAATATCCAACTCCATAAGGAGACGCAGATATCACAAAATAATATGGAATACTCAATCACATAAACTAGAGCACGATGAGATATCGAAGAAAATAAATGAAATACAAGACAAGTCTAAATAACAATAATAGTCTAACCTGCAATCAATAACATCCATATCTCCAAGTATACTGGAAAACAAGTCCTCTAAGTCAAAGTCTGGAAAAAATATCCAGTCAGGATTGGAGCAAAGTACATCTTTAACAGCAGTTCTACATTAATGATATAAACTATGTAGCAGTAAATAGATGGAAATATACAAGATGCATATACATGTACGAGAGATATACAATAAAGGAAATACTGGAAAATACTGTAAATAAATACGGGAAGGAACAATATGTCAATGAAGAAGAATACTATGACTAAGTGTGTGATTACTAGCTTTAATATGTGATCGGCTTGGGAACTTGTACACGAGTATGGGCCTGGCTAGTCATACGTGCGGTGTATGACCAACACTAACATGAGAACAAGACTTGTACATGAAGGGTATGATCACATATCTACACTAAAATACTCCCCACCCCCGACTGGTATAGGAGATCCAACCATGGTACGTTATGGCACGGGATTCTCTAGGAAGGTAGCAAGTCTCCCCGAGAATCAGTGTCTGTACATGCACAAGATAAACAATGAGACAAGACTTGTACAAGATACACCATGAACAAGGAATAACATCTCATGACGAGATCCGGATATACCAATCCGTGTAACCATCGTGTCAAGAAATATGGATATTTACACTAAATACAATGAACATAGAGGATATCATAGATAAGAAACTATCAGAGAATGTACTCGCATGTGGTCCTTTGCTGGTATGAATCAGAATCCAAGTCACAGTCCAAATAGCCTATGTATTACAATTTTACCATGTCAAAATATAATTTATTTTAATTTATTTAATTCTAGAATAATTACTCTAAAATTCTATTTTAATCTTATTATTCTGATTTTTATGTCAAAACCTAATTTTGCCCAAAAGAACCTAAATTTTTATCGACTCGAGACTCATGGCACGCAAATCGAGGCGATCTGTTGACCGAAAAGTCAACCGACACAAACTCGACTTTCATGCATGATTTCCTGTAGATTTCATCATCAAAAATATGCTGGAATTTACGGCTCATCCGAATTCAAATTCGTTTGGGAATTATGGTACATACAAATTTCGTATCGTGCACCGATGGTTAAATTCTAACCTAGAAGTTCTACAGAATTAACAGTATATAAATACTTCGAATTAAATTCTGGGAAAAACATATGTCAATTATATCGACATTAGCTTTCCGAAACTTTAAACGGTTCATGATTCGGATTGCTGGTTCTCCCGGAATCGCAAAAACATTGAAACACGTCTATTTTCGGACATGTTGTGCTCTATGAATTTTCCAGAATTTAATACTCATAATTTCGTAAAACAATTTATATAATCAGAAAGCTAACCTCAATATCGTTCTAACGCAAGAAACTAGACCTCGTTTGGAGTCCGGAGCTATGTGCAATGGCTTCTTGAAGATGAAGGAACCCTAGATGGCAATTCTCCAAAATTTGGCTCAAGAAAACCCTAAAAATAAATAACTAAACTATTATATATATAGAGGAGAGAGAGTGCAGCTGCGGCTCGGAGCTTGACACGTGTCAGCCATTCGCGCTGCCCCGCCCAAATCGGACGGTCCGAATCTGACGAGGCTCGGCTCAGCTGAGTCCGAGTCGAACTCTAACTCGGCTCGGCTCGAGGTCGGCTCGTCCTCACCCACACCCAACTCGCGATCACTGACAGGCGGACCCCGCACTGTTCGCTGCGGGAGGCTGACAGGTGGGCCCCCTGTTTGCTGACTGGGCAGAAATAATTACTTTTTGGGTTTTCTTTTTCAGAAATTAGTTTTTAATTCAGTTTTCCCTAATTAACTCAAAATAAATGCTAAAAATAATAAAAAATTCCCAAAAAATTCTAGAAAATATATTTTATTATTTAGAACCTAAAATAAAAGTTTGGCATATTTTTAATTAAGTTTGAACCTAAAATAAATTCTTGAAAGTCCTAGAAAAATAGTGTTACTAGTTTTTAATTAACCAAAAATTATGAAAAAATCCCACTAGCCCCAAATTAACCTAAAAATAATATTTAAGCTAGAATTTCAGGATACGGAGGTTACAGCCTCACAGACCTATATAAGTATTACTTTACTTTGTGTTAATTTTAATATAACTTAGGCAATTATCGAGTATCCAAACTTTTCTAGGCCGAGTATCTTAGGCTGCGTGAGCGGGCGACTGCTAGTGCACCTACAGCTGGAGAGGCTGGTACTTCCTCGCAGCCCGCTCCAGCTCCGTCGGCGGACGACCTGTGGGTGACCGCCGCTGGTGGTCTCCAGAGGGGTACGTACTACGGTACAGGATCCTATGGCGCCCTGGTTGCGACGTAGTCATCTAGGGCCTCCCCGACAAGTGCACATTCCCCACAGCCCTCGCAGTCGCCGGCCAGAGTCCAAGAGGCCGTTGACCGTCAGATTGCGTTTCTCTGTAATGAGTTGCTGCGAAGGATGGAGGAGCAGCCCCGGTCCTAGCCGCAGGCGGACGATCCGACGCTCATCGCACGATTCGATATGCTCGACCGTAGCATCACGGAGCTCCGGGATTTGACAAATAATCTTAGAGCCTCGACAGAGCGCAGTATGACGGAGCTGCAGGCATCACAGCTATCCATGGGCGAGAGGCTGACGATGATACAGGATTCAATGGTTCATAGCAGTACGAGGCTGTTATCTACCATGGATTCTTACAACCAGCGACTTACAGAGTTGGAGCGAATACGTCCTCCTAGTGCGCCTACATCGACACAGACTCCATCGACGTCACTGCCTTCTTCATCGACATTGGTGTCGATTTCATGGGAGCAGTACGATCTGTTCTTATCCTTCATGCGTGCCGGTGGTCATCTTCCTGCAGATCTGCAGTAGTATAGATATTTGCATGGATATTTGCTGGATATTTATATTCTTTGTATTATTTAGGATAAGACTCATTTTATGGATATATATTTGTTGTATTCTTTACGACGATATTTGCTGGATATTTTATTTTCTTCAAATTTTATTATATTATTCATATTAAATATATGTTAATTTATCGGTGTTAAGTGTTCAACCCAAGGGGGTCGGCAAACCCAGGAAATTCAACGGAGGGTTGCTCCGGGTCTATTTGTACAGATTGTGAATTAATAAACTGCAGGAATAATAGTTTGGAAACAATTCAGTATTCATTTTTTTTATTTTTTTACTGTACAATTAGCGACTTTTACAGCGACGTTTAGTGACGTTTTTTCCTTTCAGCGACTAGCTGAAAGGCAACTTCTGTAAAACGTCGCTAATTATGTCGCTAAAAGTAATTAGCGACATTTATTGGTCATTTAGCGACGTTTCTTTACGTCGCTAATTTGACTTTTTCTGGTAGTGTATTATTGAGATTATAGATAGTTAGAAATGACCCAGACAGCGTTCTACCACCGATGCTGCGACGTAGGCTGGGCGTAACCACGTACTCGTGCCCGAATATCCGGGTACGGGTTGTGACATCAACCAAGTCGCAGAGAAGCCGCATAGTATACTATATGTGGCCTGAACGACCACAAAGTAGGGAGGCCGCATAAAATCCTCTGATATAGATTTTGATGTCTGTCAGAATCTTTGACACATCACTCATCAATCAGAGATACTTCGAGACCCGTGAAGACGACGACTCAAAAAAAGGCAATAAGTCACATTAGTGTATTAATCGCTTCGACAAATGTGTCATGCCACGTGTCCTACGTATGCGGCTAAAAGACACAAGCGGCCTCGTCACCATGCGACTTAAATATCCATTCGACCAAAGCCCAAGGAGAGATCGCATGTGGCCTCGTCACCATGAGGTTTAAATATCCATTCGACCAAAGCCCGACGAGAGCTCGCATGCAGCCTCGATACCATGCGGCTTAAGTGTCCATTCGACCAAAGCCCGACGAGAGCTCGCATGCGGCCACAATGCCATGCGGCCAAAGTGTCCATTCGACCAAGGCCCAACGAGAGCGCGTATGCAGCTACGACGCCATACGGACACAGAAAGACATGTGCGGCCAAGTTACTATGCGGCCTCCAGCTCACAAGATCTTTTCGTTATAACTGCAGAGATCTTTGCACAGTTGATGATAACTACCTGTCCAACTGACCAAGTCACGCACATAGCAGGTTAAAAACAACCCCGAGATATCTTCAACAACATATCTCAACCAAGATCACATGGCAATTTGCCCATGGCATACGGCTATAGTTGTAACCGTATTCTGTTGAAGGAGCCTTATACGGCCACCAAACAGAGGCATATACGGCACCCATAGCCCACCAACATGATGGCTATAAATAGAAGCAACTTGAACGTTCTAAGGGATGGTTTTTTCTTCTGCTTCAGAGAGAGAGAGCATACCACCCCCGGCCAATACATAGAGAGAGTATACCGAGATGAGCGAAGAGAGAACCTAATCTTCTTCATCCTGCATCGGATCATTCGCGGAGTAAAGAAGACGCTATAGCACTCATTGTCCATCGCCATGCCCTAGAATCAAAATTATTATACTTAGACTGTCTGTCCAGGACCTCTTTGTACTTTCTTTTATTTGTTAATTAAATCAAGCTCTTTTAGAACTTTAAATTTAATGGCGAACAATATTGTTCTCATATGGAGAGAAATGGATGGGACGGTGCACATCGCACTTTTTGCCTCGGACTCTTGCCGTGAATAGTCATCCGAAAAAGTTGGCAGTGCCGTATCCTCTTCGGACTCGGAGGGAACACAACCCTCGGCATGGGATGCTGCATCCTCTTGACGAGGGTGGCTACCCTAGAGATCTCAGCATTTGTTCCTTAGAAATTATCATCTTCTCGGAATGCCGAATTGTCATAGAGGTCCGGGGGACTACTATCCCCAGCTTGCGTATCTATGTGAGGTCCTGAGGAAGAACTACCCCCAGTGGCTGACAGTTTCTTCAAGTGGGTGCCCAAAAAAATACCTTCTGTGGGTTCCGCTAGATGTCCTCCTTGGATCTGTCTTCTTTACTCACTGGCCGAAAGCGACGGACTGGAGGTGCTGGACTTCTGACCTCCCCTCATGGAGGGGGCCTTCCGAGCAAAATAATATGAGGCGAAGGGCAGCTCATCTATCTCTGGTGCTTGCACCTGTTCTCCAGATGGCAGTCGGGTGGGTGCCTTTGGTTGCAGTCGCTGGAATGTCGGCTTGTCGGCTTCCTATTTGTAGGTACGGCTGCTTTGTTACAGCAGTAGTTGATGATAATGCTGGCACGGTGATACCCTGGGGAGGATACTTCATATGCCATAGTTGATTCCCTCGCTTTATGCTTGTGATTGATCACGTTGGGCAAGTCAAGCAAGGGCTGATTCACTTGTGCACCCATCTTATGAGCCCGGGTAGACAAAGCACATAGGTGTGTAGGTATTAACTTTGCTTCCTGACCTGGGGTTCATACAAGAACTTGCCCTAGGTTGATAATGGAAGACTCTCTAGACTGACCATGTCTAATTGCCACTGCGGGCTCGACGTATAGGCCAGTTTTGTACAACTTTTCTTCAGGGGCACGCATATTAGCGGCACCTGCTGACGGTCGGTCGAATGAGCAATTGCTTGAGCTTGGCGAGATCGCAATGCCCTAGACTTCTTTGTCCTAGCATGCGCAGGTGCATAGTATGAAGAGTCCAAGTTTATATCTTCGTCTTTCTCAGCATGGCGCATGGAGTAAGCGCTGTATGAGATTCGGTCAAAGACGAAACTTCTGTGGCTATCCTGGCCGCATGTGGCCATCTGGCTACGGTTACCAATCGGTGCCGCATAGTCCTCTTTTACAGATTTTGATGTGGATGCTTGGAACATGTCTTAGCGCTCGAACTCCTGGCATTGTAGTATTTTTTTCTGCCAGAGCTCAAGTGCTGAGCATATTCCTTGTCCGAAGAGGCTGCCGTATAAAGGATGTCAGTTCGTAGGGACGCATAATGTGCGTCCCTGCTGCAGGAAGAGAGACGGGTAGCGCACACTCCACAGTTGGGTGAGGTGCATTGGCCTTTGTAACCCATGTCCTGCGGGTCTTCAGGTGTTGAGCACTTTTCTTGTCAGAAAAGGCTGCCGCAAGATAGGAGTCAGCTACTGTGGACGCATCATGTGTGTCCCCTGTGGCAGAGAGAGAGACAGAGAGTGCATGCTTCGCAGTTGGGTGAGGCACAACAGCGTTTGCAACCCCAGCCTTAGAGAAGCGCCGCCCTCAGAGAGCATTTCTTCAAAGGCTTGTTGGTCGAAGCGTACAACCGTCATCCTGGGGTTAGTCCGCACGAGTGTCGGGGCGGTCTGTGCGGGTGAGGGTAGAGTTTAGATTTTGGGTTTTAATTAGAGTTAGGATTTGGATTTAATTTGAGATCCTTTCTTTATATATATATATATATATATATATATATATATATATATATATATATATATATATATATATAAATCAAACAATTATAGAAAAAAATTAAAAAATATATTATGCATATTATAAATGGATATTCTATAAATTGGGACATACAAGATAATAAATATGATTATTTATTTAGAAAATAATTTCTAATTAAAAAAATTCATAAATAATAAATCTTCTAGACTTGAAAATTATTTTTTTATAAATAGTTACACATTCAAAAATCTCAATATATGAAGTATGCATGCATTTAAAATAATTCCAAAACATTTGTTACACTTTATTAACTAATTTACTCCCTAAATATTTTTGTCAAATATTTGCAACTACTTGATACAGATAATATTTATATAATCTATTTAATCAAATAGTTTTATTTTTTATTTATTTAAGTAAATAACCAGAAAAAAATCCAACCAAGTAAATAAAAAATAAAATAAATTACAACTTTAAAATTAGGAGGTTTACACTCTACCCAACTTACAAGAATTTCGTCTTCGAAATTAAAAAATAAAGCACGATTAAAAAAATAATTATGGTAGAGAAGGGTCAAGTATGGAATATTGTACCTCAACCTCGAAAAGGGGAAGATGCAACTCATGTATTAAATTATAAGGGTCAGTCTGGTCTGCTTAAGTAAAGTAATATAGCAAGAAAAAGTTTTAGTACAAGAAGAACTTACACTAGGAATTGAGGATACGAAGGATACGATAGACGAGATGAGTAAGCCAAGTGAACGAGGTATTGATAGGAAAGATAATACTACTACTGCTACTCGTGTCATTTACCCGTTTCGTGGGTATACCAACTAGTTAAAATATCAACCTATCATTATAGCTGCTAAGTCACGATATATATATACAACTCTACATCTATCTATATTCCTAATATTTTGTGTCATAATGGAGTATATATCTAGTACTATCCATGTGTCAAACTTCCATCAAGCACGAGTGTTCTTCTTTCCGAAATAGGGGAAGACAAAACAATAATAAAGAGTTCAAGGAGTATGTGATCGTATACAAACATGAGGTGCAAAGGCGTTGAAGGAATTCAAAAGGGAGTTGTCAAGGCAGTTGCAGATGAGATCCTATTTTGGTAAATTCTGGTTCGAAGGCTCGTATCAGTACAATTGCGTAACCGATACGATATGCTCGGACTAGAGGGCAAATATATTTGTCGAGTAAGATAAGTCAATTATTTCTCAATCCACATAGTATAATCTCTCATGGGAACCAAGTGTATTAATGATGATCAGACAATAATACATCGATGCCACATGAATACAAATATCAAGAAAGATAATTTGTAATAAAGTTGGCCAGACCTTAAATCAACTATCCGAACAAGCTCATGACAAGAATAAAGCTTACAAAACTAGGCTATATAGCAGAATAAGTCAAACGAGAAATGTATAATGATGGATATAAAATAGATCAAACTCATCAAAGAATCCAAAAGATGTCCGGTGTTTGTGTCTTTATAGTTACCACACTAACTTCTTGTCTATGTCTCGGGTCGACCAAATGGGGTATGGACCTCTAAAACTCTATAGTCTAGGTAACCCTATTTTCTTACACTAGCATATATTTAGTGTAATTCAATTATAGTTCATTAAAGGGTCATAAGGACTATAGGATGCTAGGTTATGAGACATGCTACCCAACTTACAAGAATTCAACTAATAATGTAATTGACCTATAGGCATATATACCTAGTACTAGTCTTCTTCCAAACCTCTATCAAGCACGAAAGAAAGGATAAGATTGACATTGTGAAAGAATCAAGCAGGATTCAATTCAAGCAATCAATGGAGAATTTGAAACTAAATCAAGAGAGGTGATTAAATAAGTGTATGAGATCCTATACACTAATCCTATAGGCAAGCTTCCTCGGTATAGTAACGTAACTGAGATAATATACTTTCGACCTGCATGGGCCACCACAAAAATATGTCACGCCCCAGTCCCAAAATACGAAGGACTAGGAATACGTGAGTATGTCAGCCGTATGTATATGACAACTCCAATATATGGAAACCATAACACATACGTACGATATATTATGAATAACAATTCACAAGTGGTATATAATGTCACAAGTCACAGGCAATACTAATCTCATCTACAAAACCAAATAGAAATAAATAACCAAATATGGCAATGACCCACGTATGAAATAGTCAAAAAGACCAATGGTTGGGTGGAGACAAATCCACTACCAAACTAGAATATAAACGAAAATATAATAAGTACATCATCTAGTGATCAGAGAGGCTCGAAGGAAAGACCTCCTCGAAAGAGAAAGAAGTAGCAAGTCATGATCTGTGCTCCTACAAATAGTCTCAATCGTCTATACATGAAAAGGGACCAGGTCCTCAGAGGGACGTAATAAGATACATAGAAGCATGCCAATCATAAACTGAATATGAACATATGTACTGGGTAAACAAACCAAGCTACATGAATGCAATTGAGGATAACCTTTGCACGAATGGGCTGTCTGGCAAAAAAAAAGGGATGGGCATAGTTCTCTTGGAGATCCAGGGGCTACGTGCATAACGTCACGGACGTCAGAGGCCTCCAAGTAAATATAGGGTTATCACGACTCGCGTCTCCAGCGGAGTGTACGGCCTGAATAGAAAAAGTGTAAAATAGCCCAAACAACTCGTGTATATCCTCCCCATCCAAACGACTGTCCGGATCGTATCCATGACACTTCCTCACCAATAAGTCCAATGAATGCATCCTAACATAATAAATATGACCAAGCCGACATACGTCCCTTACGCATCGGGAGTGACCCAAATACGAGGATCCGTGCCCTCTTATGAGTATCACACATCCGTGTATGTACAAAATTCGTATCAAGGTCATGGGGATATAAAAATACTTCACAAATATAGGGTGGTCATATAACTCTAGGTCAATATGCATAATAAATAAAATAAAGACGACGAAATCTGTCGGTGCACCCAAGTCTATCTTGGACGCACAATTTTATAGAAAATAACTAAATAAATAAGTAACATAAATACAACATGTTGAACAAAATATAAATAAACAGTCATTATAGCAAGGTATACATGTCTAGCAGTTATTTGGTGCTGAAACGATGCAAGACAACGGGTACAACGAACTAGAAAATACAAAAGATGAACAAACATCTTCGGATGCTGAAATAGACATCCCCAATATTTCCAAAATAAGCGAGATAGTCAAAAATCACTACCCTTTCATCCAATTTGGACACAGGGGCAAAACGGTAATTTTGGACCAAAATGAGGTCAATATGTGGGCCACTTCGTACCAAAAAATGTGCCAAGGTCAAAGGTCTCTAATTGTATAAAGTATATGTCAAACAAACCTAATTGAAGATACGAACCCAATGGTATATCCTGTTTTGGATTTCGGTGAGCCGATCACAAAATCGCTCGTTAAGTTGAATCGTGGGGCCCGCAAAACGGCGTTCCATCGAGTGACTCAGATTCGAACGAAACACGGGTCACAGGATAGGTCAGACAATGCGAGTCCAGTGGCACAACTTTTATGGCGATCCGACGAGCACACACAAACTAATAGAAAATTTTGTAAAACGTCGATACGGAGGACTTTTTACGTATACGGGTTGATTTTGGCGTGCACACACGTCCAAATCAACTTTCACAAAAATTCACACATCAGAAAATACCATACGCGCCTTTCAGTACAAATTGTACGCAATGTGGTAGTCCTGTTTGGCGGGGCGCACTCCGTATCGCAAAATTTTAATGATTTGAAAACAAGTTTTTTTCTGAGATTTCTACCTGATTTATCTATGGTTCTATCACAAAATAAAATAAACTAATTTACAGAAAATAATCTTGGTTATATTGACTTTGTACCAAAAAATAAATCAAAATTTTGTTGAACCGATTAGGAGAAAATTACCTTCCAAAATGGGTGGTTTAACACAATTTCTGTCAACATAATTTACATACGAAAACAGTTTTTTAGGAATTTTTGCCTAAGTTTTCATCTACAAATGCATCATTTTAATTCCACAAAATTACATATTCTTAAAAAGGGTTAAGTAGCCTACACTTAGGATTTTACGGATTGAAAAACGATCGAATAGATTGGGAGATACAAGGGAGGGAAGTTGGGTACCTGGGGTTGATCCTGTTATCGGTTGTCGGGTTTGGATTGGGTTGACGGTCGACCAGCGGCGATGGGTGGTGCTCAGGTAGTCATGGGGGCGCGCGGGAGAGGAGGAAGTGAGCTAGAAGAAGTGAGCTAGGGTTAGGATTTTGGATGGTTTGACATGTATATATAGGGAAAGAGAACGAGAGGGAGGGGTCGTCCGCGCTGGTGTCTGGCGGGTCTGTGCGGGTGAGGGTAGAGTTTAGGTTTTGGGTTTTAATTAGAGTTAGGATTAGGATTTGATTAGAGATTCTTTCTTTATCATATATATTTGAAATTTTTTTCTGTTAACCTCGTACACAAGGAGCCGTTGCTAATTTATTGAATAAAGGCGTAAGTACCAAATCATGTTACAAGCAGCAGCAAAAGCAAACCAACTAAAAACACTATATCACACAACTTGAAAACACCTCTCTTTTCTTCCGAACAGCTCTGAAGGCACTACATCATAGCAAAAGCAACAACTTATATATTATGCATATTATAAATGGGTATTCTATAAATTGGCACATACAAGATAATAAATATGATTATTTATTGAGAAAACAATTTCTAATTAAAAAAATGTCGATAAATAATAAATCTTCTAGGCTTGAAAATTATTATTTTTATAAATAGTTACACATCCAAAAATCTCAATATATGAAGTATGCATGCATTTAAAATAATTCCAAAACATTTGTTACACTTTATTAACTAATTTACTCCCCAAATATTTTTGTGAAATATTTGCAACTACTAGATACAGATAATAAGCTCAAGACACATAAGCGCCCTAACCATATTTCGACTTGTGATCAGTCCAAGTTTTATTTGAATCAACAAAAATGGTCAATCAATCTATTTCTAAATATTTATATAAGCTATTTAATCAAATAATTTTATTTTTAATTTATTTAAGAAAATAACTAAGTAAATAAAAAATAAAAATCAAATTACAACTTTAAAATTATGGGGTTTACAGCAATCACAACTGCATCAATCATCTCTTCATGTTGGTCTACCACAGATCTATCAAAGGAGAAGTCTTTCGTGCCTGGGATACTAAAACATACCCTATCCTTTTGGCAATCTATCGTAGCATGACTGTCTCTCATCCAGTCCATGACTAGGATAACATCAAAGTTACCCATAGAAAACTCGATCAACTGCAGGTAATGTACGTCCGCATACTACGATTGACATGCTATACACACCCTACTAAATTCTACGAGCCCATTACCAGTATGTTCAACCTCTCTGGCAATGCCTCGAACTCGAATCCAATGTGTGTCGTATATCGTGCAGATATAAAAGAATGAGATGCACCCAAATCAAACAATGTTATAGCAGAAAAAGATGCGACAAAGATGTTACCTTCACCACATCGCCCGATGCCAAAGCCTCCTCCAGAGACAAAGTGAATGTCTGCCCCTGGCCCTACTGCGCTCTGTGTTGCTGCCTCCCTTGGACACACTGTTTGTGGCCTTTGTTGGCCCTGCTGCTGGTTCCTCTGTTGTTGGTATATTTGAGCCTGCGTCGGTAACGAACGCTGAACTAATGGCCATACTTCTACTGCTGGCCGTCTGTGCTGAACTTCCCCTGTTGCTGGAAGTGCTGGAAATTATTGGACTGGCCCTCCTGGCCTCTACATCATCGGATAATTTGTAATCCGGTGGTCTAGATTACCATACCTCATACACAACCCATTGGAGGCCCTACACATATATCTAGTGTGGCCTCTCTTGCCATAATAAGTACACCCCATTGGTGCTCCCTGGCACTGCTGTCGTTGTTGCTGCCTCGGCTGCTGCCGAGCTGGTGCTATCACTGTCGAAACTGCCACCCTTCGTGGTGCTGAATCATGAATGTGAATGCCAAGTGATGGTGCTGACGTTCAGGGTACTCCTCCACCTCTTCCTCCATTCTGAGTATGAGACCTCTTATGGCCTCCCATCCTCGCTGATAACCTCTGCATAGTAAGATCATGTCTTCGAGCTGCTATCAACACTTCTTTGTAAGTCTGGTAGTCGTGCCCTTCTACTAGTTCTAGAATATCCAGATAAAGTCCTTATTGGAACCTCATCACTCTATCCGACTCTGTAGCCACCATAGTCAGATCGAATCTACTCAGCCTGCAAAACTCGGCTGCATATCCATCTACGGTCCTGACGGCCTGCTTGAGACCGATGAATCTCTGTTGGAGCTCATATTGTGCTAAGACTCCAAAATACTTGGCCCAAAATCGAGTCCTAAAACTGTCCCAAGAGATATGACGCCTCAAGCCAAGCTCCACTGACGCCCACCAGTCATGGGCAAGGTCTTGAAGCTGTAATCGGGCATGATCAACTTGTTCCTCTGCCGAAACCTTTGTTGCTACCAAGATAACTTTGATGTCTTAGAGCCATGCATCTGTCGTGATGGCATCCTCTGTGCCGTCAAAGTATCTCGGGTTAAGTCGGCAAAATCTGACCAACGCCCCCGAATCTGCCCTTCTGCCTCTCTCTAGAGCCATCTGTAACCCTTGATTCAGTAAGATATTATGTTCATATTTCTGAAATTGCTGATGTTGCTGAGTTGTTAACATCCCTCAGATGATCTCCAATAATGCCGGAGTGTTAAATACCGCTGGTATGGCTGGAGGTACTAGGATCTATGGGGTTTGTCATTCAATATGATCTGCTACTGGTTCGATTGTCTCAACTTGCTCAATCACTGGCTCAACCCGGACCTGAATTAGAGTATGTGTTGCCTCTCGCTGCGGCCCAGGGGGACCCTGACCTGCCAGATTTGCTGCTCCAGCAACTAAAGAAGCCCTAAAGAAAATGACAAGAGACATCAAAAATAGGACGAGAAGGATCAGAGAAGCAATTAATTCGATAGTCAAGCGGGACATCGAGAAGAACGAATTCAAGATTTTAAAGGCACATGTTTGATTGAGACTCCTATGACCATAAGTCTGAAAGTACAAACATGCATAGGCCACCACTAAAATCTTGTCATGCCCCAGTACAGGAATACGGAGACGGACATTGCCAGCTAACCAGTACAAGGTACTATACATCGTACGACGATCATGTCTGTAACTAGACAAGGGGGTGCATACTACAAGCAAGTCACTTAGGGTCACACAGAACATCTATTATCTCAATCAGTCAAACAAGAATAGCAAACATAGAACATGTATGATAAAGCTGAAAGGCGTTCCAATTGCCCCATTAAAATGGTCTAGAAACCAGCTGTACAAAAAAAGAAGCTGGCAAAGTAGCAATAGTACATGGCCATGATCAACTACAGTCTGATTAATTATAATCATATAAGAAAACTAAACGTCCAGATCTACGGCTAACAAGTGCCGGTGGCTAAACGCCAAAAAAAAATATACAATATTGAACAGGGTAGAAGAAACTCACTCGTGTCCCTCAGCGGCCAACCGTCCGGTGCTCGCCATTGTTCAGGGAGAAGTACGTTGGATCCTCGGGTGCTGGCTCTAAACCTGGCCATGTAAAACCAATAGAGTTAGACCGTATATAGCAGGTACCACAAAGGAAGCACGAATGAAGAAACAAAACCATATATATATATATATATATATATATATATATATATATATATATATATATATATATATATATAGTTCTGTTTCGGTCCATAGCCTATCATGATACTACAAACTAACCCTACAACCAAGCAAGGACAAGGGTTAGACCATCGCACCATGATAGTCCGTGTCCATAAACTATTCAACAGAAGATACAACCACAAACAAGTTCAATTATAGTATCGACTAATCAATTGTACGGCTTGCTAGGTGGAGTCTGGGTTATCCCATAGGTATTATACAAGCAATAGGAATCCTCAGATCGAACCATGTGCTAGCAGGGCTAGCCGAGCCATGAATCACAGCATAGCAAATAGTAATTATGCACCGATCCCTCGCAAGGCCACCGTGCTAAGATAGCATAGAACATATATTACAATATAATAGTCGGATATCGTAATCCACTAATAAGGATTTAAATAAATTCAGAATGGTGGCCAAGTTGTACTCCCCAGATGAATATTTTAGGATGGCTAGTTAAGCGCGATCTCGGGATTCTATCCCTCCTAATGCTCTACAAGTTTTAGTTGCCTAGTTCACCCTACGGTTAGTTGGAATCACATGGCGTGGTCACATATTATTCCCCTATGTCATACCGCAGTACGGGCACACTAGATACGAATCCACTTTGTCTCTTGATAGTTCAATTTGGATTCGTCCAGCGTGATACAAAAATCAACACAAGTCCTAGCCACTTTTGGTTATCGACCAACTATGATGTCCATCTTAAAGAAAATCGTATCATATCACATGTCGCATAGCACGTACGTACACCTCGGTGTAAAACATATAACATAATCGCGTAGGAACACTTAGCATGTAGGAATACGTAGCACGTAGTAAGTATATCAGCATGGATACCGATAGCCAGGTCAAGTTACCAATCATTGATAAATCATACGAGTTCTAGCACATAGCAACACATTAGTTAAGTCAGGCACATAGGTGGTCATAGTCACTTGGCGCATGGGTAATATGGCCACTTGGCGCATAGCATATTCTTGAACATAGTCGGGTCAAGCACTTAGTCGAGTCTAACACTTGGTCACTTAGCTCACATACACTCACAAAATCCAATAAAACACCAAACCCAAAAAATCAATAAATCATGCACATATGGACGCATAGGATCGAGGATGCATAGGTCAAGACCGCATAGGATCAAGGCTACATAGGAGTTAGTGCTGCATAGGCCAGTGCCGCATAGGATAAGGCCGCATAGGTCAGTACCGCATAGATCAAGGCAAAGTCCACTCCTTGGGATAAGTGATAAGTGACGGCCAATAAATTCATGTCAGAGAAGTGAATGAAGTGATGGATGTGACAAGCCATAAAGTGTGTCAGGAAGAAAAAGCCAAATTTATGAAAAGTCATGCAGAGCCATAAAAGTCGTGCTGAGTTATGCATCCAAGAGATGAGAGGTGCATATGGTCACTGCCGCATAGCTCACACGGCCGCATAGATGTTTCTTGGACTTAGTGAAATTCGCATTCGTTCAGTACGTGAAACACGAGGAGTTTCATTGTTAAGACTTTTCCAAGTACTTAGCTCCAGAACGCATGTGTAACAATCAGTCATGCATCCAACAAGATGGATGGATACTGGAAGGCATATGCGACAAAGAGTCTAGGCCGCATAAGGATCAGGCCGTATAGAACTCTCGACCGCATAGATGCTGGACGCATGAGAACTTCGTCCTCTTCAGATAGCAAGTTCAGCTATGGCGGAAAGCTTAAAACCAAAATTTTGTTTTCTTCATAAAAATCTCATTTAAACTCCAAATGAAGTAAAACAAAAGTCAAAATCTCACAAAATTAAATGGTCTACCACATAGAATAATTAGTTTTTAAAGATACTAAGTTTAATTAGATCAAAACCAAGGAAAACTCATGGAACCCATGAAAACTCTTAACTAAAATATACATCTAGCCAAATCCACTCATCAAAACCGAAAACTCCAAGTATTAAAAGTACTTAGAATCATAATGTACACATATTAGACAAATAAAATACAAAAAAAAGTAAGAATTAAAATCTAAGGGTTTTTCCATGTCATGCAAGGTGTACTTGCCTAAAATGAAGAAAGAGAGAAAAATGAGAGAATGAGGGAAGAGAGAGAAAAAAGTTGGCTTATATAGTTAGGGTTGAGTTTTAGACCATGGGTTTAAATCATGACGAAACCAACCCAAACAAATAAACGATGAACCAATCTAAACCAAAGAATGGGTCTAATCTTCATGCAACTTAATTATCATGCAAGCAAAAAATAATACGTTCCAAATATGTATATCGAGAACGGGGAGTGACAGCCAACCACACCTTGCGGAATACCGAAGCTATAATGACCCGTTCCGCTCAAGGCGGAGAACCGATTCAAACGGCACAAGTACGACGACATGTCCCACCTAGCTCGGCAAGAAAGACTCGCTTGATACAAAAGAATTCAGACTTGGCCCTTCAGGAGTTCAGACTTAAGACTTTTAAAGACGCGCTCAAAGTATCGATCGACCGGTGTGAACCATCGCTAAGGTGGGTGGCTACGATAAACCTATCTTTGCTTAGCCTGCACACATAAAATATGGACGATACATATTATTTGCCAGGAGAATCATCCCTTTCATGCTAATAAAGAATATAATGCACCTAGCTAAGGGAATAATTCTATCTTGTATTGCTTGTCTAGAATATAGAAAAGAAGTAACTTGATAGATTTACTTATGCACCGCTCTATATGCCCTATACAGTTTCAATCCTTGCACTAACCCTTTAGACTCGCGCTAGTATAAAGTCTTATGTTTGTTCTGTTTCAATGCTTGACTGCTTTACATGTTAACTAGTACCCGCTCATCTTATTTCAATGCTTACCAAATAGATTCATGCCATGATAAAGTAACATATTCATGTCTTGCCTCATCTAGTTCCACCGGAAGGCTATCTAATAGTCATTTTGTGTTGTCCTGAACCTGAAAGTATGAGGGTCCGTCAGGTCGCCAAGGTAGTGCCCGAACTAAGGGACTGTATCATATCAAGTCAAGCAAGAATCGTGATATCAGCACAGCTCGCGGAGCAATACTCGTCCTGAATCAAGAATGATCATGTTCCTGTCATGTAATCTTATAGACCCCAGACTTGCATCATCGCGGACAACTTGTGCATAAGCTATTCATGTTCAGGTAGTTGCGGACGATCGCTGGGGCACTAGGGCCAATCCAATCTGGATGAAACTTCACGATAGCCACATGTTAGTGGGCGGATGGAGTGAAATGCCCCATGGCCTTGCGTTGTACCCAATACCATCCCAGACGAAGATGTCTTGTAGCGATTCTTACCTCATATATCTAACCGCCCCGAGACTACAATACTTTCTTTTAGGGATATGCCAGCGACCGTTTTATGTCATAGTAGTCTCAAGTACTGTGCACGGGGGGCCAAGTGCCCAATAACCATACGAAGGCTACAACTGACATATTCATATAGATTAAGTCAACTCACTTAGAGGCTATACATATGCGATTCATTGCATCGAATCAAGTAATCTGGAACACTTGAGCAACCTAGTGCATCACATCTGAGTATTTTGAGTAGCTCGTTCACCTGAGTCAGAAGCACGCCTGTGGCACTTGTGTTTTCTTTATACAAATCCTTTGATTACGGTAAATATATACATTCGTGCTTGGTTAACTTAGTTTTACTTTAGACATGGAATGATGAATGGTAAGTGGGTAAGTCTCGTGGTGTTACTCTTATATCGCATGGCGCACTGCAACACGAATTAGGCTTGTAACATTGCCATAAAACTAATCCTAAGCCAAGATTAGAAAGACAACATAATAGTTGGTGCATGAAACTAATATAACATGTTTGGATTTATTGAGTGGACAAGAAGCCTCCCCACTAGTGCATTCAATGTACTAATAACCAACCAGGTTTCTTGCAGGGTACGAAAGAACTTTGTTCGGTGCGGAGTATCCCCCCGTGCGCGCTAAGGCGAGGAGTTCACTCTGGAGCCTTGGAGTATTGTATCCGGAGGTGAAGCACATATACAGGGCATAATGTTGAAACATCGCCTATGTATTATTCCTTATTGTAAGCTGTTTGGCACGCTTTTATTGTTGAGAGAGAGAGAGAGAGCTTGAACAACTTGTAACTCGGCCTAGTGCCTCTTATAAACTTATTTTATTATTAATAAAGAGCTTATTTTTGAATCATACTTGTGTTTCATTTATGCTTCCATTATATCATCTTTGTGAACTAGTTAACGAACGATCGTTTACTCGTGTCGTTTAAATATCCGATGTATTAGGGACTATCTGTGCGACTCTGTGGCTTAGTTATTTCACCGTATGTTTGGACCTTGGCCTTGCGCTTGTGCAGCTTGTGCTCGTGCAGCATCATGTCCTAATGGGAACGATTATCCTGCGAAAGAGCTGGCACGATAATTTGCATCCAGTAGGGACGGTCGATCTCGCGGGAGATCGGGGCATGACAGAAGCAACTCGCAATATGTTAAGGTTGTCTAGAGACAAGGGAATCCATACTACAATCAAGTCTCCTAGGGTCAAGAACTTATATATCTCAATCATTCAAACAAGTAGCAATAACATAGAATATCTCAGAATAAGCAGTAAGGAGTCTCAAACGCCGAATCAGAATGTTCTTAGAGATCTAGCAATATAAAATGATATGCCAGATACAAGATCAAATGTATACATGACAGTAAGTAAGCTGCAGTCTGAATATATTACAATCATATAGGGAACTAGTGTCAAATTTGTCGGCTAACTGGTGTCGATTGTCTAAATGCTCAAAAGAATATAGTTTACAAAAGACGAGTAGTGAATAAAGGAACCCACTCGTGTCCCTCAGCAGCCATCCTTCGGTTGCATGCCATCAGTGAGGGGGAAGTAAGCCTGATCCTTAGGTGTTGTCTCTAAACCTTGTCATGCAAAACCAGTGGGGTCAGACCCCAAATAGAAAGTACCACAAAGGAAGCGCGAAATAAAGAAAAAAACTAGTAGGGTCAGATCCCAAATAAAAAGAACCATAAAGGAAGCGCAAAATGGTCCCACATAGCCCGAATCTAATGACTCCATGGGTAGGCAAAATCCACAAAAATACGTGGTCGTCGACAGAAAACTCTAACGGCCTACGATGCTGATCTACCCAATGACGATGATGATCTTGCGCAACCTAAAGCCGCTCTATGATCTGCTTAACGACTTCAATCATTTGAGTGATCATTTCAGGCCCCAACATCTTCCATTCACCAATGCCATCCCATGCCAAGGGTGATCTGTACTTTCTTTCGTACAATGCCTCGAAAGAAACCATTTGTATGCTGGTCTGATAACTATTGTTGTACGAGAATTCCACTAAATAAAGATGATCTTTCTATGACCCACCAAAGTCTAAGGTACAAGCCCGTAGCATATCTTCCAATATCTGGATTATCATTTCTGATTGTCCATCTCTCTGAGGATGATACGCGGTACTGAATCTCAACTTGGTACCCAAGCGCTCATGCAAGCTTCTCCAAAAATGAGATATAAAGTGAGTATCATGATCTGATACTATACTTGCTGGAACTCCATGTTGCTTCACTATTTGTCGTATATACATCTCTGCTAACTTCTTTGTGGAATGCCCTACTTGGAAGGGAAGAAAATGCACCACTTTCGTGAGTCGATCTATTATCACCCAAACTACATCACGATTAGTAGGGGATCTCGGTAAGCCGGTCACAAAGTCCATCATAATGTGTTCTCACTTTCACTCTGGAATAGGCAGTGGTTGTAATAATCTTTCTGGCCTTTGTTGTTCTACCTTCATTTGCTGACACATGAGACATCGTAAAATAAACTGAGCTCTCTCTCTTTTTATTTTGTTCCACCGAAAATGCTGCTTGATATCATGGTACATCTTCGTGCCCCCGGGATGAATAGAATATTGGGAACTATGTGCCTTGGTCATCACTTTCTGTTAGATATTTCTATTTGGCACACAAAGACAGTTTCCAAATATAAGTGTTCCGTCTTCGTGAATCCTTAATTCCTTCCTAAGACCTGACTCATATTATGCCCTAAGATTCTTAATCTAGAAATCTTCTGCATGAGCTGACATGATCCTCTCTACCAAAGTTGATTGTATCTGAAGACTGGCTAACACTCCCGTCTCTTGAGGTAGCACCACATTGATGCCCACCTCTTGGAGATCTTCGAGAATATGCTTCTGAGTGATCAGGACGAATGCACTGCCTCTTCTACTTAGAGCATCTACCACTACATTTGCCTTGCCTGGATAATACTAAAGTTCTACATCGTAATCATCAAACAATTCTAGCCACGTCCTCTGCCTTATGTTCAACTCCTTCTGAGTGAATATGTACTTCAAACTTTTGTGATCTGTGAATATATCCATCCGATCACCATATTGGTAATGTCTCTACAATTTGAGAGCAAACACTACTGCTGATAATTCTAAATCATGTGTTGGATAATTCTTCTCATGATCTCGAAGCTGCCGAGACGCGTAAGCTATCACTTTCTCGTGCTGCATCAACGCATATCCAAGCCATTTCCCAGATGCGTCATAAAAAACTGTGAATCATCATGATACTATTGGAAGTGTAAGGATCGGTACCGATATCAACTTCTCTTTCAACTTCTCAAATGTTGCTTGGCACTCTGCCGTCCAAACAAACTTTACCTCCTTGCGGGTCAAATGAGTCATTGGTGCTAAAATTCATGTAAAGTCTACCACGAACCTCCGGTAATATTTTACTAATCCTAAGAAACTTCGAACATCTGCTACTATCTTCGGGATAGGCCAATTCTCTATTGATTCAACATTCTTGGGATCTACTAATACTCCTTCTCCTGAGATGATATGCTCCAAGAATGACACATGATCTAACCAGAACTTACTTACCGAGTTTAGCATATAATTGATGCTCCCTCAGAACTAGCAATACCTTCCGAAGATATTCTTCATGCTTTTCTTCACTGCTGGAGTAAACAAGAATATCGTCTATGAATACCACTACAAATTGATCTAGGTATGGCATGAAGATATGATTCATCAGATCCATGAATATTGTTGGCGCATTAGTCATTTTGAATGACATAACTAAGAATTCGTAATGCCCATATCGAGATCGAAATGATATCTTCGGTATATATATCACTACTAGAAAAAGTGGGATTAGCGACGTGTTTTAGCGGCGTCAAAGGAAACGTCGCTAATGAAATATAAATTAGTGACTCCATGTAAAAACGTCGCTAGACGTCGCTAAATGGCGACATTTAGCGACGTTTAGCGACTTTTATTAAGATTTTAAAAGATTAGTCGCTATAAGTTCAATTAAGGTCGCTAAACGTCGCTAATATGTCTAATTTAGCGACGTTTAGCGACGTATTTAGCGACGTTTATATTAAAAATATTTAGCAACATGTTTAGCGATGTCATAGACGTCGCTAAAGTTTGTTTTAGTGACGTTTAGCTTTTAACGTCGCTAAACGTCGCTAAATTTTGGTTAATTAGGGCTCAGTTTTCTTTTCCCCCATCTGTCGAATTTTTCGAAAGATTTGAAAAACTTTCAATTTCCCCTACCCCCCCTCTCCGGCGACCGGCTCTCCACAGCGGCTACTCCGGCATCCCCCTCCTCCTCATCGAGCTCTAGGTAAACCCTAACTCTCTCTCTCCCCCTCTCTCTCTCTCTCTCACAGGACACACATGTGACACTGACACAACACACACACTTGACAGACACTGACACTGACATGACACACACACACAGACACTGACACTGACACAGACATGACACACACACACACACACTGACACAGACACTGATCAGGACCTAGGGTTAGGGTTAGGGTTAGGGTTAGGTTTTTTGACCTGGGGTTAGGATTAGGGTTAGGGTTTTTGATCAGGATTGATTCCTATACGTCTATCTTATTCAATACTGTCAACTAGTGGTTTATCACCTATATATATATATATATATATATATATATATATATATATATATATATATATATATATATATATATATATATATATATATATATATATATATGTGTGTGTGTGTGTGTGTGTGTGTGTGTGTTAGAGTATATATATTCTTTAGCTATGTTTTATACTAGGTGTATCTTATTGTATACTATGTTTATAAGAGATGAGGAAAGGGTATCCTGTGAAGTCCTAATCATTTAGTCACTATGTTATGGTTGTTGGAGTGTGTGTAAGGGAGCAATGTACTGTGTGTATGATGGAGCTTAGAGGGAGGGAATATTAACTAAGATTGAGGGGAGCTACAACAGTAGTGCTAACTGCTGTGGGGGTGGACAGGAGATGAGAGCAGTCATGATGAGCATATAAGGATGTTGCAACAACCGCATACTTACTGTTATTGGGGGTATTGTTGATCAGTAGGTGATGTGCCTGGTGTGCACATCTGCTCTTGGCAGTCTTCGGGCCTACACAGTTGTAGGCAAATGCAATTAAGTAATATTGGGGGATCGGGTTTGCCACAAATTTGGGTTAAGGTAAGAAATTGATTAGGTTGGAAAGTTTGGTCCACTGGACGGTGTAGACTGAACTCAGTGAGGATTGTGCACTGATGTTCAATCATGTTAGTTAGTTAGATGATTGATGATGGTTAGTATATGGTGAAGGTTAGTGTCAGTTAGTTGTAGGAGTATGATAATTAGATATGACTTTTAGTTTGGTATTCGAATTAGAGGCCATGATGTAGTGTCAATTGTTAGTAAATGTTAAGTTATATGTTAAAGGGTGGTTAGTGTTACATGTTAGTTGGGTATTGTTCTCAGATGAGGGCAGCACTTATGTGGACCATCAACGACTTTATGGCCTATGGAATATTATCGGGATGGAGCACCCATGGTCGTCTCTCATGTCCGTATTGCATGGATCGTACTAAGGCTTTCCGTTTGAAACACGGAGGCAAACCGTGCTTCTTAGATTGTCATCAACAATTTCTGCCGAAGGGTCATCCGTACCGGAGGAACAGGAATGCTTTTCGTGCGGGAGTTGTGGAGAAGGCCAATCCACCGCCAAGGTGGCCCGGATACACGATATGGGAAGAGGTAAAAGATTTACCAAGTGCTATCAAAGAGCCTGCTAAGGGGTACAAGTGTGACATATTTGGTCGCACCCATAACTGGACAAAGAGGAGTATATTCTGGGATCTGCCATATTGGAGCACCAATCTGATCAGACATAACCTTGATGTCATGCATATCGAGAAGAATGTGTTTGATAACATAATTAATACTGTAATGGAGGTAAAGGGGAAGACGAAAGATAATCCGAAGGCCAGGTTGGACTTAGAAAAAATATGTAGACGTCCTGCATTGCATTTGATAGAGGAGGGGAATGGAAAGTTAAAGCAACCTAAGTCAGTTTTCTCATTGGAGAAAGAGGATAAAGGGAGACTTTGTAGGTGGATTCAGGGTCTAAAGTTTCCAGACGGGTACGTGTCGAACTTAAGAAGATGCGTCGACCTCAAGGAGAACAAACTGGCGGGTATGAAGAGCCACGATTGTCACGTATTCATGGAGAGGTTAATTCTGATTGCATTTCGGAAATTCTTACCGCAGGTCGTTTGGGATCCATTGACAAAGCTCAGCATATTCTTCAGAGATCTTTGTTGTACTAAGTTGCTCGTCGATCGTCTAGAAAAGCAAGAGAAGGACATTGCGGTAACACTATGTAAGCTCGAGAAGGTGTTTCCTCCTGGATTCTTTGACTCTATGGAGCATTTGCCAATTCATCTTTCCTATGAGGCACGTGTTGGTGGTCCTGTCGGTTATCGGTGGATGTACCCCTTCGAGCGGCACCTGAATCACCTAAAGAGAAAGGTAAAAAATAAGGTACGGGTTGAGGGATCTATTTGTGAAGCTTATGTTCTCGAGGAGATTACAAACTTTTGCTCGACGTATTTCAAACCGCATGTTGCTACTAATAGAACGAAATCTCCGAGAAACGATGACGGATATCAGGAATCTAATGATGCAATACTCAAAGTATTCAATGCGTCCGGAAAGCCTTCGAAAAAAATGAAGAAGAGATATTTGAATGACGACGAGCTAAGGGCTGCTCAATTATATATATTACCCAATTACGACGAGGATGAAGTGGAGAAGCTAGAGGGGTAAGTAATTAATATGTCCACGTTTACATCATCTCAATGTAATAGTATAAGCTACTATTATGCTAATAATCAGCAGTTGCTTTTTTTGTTTTTCAGCATATATAATGATGAGTTGAGGTCGGTTAGACCCTACATAATAGACGAAGAAGTAGAACAAAAAATGAGATGCCATTTTCCTTCTTGGTTGAGCGCATATGTAAGATGCTTGGTAATTACTTTTTAATTCTGCACTTGCAAAACAAATAACTTACTATCGCTACTTTGGTATTTAGGTCGATCGTCTAATAACACCCGAGACTAAATCTATTAGAACTCTAGCCAAGGGACCAATTACTGTCGTTAAAATATGGCCAAGTTTCTGTGTGAATGGGTTCAGGTTCAAGTCAACAAATGCTCCTATCAGAGACAGCTTTCTGGATCTTGATTCCACGAAAAATAGTTGTTTGTGTATCAAATCTTTGAACTACAAAGACGTCGATCCAGGCAATGATTTCTTTGGCATCTTACGAGAGATTGTGGAGTTGATATATAATTATGGCACATAACCTGCTAATATTGTGCTATTCAAGTGTGAATAGTTCGATCCGATTCAAGATCAAGGTTGGAAAATTGACAAGCATGGCCTTGTGGATATAAACTACAAGCGTAGATATCAAGGCTACGAATCATTTGTCCTATAAAGTCAGGCTCAGCTCGTGTACTTCACAACTTATCCTAGACGGGGGACAGCGAGGTCGGATTGGTGGGCAGTATGCAAGACTAAAGCTAGAAATACCTTTGACATTGACGAAATAGCTTATCAGGAGGACGATCTACCTCTTGTAACAAATATTGTAGATGTGGACTCAACAAAAATTACTCATTACACGAGTAATAATGTAGAAGATGTAGAATTATCCGAAGAGGAAGACGAAGACGAAGACAAAGTAGATGAAAGTGAGGACGAGGAGGAGGAAGAGGGAGAGGAGGACGAGGAAGGCGAACAAGATAAATTTTCTGAAGATGATTGAAATTAAAAAAATTTCCCTGTAGAATGTAACTATATTTTGACTGTAGAATGTACTATTTTAACGAATATATGTATTATATTTTGACTGTAGAATGCTGTGAGATATGCATCATATTTTGACTGTAGAATATACTATATATTTGTGTTTTTCTATATTCATCATATGTTGTTATCAGGTATGACAGGACGACGCGGAGGATTCGGCAGGTCCCGAGGTAGACAGAGTGCTCCTCCGGTACTGCCTACTGTTGGTTCTGGATCGTCGTCGCCCAGTACTCCAGTATATCGATCACTCACATCTCCGACTGTTGGGACGAGTAGTTCCAGGCGTGATAGTACTCCCTCGTCCAGCGTTCCTCCTGCTGACGGAACCATGGAGACAGATGAGCATGTCGAGGAGGTCGTGCCCACGTTGTCCCATCATCAGCAAGATCCTCCATGCGCACCTCCGGAGGAGACGAGGACCGAGATTTGGGCCGACGGTACAAAGTAAGTCAATTAGATGGTTTAGCATCATATATATCGTGTATTTCTTTATTCATCATATATTGACTTTTTCGATAAAAATAATTATCTCTGTATAGATATCGTCCATCGTCGGTTCAGAGACGCCTGGGCCTATTTCTGAGGAACAACTACGATGGCCCTTGGATCAACTACTCTGAAGCTCCGGAGGAGAGGAAGGCATTATGGTTTGCGCACTTCCAGGTAAAAGTATATTAAATAAATCCTCTAATTTATGCATATTATATAACTTGTCCGTGATGCTTACTTACTAAATTATTTATTGTAGCAAACGTATTTCTATCCTCCGCACCGGGCCGAGTTGATCGAGCGGTTGTTTCCTACCGTTGCCGCCAAGCTTATCCGAGATGCTCTGGATGACCAGAAGGCTCGTAATCGTGCTGGAAAACCGATCCAAGGTTGGATCACGCCTGAGCAGTGGACTGCAATGAGGGCTAGATTCGACGATCCGAGCTACAAGGAAAGGTCTGAGAAGGCCAAGGCGGCTAGGCGGAATGCTGCCAAGTGGTGTGGTGGCTCGATTCCGATGACGAAATATTTTCGTCGTTTGGTATATTTTTTATTTAAGATATATTATTTTAATGTAAGTACGATAAAATGGTAGTAAAAAAAATGTTTAAGTTTAGTACTAAATAATATATTTTTAACAGGTACAGAGGGGTGAGGATGCAAACATGGTGACCGTCTTCTTGGCCACCCATCGCAAGGACGGAAATCTCAATGATGAGAGGGCCTCGCAGACCTATGTAAGTATTACTTTACTTTGTGTTAATTTTAATATAACTTAGGCAATTATCGAGTTTCCAAACCTTTCTAGGCCGAGTATCTTAGGCTGCGTGAGCGGACGACTTCTAGTGCACCTACAGCTGGAGAGGCTGGTACTTCCTCGCAGCCTGCTCCAGCTCCGTCGGCGGACGACCTGTGGGTGACCGCAGCTGGTGGTCTCCAGAGGGGTACGTACTACGGTACGGGATCCTATGGCGCCCTGGTTGCGACGCAGTCATCTAGGGCCTCCCCGACAAGTGTGCATTCCACACAGCCCTCGCAGTCGTCGGCCAGAGTCCAGGAGGCCATTGACCGTCAGATTGCGTCTCTCCGTGACGAGTTGCTGCGAAGGATGGAGGAGCAGCCCCGGTCCCAGCCGCAGCCGGACGATCCGACGCTTATCGCACGATTCGATATGCTCGACCGCAGCATCACGGAGCTCCGGGATTTGACAAATGATCTTAGAGCCTCGACAGACCGCAACATCACGGAGCTGCAGGTATCACAGCTATCCATGGGCGAGAGGCTCACGATGATGCAGGATTCAATGGTTCATAGCAGTACGAGGCTGTTATCTACCATGGATTCTTACAACCAGCGACTCGCAGACTTGGAGCGGGTACGGCCTCCTGGTGCGCCTACATCGACACAGACTCCACCGACGTTACTGCCTCCTCCATCGACATCGGTGTCGATTTCACGGGAGCAGTATGAACTGTTCTTATCCTTCATGTGCGCCGGTGGTCAGCCTCCTGCAAATCCGTAGTAGTATAGTTGCTAGATATTTGTATTTTTTGTATTATTTAGGATGAGATTGTATGGATATATATTTGCCGTATTCTTTACGATGATATTTGCTGGATGCTTTCTTTTCTTCAAATTTTATTATATTATTCATATTAAATATGTTATTTTACCGGTGTTGAGTGTTCAACCCAAGGGGGTTGGCAAACCCAGAAATTCAACGGAGGGTTGCTCCGGGTCTATTTGTACATATTGTGATTTAATAAACTGTAGAAATAATAGTTTGGAAACAATTCAGTATTCATTTTTTTTATTTTTTCTGTAAAATTAGCGACGTTTTTAGCGACGTTTAGCGACGTTTAGCGACGTTTATACACGTCGCTAAATACGTCGCTTATTAGCGACGTGTATAAACGTCGCTAATGACGTCGCTAAAAATGTCGCTAAAAATATCGTTTTACGTCGCTAATTGCTGACATGGCAGTATTGTCAGGTCATTAAAGACGTCGCTGTAACGTCGCTATATAAGTCGCTAATTAGCGACGTTTGACAACGTCGCTAATTAGTGACGCTGCGTCGCTAAACGTCGCTAATTTAGCGACACATTTAAGTCGCTAAAAAATATCGGCATAGCGACGTTTAGCGACGTTTTTCCTTTCAGCGACGTGCTGGGTTCCAACTTCTGTAAAACGTAGCTAATTACGTCGCTAAAAGTGATTAGCGACATTTTTTGTCATTTAGCGACGTTTTTTTACGTCTCTAATTTGACTTTTTCTGGTAGTGTATCTTTCTCCCGGACTCTTACTTGATGATATCCTGATCGAAGATCTATCATGAAAAATACTCTTGCTCCACTCAATTAGTCAAACAAGTCATCAATCCTAGGAAACGGATACTTGTTCTTTACTGTTACTACATTCAACTGCCTGTAGTCGATACACAATTGTGTTGACCCATCTTTCTTCTTTACTAGAACCACTGGTGCTTCCCTTAGTGATCCACTAGCCCAAATAAATTCTTTTGCTTTCAGTTCTTTCACATGTTGATATAGCTGGTTGAGTTCCATTGGTGACATCTGATAGACCTTGTTAGAAATTGGTTATGCTCATGGCCTCAACTCTATGCAGAACTCTACTTCTTTTACTGGGGCTAATCATGGAAGCTCTTCCAAAAATATGTTAAGAAATTCTTCAATCACTCTGGAAAACTGATCTTCAACTCTTGCTACTGCTGCAATGACACATGCATGCTGGTCCTTCACTGTTCTGTTGAAGATAAACTCTTTCTTGCCTGGGATATTAAACAACACTCTACAACTATGGCAATCTATCGTCGTATAACTGTCTCTCAGCCAGTCCATGCCTAAAATAATATTGAAGTTACCCATAGGGAACTCGATCAACCTTGCAGGTAATTAATGCCCGCATACTAAGATTGGACACGCTAAACAAACTCTACTGACTCCTACAAGACCATTACTAGTGAGTATATTCAGTCTCTCTGGCAATGCCTCGAACTCCAATTCAATACGTGTCATAAATCGTGCACATACAAATGAATGGGATGCTCCTGAATCAAATAATGCTATGGCAGGAAAAGATGTAACGAGAATGTTACATGCCACCACGTCACTTGATGCCAAGGCCTACTCCAGAGATAGGGTAAAATCTTGCCATTGGCCTTGTTTTGCTCCTTGTTGCTGCCTCCCTTGAATACGCAGTTGTAGCCTCTACTGCCCATACTGTCGATTCCTCTGCTGGTTGTAGATCTGAGTTTGCGTCGACAATGGACGCTGAGCCAATGGCCTGATTGCCAAAGCTGCCCCCCTATACTGAGTTGCCCCTGGTGTTGGCAGTGCAAACCGCTATGTCGGTCCTTCAATCCTCTACATCATCAGACAATTGGCAATCCGATGATCTGGGCTAACACATCGCAGGCACAACCCTTGTTCTGCCCTACACACATCTCGCGTATGGCCTCCCTTGCCACAGTACGTACATCTGACGGGGGCTCCCAATCGTTGTTGTTGGTGTTGCCTTGGCTGATTTGGCCGAACTGGTACTGTTGTTGCTAATGCCGCTGGCCTTCTTGGTACTGTGTTATGAATGTGAATTCCAGGAGATGGTGATGACATCCGCTTTGCTGGTCCTTCTCCTCCGCTCTGCACATGAGACCGCTTCTGGCCTCCCATCTTTGAAGCTAACCTCTGCATCGTCAGCTCATGTCACCTTGATGCGATCAATACTTTATCGAAAGTCTGGTAGTTATGGCCATCTACCAATTGCTTAATCTTCAGATAAATTTTGAACTGTAACCTCATTGTCCTTTCTGGTTCTATTACTACCATTGTTGGGGCATATCTGCTAAGCCTGCAAAACTCTGCCGCGTAGCCATCCACTGTCCTTCCAGACTACTTGAGGTTGATAAACCTCTAATGTAGCTCATACTGCGCTACCACTCTGAAATACTTAACCCTAAAACGGGCCCTAAAGTTGTCCCATGAGATAGGTTGTCTTAAATCAACTTCTTCTGCTACCCACCAATCTCTAGCAAGGTCCTGGAGTTGCAATCGGACCTGATCGACTTGTTCCTCAGCTGGAACCTTTGTTGTTGTCAGTATCATCTCAATGCTCTGCAGCCAAGCATCTGCGGTAATGGCATCCTCCGTGCTATCAAAGTACTTAAGGTTGAGTCAGCAGAATCTCACTGATACCCCTGAGTCTGTTCCAATACTCCTTTCCAAGGCCGTCAGTAATCCTTGGTTCAATAAGACATTATGCACTTCTTGCTGAAGTTGTTTACGTTGTTGTGTTGCCATCATTCCTCGTATAATATCCAGCAATGACGGCGTATCAAGTTCTACTGGAACTACTGGCACGACCGGGGGTACTGGAGCTTCTGGTACATATTTCTCTCCGTGCTCCTCTATTGGTTCTACCATGATCTCTCCAGGAATAGGTGACGCCTCTCGCTGGGGGCCAACAGATCATTTTTCTGTTGAAACTACTGGTGCTCCATCCATCGAAGCTGGAGAAGCCCTAAGAAAAAGGACACAAGATAAATCAAGAACAAGAGAAAGAATCGAGGGATCAATGGCACAAAAGTCAAGCTAAGTTTTAATGAGACAGATTCAAGATTTCAAGGAAGAACATATTTGATTGAGACATCCTATGATCAAGCCACCCTACAAGTCTGAAAAGAAAGACAAACTTGCATGGGCCACCACTAAAACCTTATCACGCCCTAGATCCAGAATACTTGAGAGCGGGGGAATGACTCAGCTAACCACACCTTGCGGAATACCGAAGAAACTCGCAATGTATTAAGGTTGTCTAGAGACAAGGGGGTGCATACTACAATCAGGTCTCCTAGGGTTAAGAACTTTTATATCTCAATTATTCAAACAAGTAGCAATAATATAGAACATCTCAGAATAAGTAATAAGGCATCCCAAACGTCGCATCAGAATGTTTTTAGAGATCTAGCAATACAAAATAATATGCCAGATACAAGATCAAAAGTATACATGACAGTGAGTCAGCTGCAGTCTGAATATATTACAGTCATGTAGGGAACTAGTATCCAGATTTGTCGGCTAAAATGTGTCGGTTAGCTAAACGCCCAAAAGAATATAGTTTACAAAAGACGAGTAGTGAATAAAGGAACCCACTCGTGTCCCTCAGAAGCCATCCTTCGGGTGCGTGCCATCAGTGAGGGAAAAGTAAGCATAATCCTCAGGTGTTGTCTCTAAACCTGGTCATGCAAAACCAGTGGGGTCAGACCCCAAATAGCAAGTACCACAAAAAAAGTACGAAATGGAGAAACAAAACCAGTTCTATAGCATGTGATGCATAAGCCAACAATCAATGGCATATGTCCCATCCATGACATGGTACGACACCCATTCACCAAACAAGGATAGGAAGTGCCATATCACATCAAGATAGAATACGTCCCTTGATTATGGTCAAGCTAAAATAACTCTGCATTGTAGTTTCATTCCACAGTCTATCGTAACACAACAGCGCAACCCAACAATCAAACAAGGACATGAGTTGAATCATCATGTCACAATAGTCTGTTTCCCTAATTCCACTTTACAGAAGGCACAATATACAATCAGAGATACAATATAGGAGAAATAATATAGCTTCAGTCCATGGATTATCGTAACACAATAACGCAACCAATAACCAAACAAGAACATTGGTTGAATCATCATTCCACGATAGCCCACTTTCCTGGCTAGGTACGTATTACAAGCAATTTAAACGGCCAATCATGTATTACGGCTTAATATGTGATCTCTGGGTTATCCCAGTAATGTAATATATTAGTATCCTCATATCGTGCCATAATCGAGCAGGGCTGGCTGAACCAATGATATACAAGCAAGAATATATGTATATGATGCACCAGTCCCTTGCAAGGGCACTGAGCTAATTAGCGATTAGTAACAGTTCCAGGCTTTCTATAGGAAAGATACTAGCTCGGTTTATAATTAGATCAGATACTGCACTCCACTAGTGCGGATGATATATAGTATCCGCGGTGGCCAGCCTTTACTCCCAGCTAATTTAGGGTGGTTCGACATGCACGATCTCGAGATACCGTTCCCTCCTAATGCTCTAAAATTTGAGTTGCCTAGTTAACCCTAAGTTAATTAGAATCTCATGTCGTGGTCACATAAACATTCCTTCTTAGATGTCATACTTTAGGTACGGACACTCTTGATACGAATCCATTGTCACTCGAGAGTTAAATCTGGATTCACCCAACTGTGATACAACAATCAATACTATCTAGCCATGGTTAAAGTCACTATCCAACTACATGATTCGTGCATGGAAATAATTCATATATCACGTAGCAGGAGTATGTGGCACGACGGCTCACTATATATCAAGATGCACTCTTGGTGCGATTAAGTGTATCAGCACGGATACAATAGTCAGGGCAAGAACAAGTTCTGGTATCAAGATCATGGACAAGTTATCAAGTAGCAAGTCATTCAGGACAGGACAGTTAAGCACTGGTCACATCAATTTGTCACTTTATTATATCGACAGATGAGAATAAGAGCAGTGCGAGAACCCCTCGAGATCAGATCCACAATCCTTAAACCAAACAATAACCGTGATTGCAGACCCTCCCATGAGTTGAACTACGCCCCTTATTCTATCAAACGAATAATAATGTGATCAAGGAAAAGTAGCCTAATTAGCAAGTAAGTGCATATAAGGCCACAACTGCAGGGCTCATGTAAAGTACTTAGTCAATTTAGCACATGGTCACATTTGGGTCATTACGTCCATATACATTCGAGACTATAATACAAGCTACTTCTAAGTTCAACACATAGCATCACAATCATTCAATCAAACGAAACATTAAACCAAGCAACTGTCCAACGTATGCAAGAAACAGTATGCGCATAGGAACAATAGGCACATAAGCAGGGTGTCGCATGAAGTCAAGGCCACATAGGGTCGAGGCCGCATAGGCGAGGCAAAGTCCACTCTTCCGGATGAGTACCGAATGTGACGGACAATAAATGCAAGTCAGAAAAAGTGACACAAAGTGATGGATGTGAGCGATGTGACATGCAATAAAGTGTGTCAGAAGAAGAAGACAAAAACATAAAAATTCGTGCCAAGGCGGTGCTGAGTCATGCGTTCTAAGAAAGAGGAACGCAGAGCTCGAGGCCGTATATTGTCCTTGGCCGTATGAAATCTTTTGGACTTAGTGAAATTTCATTCGTTCAAGTTTCATATATTTGACCAAGAGGCGCATGTGCAGATTCAGTCATGCGTCCAACCAGATGGCCGCATGCTGACTTGGAGCGAGAAGTCTATGCTGCATGCCAAGCGTGCCGCATAGAACTCCTTCGTCCCAAAAAAGCAGGTTTCGACTATGGAAGCTCCGAAAATCCAAGTTTTGTTTCTTCCATGGAAACCTTAAACGAAGTACAAATCCAACAAAGAAAAGTTCTAAACCACTTAGGATCAAATGCTCAATAACATAGAACAAGTTTTCGAAAACAATAAGTTTTAAGAGATCAAAACCCAAGAAAACTCAATAGCACATAAAAAGCTCTAAACAAAAATTGTAGATCTACATTAATCCATCCACCAAATCCGAAAATAACAAGTTCTAAACATAAGGAGAAACACATAAAGAATATAATAGACTCATAATATAGAAGGTTCCTCCATTCTCATGCAAAGTGTACTTGCTTATGGAGGCAGAGAGGAAACCTAAGAAAGAATCGAAAGAAAATAATGAGAATAGAGAGAGAGAGGGGATCTTAATTAAAAGTAAATCAACAATATGACTAGTGTAGTGTACACACATACAACTAATTAGTTTTTTTTTTTTTGATATGTTAAACATTGATCACCAGGATGAGGATCCTGGCATTCATTCACCTCATGGCATCCTGCTGTAATTTGCTATACACTGTTGTTCTCTAATTAGCCTAGAAATGAGGTTGGAAAAAGACGTCATCATCTCGCTCAGGATCATTAAATTTTATAGCACATACTACGTACAAGCCAACAACACTTTCAACTGCGGGCAGAAAGATTCATGGCTGACTAAATTTTTCACATCTACTCCTAGCCCAATAAATAAGAAACAAACCAACGAAAATGGGGAGGCTCAGCGTTGACTTTCCTAAATGAATGAATTTATAAACTTTTCTGAGTACAGCTCTTTTCTTTTCCCTCGAGCATCAACTACAACTTGAACTAAAGCAGTTGGCATCTGCAGTATAAAACTGAGTACACCATAACACTAACCTGTAATTACCAAGAAGAAAAAAACTAAAAAAACGACTTATTCTAGGACCCATCTCTGTTGTATTGTACATATAAATCTCATTTCCTCAATGCCCAAGCTAAACTCTCGCAGCAGCAGCAGCAGGAGACAGTGACTCAGAGAGTTCAAATGACAACCATCTTCATCAGTTTATAGATAGCACACACGGCTGAACTGTTTCAACTTTGAAAGGGCCTCTTTTTGTTTCCCATGTAAAAGATCTAGGTAAACGTCAGCAAGCAAAGCTCTTGAATCTTTGGGCAACAAAGATCGAGCTTCAGCTACAAAGCGACAGGCCCTTTCAAGATCCCCTTGCAATGCGAACATCGTGGAAAGATTTACATAAGTGGCACCACGAGCCTCTTCCGGTGTCAAGAGGACCCTTCGGGAATCATCTGCAGTTTTGGGCATTGACGAACTGATCAAAACACCACCATCTCCTCCTCCTTTCTTTATGCTCCACTTGTCTCTGTCTTCATTACTGTATGGCAACTCCACTCTGTTTACATCAGAAAGATAGATCAACAAGTGATCTGCAGCTTCTTCCAATCGATTCAGATGGCACAGTGCTTCGGCAGCATATACATGACCAAGAAAAAGAAAAAATTTGGAACATTCTGGAAGATCAATGAGTGATTTGGCATATGACAAAGCGATTGCATAGTCTTCCACGGACAACTCGACATATGCTAGGGCCCCAAGAACAGTTTGCTTTATCATGTGCTTCTCCTCTTTTAGTGTGTCTTCATAAGTGGCAATTGCACTCTGCAAGGTATAGTTTGAGCTCATAGCCGCCCTACTTTCTTTAGAATCACCATTTGAATTAACTGGTACAGAGGGTGGTGCAGCGTTTGTTTCCTTTGATCCTCCAGCAGATGTGTTCTTCTGGATGGAACCCTTGACCAGCTTTCCCTGGTTGTGATCCTCTTCCACGATAGCCGATGAAGCAACTAATTTTGTTGCATTCTGGTCATCTTTCTGCAATAACATCAATGCATTACGAAGACAACGCCCTGCAAACGGAAGCGAGAGTTTGAATTGATCACTATTTTCTCCTGTAGAATATCCATCTTTTGGCTTCGAGTCCTCAACTACTAATTGTCGCCATCTACCAGAACCAACAACATGGACCTTAACTTCTTCACTGGTCGATCTCAAAGACCCCTTCTTTTCTTGTTCCAAGAAGCAGCATTCAGCAAGACGGAGCCACAAGACTGGGTGGTCGGAGAAAATTTTACTAGCTTTACGAAAACACTTGGCTGCAACAAATGGGTTCCCACAGCTCAAATTTTGGATGCCACAGTTGTAGATGATGTGAAAGGATTTATCCTGTGAAAAGGTGGAAAGCTTCAAAGATTTATCGGACTTAAGTGACAGGCTATTTCTCAATGCCTTGGAGAAAAAGATGCCTGATGTGTGGGGACCCTTAAGATGGTAATAGATGCAGCCAAGGTTGTTGTTGAAGATACTGAGCATAGGCGTCTCTGTCATTTTACTGTTAGTCGTCAAAAGTTTGTCAGCCTTCCGATAGTTGCCACGAGCATATTCTAACTGAGATTTCAAAAGGAGTTCGCTCGAGGAATCTCTCCCCCTTGCCATATTCATAGCAAGCTTGATTTCATGCTTTCCGGCCTTAAAATTCCTAGTGAGCAGCAGTAGTCGAACCTTGTAAAGATGCATTTTTAATTTCAACTCAGTGACAGCACCGCGATCAGCTATAGCTTTTGCAATATCATTTGAGGAAGGTCTACCCAAGTTGGGACCACCACCGTCCAAAGTTGAATATAGATTCTCATACTCTAGAGCATCATCCGATAAAGTTCCTGAAAGAGAGTTATCGATGATGTTTGCACTTGCATTTGAATCAGAACTAGAGGCATCTGGAGCAGAGATAATGCTAGTTGTGGAAGCTTTCGTTACTTGATTTGAAGATTGATGTTGACTATTGCTTCCATTATCAATTTGGTTCATCATGTAACCAACACCAAAAGATTTTTCCAAGTACTGTATCACATGCTGCACATAAAACAAGCCAAATAAGTAAAGGATGAACAGAAGACGAACATTATATTGTCACAATCACGATAAAGTATACATGATAAATTTGAACACACTGTTAAACAGGAAATATGATTTATACGGCAATTCTAAAACAGCACAAATAAAAAAGAATAAACACCAGAATGATGCTGAAAAGTAAAGTCTTAACTGAAATATGATAAGTTGGGACCACCACCATCCAATGTTACACAGGAAATATGATAAGAGCTTCCTACAATCATAAGTTCATTATTTAAACCGGTACAAAAATGACAAAATAAGTGCAACAAATGTTTCTTCAGTTCAGATTGACCTTATCATGAATCACTGATAAAATTTTGCCAATCATGGAGCTAAAGAGTTCCTAATTGCATGTTCAATCACTTGAACAAATTAATAGTTGGTTAACATAAAATACACAGTACATCCTACAGTCACTAGTAAGGAACACTAAAGACTGAATACTATGAATGACGAATCTATTTGTTGCTTCACTCAATGGCTCAATTAGCTTAATCCTTTTCTGGCTTACTAAACAGATTTTACTTGTCAATCTCCATCCAACTTCAAGCTGAAATTGGCCCTCAACTATGATCTGTGATCTCATAATTAAAAGTTGATCATTTCACACAATCAACAAGGGCCAGACAACTACCATTTCAGTCGAGGTTAAAAAATACTCTTTTGGTATTGATTTAGGACCCTTTCTATGACTATTAACTTTCGCTAATTTCAATGGTTATGACTCGGTTGGTTTCAGTACTTTTGCTGTTAGAAATCATCTACTTCATATCTGAAAAATATCAGTCTCAGCCGCTTCTTAAAAACTTGATTTTAGTAAGAGTACACTTTCTCAAACAGTACTATCTGCATCTTGTCCTTTCCATAGGACAAACTAGAGCACATGTTCATCTGGTACCACAATATAAGCACTAGCATCCAAATTCTAATGCAGAATTAAATTCAATATTATTCATAAGTAATACAAAAACAAGGATTATTACAGAGAATAAAGGCTTTTCTATAACAATTAAAGATGGGTCCTCTATGATTTTGAAATATTGTTCGGGATAAAGGCAAGATGCTTGCCCATCTCCAAGTAGAGTTGAAATCATGATTACACTTTCCAGAGGAAACCCTAACCCTAAGGCCTTATTTGGTTCGCGGAATCATGGGGTTGGGAAAGTAAAGTGATTACTTTCCTATGTTTGGGTGCCAAAGGAGTTGAGGAGGAAAGGAAAGTGATTCCCAATGGAAAGGAAATTAGGGAGGAAAATGGTTTCCTCCATCCAACAAAGGATTCACTTTCCCACCTTTAAGTATTCACTTTCTTTCCCAATTTCCTTGGCATTTCCAAACACCGGAAAGAAAAATCGATGGGAATTGTAATTTCCCAAAGGAAAGGAAAGAGCAAGGAATTGATTTTCTTTCATTTCCTCAAACCAAATGAGGCCTAAGAACTTAATGAAGAGGACAGCAGTTAACTGTCGATCATGGTTCATCTTTGCTAAAAGGAAACTGGTAATATTTGCTTAAAACTATAAAAACTGAAGGGGCTCACCAACAAGTAGGCGTGCTTGAGACGATGAAAAAAGAAATCTGTCAGGAGAGAGAATTTTACTCGAAGAACCTCATCTTATTCTGAACTATTTAGAGAATATGGCATGTATATTAGTAAATTTTCTATGCTGAATATTTCCAGGAATGCTAGTGAGAATGTGGTATTACATATGAGACTGTTCTCTATGAGTATGAACAATAGTTCCTAGATATTTTTCAGGTATGCTTTCGATCGCAATGAAAGCAATCTTGTCAGTCAAGTATTTTTAGTTTGCATTGCCTACAATAAGAATCATTCAACTCTTCAAATACCTAACAAACAGTAGTCACCTTGTATTTAGTCTAGAGATGATAATGGATCGGATCGAGTCAGGTCGGGCAAGGTCCATAGCCTGCCCAAAAAAATTTGGGTCAAAATTTTTGGTCCGGCCCAGCCATATTCTTCTAAAACCTAGGCCCTAGCTCGGCCCATAGGGCTTTGGGCCGACCTAGGGACTTTTTGGGCCAGTCCAACTACTACCAAGAGCTATCCTATAAATGATATAAAATTGTTTCCAAAGTCCCTATGTACATGTAGACTTCAACATTTTGCTAACGAGTTGAATGTCATTACAATCTACTAAGGAATGACTCAATACTGCTAGTAGAAAAATGATTGAAATGAGATAATTCTCAACTTACTGAATGAAAATATACATATATGTATACAAAGTTAAACACTTATTTTTACCGATACATCACTATTAACCTCGTGAAAATATGCATATATGTATACAAAGTTGACACTTATTTTTACTGATACATCACTATTAACCTCGTGAATGATAATATGCTAGCATATGCCTTTGACATACAAATAAATATGGTAATGTCACTATGATATTGTAGTTCTCAGGGCTATACGAGGGGGACCAGAAAGTGCAAAATATGAACAAACAGTGCACACAAGTATATATCTCATTTTCCTATATAAACTTACAATTATAAATTCGCTTTATTCTTCTTGGTGTGTTCATCAACAAGAAGATTCTATCTCCCGACTTTTGACTTTCAAGATCGTTACCATGAAGCCTACTTCTTATTGTATCACGATTATTTTGTTGTCGTTATGTCCGGCTCAGTATTGAAATGATCGGTGTTTACAAAATTTTGGATATGATACAAGTGTACGTAGGGTGGATAGTAGTAGGCTTCAATGAGTAGAGTATCTGGTAGGATTAGGGTCAGGCCAACTAGTAGCCATAACTTGCCCCGATACTTGATCAGGCCTCAAATGAGTATGGTATGACCCGTTTCACGATCGGGTAAGGATTGGATCGGGTATTCTTTTGGGCCAGTCCATGGGCCTTTGGGTCAACCCTGACCCATTATCATCCCTAATTTAGTCAGTGAAGTTTTTCATTATATCCATAGTACAGTTTCTAGGCTTAATCGCTTTATAATGTATATGAAATCCATTACAACCCAACAATTTCAGCAAGATGAAGATAATTATGCAAATATGTGAATACAGGGGTGTGCACTAGTTGGTTTAAACGACAAACCTGAATTGAACCGCACTGAATCAAACTAGCCTCTTTTGTTTCTGTTATCCAAGGCATGGTTCGGTTTTGGGTTCCGAAAATTTGGTTTTCTATTCAGTTTCACTGTTGGAAATAAATAACCAAATACACTGTAAACTTTGAGATGTTTACAAGTTTTCCCCTGACTTATATATAACCCTATAGAGGAGTCAGAGTTATAAAATATAATAACAACTCCTCTCCTCCCTCTCTCTTCCTCGTCTTCAGTCCTTGAATCAACTTCCCTCAGTAGAAACCTCCAAGACCACCATCTCTAATCCCCTCCTTTCCTCTTTCTCCTCTGAGGACGAGGATGGTAGAGGAAGAGGAGGGGCTGAGGTGGAGGACGACGACGAAGGGTAGAGGGATGGGAAGGGGACAAGGAGAAGTTGGAGGGGAGGTAGGTGAGTTCGAGGGACATGAAGAGAAAAAGACGTGGAAAAGAAAGAGAGTGTGGAGAGGAAGGCGAAGAAGCTGCAGGCATAGTGAAACTTGGGGCTATATCAGGGCTATGGTTATGTTAGGGTTCAGGATAGGATTATTAAAGTCGGGTTACGGTGCGAGTACATGAGGATTTAATTCAAAGCATGTTATTCTAAACCATGTAGATATTAACCCGATTTGTCCCAGTTTGATATGGAACATGAGCATATTGGCCACACATCTGATAAACAAAATTAACCTATCTGAAACTTCAGTAAGGTCGAATGCAAGTCTATGATAATTTGGTCCAATTTTGATTATTTTGGTTCTGAGGTCGGATTTGGTTTTAACTGAACCAACCTAAACCACACCCTTATAAGCTGGAACTTTTGAATGAGATCCAAAGATATTATGACCACCACATTGTGCCCAAATAACAACAATAAGGTGACAAAAATTAATGGCAAATGGCAATAGTTTACTTCAGGATAAAAAAAAACAGATTCCATTGAGATAAAGAAATAAAAAATATTTTAAAGGGTTCGAAAAAATTCAGGTTAGCTATGCTAACAAAATTCGAACTGCAACGCAAGAATTGGAATCCTTTTTCTCTTGACACATCAACTCTGTAAAGGGTTACAACAGTCCTCCATAACATTAAGAAAAACCATATCCTTCTTTACGGCCTCAATCCATTATCCTCAATTGATGTCACCTCAAACTTCCAAGAATACACCTATTTCATATCTTATCCTTAAGTGTATCGCCATTTATCTCATTTCTGCTTATTCTATGGATATGTTTTTATGTTACCTAACTTTGATCCATAAAGCATTGATATGCTCTTATAGTTGTCTTGTAAAAGTTTTCTGTAACCTCGAACTATATCTTGCGATCACATAGCACTCCTGAAGCACTTCATTTCAACCACGTATTTTAATTCAATGAACACCATCATTCTCAATCCCATCATCACAACGAACAAGTTGTCCTAAGTATCAAAAACTATCACGGCTAGGTATATTTTGTCATCCATATGTACTCCTTCCTCATTTCTCTTTGACGATTAGTAAAGTCACACTTCATATACTTTTATTTTCATCGTACTTATTATAAAATCCCTAGATTCCAAAGTTTCCCTTCACTTTAGTCTTACAAACCAACACAATATTACGGGTAAACATTATACACCATGGTATCTCATCCTGAATATGCCTAGTATTTTATCCATAAATAGTGTGAAAAAATATACATGTAAGCCACCAGTGATGTGTGGTGTCTCCAATTATACGAAAGTTTCTGCAACACATCCTTTATAATATCAATATGGCTACTAGGACTATTTCTTCTCCAAAATTCACCAGATTATCACCTAGGTACTCTATAATCTGCCACAATATTGTGAAGGTGCCAGATAATTTTTACCAAATATGAGCTTCTAACAGGTTCTCTAATAACAAGAACTTTAATCTGGAGATTGATATTTCAAGCAGAACAAAAAGTAAATGTCATTAACAGGAACTAAAACAGCTTCAGCAACATTACAATTTAATTTAGAGAGATCAAACTTTCTGGTAGATGGCCAGTTTACAGGGTTAGCACTGAAATTGTCCAATTGTTTCTTCAAACATAACATAGAGGGGGCTCTGAAAAGAATTTATGTGCTCTTAATGGCAAAAGAGAGAGAGAGCATGTGCAGGCAACTGCAATGACATTTGTATGATACTCATCAACTACAATACAACTAAACTCAGCTTCACTTTATGTACTCTTAATCATAGTTTAAAGTATCGGCCGATACCGATCCGATACGGCCGATACCGATCTAGTTTGGCATGTCCCGATCCGATACCGACCGATACCCGATACTGACCGATACCGACATTAGAGGTCTCTTTTCCAGTCAATTCGGCAAAAAATTTGAATTAAAAAGACCAATTAGAAAGGATGTAAAAGCATAGTAAGGTTGTAAAAACATATAAAAGAGGAAAACTTATCTATCGCATATAAATCAATCGACAAGGATGACTACTATTTCATTCAATATCAAAAATACTAAGAAACAATACTGAAAATACTTTAAATTATGCATAAATGTATAAAATATATTCTCTAAAATGTTAATAATTTACTAATAGTTGTTTGCTTTCCGATACCAAAAAATCCGACACTCCGATCCGAAACCGCCGATACTACCGATACCGCCGATCCCGATACTCATAGGAATGGTCCGATACCGATTCCGATACCGATACTTTGAACCTTGCTCTTAATTGCGCAGCTACCTTGGATGTTTTCATTGTAAAACTGTAACATCAACATAAAGATAGTCCTCACATGAAATAAATCATCTTTGCAATATAAGATTAGATTCATTTATCTACAGTGATTGAGGGATTCTCATCAACCTTATTTCCAGAACTACGAGGCTAGGTCACTGTCAAATAAGATCTAGGTTACACAAAAACTTACCCTCTTTTGTTATGAATGTGAGGCCAACTCGGACATAATTTTAGGAGGTTTTTTCATAGGATGTTCATAAACTTCATCAGTTCACAGCTTGCCTCATAAACTATATACCGACTGTTCACCTTGATTTTGTATAAGGTATATGTGTACTGTTTAAGGTATACATTACATGAACTGGAAGTTGAAGTTCACCATTATATACTGTGGATCAGACTAGTAAACCAGTAGAAGGTAATGAGACTTGAAAAGCAGATGGAACTAACTGTATACAAAGCCTTTCGAATATTGGTCCAAGCACTAGGAGGAAACCCATTCTTACCAGAAGTTTTTAATAATATTGTTGTGATATGTATTATGTGCAATCATTGATTTAAATGCTGGTTTACATGTTCAACATGTCAGCCGATGTGACACTTTGGGAGGAATGATGTCACTTTTGTTTGGAAAATGACATGCAATGCATCTTTTATCGGTGATGTCATTTTGGAATATGATGTCCAACAACATATCTAGCATAGGTCACAATATCAGTATATATCGCGTAAGTAAAATTGTTAATTCTTATTAAGTCGGTCTAATAGGTTCAATATATAACCAATAACTAACTATGTTACCTGGACTCGGGTACGAGTGTCGGGTACGGGTACATATCCAAGAGTCGAGTCTTTCAAACTCATAATTGAAGGACACACAGACTCGGCTAAAAATGATCCAAATTTTGGATACAGATACGGGGATATGACTATTAAAATAAAGACATTTGAATATGGTGTCATAAGAAGACACATCGTGTAATTAAATTTGTGTGTCTTCATAAAAACAAGGTAGTCAAAGGCGCAAGGCGCACTCGAGGCGCAAAATGGTCCAAATCGCCCGAGGCGTAAGGCGCACTTAAGGCGCGCGTCCGAGCGACGCAAGGCGCAAAAATTATATATATATATATATATATATATATATATATATATATATATATATATATATATATATATCGGATTTCTATATTGATAAAAATGTGTGCTTCAAATCCTTCCATGTCTAGGTTGCAATCACTTTGAATTGAGTGAGTGAGAGAAAAAACAGTAAAAAAAAGTACATCGGTTCAAAAAAAAGTCTAAAAACAGTATAACAGTTAAACAAACAGTCTAAACATGTTATTTTTTTCACAAGATTTTCAAGGCGCGCCTAGGCGCTCCTTAGCTATTCCAAGGCGCTGGGAAAAGGCGCACCTAGGCGCGCCTTAAGAATTGCGCCCCGCCTGGAGTGCTCTGAGGCGCTACCCCTGCGCCTAGGAGCAAGGAGCGCCTTAGGCGCGCCTGAGGCGCGCCTTTGACTACACTGCATAAAAAACATGTAATTAAATTTGCATGGTCTCATAAAAAGACATACTCTCTAATTAAATTTAAATAATTTCATAAAAAGACAGTTGTAATAAAGTTTGCATTATTTCATATATTTAAGCTTATAAATAATTTTGCATGGTTTCATAATAAGACATCATGTAATTAAATTTGTAAGATTTCATACTTTACTACCAATCCACCATATTAAAATAAACTATCTACATCACTATCACATTAAAATAAACTATCTACTTCACTATTAGTCTTCTGATTGTCACCATAAAGGACCATGAAGGATCCGATTGTCACTATGGAGGATCAGATACGGATTCCATACCCATACTCATGTCCTAGCTGATGGACACGGGTACTTCTCCTAAAGTGGAGAATCCGGGTAACATAGATAACTAACCAACACAGGTAAAAGCATAGATCGACACACAATGTTATAACCCATTATATAAACCATAAATCGACAAATGAGGAGCATGAACCCTTGCCTCTCAATCTATCCTCTTGCCTTAAAAGTGTCCCTGACAAGTACAATGGTCACCAACAACCACTAACGACACCATCTTTTCTTGTGTACCATAATTCTCCAATGACATCATCTTCTTCCACTTGGTCCTCACTCATCATCATCTCTGTCCCTGCCCACCCACCCTTCTGACAATCACCGATGACACCAACAACAGGCGTCGATGCCAAAATGTACTTTATTTTGTTTTATTGGCAATTCTTTCTTCCTTTTTACTACTGTTCGATTTATATAATTTACTTATTATCTTAGTTTGATAATAAATAACCATCTTGTCAGTTACTATCTATAGATAAGTAGTCTTTATTCTATTGTCTCAATAGTGTTGTATGACAAGATTGTCCAAGAAACTTGATTCCTACTTGTACTTATTTACTGTTTAGGACATTCGAGACAATGCACATAAATTGTGTTTTAGGCAATACTTATATTTAATATATTCTCTTGAGGAGCCCGATATTTAAATTTGCCACTGACATGTCCCATGATCCAACATCCGACAGTGTGTTCTAAAAATCGGACTAGACGGCGGCCTAGGCGCTAGGCGGCCGCCCGCCGCACCGGAAACCCCCAAATCGGCAGTCCTAGGTGACTAGGCGGGCCTCTTCGGCATAGGCGGGAATTGAAAAAAAAATTTAATTTGAAATTTCAAAAAAATTCAAAAAAATCAAATTTTAGAAAAACTTCAAGAAATTTCAAAAAAGAAATTCAAATTTCAAAAAAAAATAAAAAAATCAAAAAAAAATTCAAATAATTCCAAATAAAATCAAAAAAAGGGAAAAATTCAAAATTCAAAAATAAAAATCTCCGCAGCTGTCTAGGCGCTATTCGGACCTCCACCGCACCGTTTCCGTCTGGCAAAATTTATAACATTGATCCGACACAACAAATTCCAATCCTACATAAACCCGGCATCCAATTTTTAATACCTTGTCTGTGACTGACTACAGAAAGAAGGAAAAGAGATGAAAATGTCTAGACCATAAAAGCAAATGTCTTTCTGCATAGTCCAAAGCAACGATTTATAGCAACAGAAAGACTTTCAACAAAACAAGAAGAAAAAAAAAGGATAGACTGCATATTATACTCTATGGATGAGGGATCAAATTGACAAATAAAACACTGTAAAGATCAATTACGGAGCTATCGGAAATAAGTCAAAAGATTACTGAATTGAGGATCATTGAAAGATTATTAAAGGCCACATATTTATTCTAGTAAGAAAAGGTCACAGAAATTGAAGATAGAGCTTACTGCTGCTTTTGACGCATCACTGGAAGCTAGAGCAATATCCAGTATGAGAAGGCAAACATGAAGGGTAATTGTCTGCACATGAACAGATACATATAAGGAGAGAATGAAAAGAGCCTGACTAAAAAGAAAGATTATCGTGTGTGATACCTCATGAATTCGGGCTATCTTATGATACAGGGGTTCTAGAATGGATAATGCATGCTCGTACTCATGGAGTTGATATAGCAGAATTGCCTGCAAAAAGCACCATGTTGATTAAGACATGTCATTGTCAACACCGGACCACCTACACTCTTTCTTTCATGAACAGGGGGGAGAGAAGAAAACGTATCATGAAAACATACAGTGTTCAAAGTGATGATAGAAGTATCAAATTTATCTGCATATGCAATACAGCCTGTCTCTGAAGCAGATGACTGATATAGAGTGGTACCACTCCCTTTCGATCCAGAAGTAGCATTTGTTCCAACATTGTCTTCCACTCGTTCTCCGGATGTACAGGCAAGTTCTTCAGTTCTCTTATGTTAGACACACAAAAAAAGTTCAACAAGAACGAATTAGTAGTATATCCCAATCAACATTAAAGTACTAGTTTCATAAAACAATATTGTAACTGCATAGGACCATCTTCCAAGTGGCATGAACATTGACATTCAATTAATACCAACTACAAGCATCTCCATTAGGCATCCTGCCAACACTGTATTGGGAACTAAAAGAGGAAGATCATATTTTTCCATTGCCATTGACAACTATTTCTCGAATTTAATAATAGTGAATACTGAAATAATCTTCAACGTGACAAAGGAATTTCGAACCTTTCAGTTCCTATGCTCATGCAATTTTAAGAAAAGGATAAGAAAGGTTCTTAATTACGGTGGGCACCAGTTGGATGCCTAGCCACCTAAGCACCAACACCAAAGACGAAAGCAGGATCAGATTAAGAACAAGTGGCAAAAGAATGAAAGAGGACAAAAAGATGATCTGCAGAATATCGAAGAAGAAAAAGTAGCATGTGTCTCATTGGTATAGCTCACCACCCATCACTGCCTCCGATTGCCAAAGACAAAATGACACCATTGCTTTCAACAGGAAAGACGAAGTATAAGAGAAGTTACGGATCAAACATCTAACCCAACCCACTAGAATGTAGAAGTGCCAAATCACTTCTAATTAGCTTGACTCATTTTTAAATAAAGTGGATTGCATTCATTGATTATATGAGAGGAAGAGCTGAGCTGTAGATCTCTCCTTCTATTTGTAGCATTCAGCAGTACAAACCCACAGCAACCTGTGTGCATCAACGGCAGTCTATGTAGCACGGACACTCTCATTTTAGAAACATATCTCATGTCGGACACGTATCGGACACCCAACACTCTCGATTCTTCGGACACTTATTTTTACATGTCCTCATATTTTCATTTGAAACCAGGCACAGACACTCCAAATACAGACACTCGTCAATACGTTTCACACACTTTTTATAGTGTAAGGATAAAATCAAATATAAAAGATAAAACTTAAAAAAAATGTTGTGGGCACTTTAAGCTTCGTATGTTAATATAAATCAAATACGTATTTCTCAAAGATGCAGGTATTCAATTATCTTATATATATTTGTGTGGGTAAATGAATTAAAGAGCGGGATGCAATGCCTAAGGCAGCGAAAAAGGAGGGGGGTATGAACTATTTTTCGTTCTCTTCTTCCCTAGAGGTTGGCTTTGCATAATCAAATAGCTTAGACCCAAGCAAAGCACCTACATGCCGCCGCAGCCACTTTTAAAAGTTGCCTTTGGCAAAAAAAATCAAGGAGACCTCAGCATCGATGGCTTTCAAAATTATGTCAATTTATTAAAAGATACAAGGCCACCATCCTAAAGAGAAAAGGTATAAAGAGCGTGTAAAAAATAAAGGGTAGAGGGTAGTTCAATGGCAAATTCTTATCAAAGAGTTACCAAGGAGCTCATAGAGGTTCATACCAAAGTGTTTCAAACTAAGCATGCAGTCAACAGAAGATCAAGCGAGAAACATAGCAAAGTATGTGCTTCATATAGGCAAGAAAGAAGTTCAAGAGAGTGAGAGTTAACATATCAAAGTATATGGTTCTATACAGACATTTAAATAGTTTGAGCCTTTGAGGTCAAACATAGAACACTTAGAGGGGAGTCAAACAATAGTTTATGGAAGATAGTGAATTTTATCGAGGAATCTTCTTCTGAAGAATATCCTCTAAAATTAATGATCAAATTTTCTAAGAACCTAATTTTGTCAACATGAACATTTCAAGTGTGTGAGGGAACAAGTATATTGTTACAGTCAGCATAAAAAAAATTAAAAGGCAAGAACAATACCCAAAGATACAAAAAGGAACAAAATTAAATTGAAAAATTATGCCGAGGAAATAAGTGATGTAGTAAACTCCACCCGTGTTGTGCTTGATGTTTTATATTTTCACCAATGTCATAGATGTCATCCAACAGGTCATTTTCTTGTCACTAGAAAAATGACACATAACGGCACCACATGTCGATTATATTGTTAGAAATAATATTGGTCGATATATCAAGTTGAGACCGATATACCGAGCAACACGAAATAACCCAATATAGAGTTGTATATTTAAAAATCAGGGCTTTTCAACTTTGAAAGGCTAAAGGGCCCCAAACCGTTAAACCCCAACATAGCAATGTTACTTGTCATAAAGTAACATGTCGAGGAATCTTGGATTTAGCGTCCAAAACTAAAAGTTCAAGTAATAAAGGGATCAGTAGTTTTTATAGTTGTATTATCTTAATTAGACTCTTAAATTGATACAGGATTTTAATATTACTAGTTTGTTTAATTTGGAGTCAAGTTTCACAGCATCGATATCAGAATCGGTATCGGACTATTCCTATGAGTACGGGATCAGTGATATCGGCATTTTCGGCTCGGAGTATCGAATTTTTTTATATCGGAAAAACAATTAATTATTAATAAATTATTAACATTTTAGAAAATATATTTAATACATTTAGGCATAATTTTAAGTATTTTCAGTGTTGTTTCTTAATAGTTCTGAAATTGAATGAATAGTAGGCACCCTTGCCGATTGGTTCACACGTGATAGTTAAATTTTTTTCTTTTACATACTTTTACAACCTTACTATGGTTCTACATCCTTGTTGATTGGTCTTTTTCGTTCAATTTTTTTTTGCTAAATTGACCGTAAAAGAGACCCCCAATGTAGGTATCGGTCGGTATCGGGTATCAGTCGATATCGGATTGGGACATGCCAAACCGTATCGATATTGACTGTATCGAATCGATATCGGCCGATACTGCAAACTATGATTTGGACTTAAATTGTTATCGTTTTATTTACCAAGCAAGTTAAAGGACATTTAGTATATATAATATGTAATATACCATAAATTTATTGAGATCCAACATTTTAGAATGTCTTTGACATCTGACATCTCAAAACTCAAACTTATATGAACGCGACATCTGACATTTGCAACCTTGATTTCAACGTCAGGGTCGACCCCAAGCCTGGATACATGAGAGTTGACATCCAGCACAAACATTGTCGAATCTCTATGAAATGAATATACAAACCAATAGATGCTTTGGTAAAAAGTGAGAAGATAATAGTTAAAAGATTCACTAGGACTAGAGGTAGGTCTAAACAAAAATGGATTAAAGTTTTATGGATATGGTTTTTTTTTTCATTTTTTGTTAGTGTTGCAAAGGACATACCCTAAACCAATTGCCTATACCAATGTTATAAATGTGTGCATGCATGTCCGACATGTCAATTGATATGTCATTTTACAAGAAAACGATAAAAATCGACACCATATGGCAATTATAACATTTGAGAGTATTGGATTATGTATCAGGTTGAAAGTCTTGAGACCTATATGTTGTTCAACAAAAAATAACCCTATAGCAGTCGATATATTTAAAAATTGTATTTCGTTTTAACTCAAATGGTTGATTGGTCGGGGTTCCAATCCGTTAACCCTCAATATAGAATTGCTGTAGATTGACATGTTGAGGAATCTAGGATTTATCATCTAATGACTAACAAGACTAAGATTGTGTTTGGTTCATTGTAATGCAACTTTAATCGTAATAAATGGAATTTGTGATGTAATTGAGTTTGTAATGGAATGGAATTAGAATTACATTACCGGATCATATAATCAATCAATGTAATATAATATCAATTGTATTCAAATGTTTGGTTTACCATGTAATGTGTAATGTAATGTAATGTAATGATAAGTGTTATTTGTATCATTTTACGAATATATCTTTGATATTTATATTTTATGTTTTGGCCAACCTTAACATTTACAGTAGAAATAAAAAAAATTAAAACAATTATAAAAAATTAAATTGAAGAAAATAAATAATCAAAAAATTAAAAACTAAAAATTAAAAATAAAAACTAAAAACTAAAGAATTAAAAATAACAAATAACAAATAACAAATAAAAATAACAAAATTAATACAATAATAAAATTTTAAATTTTAAAAAAAACAAGAAACAAAAAACAAAAAACAAAAAACAAAAAATTTTAAAAAAGTTATTTTGTAAATTTTAAGTTGTAATGTAATTGGGATTACACAAAGTTTATGATGTAATTGGTTCTAGAAGAAAGTGATTTAATATAATCAAGTCTGTAATGGCCATTACATCCAAAAATAATTGCCCAACCAATGTCAATTACATTACATTGTCCAACTCTGCAAACCAAACGCACCATAAGAGTGTCAGGTCAGTTGTTATTATATTTGAACTTACCTTAATTAGACTTTGCATTACTTGATACATGATTTTAATGTTAGTAGGTTATTGTTCTTAGATTCATTTTTGTATCATGATAGTTAGTTTTAGGACATTTTGAACATTCAGTTCATTAAGAAATTAGAGATAGAACATCTAGTGATATATATATATATATATATATATATATATATATATATATATATATATATATATATATATTGACATCAGACATTTTAAAACCCAAACCAATATAACGTAACATCATCCTTGCCCTTAGTCAAGCAAAATGGAACAAAAAAAGTTCAAATACCCGACCCAAAATTTTGGAATAAAGACTTTGTTGCTGCAGTAAGGAAGGCCACTTACAAAAGAATACTCCTAGTTCATGCAGAAAGAAGACACATTCATATACCAACAAGGCAAATGATGAAAGGCTAAATTTTGAAAGAAGCTCAAACTTCACTCTTTCTAGATGAATATCCCAAAAAAAATTTTAAACAAAATACACCATCAACTTTCTACTACCTTCACTTACCTAGAGATAGTATGTTGTCTAAACAGTTTGGTATTGTGAATTGCAACTGACCACTCTTTGACAATTTCCCCCCTAAAAGCCAAATAGAAGTCATTTGGATCTTGCACTGATTACTATAACATCATAAACAATCAAACAAAATGTGATTAATATAATATAACCTCCCTGGCAACTTGGCAACATGCAGCCAATGGTGGACATAGACACTAGTTAACAGTCAACAGGGGGAAGCATATGTGGTGGGCACAATTTCTCTTAATCTCATCAACAAAACGGTTCTACATTTAAAAGAGAGAAGGAGAGTGCAGGAAGAGGGAGAAATGGGAGGGCAAGATGCATCGTGGGTGGCAATGCATCATCGATGGGAGCTCTTGCGTGATCCTTGTTCTGATAATGGAACATGTAGCAAAGAGATGGTCGAAGGAGAGAAGGGTCGGTTTTCATTAATAAAATCTAGATATTTACTTTTTTAAGGGGAATAATAATGATAGTCATTTTGAATCATCTGCTAACATCATTCAGTATGTTGAGCTTGTACAGAGCTGGAGATATATATAATTCAACAAAAATGAATGGGGTACTTATTTAGAGAGAGAGAGATGGAGGAATCAATCTGTAATTTAGCCAAGATAAAATCAAGTCACACCACTCCTATATACAAACTCATATCTAATTTAAGAAATATAAAATATTTGACACATTCATGAAGACGGATACTCTGAACTATAAATCCATCAAACAACTACATACGTACAAGATTTACTTGACCACTACAAATCAAGTTTGAATGTCCTAGAGCTGAAAGACAAAAATTATAAACAAGAAGTTGAAGCACTCTGTAAATCAGAACTCAAAAATAATTATGATGACAACAATGGCATCAATTGATAATGCCAGGATCATCTGACAAATGTGAAGGCTATTACAGCATATAAACACAGAGATGATGTCGCCATTCAGTCATCAGCTACAAACAGATAGGCTTGGCCAACAATGTAATATAGATAGAGACATCCAAGTACACAAAGAGTAGTACAGGATTATGTGCTATGTTAAAATTTAGCAGAAAAATGGTTTAATACTGTCGTGGGGAAGTTCTTAAAGACACTAATCCAGCGTAAGAACAGTTTGACAAATACCAATAGAAACCTGCAATTCCAGTGGTAACAGAAGCATATGATCTTGGTCGGCTGTCGAATGGTGATATGGTGTAACCATATGTTGTTTAGGCAGGTCAAGTAATAATCTTCATAACAGTGAAAGGAATGCAGTATCATCCTTGCAAACATCTTTCTTTGTACAATACATGCACACAGAAATAATGTACAAGGACAAGAAAACATTCCAATGGAAAAGGAATGATGTAATCTTCATTTGTATGCCAAATAGAAAAGAAAGCAGCAATTCCCTTTTACTAGTACTCAAAAAATAAAGAAAACAGTGAGTATTAGGAAAAGATGCAACTTTTCTTTCAGTCAAAATTTATAAGTTCCCAAAATAGGAGGAAATTAATTTAATACAAAATATTTTCCCCAAAAAATCAGAAAGTTGATATTTTCCATTGAAAAAAATAGTTTCAGGCCCGTTTATGTGCAAGCAATAGATTTTGAAAATGAGGTTTTACTTTTAACAGGGCAATCACATTATCTCAAGCACATACCATCGAAATGATTTAACTAATAGTGAAATCAGGATCAAAGTTTAAATTAATTACCTCACTATAAAGAAAAGTTTAAATGGACCAGTACATATTTGCACCTACCTTAAACTTTTCAAGCCTATCAAGCAGTCCCCTTGGATCAGAACAGCCCTCACAAAAGTATTCTGCAACAAAAATGTTATGAAGAACCTGAAAGGTACATCAACAAGTCAACCGTCAAAATACAATTAACATAATCATTTTACTTCTTTTTTTGAGATTTTAGAATAAAACACTTGGGAAAGGTCATCATATCACAAATGTGAAAATATGATTATGATATAATGTTTCATCGAGCACGCAGTACCAAATATCACTCCAAATTTTAGTGTAGCCATAGGCATCAAACTGGATTTTTTTAAAACGAACTTTAACGACAAGCAGGGACATCTAATAGTCATCACATTTGATCAATGAAATTGTTATATGGTTAACAAATACTCAATGGGAAAGGAATCAAAGTTCTTTAAACAAACTCTCGCCTTTGGGTGATTAAACTTTCCAGAATAGACACGAACAACAGATGGATATGTCAAATTATAAGAAGGTGCAGGTTCTAGCCAGTCATTGTAGGCAAACAATGAATTTACCGATCTAAATCAGTGTGGTCAACAATGTACAAGGCTAACTTAGGATGTAACTTGCATTGAGGAGGAGGATTTCTGAATCCGGTGACTATAATACAAACAAAGAACGTAAATCTTTGGAGGGAGATAAATATTGCTACTAGTGCATATGTAACATCATACATTGTACAAGCACTCGTCTTTCAATTAAATGGTAGCAGTTCTACTTCTTCCCCAATAAATCACTCTCAAAATACAGTAGAAAAGACAATAGTTCTATTAGATACTTGGAGGTGTAAAAAAAAGAAAGAGAAAACCCGAACTATGCGGATAAACAAAAGGATGTATGATGTTAACCCTTCTGCCAGAATCCTATTAGACTGTTACCCATGACTGAAAGGATAATGAGTTATCAGGCAAAGGAGCAAAATAGATAAAGAAGTCCAGCTAAAAACTAATCATGATTAGACCTTAATACACATAAAGGTGCATGAATATAATAACATTCTAGGAATTTTTTGAATGTAAGTCCCTTAAATCTTTGCTTATTTCGACTTAGGTCCCCTATATCTTGTTATTTGCTTAGACATTCCTCAAATTTCCAAAATTACAAGTTTATAAGGACATGGTTTGACTCTGTTATACAATACCTAACCATCTCCATAAGTTAACTCCAACCATACATACATGAGAAACACTATATTGTCAATATACTATATAAGATAGTAGATAGTGTTTGATGAATGAAACGGAACATAGTGGGAACAATCAATATGCATGATGCAACCTTTGTTGCATTAGATCCAAAACAAAGGTTCTTCCTTGATCAAACTACGAAATTGAATTCCTTGATATGGCAAGAAAGAATATAGAATAGAACCTAAAAGGATAATAAAAGATGCTTCCCTGGCAACCATATGACATTGGATATCGACAGATGAAGGGTGGGTGTGCAGATGAAGGTACAGTACATAAGTCTATGTTGTGAAAAGCACGCTTAAGCGGCACTTGCCGCTTAAGCGAGATTTCAAATAAGGGCGCCTCACTTAATGATATCTCGTCTCAGAAAAGCGATCAGCGCTTAGACGTCGCTTAGTAGCGCCTCGCCTTAGGTGCCTCGCTTAACGAAATTTATCTTTTTTTTAACCGAACCGAAGCTTTTATTATTCACATAGTTGGATAATTGAGAAACTTTAAGTAGAAACTTTAGAGACTTAGCTTTGTTTGATGGTATTTTGATGACTATGTAGTATGTATGCATTGTGTGGCTTGTAGTTTGCATTTTGATTCTAGTATTTATATTGTTACTTTGCTTGATTGATAATTGGTATTGTTATTCATGCATATACTAGTAGGATTGCATGAAAAAATATTGAAATTTATGGGTATACAGAGTATTTTACATGTAGGAGCAAAAAAAAAGTGAGACGCTAACTAAGCGCCCTTAAGCGAGGCGACAGCCTCGTCGCCTCGCCTCACGCTTAATACAACAGACATAAGTCTAGGTGAACGACGGAGAGGAATCTTGTTAACCCAATCCATCGGCTAACTTAAATTGGACATTCCTAGTTGAAATCGTCACTCTCCAAGAATATATAGAATATATATAGGAAAGGGTTTGATATTGAGTTGTTATCTAACAAACAATATATACTTGTCGTATATTCAACAATATGTATAACAGAATATAAAAATGACAAAGAGACGGCTTCAGATACAGCTTTCTTTTTTTTACCGAAAGATATGCACTTGTTGTGGTTCCAGATCTCGTCCAATGAAAAATACTTTCAGGTTAGACGTCCATAAATGTGATGCACCTTATGGGTGAAAGACACTTATAGAAATCATTAACTGTCTATCCATGTTTGAAACCTTATCTTGGAAGACACTTCTGAATGGTATTCTTTGTCTGGAAGATGCCAGCCATTTATTGAAACTCATCCAGATTTGCAAATGCATTACATGGGTGCGGGCTATGCTGCACAGACATGGGAAAATGGTATCCTTACCTGTATTGGGTCCCTACAAGCTTCCATGTCTATATTCGTGCAACATAGGTAACTATATCGTAACTATCTAAAAATGTATGTATTCCGTATCTCTATTGTGTCCTTATTCATGTCCATGGTGTGGCTGTGTCGGAAGATGCGGAAAAAGAGGGGAAGCCAAATGGAAGACTTGGTGAACATCAGCATTGTCCTCTTCCGCTTCTGCACCATAGAAGCCTTCTCCCACCATAATGGGGTCAGACATGGAGCACAAGAAAGCTCCTAAAGGAATTGATAGTTTTACTGGCATGATGAAAGCCGTCTCCCATTGTAATGGGTTCAGATATGGAGCACAAGAAAGCTCCTAATAGAATTGACAATGTGTTACCAATGTCATCAATCTGGCACTGAATGTCTGTGATACCAATTGTCTGTGATGTTGCTATTCCCTAACAAATATAGAAATAAAGAAGAGAGGACGTAAAACCTAAAAGGCGACTTAGATTGCTGGTAGTCCTTCCATTTTGGTCATTATAAACTCATCCAACCAAGAAGCATTCTCCAAGCTCCCTAGACTCGAAGATTCTAGAAGAGAGAAGATAAAATTTGATAGGAACTGCATTCATCTCTAAATGTTATATAGACAAGTTGCAGAAAGGAAATACTGTTACCATTAATACAATCCTAAAGGGGAAAGGCAAACAAAATTCAAATTTGAATATCAATTGGGTATTGCGGGATGAATAAAAAACCATGCTTGTAATTATCGAGAAGAGGGTGGAAATAAGAAATAATACAGTTATATATTCTTAGAAGTACCTTACTTTTTCTAAGTTTTCAGGATGTATGTCATAAGAAATACTTTTTCTAAGTTATATATTCTTCCTCTCGCTCTTTTAAACTGAATTCATATTGCCTCTTTTGTTCGTGAAACCAAGAGACCACGTCACCATAATGAAACACATGTCACATGCAAGAAAGAAACATCAACACCATTTAACCCCCCAAGTTAGACACACTAGCACCCATAACCAATTAACATGACCCACAAAACATCATCTCGCGAATGAAAGAAAGCGAGTTTAAAAGAGAGATAATATGGAATACCCTTCCAAACTTCTCCAATTTTTAGTATAAGCATCCCCACCAGTAAGCATTGAGCCATGTTAAGATAGAAAGCTAGGTTACGTCTGGAATTCTAACACATAATAGCACCAACTCCAAAATTCTCCTTTTTACTTAATTCAAGAACAAAAAAGACAGTGTGTCTCTCCCCTCTTCCCTTAACCAACAGACTTCAATATAATCTCTTTGTAAGAATTTAAAGATTCTTGGCTAATTTTAGATGTCGAAAAATATAAGGAACGTACAATTAAACGTCAGTTCTCTCTCTTGCCTAAAAAAATGTAGCACTTTTTTTTCCTATTACATCCAATCAACGGAAACAAGAAGAGCAATAACAATTAACCAAACAACTGTACTACAAATTCTTAAACATTGACACATAAGAAATACTCTCAGCACGAAATAAACACCACCTATATTGAATGGCCAATAATATCACACACACGGACACAAAACCTATTTGTGTGTCGTGGTGTGGTGTGGTGTGGAGTGTCTGTGTAGTGGTATCCAATAATTGGATTCAAAGAATTATATCTTGTTCAACCTTTTCAGAAGACGAAAAAAAGGAACTCAAAAATATCGGTTACCCCAAGAAACGCCAGATATGACACGACACATACACAAAATGGGAATTTATTTTGATGTGTCCAACACAACCAAGAATTGACACGTCAGTTTCAAAGTGTCAATGCTTCCAAGAACATCACAATTGTGCAGAAATATTCAATCTTTCAATAAAAGAACTCAACCCTCCCATTGGACCATTTGTATCTATATGCGTCAGGACCCCGATTCATGGATCTCTCGGTTCGAGAGTGGATGCAGAATTCTCGGAATTAGTACAACTTTTTAAACAGTGATGGAGGACTCACGGTATGCTTCCAAGAACACCACAATTTTCATTAAGTTTCTAAGCGACCTAGATCCAATATTCGATCTTTCGTCGAAAAAAACAAACCCGAGAACATCATCTGTACCAACAAAACCTAACCCTAGAGCTCAAAATTTAGGACTTTAACAAACATCAACGACTCACCTTCGGATCCCCGGCCTTCTTCGCCACAAGCCGGTTGAGCACTTCGACGCACTCCGCGAACCTCCCGCCCCGGAACAGCGCCTCCGCCTCCTTGGCAAGCTCTTCGGTGGCCGGCGGTGGCGTCCGGCTGTCCTCCCCTGACGAATCTTGTCCCTCCATCCCGAATCCGAAGCAGCCCAAGCAAGAAACGAACGCCGACGACAGAAATTAAATCGGGACGGGGGAGCGCCGGCGACGGAGGTTTAGGGTTCCTTCGTCCATGGAATGCTTTGGGTTAGGGTTAGGGTTTTGCAGAGGAAATCGGAGGGTTATGCTATTTCTGTAGAAGGGATGTGGGGATTTGTAGGGATGGGGATAGTTCTTTTTCTTTTTGGTAATTTGGTGAATTAGAAAGGGAGAGGGAGGTTATGCCTCTCTTATAGTAGGCAATTGATAAAGTTACACCAAAAAAATGTTATGGATATCCAAATTTTGATATTCATGCTTCTAATATATATATATATATATATATATATATATATATATATATATATTATTTTTTTTTGGGCTAAATTCAACTTGATACCCTCAACTAATTCATGTTTAGCAATTTGATATCCTAAACTTTTAAAATAGACAACTTAATATTATCAATTATTGAATATTTTTAACTTCATATCCAAAAAAAAAAAAAAAAAATCTAAAAATAATTTTGTCCCCTCCATTCTCTCCCTCCTCCCTCTCTCTCCAGTGATCCCCCCTCTCTCTCCGGCGGGGAGCAATAACAGCGTGCGCACGCACGGGTGAGGCGCAAGTGCGGGGTAGCTCGTGCGCGCGTAGTGCTCGGACGAGCACACTCGCGGAGTGCTCGGAGTAACTCATCTTCTTCAGATCCATATGCTCGATTTTCAAATAGGAGTTTATCTTATTTCTTGTCGCAATTAGTAGCTCAACCCCTAATATGAGTTGATCTTATTTTTTGTCACAATTACAATACGTTCTACGAGAAAAATATCAATCATGTTACACCCTTCAAATATTAGGTTATCTTTTTTTTTATAACAATTTTGTGCGCTCGCAGTGATAATCATTCTGAAGTTATCACTTATCTTTCCTAAATGAGAAGGAAAGTGGATAATAAATTTATTTCTGAATGGATAATAACTTCTTCTTTTTTTGGCTTTTGTTCCTCTTCATTGTGCTCTCTTGTTGTGATTTGTTCCGATAAAAATAGGGTTACTATGAGATAGTTGTAGTAGCTACATCTCGAAGGAGGTTGGTACTCTAGCTTGAGGGGTGCAACAGTAGGATTACTTTCAATTTTGTCGAAATTGGTGAACTTAAAGTGACCGTTGTTGATGGAGGACCAATACGACCTTATGAATTTGGATAAAGTTCCTATGGATTTTCAGAATAATTTAGTATCCTTTTCAGTTTTATATCAATTAGGATTTGATATTTTTGTTAAAGCGGGAAGGACGTGATGCCTCTCTTATATTGGGCCATTAAAAAAGGTACAATAAAAAATGTTAGGGCATGTCACTCCTCTATCCCGTATACTTGGAATATACTCAAGTTGGCGCACTTTTGCTTGTTAATTCATTGTTGGCGCACTTTGGGTATACTTCAAGTGCACGGTTCAATGGAAGCTTGGCGCACTTTAGCTAATATTGATGGTGTGGTGGTGGTAGGTAGGGTGTGTGGCTTGGATTTGTTGGAGAGATCCGACGGTTCACCATCAACCCCTTGCCTATATATATATATATATATATATATATATATATATATATATATATATATATCCTTATTTTCATCATCTCTCCTCACTTGTTCATTTCTCTTATTTTGCTCATGGTTTCTTCATAGGCAAGTACATCTTGCAAATATGAAGAAACATGATCGGCTATAGTTTTATTCTTAGTATTTAATTGTTGTAATTAGTTTCTAGTAGCGTTCTGATTATAGTTAGTTCTTGGAGTTTTCAGATTTGAGGTGGTTAATGATTTTATCTTGATTTTACTATTAGGGTTTGCATGAGTATATTTTCTTAGGGAATGATCCCCTAAAAATGAGGTATTTTCAAAAGATGTTGTTTCTTGATTTTGAGCCTAAAATTTTCCTTGATTTTTGGTTCTTGTTGCTTGAGGAATGGAGCACTGTCATAATCTCAAAGTTGAGCTCTGAGTGCATCAAGGGTGGGTCGGTTGGAGAAGAAGAACAATGACAAGAAGTACACGAGAGGATTTACACTATGGGCACATGTTGAATGTGACCCGCATTCCATACTCGTGCGTATTTAAGAGTACTGTCAATTTCTTGCAAAAGTATGTCAAAGGGATGAATTTTTAGGAAAATCCTTCTTGGCGCACTTTTGGAAGATTTCAGCCTTTGGCGCACTTTTGATGTATTATCGAATGAACCAAGCAAAAGTGCGTCAGTCTACTTTTCAGCGCACTTTTGACCAACTTTCTCTTTGGCACACTTTTAACAAATCAGCAAACTGGCGCATAATTGTCACATTGTGCATTAACTATCAAAAGTGTGTCGCTCTTATACACACAACCCTTGGCACATTTTCTGGACGCTCAACGGTTGGCGCACTTTTGATGGATTAATAATCCGGCGCACTTGTTAACTCTTGTCGCACTCTTGCTCGGTTCAGTCTCGATAAGCGAACCTTGACTTTGGCACGTCTCGATTCCCGAGGCCCTCGATTGTCGTGCCCTCGACTGTTAGGCCGCTTGGGGACTTGTGTTTTGTCTTATAGTTATTTTGTACTTTCATAGTGTGCCACTTCCCTTATTCGTAACTCTTGCTTTGTGCGCCAGTTTGCTTGCATGAGTAGAATGCACCTATTCTTGTATTCTAGATTTTGTGCGTCGCATCTTTCTGCTGCTCTATTATCGATTTTGTGTGCCATGTTATAGACTTTTGCGCCATGACTTATGTGACCTAGTGTTATAGGTTTGTGCATCATATAGTTGCTTGCTTGTGCATAGTGCGCCACTATTCCTAACTAACATATATTCGGCACTTGCAAAGTGCGCCAACCTAGGACTTTTTGTGATTAATTGTGCATGAATGGGTCCTATTATGCGCTCGATGCCTATTCTAGATTAGTTGAGCTTGACCATGATTGATGATCTGTAATCCCAAAATTTGAGAAATTTATGAGGCATTCATGACCGTAACTCGATCATATGAGATATGAGATTCCTAATTAATTGTGACTCCTGACCCGATCAAATATGATTCATATGACCAACGGATAGGTTTGGTATCCTGAATTGGTTATTGTAATCGTGCCGATACACTTGCCCTGCTCGTCTGTTTATAAAGGCTATATTGTACACTGCGTGTGGGATATTGGCCAACATGTACACTGAACGTGACATAATGATTCCTGCTCGGTACATAATATTATATTCTTGAATTCTTGGCACGGAAGTGATAATGGGTCAGAACTATAGCGTGGATAGGTTATTGCTTGTTTGAATATTACATCTATATTTGGGTGAATCCAGACTTGATTCTATATATTAAATGGATTCATATCAAATGTGCTTGTACTCTATACGACATCATTAAGGGGAACATTCTTATGGCCGCGTCAGGGAATTCCATATTACTATAGGGTTAATTAGGTAACATAAAAGCCAATTATAACATAGTGGATAACGGCATCCCGAGATCGTGCGTGATGGGTTACCCCGTGATAATTTTTATGGCATACAAGACTGGCCACCACAGATATTGTATATCATCTGTATGTAATAGAGTAAAATATTCGACCTTTTTATATTTAAGACCAAGCTTACATTTTCCCTATAAGAAGGTTGGAACTGATATTGATTAATTAGCGAGGTGGCCCTACGGGGAACTGTGCGATAATTAGCGCGGTGGCTCCATGGGGAACTGGTGCGATCATAATTTTTTGCTTGTATAATATTGGCTCGGTTAGCCTTACTCGATATGGCACGATCTGAGGATGCTTATTATTATTATTATATCTAAGATAACCCAGACTCCACATAACAAGTCATAACATTGTTTGGTCGTTCTAACCTGACGTGGTTGTGATTATAATTCTGCTAGTAGCTTAGGGACATGGATTGTCATAGTATGGTATTCAACTTCTGTCCTTATTTGGTTGGGGAGTTGAGTCATTATGCTATGATGGAATATGGACCGAACTACGACACATAATCCTAGCTTGACCATAATCATGGGACGTACCTTATCTTGGGTAGCATGGCATTTTCTGTCCTTGTTTGGTGAAAGAGTGACATGTTATCCCAAAGATGGGGCACGCACCAATGATTTTTGGCTCTTGCACTATATGCTTGATCTGGTTTTTGTTTCTTCATTCGTGCTTCCTTGTGGTACTTGCTATTTGGATTCTAACCCCACTGGTTTTGTATGGCCAGGTTTAGAACCAGCACAAGAGGATCCAGCTTATCCCCCTTACGATGAAGCATACCAGACGGATGGTCGCTGAAGGGCACGAGTGGATTTCTTGATCACTGCTCGTCTTGTATATTCTACTATTTTGGGCATTTAGCCACCGATACTTGTTAGCCGGCTTGTTTGGACATTAGTTCCTTTTTACATAACTGTAATATAATCAGACTGCAGTTGATCTCGATTGTGTAACTATTGACATTCTGTGAGACTCGTCTCACAGTATTCGTATTTTATGTGGTGGACTAGAAGATTTAGGCTGAGAGCTCATTTTAGGCAAGTACACCTTACCGATTTTGTGAACTTCTTTTACTTTCTGTCATTTTACTTTCCTGGAGCTTTGGTTATTGCTTTTTAGCTTAGACTTGCTTTACTATTATTATTCATCTCGTGTTTCCTAGCCTAGTGACCGTTTTGATTTTAATTTTTGGTAGAATCTTATTCCGTCCCTTTTTGGTAACTCGGTAACAAAAACGGTACCGGAGTTGTGACCATGAGATTTAGTCCATATTGTGATATGAGACTTACCACTAGACTTGACTCCTGGATGGACTTGGTTCTGATAGTTTTCGGGATTTGATTTAGATTCCAAAAATCAGACCTGACTTGATTTTAACCATGTTTATCCTTAGAAACTGGCATACCGACGGTATACTACAGTGTACCAACGGTATACCAATTTTGACCGACTTAGATTTCTAGATATTTTTTGTGAACCTTATCGGCATACCCACGATGTACTATAGTATACTGACGGTATGCCAATCCTTGCCAACATTGTTAACCAACTTCAGGATATTTGTCTTGGACGGCATACCGACGGTATACTACAGTGTACCGACGGTATACCGATATGTGAAACTTTGATTTCCAGAACCTTTCTCGCCTACTTGGAATGACGATGGTATACTACAGTATACCGACGATATACCAATTTGTTGGAATCCAGAACTTGCTGTATTTTTTCTATCTCAGGACCGGTATACCGATGGTGTATTGGACTGTACCGACAATATACTGATCCTGCTATTTCTTTCAGAATTCTTATTTTTTCGTGATTTTATTTTGATTCTTCTGGATTTTGTTTGGACATGCGATGACTTAACCTGACTAGACATGAACTTACATGGCTTTAGAGGACTTGACTTGACTTAGCTTTACTCGGTTTTACTCGACTTTGCCCGGCTACACATGATGACATGATTGACTGGACTTGACTTGGCATGACTTTACATGGCTTCATCGGACATGGCTTGACTTGGTTTCACTTGGCTTCATCTAGATGGACATGAATTCACATGGTTTTACATGGCTTTACCTGGATTCACTTGGTTTCACATGGCTTGGTTATTGTCGTGGCTTACATGAGTCTGTTTGTGTAATGTATATTAAACATGTTTATATTATTATTAGAACTTATTTTGTTGCATCATGTCTCGGATGGATTCTGCGGAATGCCACACCCGGATTCATACAAAAAAAAGCTAGAGGTTAATAACTAGATATTCACTTAGTACATGGCTAGAGATTTTTCTATATTGCATGCAGTCCTGGTTATTCATACAGTTATCTTGTGGAGTATCCAGTGGTTTATATTATGGAGTATCTTGAGGAGTATCCGGTGCTGGTTTGTGCATATGGATATCCCGGACAAACAGCAGGGGCATGCGATCAGAAGGAACTCTAGCATTGCGTTGCATTATAATTGTTAGTAATTAGGATTGTAATAACCCTAATTAGTTAAAGTATCAAGTCGTACTTATATGATTTACCGTGATTGATGGATGATGGTTAGTCTAGGCTTTACATGATCACACCTTTATTTTATGTACTTGTTATTCTATTTGCTTATCAGTTCAGGATATGTCTCATTGTAGGTTTACAGTATTTCTTTCTGTAAAATCCCTAATTTTAAAAATTGTATTAATTATTTAATTGATTTATAGTAATTATTAGCTAATTAGAAGAAATAGAATTTATGAAATTTTTATTTCTAGGTGTTTGTGCAATAGAGGATTTATGAAGCTATTATTAATTTATCTTAATTATTTTCATGTAGGTGACCTTGTGAACAGTTGATAGATTTATTGTATGCACTAAAATAAATTCCTTAAATTATATATATATATATATATATATATATATATATAAAGTTATTAATAGAAAAGAAATTAGAAAAGAAAATAGAAAAGAAATATAAATAGAAAAGAAAAGAAAAAGAAAAAGAAAAAGAAAAAAAACAAAAACAAAATAAAAATAAAAATCCTAAACACTAAAACACCCCCCCCCCCGCTGTACAGACCCGCGCGAGACCCCTATTCTGTCACGCCCCAGTCCCAAAGTACGTAGGACTAGGACACGTAAGCATGCCAGCCGCATGGATATGGCAACTCCAATATATGGAAACCAAAACCCATACGTACGCTGTAATATGAATATCAATCCACAAGTGGTATAAATCTATCACAAGTCACAGGGTATAATCTAAATCTCATCCACGAAAATCAAATATAAATAAATAACCAGTATCTATGAAACCAGATCTCAATACAAAGTATCTAAAGATGATAGTTGGATGGAAACAAATCCACTACCAACTCGAATAAAAAAGTACAACACAATAAACACAAAATAAGAATACCAGCTAACGATCATGGGCTCGAAGAGAAGACATCCTCGAAACATATGTAACCATCCGAATCTGCGCTCCTGCGAATATTTAAGAACAGCGACACCTGGAAGGGCCAGGTCCTCAGAGGGACATAACAAGATACATAGAAGCATGCCAATAAAGTACTGAAATAAATATCCAATTGGTCGCCTAACCGTCTAAGTGAATGCAGTTTGAGAATAACTTTCTAACAAGTGGGCTATCTGGCCATAAATGAGATTGGCATGACTCTCTCGGAGAATCAGGGGCCTCAAAGCATGTCGTCTTTTGAACGGCAGAGGCTGCCAAGTAGTAAATGGGGTCATCACCGTCCGTATCTCCAACGGAGCTTCCGGATTGCAATAAGGAAAGTGCAAAGGAGCCCAAATGCGGTACTTGTTGTTCTCCCCACCCCATGCTCTAAGCATGTCACATCCATGACACGATTTGGTTCATAGCCTATCTTTAGTACCCTAGCCCAATCCTGCAACCAAACAAGGACAAGGATTGGACCACCGTACTATAATAGGCTATGTCCATGGACCTCTAATAAATGCTAAGTCTTCTAGCATACAAAGTTTCTATCAGCAGTCATCCCTAACGCACGGCCCATACGTACAGGAGGCCAGACCTGTCGTGCAGTCCGTGATCTATATAAGACTCACACTCGTGTAACAACTGTATCACGGCCAATGAACCTAATGATGCTACATGATAATGGGGTAGTCTCATAAACAAGGTCAATGCAAATACATAAATAAAAACATATCGCGACTGTTTGATGATAAACGAAAGAAATAAAACTAGGCTTATACGAAACCCTTTCTTTGTTTACAAATAAGAAAAAGAAGTACAATTAATCCCATACGAGGATGTTAAGTACAATAAAAATGATTCTGGGGAAATATTGCTATAGGAGTCTGATCTGCGGTCGATCACTTTGTCCCTTGGACTACATGATGACGAAGAAGTGCTGTAGAAGAAGAGGAAGCTTCAAAGATTGCGAGGGGGATTGAACTCTCTTTGCCAAAAATCGTCAATCAACGCTCTCTGTCAGTGCTCTCTGCTCTTTCTTTTCTGACCTTGCCTCTCCTGACTGATCGATCAATCTTTGACCTTCACCCCTTGTCTCCTGTGGCCGGAAGTCTCTATTTATAGAGTTCAGTCACAGTAACCGTTCAGTCGGCGTAGTAGCCAGATTGTGAAGAGAGTGGCACTCTTTATGCGACGGTTATAATAACTGCTACCCACGTCTGAATGATCTTCTGAATCCGCGTGTGACACGTGTCCCATAATGCGGTAACACGTATAACTGCTTCTCGAAGATCACGGCATGCAAGCCACGTAGGTATCTGTCCCTCGCGTAGAGATGGTTGGCATAAAAGCCAAATAACTGACTTGTTGGCGTAAAAGCCAAGTAGTTGTCTTATTGGCATAAAAGCCAAATAGCTGTCTGTTGGCGTAGAAGCCAAATAGTTGTATGTTGGCATAAAAGCCAAATAGTTGTCTGTTGGCGTAAAAGCCAAATTCTGCGTAAAGCTTGATGTTGCATAATAGGTAACCAGCGTAAAGATATCTAAATATCCTTGCTGACTGAGGTCTTGAGCGTATTCTGGGCCAAGTAGCCTTATCACATACCTTGACAAATATAGCCTGAGTTGGAGTATTTCGAGGACATAGCATACGGCGTGCTCCTATAGTTGAAAATAGCCTAAGTTGGCGTATTTCGAGAAGATAGCGTATGGCGTGCTCCTATAATTGAAAATAGCCAGGTTGGCGTAAAATGTCAGGATGGTGATGTGAGCGTATTAGCCCTAGTTTTAGCTCTCTCAGTCACTAAAAATAGGACAAAATCTCGTGCATTAAATGCAGAGATCTGCCCCCATCTCGCGCATTAACTGCAGAGATATGCCTCGAGTTCTGTACGAAGAACAGCTTTTGATGTGGCGTCTAATTTTATCTTATGCTGAGCGTAAAAGCTCGTCTCTGCCTGTGTAAAAATAGGCAGCGTATTTCTTGACTGCGTAAAAAATGATTTGTACCAAGGAGAAGTCACTAAACGACAGTCTGGGCTTCTGTGCAGAATCATCATTACAGCCGTCCTCGTGATCGTCGTGCAGTACTCTTTGTCAGGAGTCAGGTTCACTATTCTGTCTGACAGGTTCATTTCGAGGAATACGAAGAGTTCCTCATACAACTTCATGCTGCATTAAAAGCAGGCATATTTTACGCCAAGGTGGCGATGTATCAACCTTTTTACGCCAAAGCAGTCTGGAAGTACTGCTTTACGTGGGCTGTTCTGGAGCTCTGTTTTACGCTGAATAGCGTTGAAGCTCTATTGTACGCCAATGGCTCTGAAGTCATATTTCACGCCACACAGTGCTGGAGCTCTGTTTTACGCGGGCTTCATGCACTTTGGGGGTTTTACGCGTATAACTCCCCAGTGTATTTTCATGCTTCTACAAGACCCCCTTCAAAGTTTTCAAATTCCTCATAATTTGAAATACTTTAAATGAAGCATGAAACGGTCAAATTTGACTCGTTCTGCGAGGCTGATTTTTCGGGGATATTTAGGAAGCTGTTGGGAATGGGTATGTTCTCTTCTGCCTATATAAAGGCCAGTGAGTGAACATGTTTTTCCACACTTCCTTCACCAAAAAGAGATGGTCGCCGAGATCCATTGGGCTGACCTGAGGAAAAAGAAGATTATGCTCTTCCAGCATGTAAGGAGCCGCAAAAGGAGGCGTCTTCGAGCAAATGTCCTCTGCAATGATGGATCATGGAAGGATATCATAGCTTCCTTTGCTCGGGATGATCAGCAATTTCATATGGCGATTCGTCCAGGAGAGAAGAAGGGTCTCATCGGACCACACAGCTTGCTAGCTGTATTTTCTTCCATTATGAAGCTGGACGCAGGTAGGCAGTTTGGTCCCTGTCTTCCAGTATTGTGTTGGGTCTGAATCCCTAACACAATTCTAGGGCGTAACTGCCATGGCGTATGGAGGGTGGGCTTGAAAACATGCCCAGTTCTGTATCCTCTCGCCATTAATCATTTTCTTGTTCATCGGCCGCAGAAGCTGATGAAGTGCTGTAGAAGCAGTAAAAGATCTACACCAATATGAGAACCTGGCATAACAGATTCCCGGTGTAATCTTTAAATGAGAATGAGAAACCCTTTGTAGAAAAAGGATTTCCATCATATGTAATCATGAAAATGAAAAATCCTTTGTAACTTGGATTTTCATCTTATGTAATCATGATTAATAGACTTGTCTTCTTTTACGCATAGATGATTTGCCATATTTGCTGTGAGGAAATCCGATAATGTGCAGCTTCGACACGTTTGAGTAATTTTACGCTGACTCTGATAAACGCTTATCCGGTCACGTCCTAACTTTTACGCGTAACGGTAGATGCGTAAAAAGCTCTTTGGCATTAAGTTTGTCTTGAAGATCCAACTATCATACTGTTTTTGGATGAGGAGTCGCATAGAATTCTGACCTGTCACTTCTCTGATACGAAGAATTTCTGTTCAGACCATCATCTTCAAGAATGGTTTCCCCGAAAATCCTTCGAAACAGGGCAAGGAATGTCCGTCGAACGGGCCATACTTGAGCTTAGATGTAAAGAATTCTGGCTAGACTTCGAATGAACTTCTAATGGACCAAGAAGAAGAGTCATCTTCAATGCTGACATCTGTGTGTTTCAGGCACTTGGAATATCTTGTAGCCAAAAAGGAGCATTTTCCGCGTAAACCCTTGTAATTGGCTGTTTGTAGCTTCTGAGCGTAGAATCATAGATTTATAGCTTCTGTGCGTAAAACCGTAGATTTGTAGCCTTTGAGCGTAGAAGCTCCTGAGCGTAAAATCGTAGATTTGTAGCCTCTGAGCATAAAACCGTAGATTTGTAGCCTCTGAGCGTAAAAACTCTTGAGCGTAAAATCTGAATCCGTTACGCAGTATGACTGTCCGTCTTCTTTTTCAAATGATAGGCTGACGTGGTCCCCAATCATAACCGACTATTAAATATCGGATTTGGTTAGGGATTCAAAGAGTCATCTGAACTCTATAAATAGCCTAAGGTTTTGAGAGAGAAACCCTTTATCTGTCTTTTGCAAAACCCTTCGTTTCTTTGAGAACTCTTTGTCTTCGTCTCTTTTCTGAGAACTTTGAGTTTCGCCATGGCACCAAAACAAGTCTCCACTATTAAGGAAAAGAAAGCTGCTTCCTCATCTCGCTCCTCTGCTCAAGCACGAGCAACCCCCATTAGGCTGAGCGAGCCCCGATCTGAATACAGTGCTCCACCATCGAGATGCGCACCGGGCATTATAGGTAAAGACTTCGAGAGGAGAAAAACCCTTCGCACACGCTGTACGTGTATGCGCAAGGTCATCTTTTGTGCTAAGAGTCTCTTCGGGAAAGATGATGCACAGAGATGTTTTATCATTATGCCCATATTTCTAATGTGTCAGCGTAAAACTCCATCTTTTGCAGTCTGGCGTAAAAACTCAGACTGTCAATTTTTGGTGTATACTACAAATTTTGAGTTTTACGCCCTGGCATAAATTCCAACGTAAAAACTTAAATTTTGGCAGTCTGGCATAAAAAGCTCAGACTGTTAGACTTTGACGTATACTGCCAACCTTGAGTTTTACGCACTGGCGATAGGTTCCAGCGTAAAACTCAAGTTATTGCAGTCTGGCATAAAAGCTCAGACTGTTAGGCTTTGGCGTATACTGCAAGAATGTTGCGTCTAGCATAAAGACTGACTTATTTTTTTGTATTTTGCAGTGGACTTGCAGATCCCTCCTTTGGCTGAGGTGATGGGCTCTGCTGCTGGGATGCTGAACTCCAATTATCTGGAGGACTTGTCACATGTGACATTCCTAATCTCTGGAGACAAGTATCCTCAAGAAAGAGGAACCCTGATCTCGGCCCAGGGAGAACGGATGTTGCTGAGTATGATCAGTGGGGAGCCCCTGACATACATAGATGGGACTGAGTATAGGAAACCAGCTTTCCTATTCGGAGACATCATTGATAAGCAGTCCCAGACCAAGCCCAAGAAGGAAGATTGGGTGTTTTCTGCTGAGGGCATGATTATGTATTTGCCAAAGATGCTCAGAGATTACCCTATCTCTGCGTTCTTGCATGCCACGCATCCTAGGAAGATGTCATGGACTCTGACTCCTGACCTTCACGGCCAGCCGGGGAAGATCTTTTATAGGAAAGGGTTAAACCGGGGAGCATTTGTAAGCAGTCCCTCAGGTCCTGTCATGCCCTTCAGAGGGTTACTGCCGGGCAGCGTCCCGAGTGAAGACACTTCACTGATCCAGCCGCATCAAATATCGACTTTCTGCAATGACTTCATGGGGCATGGAGGAGTGTACCCCAAGGTTAATCCATGCACCAGTGGGTGGCTTAGCCCTGGGAATCTTCGATGGGCCAGTTTAACTGCCTGGGCCCTGAAGCACTTCCAGACGGAGCTGGAGAGTATTGGCTTGTTCGCGGCTGTGAGCGCTACCGGTGTTGGGCTGCCTCTCAATCCCAACTTGTTCTTAGCTTTGATGGAGCGGTATAACTCGCTCACTGGGACTTTTGCCACTCTAATAGGTGAGTTGGGGCTGGCCCTTCATGAGATGGCAGAAATCTTTAGGCTGCCAATGGGAGACACTCCTTATGAAGAGTACGTTCCCACAAATAGGGAGCTGAGGGATACAAACCCTCGGGCAGTGGCGGTGTACCAGGAGCTGATGAGCCACTATCTTGCATGCACCACCTTATACGGGGAGCCCTCTGGTTTAGCCCATACCAACAAATGGGCATCCTACCTCTTCTTCCATCAGGGAAGAAATGCTAAGCCTGATAAGGTTGTAGATAGCAAAGATAAGCCCTTGAACCTTCTGAGCATGCTTAGTGCTAACACAGTCGATGATCTCATCGAAGATGCGGGGGCTCCAAATTATGTTCTTGATGAGGAGATAGGGGGTTATCCTGCAGGCACTAAAGCCTACAAATATATAAGGCATTGTCGTAAGCCTCTGTCAAGGGAAGCTCAATTGGCTGGCTTCCTCTCTATCTGGCTACGCCGATGGGTAGTGCCTGGCATCGCGCTTGCGGATTGCATTCATTGCAACATCTTATGGCCCGCAGTACGTTTGGTGTTTGGAGCCAGATTGGGTCTTCTTCCTGCCATGGTATGCAGGATACAAGCTGGCCTGAGAGCCATTACTGATGGGTTGCTGGCTGATGATACACAGCGTGAAGCATATCCCAGAGTGGAACTATCATTCCTATATCTGATGGGATGGTTGATCCTTCACAACACCAAAGTGATGTCTCCCGGATCCTCCAGTGGTTCGGGCAATAACTTCCTATTGAATTATAGGAATTCTTCTTGGAATGTGGTTAGCGTCATTGATTGTCGACTAGCCCTCAATTTTGCCCATAGTTGGAAGCTCTTCTGCATCGTTCCCTGCGTACATATCAACCAACAGGGGACGAAGCTTCAGGATGTAGGTCAGGGGAGGACTATTCTCTCTCCTGAAGCCTTTTACTGGTTGGTCTGCATTAGACCTTCCCATCTGTTGTACAGAAGTGAGAACCATTGCTATTTGGAGCCTTATCTGCCAAGCCGGTTTGCGAGGCAATTTGGGTACGACCAGTTGGACGTGGAGAATCCTATCACCAGCTTCAAGTTCAAAGGTGGACTCATTGATGGAGCCAGAGGATGGTGGTATTTTATCATGGGTTGTACTGCAACAACCTTTACTGTGCCCACAACTTCTCTCTCCATGGAGTTGCGCATCCTTCATTCGTACACGCAATTTTATGTGTCCATTAATACCTTCCATCGTGATTTCGATATACATGGAAGTTTCAGGATGCCATCTCATAGGTCTACCGGAAGAGAGGAGATACCATCTGTCTCCTCTGATGAAGGTGATGAAACCACCGGTGCAGATGACTATTTGGTGATTTTACCGAGAGGCGTAATAGCTCCGCCAGTAGAGCCTCTCGTCATTCCTCATAAACGGAAGGCTTCTACTCAAAAAGAGCCTTCCCCCCGCAAGAAGAAGCAGGTTACTGGAGGTCCTAAAAAGACTTCCACCAAGAGGGCTTCTAGGAGTGAGTCCATTCTTTCCCCTGTTGGGGGTAATTCTTTGATGAGGAGTCCCTCGCCTTTTAGAGAGGGAACCTCTACAGTCCCAGCTGACAGTGCTGGAGATTCTTTGCCCGCGATTGCTGCTGCTACCACCGTTACTGGTAGTGTTTCGAGATCGCCTTCGAGGCCAAGCGTAATAAGGTTCAATATACCTTTATCTAGACAAATAATGGGTCTAGCCCCTCCTTCGTCTGTAAGTATTTTCAGCGAAATTCTACCCGATGAGCCTCGGGTAGATCTGGGTGATGAGTGGGATGACTACTCCCTGGTGTCAGTTGGTGCACCCCCTTCTCCAGGTATGACAGCTTGCTTAGCATCATTAAGAAATGATTTAGCTGTACAGACTGCAGATGCAACATATCTACCATCGGCCATGGGTAAATGTTGTCTTCATGCTTTTTTCAGGAAAATTAACATCAAATTGATATTAACTTTCTCTTGTCTTCTTTTCAGGCGAAGACATCTTTGGGGAGGGCGGAGTTGACACAACTTCTGACTTTGTTGTGGATCCTGCAAATGAAACGGCGATGCCCGACATCGAAGAAGTATGCTTTGAAGCTGCCGACCTTTCATCCGCAACATTCTCGGGTGTCATCTCGCCAATAGTAATTCAAATAATATCAGAGGAGGATGAGCCTACCATCTCGACAGTGCCTCCTTCATTGAGCATGCCAGCAACTTCAACGGTTGCTGGTGTCGCTTCTTTTGTCGCGCCATCTGTTGAAGCAATGACTGTGGCGACCTCCTCTGTAGTCATTCCAGCAAGGGGATTTACCGATATCGCGGCCACTCCCAGCGTCCATTCGCACTTTGCCATGCTAGTTGAACAATATACTAGCATATTCTACATCACTTTGAAAGCATTGATATCCATGGTGCTGGAGAAGAATTTAGGCTTTGATGCTCTGAAGATGTCCTCCAATCTCACTATAGCGCAGATTAGAAATTTTAGTGACGCTGAAAGAGCTAATGCGCTAGAGCAAATAGTTAATGGTTTAGAGCAACCCATTAACGAATATTTGTAACTATCCCGAGGCAGCATCGACGATCTGGTTCAGGCTGAGTATGACTCCTTAACTGCGGAGTTTGCTCAGCAAATGGAATCTCTAGACAAATCCATCCAGGCGCGGCAGCAAGAGATGGATGAAGAGCAGGCTATCTTGGTGGAGGTCATTCCCCAGCTAGCTAAGTGCCAGGCCGAGTGCGAGGGAAATGAAGCGAGGGTCCGAGAATTGGAAGCTGAACTCGCTCAGGCAAGGGAGAGGCTTCTCAAGACATCGGCATTTTAAGGTGTGCTGAAGGACCAAATGGAGACAGCTCAGTAGAACTTGACACAGGCGAGTGCCTTCCGTGCCGATTTTGTTGATGCTCGGTCCGAACTATCTCGATTGAGTGATGACAAGGCACGACCGAAACGGGCTCGTGCTAATATCTTGAACTCCAGGAATGAGAGGATGGCTGCTTTGGCGCGACAGATTCGCGATTTAACTGCTCCTCCCCAATGATGTACCTTTTTGCTTCTTCTGTAATATTGCTATTCCCAGAGAAAATAAAGATACTTCTTCTGACTTTATGGACCCATCATTTTAGAATATAAATGATAGGCTGGGATGAAAGTGATATCAGAGGTAATATGGACGTGATATACTTTCGATAAGTTTCAGCTGGATATATCTATTCAGAGGTTATATGGACATGATAGAATATGATCCAACTAAATTTGTATACAAAACACTATCAGAGGTAATATGGACGTGATATACTTTCGGTAAGTTTTAGCTGGATATATCTATTCAGAGGTTATATGGACATGATAGAATATGATTCAACTAAATTTGTATACAAAACACTATCATAGGTAATATGGACATGATAGGTTTTGTGGCTAATAAAGACATCCCGCTGGGGAAAATTTTATGGACCTATTACTTCTTGTGCACGGGCGTGCAAGTAATAAGTTTAAAATAAGCCCTGCCAGAGGTAATCTGGATGTTTGTAAAATATAACTTTGAGGGGATAATGGAGAGACGTAGTTCAGAGGTAATATGAACTGACCTTTTCTCCGTTGGGGAATATGGAAATAGTTCAGGGGTAATATGGATTTGAACTATTCGTTTCCATTGCGGGTATCCCCTCGGGGGGGGGGGGGGTTTGGTGGACCTATTACTTCTTGTGCACAATAGTGCAAGCAATAAGTTTAAGGCAAGCCCTGCCAGAGGTAATATGGACGTGGCAGTTTTTGTGGACTTAACACCTCTGACGTACTTAGAGTTAAGTACGGGTGCTAAGTTAAGATGACAACAGATATCAGAGGTAATATGGACATGATAATTAATAGCCGAATCCGGAAGGTTTGTTCAGAGGTAATATGAACATGACAAATTCAGCCGAAGAGAAATATTATGACAGTAGTTCAGAGGTAATATGGACGTGAACTGATGTCCGAAAAACTCATTTGAGGAGTGATTCGTTGAGTGTGGTCTACCCGAACATGAAGATAGACCAAAGGATTGCTCCGCTGGGGAGATTAATGGGACGATAGCTCAGAGGCAATATGAGCATGGCTAGCGTATAATGAGATTGGTTTGAATAGTCACTGCGGGAGTGTGCAAGTAGACCTAAGGATTGCTCCTCTGGGGATATTTTGAGGATCCATCATCCATTGCATATCCGGGACTCTTGGATACGAATGATGGTTTTTTACAAGAATTTGTAACAGAGGAGAAAATGTGGCATATAGGCACTTGCTAAGGATAAAGATCCAAGAGTTAATTTGTACCTCTGGGTTGTCCCGCTGGGGATGAGGGGAGTACAAGTCTAGTTTAGACATAGTACTTCCTTTTTTTTTTAGGAACTTGCCATTGATGGGTAATAATGTTTGTTCAGAGGTGAGATTGACATGTGTAAACCCCCTCACCCAAAATTAGGGCTACTTGGCTTAGATAGTGGAATTAGGGCTAGTTTGAACCAATTAGAATTAGAACGCGACATTTATTTAATTGTGCAATTTTTTATATCGTGTAGCGCACCTTACCGTTGCTCGATAATTGGAGCACCTCACTAGCCGTTGCCTATCTACGAATTTCACAACATTGACCTAGACGTGCCCGCCTACCTTTCTGACCCTTGTGCAACTTATAATATTGCTATCTGGCTCTATATTTTAGCCGTACAATAAACGTCGCGGACTTTATTTCTTAATTCGAAATAATTTCCAATTTTGTACCCCTGTGCGTTCCAATCGAAATTAGAGACACAACCTTGACCGTTTTGTGCAACCCGATTTTTATTAATATTCTACACTGTCCCCTCTATGCCCCTGACAATTGTGTCCCGCCTGATTTAATCCCTCGTACTCTTAATTAATTCTAGAAAATCGTGCGCGTCCGGTTCAATTAATTAAATCCAATTTCTGCCTTTGTACAATTTTCCAATTGTTGGGGGGCTTTTATGCAAAAATGCATTTAGGTGTCCCCACCATTGGACAATTCATGAAGAAACTCAATTTTTCCTTCACGTGGATTTTTCCGTAATTTTTTGGAATGTGCAAACGCACAAACATCGCCCCATTTAAATAAATCCTTGTATTTTAAACCATGTAAATCCTGGACCTTCAAACATCCTCCTCATGCAAGCCCAAGGCCCAACTCAGGAGGGGTTGACCAGTCAAACCTATTTTAGGTCAAGCATTCAACCATCTTTTACATGTGTATATAATATATTTTCTCTTACTTTTCCTTTTCTATTTTTTTCTCAAACACCTAAATCACCCTAAAACACATCAGCCGACTTCTCCTTCTTCCCCTTTCCTCCTCCCTGTGCACCCCCACTTGGCCGGAGCTCCGCCGTGAACCTCGCCGGAGTAGCCCTCCTCCGCTGCACCCAGCCACAGCCACCTCATCCCATCATCATCATCCCTTCTCCTGCTTGTTCTTCTTTATGCAGGGCCTGTGTGCTGGGTTGGTGACTCTGTTGGTCAGCAAAAAGAAGAGCTCGAGGATTCTCGTGTTTAATGAGGAGCTCTTCTTTATATACTTGCTGCCTCCTATCATCTTTAATGCCGGTTTCCAGGCTCATATTTTCTATTCAAGGAGACTGGTTCTCAAGCAAGAAGAGACGACCTTACTTTACAGTCTTGTGTTTGGGGAGGGAGTGGTCAATGATGCTACGTCTATTGTACTTTTTAACTCAGCCCAAAAACTGAATTTCAAGGACATTGATGCTTCAAAAACCTTGAAAATCTTTGGGACTTTCCTTTACCTCTTCACAACAAGTACAGCCCTTGGATTAGCTCGTATCACAATATGATAGCTCGTCCTTAATATACATCTTCTCCCATCCAGAAGAGGTCAGATTTCTGAGCTCTAAGGTTGGACTTGTAAGTGCATTTTTGATAAAAAATTGTATTTTGGAAGGATGTTGGATTTATTCTGCGCGACTTTTGGAGCAGGTTATCGGTACATCGCAGCTCTCTGGCCAAGCAAGTATACCTTGTCATTGTACTGTTATTTATATTCCATATGTTGCATGCATCTTTATTTTCTGTCCTTAGTTCATATATCTTAATTGTTATATAAAATGCTCGCGACGGTGACGTCGCGATAGGTTTTTATTTATGTATTGCATTGACCTTGTTCATGAGACTACCCCATTATCATGTAGCACCATTAGGTTTCATTTGACTGTGACACATATTTTTACACGAGTTGTGAGTCTCATATAGATCACGGACGCACGTATTGACTGATCATCGGTACGTGTGGGACGTGCGTTAGGAATAACTGTTGTTAGAAACTTTGCATGCTAGTAGACTTGGCAGTTATTAGAGGTCCATGGACATAGCCTATTGTAGTACGGTGGTCCCATCCTTGTCCTTGTTTGGTTGCAGGATTGGGCTAGGGTACTAAGAATAGGCTATGGACCAAATCGTTTCATGGATGTGACATGCTTAGAGCATGGGGTGGGGAGGGCAACAAGTACCGCATTTGAGCTCCTTTACACTTTCTCCTGTACGCCCGGATTCTCCGCTGGAGATACGGGTCATGATGACCACTATATATTATGTACTATCAGGCGGGCCACCGGCGTTCAAAAGACGACGTGCCTTTTAGGCCCCTGGATCTTCAAAAGAGAACCATGTCAAATCCCAGTTTTCAGCCAGATAGCTCACTTGTGGGGAAAGTTGTTCTTAACTGCATTCACTTTAGATGGTTAGGCGACCCATTGGATATTTATTTCAGTACTTTATTGGCATGTGTTTAAGTATACTTGTTATGTCCCTCTGAGGACCTGGTCCGCTGCCAGGTGTACCTGTTCTTGAGTATTTGCAGGAGCACAGATTTGGAAGGATATAGATGCTCCGTGGATGTTTTCTCTTCGAGCCGTGATTGGTAGCTGGTACTTATATTGTTTGAGTGAGTTGTGCTTATATTGTATTTACTTCTCCATTTGAGTTGGTAGTGGATTTGTTTCCACCCAACTATCATCTTTAGATACTTCTTGTTGAGATCTAGTTTCATAGATACTGGTTATTTATTTCTATATGATTTTGGTGGATAAGATTTAGATTTTACCCTGTGACTTGTATTACATTTTATACCACTTGTGGATTTTATATTCATATTACAGCGTACGTATGGATTTGGTTTCCATATATTGGAGTTGCCATACCCATGCGGCTGGCATGCTTACGTGTCCTAGTCCTACGTATTTTTGGGACTGGGGCGTGACAACATGAAAAACTCTTGAGTTGTGACCCTACTGGGGATGGTGGTATATATCTGCTCAGAGGCAGAATATAACCTGATTAGAACTCTGCGAAAGAATTTTAGTGGACTTATCATCATGGACATGCTTAAAGTTAAGTATGGATGACAAGTTGAAATGACTGACACCCTCAATGGCATTAGGAAGTCGAGGGACAAGAATGTTTTCTCAGAGGTAAGATGGACGTGGCAAACTCTTGGGTTATGGACTTATTACTCATGGCGTATCTTAAGTACAAATAATAAGCTGAAACGATTAATACTATCAGGGGTCATACGAACGTGATAGTATAAAGTCGAAGAGAAGAACTTTACTCAGAGGTGATATGGACATGGAGAAGTTCTGAAAATATCTTACTCAGAGGTAATGTGGACGTGGTAAGATATGACTCTGTTGGGATCAAGAAAAATCGGACAGAGGCAATATGGAAGTGACCATTTTTGTGGTGATAGATTCACTCTGCTGGAGAAAGTAAAAAAATATAGTTCAGAGGTAGTATGGACGTGAACTAATCGATAGCAACAACCTTGGGAGGTTTGTTCAAAGGTCACTTAGACATAGAAAACTCAGCTGGGGGAAATTTTGTTTGGACAATAGTTCAGTGGTAATATGTACGTGAACCCATTTCCAAAAAAATTTACTGGGGAGTGATTTTGCTGAGTGGGGATAAACCTGAAGGTTGCTCCACTGGGGAGATTTTAGAGACTCGTCATCCGGCATTTCTTGAGGGAGCAAATTGTCACGTTGGAGTGAGATCAATTTGCAGTGATCCTCTTCTCGTTTATAAATGCAAAGTGATGACTTTGGCGTCGATCAACTCCTGGATTCTTCTTTTTAATACGTAGCATGCCCTTGTCGGGTGATGAACGTACCGATGAAAGAGACAATATTCTGGTTCATCGACCTTGCCAGCTCTTTCAGGGTACCTGATGTTGGGTAGCCGAAGCTTGCTTTCCTTCATCAATATATTAAAGATTTCAATGATGTCATCATCATTGAAGGAGAAAGTCCCTTTTGGCCTTCTGACTACCGATACCTGAGTCGTACGGTCTTCAGAGAAGACAGTCATAGCTGTATCATCTTCGGATTCAGAGGTAATTCTACCCCCAACTTTGGATGCTGCTCTGTTTTGTCGAGGGAGACTACCCCCAGACATGTCGTTGTCTGGTTCTTCTTTGTCCACATAAGTTGATTTAGAAGGACCTGCCTCTGGTGGTTTGGAGTTCGCATAAGATGCGGTATATCCTAACCCGAAATGAGTTCATTGACAGTATAGATCACCATGCAACGGTATTCGTCTGCCTTTTTCAAAATTGAGGCCTGGCTTCTACTTCAAATCATAACCCATATTTTGCATAATCTTTAAAGCTTGTGGGCTATATCGGTGGACTTGCATTCTCCCAGCATCAGACTTGTAAGAATCTTCTTGTACAGTCGGTCTATTCCGTATTCGACCGAAGACTATTTGATGCTGATCGCTGCGAGTAGGTGGGACAATAAAGACAGTTTCTTCATGTGGTCCATATGTCGTGACGATATTAGCTGTTGACTCTACTCCCCACATGATTTCCCCCCGTTTGGTAGTGAGGGGCACTAAATCTTGATTTTGACCCCTGTCTTTGCGTTTCTGGATCAAGAAATCATGGAAATTAGGGAAATTAAAAGAAGAAAAAGAAGGCTTATTCTGCCTTTTTATATCAGTAGGGGCGTGGAGATTGGGAACCATAACTCTCTTTCTGCCATAAGAATACAGCAGTTCACCCATGTGAGTGGCGTACGATCCATCATCTACCTGAGGAGCGTATTTTCCCGAAAACCGGATCTTCTTTACGCGGACGGGCTTATCCTGGCGTACTCTGGAGTCTTGCACAGGTTGGCGTAAAACAGGGGAAGTCCTCAAACGGCCTCTAGTGTCACGCGTAATCTGAAGAGTGGGCAACTTTTTCTCTTGGTGGCGTACAAGCCTGGAGGTAGGGAGATTCGCCACTCGTTTTCCTTAAGGTGATCCAAGGGTCCATCTGCCTCGTCAGAGACGAAAGGTGTATTCTTACGCGCGTAGCGCGTTTAAAATTTCCGAATTGGCACTGAGGCCTTGTCAGAAATTTTGTCTGCCACGTCACAGACGGGAGACAGAGTTTTACGCGCAGGGCGCGTTCTAGACTTCTGGATTGGCACTGAGGCATTGCCAGAAGCTTTGTCTGCCACGTCACAGACGGGAGACATCGTATTCTAGACTTCTGGATTGGCACTGAGGCGTTGCCAGAAGCTTTGTCTGCCACGTCACAGACGGGAGGCAGATTTTTACGCACAAGGCGTACAGGTTATGATGTCACAACCTTGTTGGTCAGAGAGAGAGAGCCTGCAGGAAGGGTAGAGGATGTCTGGGGCATCCAAACTTTACGCAGTTTCTTGTTGTCCTGGACAGAGAGGGAATGAGAGCTACCCCCTGCTCGAAGTATGTCCTCATAAGCAGATTGGTCGAATTGGACGACCAAAGCCTTCTTGGTTGATCCGACGGATACAACATCGTGTTGAGCAATGGCTTTCTCGTCAGATGAGAAAGTAGTCCCCAGCAGATTCGCCATCTTGTGTTTGATGATAAACGAAAGAAATAAAACTAGTCTTATACGAAACCCTTTCTTTGTTTACAAACAAAAAAAAAAAGTACAATTAATCCTATACAATGATGTTAAGTACAATAAAAATGATTCTGGGGAAATATTGCTATAGAAGTCTGATCTGCAGTCGATCACTTTGTCCCTTGGACCACACGATGACGAAGAAGTGCTGTAGAAGAAGAGGAAGCTTCAAAGATTGCGAGGGGGATTGAACTCTCTTTGCCAAAAAAATTTAATCAACGCTTCTGTCAGTGCTCTCTACTCTTTCTTTTTCGACCTTGCCTCTCCTGACTGATCGATTAATCTTTGACCTTCACCCCTTGTCTCCTGTGGCCGGAAGTCTCTATTTATAGAGTTCAGTCATAGTAACCGTTCAGTCGGCGTAGTAGCCAGATTGTGAAGAGAGTGGCACTCTTTATGCGGCGGTTATAATAACTGCTACCCATGTCTGAATGATCTCCTGAATCCGCGTGTGACCCGTGTCCCATAATGCGGTAACGCGTATAACTGCTTCTCGAAGATCACGGCATGCAAGCCACGTAGGTAACTGCCCCTCACGTAGAGATGGTTGGCATAAAAGCCAAATAACTGACTTGTTGGCGTAAAAGCCAAGTAGTTGTCTTGTTGGCGTAAAAGCCAAATAGATGTCCGTTGGGGTAGAAGCCAAATAGCTATATGTTGGCGTAAAAGCCAAATAGTTGTCTGTTGGCGTAAAAGCCAAATTCTGTGTAAAGCTTGATGCTACATAATAGGTAACCAGCGTAAAGATATCCAATTATCCTTGCTGACTGAGGTCTTGAGCGTATTCTGGGCCAAGTAGCCTTATCACGTACCTTGACAAATATAGCCTGAGTTGGCGTATTTTGAGGAGATAGCGTACGGCGTGCTCCTATAGTTAAAAATAGCCTGAGTTGGCGTATTTCGAGGAGATAGCGTACGACGTGCTCCTATAATTGAAAATAGCCAGGTTGGCATAAAATGCCAGGATGGTGATGTGAGCGTATTAGCCCTAGTTTTAGCTCTCTCAGTCACTAAAAATAGGACAAAATCTCGTGCATTAAATGCAGAGATCTGCCCCCATCTCGCGCATTAACTGCAGAGATATGCCTCGAGTTCTGTACGAAGAACAACTTTTGATGTGGCGTCTAATTTTATCTTATGCTGAGCGTAAAAGCTCATCTCTGCCTGTGTAAAAATAGGCAGCGTATTCCTTGACTGCGTAAAAAATAATTTGTATCAAGGAGAAGTCACTAAACGACAGTCTGGGCTTCTGTGCAGAATCATCATTACAGCGGTTCTCTTGATCGTCGTGCAGTACTCTTTGTCAGGAGTCAGGTTCACTGTTCTGTCTGACAGGTTCATTTCGAGGAATACGAAGAGTTCCTCGTACAACTTCATGCTGCATTAAAAGCAGGCATATTTTACGCCAAGGTGGCGATGTATCAACCTTTTTACGCCAAAGCAGTCTGGAAGTACTGCTTTACGCGGGATATTCTGGAGCTCTGTTTTACGCTGAATAGGGTTGAAGCTCTGTTGTACGCCAATGGCTCTGAAGTCATATTTCATGCCACACAGTGCTGGAGCTCTATTTTACGCGTGCTTCATGCACTTTGGGGGTTTTACGCGTATAACTCCCCAACGTATTTTCATGCTTCTACAGCGACGACACCGTCGCGCGCATTTTATATAACAGTTAAAATATATGAACTAAAGACAGAAAATAAAGATGCATGCAATATATGGAATATGAATAACAGTACAATGGCAAGGTATACTTGCTTGGCAAGAAGCTGCAAAATGTAACGTCCAGATGTCAAACACACAGGATCAGAAGCTATGGCCTCAGAACAAATGTCTTCGGATGCTGAAATAGACATCACCAACGTTCCCAGAATAAGTAAAATAGCTAAAAAGCACTTCCTTTTCGTCCAATTTGGACACAGGGGTAAAACGGTAATTTTGGGTCAAAGTGGGGTCCATGTGTGGCCCACTTTGCACCGAAAAGCGTGCCAAGGGTAAAGGTCTCTAAATGGGACAAATTATAGGTCAAACAAACTCTAAATGTCAGCACAAACTCAACGGTATATCCAAATGTGAAATCCGATGAGCCGAACACAATTTCGTCCAAAAAGTCAACCGTAGGGCCCGCCAATTGGCGACTTGGTCAACTGTCTCAGAATTGTGTGAAAATTGGGTCACAGGACCAGCGCGATACCACGAGTCCAGTGGCGCAAGTTTCGTCGAAATCTGACGAGCGTGCACAAAATGCGCAGGGCTTTCACAAAAGTTGCGACACGGGGTTTGTCCGCGGATACGGGCTGATTGCGACTGGCACACGCGTCCGAATCAGTTTCTGCGAAATCTCACACATCCGGGTATGCTGCGCGCACCTTTTGGTACACTTGGTACACGACGGGGTGGTCCCGTTTGGCGGGGCGCGCTCCGTTTCATAATTTTTGGAAATCTAGAAAAAATAGATTTTTGGGGTTTTCCAACGAATTTAATTCTACATACAGCAGTTAATAAATTAATGTATTTGACAGAAAATAAACTAGGTCAAGTGGCCTTCGCATACCAAAAAGAAAAATCGAATTCGGATCTCTGTAGAGGGAGATACGAATCCGGGAACATAGGTAGTTGCCGTTGTTTTTTGTGATACCCAAAAGTTGTCTTTTTTCGTCAACTTGGACACTGTTTTCGCCTAGGGTTACGCGCTGTTCGAGGTCAACTATCATACAGATATTGAAGGAGATTAAGTGGTGAACGTACCGGTGAAGACGGGGTCGAGTTTGGTTCAGCGAGGTGACGAAAAATAAAGCCTGAACAGGACTTCGCTGCAGTTAAATTTTGTTGCGCGCGGGGTGCTCGGTTGTGCTCGCGGACGTCGTGGTCGGCCGTGCGGCGCTGAATGGCGGTGGCGTGGGGCTCCGGTCGGCGGGGAGAGGGAGGATGAGATATTGAGGGTTAGGGTTTGCTCGATGGGAATATATATATATATATATATATATATATATATATATATATATAGAAGGGGGTGGGGGATGAAAGCCGCGCGGGGGGGGGGGGGGCGCTCCTTGCTGCTGCTGCATGGTTTTAATAAGGGTGCGGGTGGGTTCTTATGGGTTGCGGGTTATGGGTAGGTTAGGATCCATTAGGGATTTATGTTTTTCTTTTTCTTTTTCTTTTTCTTTTTCTTTTTCTTTTTCTTTTTCTTATTCTTTCCTTTTTCATTTCTTTTTCTTTCTTTTTTTTTCCTTTAAATATATATATATATATATATATATAAACACACACACACACACACACATAGAAAAATCTAGAATTTGTATTAATGCATACCATTAAGCTAGCAACTGTCCAAAGGGTCTTCTACATGAAAATAAATTAGGAAAAATTCATAATGGCTCCATAAATCTACTGAATGCACAAACACCTAAAATAAAAATTAAATAAAATCTATTTCTCCTAATTAGCTCATAATTACTATAATTAAATTAATAATTAATTAAAAAAGATTAATACGATTTTTAGGATTAGAGGTTTTACATTCTACCCAACTTATAAAAATTTTGTCCTCGAAATTAAAATTAAACCGCGGTAAAAAGTCAAGGATGGTATAAGATAGAGATTTGCAGCTTATTCTGCACCTTCCTCCATCCTCACCTCCATGATTTTCCAATAGTCATGGAGATGTTTGGAGGGCTATAATTTACATTTTAAAATGCAAGGCTAGGTTTAAAGGAGCAGGCGATGTTTCGCATTTGAACATTCCATAAATTCATGGGGAAGATGCATATGGAGGAGAATTAGGTTTCTTCATGTGTCATGTCCAATGGTGTGGACACCTAAATGCTCTTTTGCATAAAAGCGCCCAACAATTGAAAAGTTGCACAAAGATGGAAATTGGATTAATTAATTAAAATTAATGCGCATAGTGTTCGGGAATTAATTAGAAGTACATGGGATAATATTAGGTGGGACCCAAGGGTCATGGACATAGAGGGCTCGGGATAGAATATTATAAAAAAAATTTGGGTTGCACGAAATGGGTCAAGATTGTGTCTCCAATTTCGATTGGAACGCACAAGGATACAAGTTAGAATTAATTTAGAATTAAGAAATAACGTTCGCGAAGAATGTTGTGCGACTAAAATATAGCACAAGTGAGCTTAATTATAAGTTACGCAAAGGTCAGAATGGAAGACGGTCATGTCTAGGACAAGGATGTAGAATTTGTAGGAAGGCAGTGGCTAGTGTAGTGCTCCAATTATCGAAGCACGGTAAGGTGTGCTAAGTGATACAAATATTGTAAAATTAAATAAAAAATACCGTGTTCTATTTCTAATTGGATTCAAACTAGCCTTAGTCTCACTATCTAAGCCAAGTAGGTCAAATTTTGGGTGAGGGGGGAGGGGTTTACAATCTAGCCAACTTAAAAACAATCTCGTCCTCAAAATTAAAATAAGGCATAATGTGTTAATCCTTCATGTATATAAGGCAAGTCAATCACAATCTCTTTGCGATAATTAAAATCCTAATTATATCCATCGCAATCACTTCAAGGTGAAGATAATCACGGTCCCAATCAAAATTCAACCTATTGTAATCTCTTCTCACTTTTTCAAATTATCAATATCCAAATTTAAATTAAATCCATATAACATCTTCAAGAATTTAAATACGCATATAAATTTTACATCACGATCTCCAAATATCATAATCTCCTCTAGAAAATAATTCCAGTCCAATATTATTCCTATTTTCTCTTATGAATTTTTTTTTTGTATTCTTCAAATTTTTGAATTCAATTCATATCCTCAATATTTCAAATACGTAATCCAACAATCAAATTTTGACTCTTAATTCAAATCATCAAATTGTAAGAATTTTAAAGTCAATCCACCAATGTTCAAGTTTGAAATTCTATATTTATCCTCAAGGTTTAAATCGATGATTCAATCTTCAATGTTCAAACTCCACATCACGTGCTCAAAGTATAAATATTTGGTCCTCAATACCAAGATTTAAAAATTCGTTAAATCTTCATCATCGTAATCCTTCTTTTAAAATTCCTCAAAATTAAAGTGACTTGAATCTCCCAATCTAATCTTGTTTGATCACAATCTAAAAGAAATTCCTCTCAAGTTTTTCAATGCAACTTCTACCCAACTTAGAATTTACCTATCTAGCACACAAGGCTATATATTTAAGAAAAATATTCCTCAATTTATTTTCTCATGTTATTCAATCCTCAAAACTTTAACACCAATTATATCATATGTGATATGCCCTTAATCAATTATAAAAGATAGTCACCAAATAAAGCGATTGGCCTATGGGTACATCTAGTACTATCTGTATATCAAACTTATACCAAGCACGATGTTTCGTCTTTCCGAAATAAGGGAAGACGGAAAACAATGATAAAGATTTCAAGGAAAAGGTACTAGAATAGAAGTATGAAGATCAAGGCGATTAGAGAATTCAAATGGGAATTGTCAAGGCAGTTGTGGATTGAAATCCTATTTTGGTAATTCTTTGTTCGCATGCTCGTATTAGTACAGTTATGTAACCGATACGATACGCTCAGACATGTCTAGAGGGCAAGTACATTCGTCTACTAATCACTATATATCTCAATCCACGTAAAGTAGTATTGCGAAGGGCGAATCAAAATGCACTAAGGTTGATCAGACCGTAATACACTGATTCTAAAATATATTAGTGTGTCGACCCAATAATACATATGTCATGAACAAGCTCGATAAAAGATTAAGCTTGCAAAACTAGGCTATAATAGCAGCATAATTCGAGGTAGCACAGAAAATATAATGCTGGATTATGATGAGAGAAGTTACAAAATAATTCAAGTTCACAAAGAAGGTAAGACTCTACAATCTCTACAGTTGTCATACTAGCTCCTCGTCTAAGTTGCTAGTCGACCAAATAGGGTATGTGCCTCTAATTTCTACAGTCTGAATAAACACTATCTTCTTATGCAAGTCTAAAGTTGTGTCATCCTATTACACTTCATCAATGGGTCAATAGGGCTATGTGATACTATGTTGTGAGGTATACTACCCAACTTAAAACAATAAACTAATACTGTGACAGTCTTAAGGATACCGTAGAAACTCCTGTTAAGGTCTACGAGAAAGGGTCTTGGTACTTATTAGGGTATCCTCTTACATTACATAGGTCATGGTCGTCTTAAGTCTTAGTCATAGCGCTTATAGAGCAAGCGTCAATAGTAAGAATGGAAGGTTACTGGCCTTCAAGGGGAAAGGGGATATAACTCATATCGAGGTGGGGGTACATGTTACGCAATTCAAAAACTAAGGTATAATCACCAGGGCACAATCTACAAGAATAACTTAAACCATTAAGTTCTAACTACTAAGCACACAATTTCAAAATTTAACATTAACAACTATAATTCTAGCAACTATATGTCCTTAACACAGAATAAAATCACCTGGCCTACAATTAGAAGTGTCATATGGCACGAGTTGAAAGATGAAGAGTAGAAGAACAAAATTTAGTCGTCGCACAATTAGCGACGCCAAGGTCGCAGAGGAACAGTATATGAAATTAAAATAGAGGGCTCTAGATAGCTTCATGGTTTTCCAAGGGGGAGTGGTATGCTAGTTGCTATGTTCAAGGTATGATCAAGGAAGATGTTATATTTATTCCTCTTGGCTTCCTAAGGTACTGTCTGCTAATATCAGGACAAGAATCTAAATTTATAGTTCTAATATTACTATCTCATTACAAAAGTTAGGGTTGGTCCTAATATTCGACCTTGGATTTCTAGTGGTCCCTCAATACTAGGGTCAAACAATATGGTTAAATTTCTAACTGACTCTAATAGTGTTTATACTACTCTCGAGTCTTCATAATACATCAAGGGGTAATGGTAAACCAATCTATAGATAAGGAATTCTAGGGTTCACTAGATATTCTAAACTTAGTGGTGTGCCTATATTCTCGTTGTATTCTTAATAAGAAGGTTACCCTACTTATCATCCTAATAACATGGGTTCCTATATTCTAGCAGAAGGCTATACTCAAGAAACTATTAGAAAAGCACATTAATCAAGCATGATGCGATTGTTTAGATAGAACAGATAAAAGGAATGTGAATTATAGTCAATTTTGGATGAGATCCTATACTCTAATCCTATTTGCAGGCTTGCTCGGTACAGTAATGTAACCGAGACAATATGCTCTTGACCTGCATGGGCCACCATAAAAATATGTCACGCCCCAGTCCCAAAGTACGTAGGACTAGGACACGTAAGCATGCCAGCCGCATGGATATGGCAACTCCAATATATGGAAACCAAAACCCATACGTACGCTGTAATATAAATATCAATCCATAAGTGGTATAAATCTATCACAAGTCACAGGGTATAATCTAAATCTCATCCATGAAAATCAAATATAAGTAAATAACCAGTATCTATGAAATCAGATCTCAATACAAAGAATCTAAAGATGATAGTTGGATGGAAACAAATCCACTACCAACTCGAATGGAAAAGTACAACACAATAAACACAAAATAAGAATACCAGCTAACGATCACGGGCTCGAAGAGAAGACATCCTCGAAATATATGTAATCATCCGAATCTGCGCTCCTGCGAATACTTAAGAACAGCGACACCTGGAAGGGCCAGGTCCTCAGAGGGACATAACAAGATACATAGAAGCATGCCAATAAAGTACTGAAATAAATATCTAATTGGTCGCCTAACCGTCTAAGTAAATGCAGTTTGAGAACAACTTTCTAACAAGTGGGCTATCTGGCCATAAATGGGATTGGCATGACTCTCTCAGAGAATCAGGGGCCTCAAAGCATGTCGTCTTTTGAACGGCAGAGGCCGCCAAGTAGTAAATGGGGTCATCACCGCCCGTATCTCTAGCGGAGCTTCCGGGTTACAATAAGGAAAGTGCAAAGGAGCCCAAATACGGTACTTGTTGTTCTCCCCACCCCATGCTCTAAGCATGTCACATCCATGACACGATTTGATTCATAGCCTATCTTTAGTACCCTAGCCCAATCCTGCAACCAAACAAGGACAAGGATTGGACCACCGTACTGCAATAGGCTATGTTCATGGACCTCTAATAACTGCTAAGTCTTCTAGCATACAAAGTTTCTACCAGCAGTCACCCCTAACGCACGGCCCATACGTACAGGAGGCCAGACCTGTCACGCAGTCCGTGATCTATATGAGACTCACACTCGTGTAACAACTGTGTCACGGCCAATGAACCTAATGATGCTACATGATAATGGGGTAGTCTCATAAACAAGGTCAATGCAAATACATAAATAAAAATATATCGCGATGACACCGTCGCGCGCATTTTATATAACAGTTAAAATATATGAACTAAAGACAGAAAATAAAGATACATGCAACATATGAAATATGAATAACAGTACAATGGCAAGGTATACTTGCCTGGCAAGAAGCTGCAAAATGTAACGTCCAAATGTCAAACACACAGGATCAGAAGCTATGGCCTCAGAATAAATGTCTCCGGATGCTGAAATAGACATCACCAACATTTCCAGAATAAGCAAAATAGCTAAAAAGTACTTCCCTTTCGTTCAATTTGGACACAAGGGCAAAACGGTAATTTCGGGTCAAAGTGGGGTCCACGTATGGCCCACTTTGCACCGAAAAGCGTGCCAAAGTTTAAAGTCTCTAAATGGGACAAATTATAGGTCAAACAAACTCTAAATGTCAGCACAAACTCAACGGTATGTCCAAATGTGGAATCCGATGAGCCAAACACAATTTTGCCCAAAAAGTTAACCGTGGGGCCCGCCAATTGGCGACTTAGTCAACTATCTCAGAATTGCGTGAAAATTGGGTCACAGGACCAGCGTGATACCACGAGTCCAGTGGCACATGTTTCGTTGAAATCTGATGAGCGTGCACAAAATGCGCAGGGCTTTCGCAAAAGTTGCGATACGGGGTTTGTCCGCGGATACGGGCTGATTTTGACGCGCACAAGCGTCCGAATCAGTTTTCGCAAAATCTCATATGTCCGGGTACGCTATGCACACCTTTTGATATACTTGGTACACGACGGGGCGGTCCCGTTTGGCGGGGCGCGCTCCGTTTCCCAAATTTTGGAAATCTGGAAAAAGTAGGTTTTTGGGGTTTTCCAACGAATTTAATTCTACATACAACAGTTAATAAATTAATGTATTTGACAGAAATAAACTAGGTCAAGTGGTCTTCGCATACCAAAAAGAAAAATCGAATTTGGATCTCTGTAGAGGGAGATACGAATCCGGGAACATAGGTAGTTGTCGCAGTTTTCTGCGATACCCAAAAGTTATCTTTTTTCGTCAACTTGGACGCTATTTTTGCCTAGGGTTACGCACTGTTCGAGGTCAACTATTATATAGATATTGAAGGGGGTTAAGTGGTGAACGTACCGGTAAAGACGGGGTCGAGTTTGGTTCAGCGAGGTGACGAAAAATAGAGCCTGAACAGGACTTCGCTGAAGTTAAATTTTGCTGCGCGCGGGGTGCACTGTTGTGCTCGCGGACGTCGTGGTCGGCCGTGCGGCGCTGAATGGCGGTGGCGTGGGGCTCCGGTCGGCGGGGAGAGGGAGGATGAGAGATTGAGGGTTAGGGTTTGCTCGATGGGAATATATTATATATATATATATAGAGAGAAGGGGGTGGGGGATGAAAGCCGCGCGGGGGGGGGGGGGGGTTGGGGCGCTCCTTGCTGCTGCTGCATGGTTTTAATAAGGGTGCGGGTGGGTTCTTATGGGTTGCGGGTTATGGGTAGGTTAGGATCCATTAGGGATTTATGTTTTTCTTTTTCTTATTCTTTCCTTTTTCATTTCTTTTTTTTTCCTTTATATATATATATATATATATATATATACAAATATATACATAGAAAAATCTAGAATTTGTATTAATGCATACCATTAAGCTAGCAACTGTCCAAAGGGTCTTCTACATGAAAATAAATTAGGAAAAATTCATAATGGCCCATAAATCTACTGAATGCACAAACACCTAAAATAAATATTAAATAAAATCTATTTCTCCTAATTAGCTCATAATTACTACAATTAAATTAATAATTAACTAAAAAAAGATTAATACGGTTTTTAGGATTAGGGATTTTACATATTCCCCCGCTCCTCTCTCTCTCTATATATATTATACTTTAGTGAATCCCTAACCCTAACCCTAAAATCTCTCCTCCCTCGACTCAACCGTCGCCACCAGAGCATCGCGCCGCAGCCAGCCACCGCCGGAGCTCTCTCTATATATATTATACATATTCCCCCGCTAGCCGCCGCGTCCGCACAAGCGCGCGCCGCGCAGAATCTGCCTACAACGAACCTCTGTTCACGTCCTGTTTTCTGCCTCCTCGCTAAACTAAATTCGACCCCGTCTTAACCGGAATGTTCATGACCTATCCCTCTTCCAACTCTGTGTTATAGTTTCCTTCGAACAATGCGTAACCCTAGGCGAAACCCTAGCTAAAGTTGACAAAAAACGACAACTTTCAACCCCTAGAAAACTGTTGCAACCACCCCTGTTTAAGGACTCGTATTTCCACCACAGAGATCATATTTTAGTTTTTCTTCTTGCTATGCGAAGACCACCTGACCGAGATCATTTTCTGTCAATTATATTATTTTATCTGGGCTTATATACAGAAATAAATTAGGTTGAAAACTCATGAAAAACTATTTTTAAAATATTAAAATTTGTGATACGGAGCGTGCCCCGCCAAACGGGACTGCCCCGTCGTGTACCAAGAGCATCGAAAGGTGCGCACAGTATACCCTGACGTATGGACTTTCGCGGAAACTGGTTCGGACGCGTGTGCGCGTCGGAATCAGCCCGTATCCGCAAAAAGGCCCCGTGTCGCAACTTTTGCAAAACATCGCACCATTTAGTATATGCTCGTCGGAATACGACGAAACATGCACCATTGGACTCATGGTATCGTGCTGGTCCTGTGACCCAAGTTTTACGGAATTCTTAGATAGTTGACCAAGTCGCCTATTGGCGGGCCCCACGGTTGACTTTTTGGGCAAATTTGGGTTCGGCTCACCGGAATCCAAAATTGGACATACCGATGAGTTCGTACTAGCTTTTAGAGTTTTTTTTGACCTATAATTTGTCCCATTTAGAGACCTTTACCCCTGGCACGTTTTTCGGTGCAAAGTGGCCCACATGTGGAGCCCGCTTTGACCCAAAATTACTGTTTTGCCCCTGTGTCCAAATTGGACGAAAGGGTAGTATTTTCTAGCTATCTCGCTTATTCTGGAAACGTTGGTGATATTTATTTTAGCATCCGGAGACGTTCATTCTGAGGCCGTAGTTTCTGACTCTTGGTGTTTGACATATGGACGTTACATTTTGCAGCTCTCTTGCCAGGCAAGTATATCTTGCCAAATTATTTACAGTACTTTGCATGTTATTTATATTTCTGTATATTCATTACATTTCTGTATATTCATTGCATATGTAGTTTCTTTCAGTCATTATTATATATTAGATATGTTGACACACACATGACACTTAGTATCATGAGAGGACAATCATTAGGCGTATAGGCTTTAACCACTCTGGTAAACCGTAGTATCTAGCTCGCACTATGGTAGTGTGTCGCGCTGGTCGCTACCCCCACGGTATGTCGATTTTTGATGTTCTAGACGGGTGTGTGAGTTGTGGGATTTAGATCGATAGCCTACCCTTGACCATACGTCGAAAAGTTGTCCTCATTTGCTTTCATATAGATTGTCTTGTACAGCGCACTTATATATTTTCAAACATTATGCATGTTTACTGTATTCAATTGGCTTGCTTCTATGTATCTTGTTACGTCCCTCTGAGGACCTGGTCCCTTGCCAGGTATAGACGACCATGAGTATCCGCAGGAGTACGGACCCAGACCTGACGTTTTACTTTCTGCCGAGGAGACCTTACCCACTGAGCATCATTGATCATCTCTAGCGATGGATCCTTTAGCTGACACTCTTATATCATCACTTTATTATATATTAGAGAATGTACTCTTCCCTCTCATTTTAGTTTTGATATAGTCATTGGTAGTGGATTTGTCTCCACCCGACTATCATTGTTGGATTACTCAGACTCTTTATTCTAGTTTAGTTATATTCTTTTCTGTGACTTGTTGTGTGGATGAGATTAGTATTTCTGTGACTTGTGACTATATATATACCACATGTGAGTTTTATTCATATTACAGCGTACATGTGTATTATGGTATCCATATATTGGAGTTGCCATATACATACGGCTGGCATGCTTACGTGTTCCTAGTCCTACGTATTTTGGGACTGGGGCGTGACATATTTTTGTGGTGGCCCATGCAGGTCGAGAGCATATTGTCTTGGTTACGTTACTATACCGAGCAAGCCTACAATTAGGATTAGAGTATAGGATCTCATTCACAATTGACTATGACTCATCTTCCTTCCTATCAGTTCTATCGCATCCTGCTTGATTCATGTGCTTCCCTAATAGTTCCTTGAGTATAGCCTTCTCCTAGAGTATAGGAATCCCTGTTATTAAGATAATAATTAGGGTAATAATCCTACCAAGAATACAACTAGAGTATTGACACATCACTAAGTTTAGAATATCTAGTGAAACCCTAGCATTCCTTATCTATAGATTAGTTTATCATTACCCCTTGATATATTTATGTAGACCTGAGAGTAGTGTAGACACTACTATAGTTAATTAGAAATTTAACCATAATTGTTTGACCCTAGTATTGAGGGACCACTAGAAATCCAAGGTTGAATATTAGGACCAAACCTAACTTGTATGGTGAGATAGTATTATAGAACTATACATTTAGATTCTTGTCTTGATACTAGCAGGACAATACCTTAGGAAGCCAAGAGCAATGAATCGAATATTTCCCTAGATCATACCTTGAACACAGAGATTAGCATACCACCTTCCCCTTAGAAAACCATGATATTATCTAGAGTCTTTCTTTTAAATTCAATCTTGTTCCCCTGCAAATTTAGCGCTCGCTATTTGTGCGACGACTAATTATATTCTCCTTTCCTTTTAACTCATGCCATCTAACCCTTCCATTCTTAATATTAACCCCTTTGTTCTATGAGCACTATGATTAAGACCTAAGATGACCATTACCTATGGAGTTTTACAATAGGATACCCTAATAATTACCAATATTCTTTCTCGTATACCCTAACAGGAGTTTCTACTTTATTCAGACTGTAGAACTTAGAGGCCCATACCCCTATTTGGTCAACTAGCAACTTAGATAAGGAGTTAGTATGACAACTGTAGAGACTGTAGAGTTTTGCCTTCTTGTGAACTTAAATTATTTTGTACCTTCTTTCATCATAATCCAGCGTATTTATATTTTCTGTACTACCTTGACTTATGCCGCTATTATAGCCTAGTTTTGCAAGCTTATTCTTTTACCGAGCTTGATCATGATATATGTATTATTGGGTATACACAGTAATATATTTCCGAATCAGTATATTATGGTATGATCAACTATAGTGCGCTTGGTTCGCCCCTCGCATGACTACTTACGTGGATTGAGATAAAATTTACTTAGCTTCTTAGACAAATGTACTTGCCCTCTAGACATGTTTGAGCGTATCATATTGGTTACATAACTGTACTGATATGAGCATACGAATAAGAAATTACCAAATATGATTTCAATCCACAACTGCCTTGACAATTCCTATTTGAATTCTTTAAACGCCTAGACCTCCATACTTCCATTCTATGACCTCCCCCTTGAACTATTTATTATTGTTTTTCCTTTATTTCGGAAAGATGAAACCTCGTGCTTGGTATAAGTTGATACACGGATAGTACTAGATATACCCCATAGGCCAATCACATTACTTGATGATTATTTTCGTAATTAAGGACATATCATAGGTGATATGTTTGGTGTTAAAACTTTTTAGGAATTGCATAACATGATTAAATAATTTGAGGAATATTTCTTAGATGTATAGCCTATTGTGATAGATGGATAAATTATAAGTTGGGTAGATTGTAAACCCCCTCACCCAAAATTAGACCTACTTGGCTTAGATAGTGAGACTAAGGCTAGTTTGAATCCAATTAGAAATAGAACACGGTATTTTTATTTAATTTTACAACATTGTATCACTTAGCGTACCATACCGTTGCTTCGATAATTGGAGCACTATACTAGCCACTGCCTTCCTACAAACTTCACACCCTTGTCCTAGACGTGCCCGCCTTCCATTCTGACCTCGGTATAACTTATAATTATGCTTTCTTGTGCTACATTTTAGTCGCACAACATTCGTCGCAGACGTTTACATTTAATTCTAAATAAAATCAACTTTGTACCCTTGTACGTTCCAATCAAAATTGGAGACACAATCTTGACCCATTTTGTGCAACCCAGATTATGATAATATTTTACTCTGAGCCCTCTACGTCCGTGACACTTGTGTCCCACCCAATTTTATTCCCATGTACTTCTAGTTAATTCAAGAACACCTTGAGCATTAATTTTAATTAATTTAACCCAATTTCCATCTTTGTGTAATTTTTCAATTGTTGGGTGCTTTTATGCAAAAGTGCATTGAGGCGTCCACGCCATTGGACATGACACATGAAGAAACCCATTTTTCCTTTATATGAATTTTTCTCATGATTTTCGGATGTGCAACGCGCAACATCGTCCCCTCATTTAAACCTAGCCTTGCATTTTAAATAATGCAAATTATAGCCCTCCAAACATCCCAATGACAATTGAAAAATCATGGAGGTTAGGATGGAGGAAGGTACAGAATAAGCTGTAAATCCCTATCTTATACCATCATTGACTTTCTATCATGGCTTAGCTTTAATTTCGAGGACAAATTTTTTATAAGTTGGGTAGAATGTAAAACCCCTAATTTTAAAAATCGTATTAATTATTTACTTAATTATTTAATTGATTTATAGTAATTATTAGCTAATTAGAAGAAATAAAATTTATGGAATTTTTATTTCTATGTGTTTATGCAATAGAGGATTTACGAAGCTATTATTAATTTACCTTAATTATTTTTATGTCGGTGACCTTGTGAACAGTTGATAGATTTATTGTATGCACTAAAATAAATTCCTCGATATATATATATATATATATATATATATATATATATATATATATATATATATATATATATATATATATATATATATATATATATATATATAGTTATTAATAGAAAAGAAATTAGAAAATAGAAAAGAAATAGAAATAGAAAAGAAAAAGAATAAGAATAAATAAATAAATAAAAATAAAAATCCTAAACACTAAAACACCCCCCACGCTGTACAGACCCGCGCGAGACCCCTATTCCCCTGCTCCCCTCTCTCTATATATATTATACTTTAGTGAATCCCTAGCCCTAACCCTAAAATCTCTTCTCCCTTGACTCAACCGTCGCCACCGGAGCACCACGCCGCAGCCAGCCACCCCCGGAGCCGCCCGCCGCTCGTCGCCGCGTCCGCACAAGCGCGCGCCGCGCAGAATCTGCCTACAACGAACCTCTGTTCACGTCCTGTTTTCCGTCTCCTCGCTAAACCAAATTCGACCCCGTCTTCACCGGTATGTTCACGACCTATCCCTCTTCCAACTCTGTGTATTAGTTTCCTTCGAACAGCACGTAACCCTAGGCGAAACCTAAGCTAAAGTTGGCAAAAAATGACAACTTTCAACCCCCAGAAAACTGTTGCAACCACCCCTGTTTAAGGACTCGTATCTCCCACCATAGAGATCCGATTTTAGTTTTTCTTCTTGCTATGCGAAGACCACCTGACCGAGATCATTCTCTGTCAATTATATTATTTTATCTGGGGTTATATGCAGAAATAAATTAGGTTGAAAACTCATGAAAAACTGTTTTTAAAATATTAAAATTTGCGATACGGAGCGTGTCCCGCCAAACGGGACTGCCCCATCGTGTACCAAGTGCATCGAAAGGTGCACACGGTATACCCTGACGTGTGGGCTTTCGCAAAACTGGTTCGGACGCGTATGCGCGTCGGAATCAGCCCGTATCCGCGAAAAGCCCCGTGTCGCGACTTTTGCAAAATATCGTACCATTTAGTGTACGCTCGTCGGAATACGACGAAACTTACGCCATTGGACTCATGGTATCGCGCTGGTCCTGTGACCCAAGTTTCATGCAATTTCGAGATAGTTGACTAAGTCGCCTATTGGCGGGCCCCACGGTTGACTTTTTCGGCGAATTTGGGTTCGGCTCACCGGAATCCAAAATTGGACATGCCGATGAGTTCGTAATGACTTTTAGAGTATGTTTGACCCATAATTTGTCCCATTTAGAGACCTTTACCCCTGGCACATTTTTTGGTGAAAAGTGGCCCATATATGGAGCCCGCTTTGACCCGAAATTACCGTTTTGCCCCTGTATCCAAATTGGATGAAAGGGTAGTGTTTTCTAGCTATCTCGCTTATTCTGGAAATGTTGGTGATGTTTATTTCAGCATCCGGAGACGTTCATTCTGAGGCCGTAGTTTCTGACTCTTGGTGTTTGACATATGGATGTTACATTTTGCAGCTCTCTTGCCAGGCAAGTATACCTTGCCAAATTGTTTACAATACTTTACACGCTATTTATATTTCTGTATATTCATTGCATTTCTGTATATTCATTGCATGTGTAGTTTCTTTCAGTCATTACTATATATTATATATGTTGACACACACATGACACTTAGTATCATGAGAGGACAATCATTAGGCGTATGGGCTTTAACCACTCTGGTAAACCGTAGTATCTAGCTCGCACTACGGTAGTGTGTCGCGCTGGTCGCTACCCCCACGGTATGTCAATTTTTGGAGTCACGCTGGTCGCTACCCCCGCGGTATGTCGATTTCTGATTTTCTAGACGGGTGTGTGATTTGTGAGATTTAGATCGAGTAGCCTACCCTTGCCCATACGTCCAAAAGTTATCCTCATTTGCATTCATATAGATTGTCTTGTACAGCATACTTATATATTTTCAAACATTATGCATGTTTAATGTATTCAGTTGGCTTGCTTCTATGTATCTTGTTACGTCCCTCTGGGGACCTGGTCCCTTGCCAGGTATAGACGACCATGAGTATCCGCAGGAGTACGAACCCGGACCTGACGCTTTACTTTCTGCCGAGGAGACCTTACCCACTGAGCATCATTGATCATCTCTAGCGATGGATCCTTTAGCTGACACTCTTATATCATCACTTTATTATATATTGGAGATTGTACTCTTCCCTCTCATTTTAGTTTTGATATAGTCATTTGCTAGTGGATTTGTCTCCACCCGACTATCATTGTTGGATTACTCAGACTCTTTATTCTAGTTTAGTTATATTCTTTTCTATGACTTGTTATATGGATAAGATTAGTATTTCTGTGACTTGTGACTATATATATACCACATGTGAGTTTTATTCATATTACAGCGTACGTGTGTATTATGGTATCCATATATTGGAGTTGCCATATACATACGGCTGGCATGCTTACGTGTTCCTAGTCCTACATATTTTAGGACTGGGGCGTGACACTTTCATTATTATGAGATCATTTATATTCAGTCTTTACTTTCAGTATTTGTATTATTTGTGTTGTTGGTTTAAGTTCCTAGATTGGTTTTCTTTATGGTACTTGTTATTTAGGGTCTGACCCCACTGGTTTTGTATTGCCAGATCCAGTAGCAGCACTAGAGGATCTTCCGTACTTTCCTGAGGATGGTGACCACTAGTAGCACCAGACCACCTGAGTGGGTTCTCTTACTTTCCCACTCTGATGTACATTCTACTTTTATTGGCATTTAGTCACCAAGCATGTGTTTAGCTTATGATTTGGTTTGACCTGTTTGCCTACGGGCAATAGCACGATTGACATATCCTAGGATTGATCATGTATGACTCAGATTCTGGCTAGTTTATTCATTTTATGTTTACTAGCATCATGATCATTTGTATATTATAGTTTGTGATGCTTTAGTATTATATTTCAGCTGATCTTACATCTTGTTATTATTCTTGTTGTTCTTGTGATTGAGACACTAGGGTTGTTGGACCTAAGCTTGACTGTTGGATTATAGTAGTGACCCCTCATGTCTTACAGCTTTACCGTATATGCGGAGTACCAGTGTGCTCTAAGTATACGTAGCTGGCCTTGTTAGCACCATCCTCCAGTATTCTGGTTCTGGGGCATGATATGGTTTTAGTGGTGGCCCATGCATGTCTAGTTTTTACAGATATGTAGGAGTGGTTGTTGTTGCTAGATGTCTCAATCCTAAAATTGTTCCCCTTGATCCCTAGTTATTTATCTCCATCCCTGATTCTTGATATATTATCTACTTATTCATTGATCTATCATGTTCTTCGATTGACTCTTGTATCCTTAACTTTCAGGGGCATTGTTCCTGTTACTATCGGCCAGATGGATCGAGTGTAGCTCGAGAAGGGTCAGCATTCGGGATCCCAGCGTATTCTTGGAGATCGACCTCAGCATTTAGGGACAGAGTCTAGAGTAGATCCCGAGGCAGATCAGCTAGCAGTACCGGGCCAACAGGCAGCACCAGTGTACCCAGTTCAGCTCGAGCAGCCAGAGGGTATTGTCTGAGCCCTGATGGATGTCCTTCGAGGTTTCATGATGACCCAGCAGCACCAAAGTGACGTACTCACTTAGTCGATCCAGACATCATTGGAGCGAGGTGGTTCTCAGATCTATAATTCTATGACCAGCTTCAGGTATCTCAGTCCTCCGTACTTCAATGGTACAAAAGATGCAATTTCGTCCGATGGTTTGCTGCAGGACACTAAGGCCATCTTGGAGGCAGCAGGGACTTCGGTTAGAAAGCGTGTAGCAGTAGTGAGGCTACATTTGTTGGACTTGGCTCGTGATTGGTGGGCAGCGCAGGAGGGTTCTATCATAGCACCGATTTCATGGGTGGTTTTTACTGAGAGATTCCAAGAGAGATATTTTAATGCGGTGGTGCGTTACGAGCTTCAACAGAGGTTTAACAACCTCAGGTAGGAGGACATGACCGTCGATGGTTACGTGGCTGAGTTTGCGAGGCTTAGTCAGTTTGCTCCTACTTTGGTAGCAACCGAGTTGGAGAGAGTTAGGAGGTTCTAGCAGGGACTCCATTTAGAGATTATCTTAGCGGTAGAGCAGCATGAGTTTCAGACCTTTGATGTGGTGATGAGGGAAGCCAGGAGGTATGAGTACACATCGCAGAGGATTACAGATCGAGTTAGGAGCCAGAAGAGGCCCAACATTTTAGGAGGATCAACATCCTAGTCATCAGCATCAACATCAGCTCCAGCAGTTCGAGCCCTGACGATTAGATCCTCGAGGAGGACATTATCATCTCAATAGTCTTCCCAGACGTACCCTCAACAGAGGTAGTCATCTTCTTCTTCTTCCCGTAGTTGTTTCCATTACGAAAAATCTGGGCATATAGTATCAGAGTGTCGTAGGCCACAGGGAATGTGCTTGGTGTGTGGGGCATCGGACCACATGGTCAGAGCATGTCCTAAGAGGAACCAGACTGGATCATCATCAACCCAGTCAGCAGTTCGGCCAGCAGTTTCGCAGTACAGGGCACCAGCACCAGTGCAGCAACAGCAGATTCAGAGGCCTTTGCCTCCACAAGCTCAGGAATTCTAGCAGAGGCCACAGCAGTATGCGCAGGCCCAAGCACATGCGAGACCTAAAGGTCACCAGCAGATAGGACCAGCACCTAGAGGGCAGGGTCGAGCCTTCTTGTTATCGATGAAGGAGGCTTTGGCAGCAGGAGAGGTGGTAGCAGGTACCATTCTCGTCCACTTTTATTCAGCTTCAGCTTTATTTGATTCTGGTGCATTGCATTCATTTATATCTGCACGCTTTGCGACACGAGTTGGATTAGAGTCCGAGTTCTTACTTGTAAGGTTGAATATACTTATTGGTAATGGTCTCGTAGGAGTAGATATAGTATATCACTCGTATAGAGTTATAGTGTGCGGGAGAGAGTTTCTCACGAGGCTGATAGAGTTTCCTATGGGCGATTATGATGTCGTTCTTGGGATAGATTGGTTGAGTGTGAGACACACAACGATAGATTGCCATTGTGGCAAGGTTATCTTCTGTGTACCTGGTGGGGAGAAGTTCTCATTCTTGAGAGGTATAGTAGAGTCACAGGAGGTTACATTGATGATAATGGAGGCCGAGGAGGCGCATGTTAGTTTGTGAGTTTCCTGACGTATTTCCCGACGAGCGACCAGGTGTACCACCAGTTAGAGATGTGGAGTTCTACATTGATTTGATCCCAGAAGCAGAGCCAGTTTCAAAGAGAGTTTATAGGATGTCACCATCTGAGTTGGAGATCTTGTACCAGATGATTGAAGATTTGAGAGCCAAGGGATTCATTAGACCTAGTGCATTGCCTTGGGGAGCCCCGTTACTTCTTGTTAAAAAGAAGGATAGTTTATCGTATTTAGTTATTGATTATAGAACACTAAATGCGACAACCATTAAGAACAAGTATCCCTTGCCTAGGATAAATGACTTGTTTGATCAACTCAGTGGGACAGTTGTATTTTCTAATATCGATTTGTGGTCTAGGTATCATCAGATCAGAGTCAGAGAGCAGGACATACCCAAGATGGTGTTCAGATCTAGATATGGTTATTAGGAGTTACTAGTTATGCCATTTGGAGTGACCAATGCACCAGCTATATTCATGTCCCTTATGAATAACATCTGCATGCCTTACCTAGACCAGATTGTGATAGTGTTTATTGATGATATCTTGGTCTATAGTCGGAGTGAGGAAGAGCATGAGCAGCATCTTCGTATAGTTCTTCAGATTCTTCGAGAGCAGCAGTTATACGCGAAGTTCAGTAAATATGAGTTCTGGCTTGATCGTATCTCATTCTTGGGACATCATTTCTGGTGGAGGAGTCGAGGTGGATCCCATGAAGGTGGAGGCTATTGAGAGTTGGCCAGTACCCCGTACAGCTTCAGATGTGAGCAGTTTCTTGGGTCCAGCAGGCTACTACAGACGGTTTATGGTAGACTTTGCTAGGATATCTGCACCATTGACATTGTTGACGTGTAAGGATGTGCGCTTTGAGTGGTCAGATGCTTGTCATACTTCTTTCGAGAAGCTCAAGCGGAGTTTGATTTTGGCTCCTATGCTGACACTTCCAGTGGGACCAGGTAGGTTCTCAGTGTATTATGATGCTTTAGGAGTGGGACTAGGGTGTATTCTTATGCAGCATGGTAGAGTTATAGCTTATGCGTCTCGGCAGCTTCGATACCATGAGAAGAGTTATCCGACGCATTATCGTGAGTTGGCATCAGTAGTATTTGTACTTAAGCTCTGGAGGCATTACCTATATGGTGATCGAGTGGAGATCTTCATAGACCACAAGAGCTTGAGGTAAAAATAATTTGAATTAGGCTCGGTCAACCGGAATATGTATTATCCATATGAGAGATCTTCCAATTAAGAAGATCCATCGTGTAAAACCCCTAATCCTAAAAATCGTAATAATCTTTTTAATTAATTATTTAATTGAATTATAGTAATTATGAGCTAATTAGGAGAAATAGATTTTATTTAATTTTTATTTTAGGTGTCTGTGTAATTAGGGGATTTATGGAGCCATTATAAATTTTTCCTAATTTATTTCATGTGGGAGACCCTTTGGACAGTTGCTAGCTTAATGGTATGCAATAATATAAATTCTAGAATTTTCTATGTGTATATATATATATATATATATATATATATATATATATATATATATATATATATATATATATATATATATATATATATAGTTAAATAGAAATAGAAACAAAAAGAAAGAAAAAGAAATAAAAAATGATAGAAAAAGAAAAAGAAAAAGAAAAACAAATGGAAAATCCCTAATGGATTCCTACCCAATAATCCCCTAATGGATCAACCCACCTACCCGCTAGTTTAGACCCGCACCCGCCCGCTTAGAACTAAGAAGCAGCAGCAGCAGCGGTTGCCCCCCCCCCGCGGCCCATACGAGAACCCCCCTCTCACGATCTGTCGTTCTCTCATATATATATATATATATATATATATATATATATATATATATATATATATATATATAACATCTCCCCAAACGCTAAACCTAACTTCCCATCTAAACCCTAGCGACCTCCTCTCGATCCAGACCACCGCGCCGCCTCCAGCTGCCCAACCCAGACCGCCGGAAACCGATCCCGACGAGCGCGATCAACCGCGCAACCCATTGCAGTTTGGACAGCGAAGTACCTGTGTTCACGTGCTGTTTCCCGTCACCTCACTCAACTAAACTCGACTCCGTCTTCACCGGTATGTTTACCACTTAATCCTCTTCCATATCTGTGTATTAGATGACCTCGAACAGTGCGTAACCCTAGGTGAAAACAGCGCCCAAGTTGGCAAAAAAAGATAACTTTTGGGTATCACAGAAAACTGCGGTAACTACCTATGTTCCCGGATTCGTATCTCCCACCACAGAGATCCGAATTTGATTTTTCTTTTTGGTATGCTAAGAGACCACTTGACCTAGTTTAATTCCTATTATTTATATTAATTTATTAACTGCTGTATGTAGAGTTAAACCAGCTAGAAAACCCCAAAAACCTACTTTTTCCAGATTTCCAAAAATTATGAAACGGAGCGCGCTCCACCAAACGGGACTGCCCCGTCGTGTACCAAGTGTACCAAAAGGTGCGCGCAGTATACCCGGACATGTGAGATTTTATGGAAACTGATTTGGACGCGTGTGCGCGTCGAAATCAGCCCGTATCCGCAACAAATCTCCCGTGTCATAACTTTTACAAAAGTCCTGCGCATTTTGTGCACGCTCGTCAGAATGCGACAAAACTTGTGCCACTGGACTCGTGGTATCGCGCTGGTCCTGTGACCCAATTTTCACGCAATTCTGAGACAGTTGACCAAGTCGCCAATTGGCGGGCCCCACAGTTGACTTTTTGGGCAAAATTGTGTTTGGCTTACCGGAATCCACATTTGGACGTATCGTTGAGTTCGTACTAACTTTTAGAGTTTTTTTGACCTATAATTTGTCCCATTTAGAGACCGTTATCCCTGGTACGCTTTTCGGTGCAAAGTGGTCCACATGTGGAGCCCGCTTTGACCCAAAATTACCGTTTTGTCCCTGTGTCCAAATTGGACGAAAGGGTAGTGTTTTTTATCTATTTCGCTTATTATGGGAACGTTGGTGATGTTTATTTCAGCATCCAGAGATGTTCGTTCTGAGGCCGTAGTTTCTGACTTTGGGTGTTTGACATCTGGACGTTACATTTTGCAGCTCTCTTGCCAGGCAAGTATACCTTGCTATTGTACTGTTATTCATATTCCATATGTTGCATGCATCTTTATTTTCTGTCTTTAGTTCATATATTTTAACTGCTATATAAAATGCGCATCCAAGAAAACTTGGGTGCAACGACGGTGTCATCGTGATATATTTTTATTATGTATATGCATTGACCTTGTTTATGAGACCACCCCATTATCATGAAGCATCATTAGGTTTCATTGGTCGTGACACAGTTGTTACACGAGTGTGAGTCTCATATAGATCACGGACTGCGCGACAGGTCTGGCCTCCTATACGTATGAGCCGTGCGTTAGGGATAACTACTGATAGAAACTTTGCATGCTAGAGGACTTAGCAGTTATTAGTAGTCTATGGACATAGCCTATTATAGTACGGTGGTCCAATCCTTGTCCTTGTTTGGTTGCAGGGTTGGGCTATTGTACTAAAGATAGGCTATGAACCAAATCGTGTCATGGATGTGACATGCTTAGAGCATAGGGTGGGGAGAACAACAAGTACCGCATTTGGGCTCCTTTGCACTTTCCTTTTATGTAACCCGTACGCTCCGCCGGAGATACGCGGTCGTGATGACCCCTATACTACTTGGCGACCTCTGCCGTTCAAAAGACGACATGCTTTGTAGGCCCCTGATTCTCCGAGAGAATCATGCCAATCCCATTTTATGGCCAGATAGCCCACTTGTTAGAAAGTTGTTCTCAAACTGCATTCACATAGATGGTTAGGCGACCCCATTGGATATTTATTTCAGTACTTTATTGGCATGCTTCTATGTATCTTGTTATGTCCCTCTGAGGACCTGGTCCCTTGCCAGGTGTAGATGTTCATGAGTATTCGCAGGAGCGCAGATCCGGGCTGGTTGCTTATATTTGAGGAGGTCTTCCCTTCGAGCCTCGCAATTATTGGTGATGTACCTATATTGTGTTTGTTTTTATATTCTAGTTTGGCAGTGGATTTGTTTCCATCCAACTATCATCTTTAGATACTTTATATTGAGATCTAGTTTCATAGATATTGATTATTTATTTATATTTGATTTTCTGTGGATGAGATTTAGATTATACTCTGTGACTTGTGACATATGTACCACTTGTGGATTATTGTTCAAAATACAGCGTACGCATGTGTTATGGTTTCCATATATTGGAGTTGCCATATACATGCGGCTGACATGCTTACGTGTCCTAGTCCTACGTATTTTGGGACTGGGGCGTGACATGTTTTTAGTGGTGGCCCATGCAGGTCGAGAGTATATTATCTCGGTTACGTTACTGTACCGAGCAAGCCTGCACCTAGGATTAGAGTATAGGATCTCATCCACAATTGATTATGACTCGTATTTTTTCCAATCTGTTCTATTTGAATAATTGTATCCTGCTTGATTCATGTACTTCCTAATAGTTCTTGAGTATAGCCTCTCCTAGAACATAGGAGTCCCTGTTGTTAGATGATAAGTAGGGTAACCTTCCTATTAAGAGTACAACTAGAGTGTTGACACACCACTAAGTTTAGAATATCTAGTGAACCCTAGAATTCCTTATCTATAGATTGGTTTACCATTACCCCTTGATGTTTTATGAAGACTTGAGAGTAGTATAGACACTACTAGAGTTAGTTAAAAGTTTTACCATAATGTTTGACCCTAGTATTGAGGAACCAATAGAAAACCAAAATTGAATATTAGGACTGAACCTAACCTTCATAGATAGATAGTATTGGAGAACTATAAATTTAGATTCATGTCTTGAGATTAGCAGACAGTACCTTAGAAAGCCAAGAGTAATGCATAGAATATTTTCTTGATCATACCTCAAACACAGAGATTATCATAGCATCTTCCCTTAGGAAACCATGACATTATCAATAGCCTCTCTATTTTATTTCATGGCTAGTTCCTCTGAAACTTTAGCGCTCGCTATTTGTGCGATGACTAATTATGTTTTCTCTTCTTTATCTTTTAATTCGTGCCACTTGATCCTCCTGATTGTAGGCCAAGTGATTTTATCTTATGTTAAGGATATATAGTTTGCTAGGATTATAGTTGTTAATGTTAAATTTTGAAATTGTGTGCTTAGTAGTTAGAACTTGATGGTTTAAGTCATTCTTGTAGATTGTGACCTGGTGATTATCCCTTAGTTTTAAATTGCGTAACATGTACCCCACCTCAATATAGGTTATATCCCCTCTCACTTATAGGCCAGTAACTTTCCATTCGTACTATTGACACTTGCTCTATAAGCACTATGACTAAGACTCAAGACGACCATGACCTATGTAATGTAAGAGGATACCCTAATAAGTACCAAGGTCCTTTCTCGTAGACCTTAACAGGAGTTCTATAGTATCCTTAAGACAGTACAATATTAGTTTATTATTATAAGTTGGGTAGTATGCCCCACAACCTAGTATCACATAGTCTTCTGACCTATTATTGAAGTATAACTGAACGACATTAACTATATGCTTGCATAAGACGATAGTGTTTACCCCGACTGTAGAACTCAGAAGCCCATACCCCTATTTTGTCGACTAGCAACCTAGACAAGGAGTTAATAAGACAACTGTAGAGATTGTGGAGTCTTATCTCTTCTGTGAACTTGAATTATTTTGTAACTTCTCTCATCATAATCCAGCGTATTTATATTTTCTGTGCTACCTCGACTTATGATGCTGTTACAGCCTAGTTTTACAAGCTTATTCCTTATCGAGCTTGATCATGACATATGTATTATTGGAGCGCTACAATAATACATTTTAGAATCAGTGTATTACGGTCTGATCAACCATAGTGCGCTTGATTCGCCCTTCACAATAATACTTTACGTGGATTGAGATATATAGTTGACTAGTAGACACATGTACTTGCCCTCTAGATATGTCTGAGCGGATCGTATCAGTTACATAACTGTACTGATACGAGCATGTGAATAGGAATTACCAAAATAGATTTCAATCCACAACTGCCTTGACAATTCCCATTTGAATTCATTAAACGCCTTGATCCCCATACTTCTAATCTATTACCTTCCCCTTGAACTCTTTATTATTGTTTTCCATCTTTCCTTATTTCGGAAAGACGAAACCTCGTGCTTGGTATAAGTTTGATATACAGATAGTACTAAATATACCCCATAGGCCAACCGCATTACTTGATGATGATTTTTCGTAATTAAGGGCATAGCATAGGTAATATGTTGGTGTTCAAACTTTGAGGATTGAATGACATGATTAAATAAGTTGAGGAATATTTTTCTTAAATGTATAGCTTTATGTGATAGATGGGTGAATTCTAAGTTGGGTAGAAGTCGCATTGTCAACTTGAGGTGATTCTTTGATTATGATCAAGCGATCAAGTAAGATTAAATTGAGAGATTTAAGTCATTTTAATTTTAGGAATTTTTAAGAATGACTAAGATGATAAGGATTTAATAAATTTTAAAATCTTGATAGTGTTGACTAAATATTTATACTTTAAGTACATGATTTAAATTTTAAATATTGAAGGTAAATCATCAATTGAATTTTGAGGATAAATATAGAATTTCAGACTTGAACATTGGTGGATTGAATTTAAAATTTTATAATTTGATGATTTGAATTAAAAGTTAAATTTGATTGTTGCGTCACCTATTTGAAATATTGAGGATGTAAATTGAGTTTAAACATTTGAAGAATACAAAGTTCTTAAGTTGAGAATAGGAATAAGATTTGATTAGAATTGTTATTGTTCAAAGTCTAGAGAAGGTTATGATAGTCGGAGATTGCGATATAAATTTTGATGTGGGATGTCATATAGATTTGAATTATATTTGAATGATTGATTACTTAAAAATCGAAAAGATAGTACGAGATGTTGAATTTTGATTTAAATTAATTTGAAATAAATATGATAAATTTGAATAGATTCTGTTATTTACAATTTTGGAAGAGATCGCGATTGACTGACCTTATATACGATTGTGAAGGATTTAACAAATTATACCCTAGATTAATTTCGAGGATGAAATTATTTTTAAGTTGAGTAGATTATAAACCCCCTCACACAAAAATTAGACCTACTTGGCTTAGATAGTGAGACTGAGGCTAGCTCGAATCCAATTAGAAATAGAACACGATATTTTTATTTAATTCCAACATTTTATCACTTAGCGTACCTTACCGTTGCTTCGATAATTGGAGCACTACACTAGCCACTGCTTTCCACAAATTTCACATCCTTGTCCTAGACGTGCCCGCCTTCTATTCTGACCTTTGCGTAACTTATAATTATGCTCTCTTGTGCTACATTTGAGTCGCACAACAGTCGTCGCGAATGTTATTCTTAATTCTAAATTAATTCCAACTTGTATCCTTGTGCGTTCCAATCGAAATTGGAGACACAATCTTGACCCATTTCGTGCAACCCAATTTTTTGATAATATTCTATCCTGAGCCCTCTATGTCCATGACCCTTGTGTCCCACCTAATGTTATCCCATGTACTTCTAATTAATTCCCGAACACCATGCGCATTAATTTTGATTAATTTAATCCAATTTTCATCTTTGTGCAATTTTCCAATTGTTGGGCACTTTTATGCAAAAGTGCACTAAGGTGTCCACACCATTGGACATGATACATGAATAAACCTATTTTTCGTTCATATAAATTTTCCCCATGATCTTTGGATTGTGCAACGCGCAACATCGCCCCTCATTTAAACCTAGTCTTGCATTTTATAATACAAATTATAGCCCTCCCAACATCCCCATGATAATTGGACAATTATGGAGGTTAGGATAGAGGAAGGTACAGAATAATATGCAAATCTTTATCTTATACCATCATTGATCTTTCTACCGTGCCTTAGTTTTAATTTCGAGGACAAAATTTTTATAAGTTGGGTAGAATGTAAAACCCCTCATCCTAAAAATCGTAATAATATTTTTAATTAATTATTTAATTAAATTATAGTAATTATGAGCTAATTAGGAGAAATAAATTTTATTTTATTTTTATTTTATGTGTCTGTGCAATTAGAGGATTTATGGAGCCATTATAAATTTTCCTAATTTATTTCATACGGGAGACCCTTTGGACAGTTGCTAGCTTAATGGTATGCAATAATATAAATTCTAGAATTTTCTATGTGTATATATGTGTATATATATATATATATATATATATATATATATATATATATATATATATATATATATATATATATATATATATATAGTTAAATAGAAATAGAAATAGAAAAAAAAGAAAGAAAAAGAAATGAAAAAGGATAGAAAAAGAAAAAGAAAAAGAAAAAGAAAAAGAAAAAGAAATGGAAAATCCCTAATGGATTCCTACCCAATAATCCCCTAATGGATCAACCCACCTACCCTCTAGTTTAGACCCGCACCCGCCCGCTTAGAACTAAGAAGCAGCAGCAGCAGTGGTTGCCCCCCCCGTGACCCAAACGAGAACCCCCCTCTCACGATCTCTCCTTCTCTCATATATATATATATATATATATAACATCTCCCCAAACCCTAAACCTAACTTCCCATCTAAACCCTAGCGACCTTCTCTCGATCCAGACCGCCGTGTCGCCTCCAGCCGCCCAGCCCAGACCGCCGGAAACCAACCCCGACGACCGCGATCAACCGCGCAACCCACTGCAGTTTGGACAACGAAGTACCTGTGTTAACGTGCTATTTTTTGTCACCTCGTTTAACCAAACTCGACCCCGTCTTCACCGGTACGTTCACCACTTAATCCTCTTCCATATCTGTGTATTAGATGACCTCGAACAACGCGTAACCATAGGCGAAAATAGCGCCCAAGTTGACAAAAAAGGCAACTTTTGGGTATCGCAGAAAACTGCGGTAACTACCTATGTTCCCGGATTCGTATCTCCCACCACAGAGATCCGAATTCAATTTTTCTTTTTGGTATGCGGAGACCACTTGACCTAGTTTAATTATTGTTATTTACATTAATTTATTAACTGCTGTATGTAGAGTTCAGGTTCCGTAACTAAGGTATGCGACTCTATAATCATGTCATCTAGAATCCTCGCCACGCCAACCGGTATGGCTGCGAGAGACTCTAAATTTCATAACTTAAGTATGTACATCCAAGTCAGGTTCCTACGTTTTCGTCACGACAGCTAGTATGGCTGCGATAAACTCTAGGTTCCATAACCAAGGTAGACGTTTTACCTTTCTCACTGTCCTCAGCAATATATGCCATCAGATGATACCGTAAATTTTAGTCCGTAAAATTCATCTCGATATGAATTCAACAACGATACCAAGATTTTAATTTAATAACTGATCAACAAAATCAAGTTCAATAACAACAAACGAGAGCGGACGGAAACAAGGAAAAAGATTTAAATTGGAAATTGTAATAAGATTCTCAAGGGGTCGTCCCAGGAATCTCTCAATTTTTTTTTTGATTGAGTATCCTCTCTCATCCTAGTATCCTATGTCCTATATTCTATAGCAGGCACGCAGTAGTACAACTAAGATGTCGTACTACCACGACATCGCACAACTTGCGAAGTCTGACCTGCATGGGCCACCACTAAAAATGTGTCACGACCCTCACCCGGTATAGGGGCACGAGAGCGTGGGTACGTCCAGCCTACGCCGCAGCATCGGTGGTAGAACGCTGTCTAGGTCGATGCACTGTCTAAACAATCTCGCACGAGTATCCAACTCCATAAGGAGACACGGATAATCACAATATAATATGAACAACATACTCAATCACATAACTACAACACGATAAGATATCGAAGAAATAAATAAAACACAACACAAGTCTAAATAGAAATAATCTAACTCAACGATAATATTCAAGTCTCAACAAGTATGCCGGAGACAAATCCGGTACCAAAAAAACTGCTAAAGGAAACTAACTAGATAACTAGTAATTTCGGCTAGACCTCCCAAAATCACAACTGAACTACCAGATCCAAGTCTGCAGCTACTCTCCCTGTGGTCCATAAAATGTCGGACACCAGTCCTCTAAGGCATAGTCTGGAAACATATTTCCAGTCAGGAAGGAGCAAAGTACATCTCAAATAACAGTTCTATTTAATTGATAAGGACTATAAACAATAAATAGATGATGTTATATACTGAGAGAAGGCAATAAATAAATGCAATAACAATATAAAGAGACATGCTATATAAGCAATATGGTACAGTCAGTGCATATATGAAATGAAGAGAAAGAGCTACAATATCATATACAGGTGATGTAGTATATGAAAATGAAATGAAGAACTGTAACTATTCTAAGTGTTTGAAATATCAGTTTATCATGTGATCGGCTTGGGACAAGATCAGGCTTGTTACATATGATTAGCTATGATTCATGTAAGGTCAGGCTAACCATTTGGTTAGCTGTGATGCAAGTAATGGTCAAGCTAATCATATATAACAGGCTATGAGGCATGTAATGGTCAGGCTGCACCCGACGTGAGGTGTGGGGTAAGCTATGATGCATGTAGAGTTGGGTATGATCACATAATCTACTAATATTCCCCCCGCCCCCAACTAGTACAGTGGATCCAACCATGACACGTTAGGATACACGATCAATGTCCAATATATCATGTATGATGTCTAATATCAATGTCGTGTACAATGTCAAAGCGATAGTCAATGTAACATCTCATGACTGCAGATCCAATCTATATACTAGTCCGTGTAGCATAGTGTCAAGAATCAGATGTAACATTTTTAGATACTGGAATTATAGAAATTATCAAATAATTGGAAATTATCAGAGAATGTACTTGCCTTGGGTCCTTAGCTGGTAATACCAATGTCCTGTTCCAGAGTATCGTCTGGATGATCCAACAGTCCAATAGACATATCATAAAATATAATATTTGCATCAGACATTACACTAACATACAAAACACGATGAACTCAGGGCTATGCTAGATATTACACTGGTCAACTAGGGTCGAGTGTGTGTCTAATTGCACGGGTGTCGTGTCTGTAATTACTGTGAATTCAGACAGTTGGTGATACGGGTCTCGCCAATACGTGAGTGTACAAATGGCAGTCTTCTAATAATTAACAGGGTTACAATTCAATGTAAATACGGGGTATCCGTAATTACACTCGGGTTGCCTAAAATATTCATCAATTATCATATATTATTAATTAAATATATATGTACATACCAATTAATTACATACAAAAATATGTATAAGTGTATATACACTAAATAGAATTATATATATATATATATATATATATATATATATATATATATATATATATATATATATATATATATATATATATATATATATATATATATGTTTAAAAATATACATGCCACATATTTATATATATATATAACGACCAATATTTATATGTATCAAAAGAATACGTATACTGAATATATATATATATATATATATATATATATATATATATATATATATATATATATATATATATATATATATATATATATATATATTTACCAAGTAAAAATATACGTATACTATATTTATATATATATATACCAATTTAATACATATACTATATACATGTATATATGTATATATATATATACACTAACATATATTATGAATACGTATATACTAATATATATGTTGAATACATATATACCAATAGAGAAATATACTATATATATGTATATGCGTATATATACGAATCTGTAAACTCCCTCGACCAGATTCCAGCATTTTAGGATTATTTTTAACAATTTAGGATTTATTGCAATATTTTAATTTATTTTGCTTGCATATCCTATTAATTTGTGCACCTGTCCATCACCGAATTATTTGGAGCTTTACCTTGACTGTTATCCCCGAACAAAGTTCACGTACCTCTCCTAGACATGACAGTCTACTATCCTGCACTTTGTGCAACTCCCAGATACTCTGTTTTGTGCCTCGTTTTAGACGCACAAATATCGTTACAAACGTCCGTATTTAATTTCTATTTAATTCCCAGACCTGTACCATTCTCTGTTCCAATAGAGATTAGAGGCCCAACAGTTACCTGTTTTTCCCAAACAAAAATACGTTATTACCCTACACTGAGTATACTACATTTAGTATATTGACACCGCACTAAAATTATGGTCCTACCTGCCTCTAAATAATTAGTAAACACCGTGCGCAGTATTTATTAATTAATTAATACGATGGCCCGTATACCCTAAGAAAACCAGGCCCAGTCCCTGCCCAGACTCACCCCCATCCCCCCAGGACCTTCACACAGCCATTTACCTCAGTTCTGTGCATTTTAGCATTTTCAGGAATCGGGTGTTTTTTCCAGACAATTTCGTAAATTGTGCAATTTCCCAAAATATGACCTTTATGCAATTTATGAAATTACAGGGACTTTTCTGCAAATTTGCAGTGTGAGGTGTCACCCCCTCATTGGAGGGTGAACCTGCACCATCCATTTGGAAGCGGGACCCACCCGAAAATATCCACAAATATCCTAATTGTAAAATTACCTATTTACCCCTAATTATTTTCTATAAAGAAATAAAAAGAAAACCCTAACCCTAGCCGTCAGCCACCCCCCCCGCCGGAGTAGCTCCCCCCCGCGGCGAGCCGATCCCCCCCGCCGGAGCAGCAGCTCCTCTCTCTTCCTCCTCCTCCTCCTCACCGTGACCCCGCCGCTCCTCTCCTCCCCCGAGCCCCCTTTCCCCTCCCCCAGCGTCGGCCCCCCCCGTCTCCACCGCCACCGTCATCACCCCCTCACCTGACCTCCACCCCCCCCGCAGCGGCCGACTCCCCGACTTCCTCCCTGACTCCACCTCTCCGCCCTAAGCCCGAGCCCCGCCATCACTTCCGGCCGCCCTCGCCTCGCCGCCTCCGCTCATCCTCCTCCACTCCGCCCTTCCTTTTTCCCCGTCGATTACCGCCACCACCGCCACCCCCATCACCGCCAACACCACCATCATCATCATCATCAACCACCTCCACCACCTCCAGCGCCGACCCAGGCACCTGACCCCGGCCAGCCCGACCTCGATCCTCTCCTCGCTCCACCAGTCACCCTCAGCCGTGCAGCTCCGGCTGAGCTTCCCCGACCTCCTGTGCAGCTCCGGCTGAGCTATCCCGACCGGCCTGTGCACTCCTCCGCCGACCCGGCTGAACACTTTACCCCGCCGGCTGTGCATCCGCTGATCGACGAGCTCCGCCTGAGCGCCTCCGGTGAAGCCCCGGCGAGCCTCCACTGGACTCAGACCGGACACAGCAGCCGGACACAGCCCGGACACGACAGATTCAAATCAGGACACAGCACAGTGACCGAACACAGGAAAATTCAGTTTCCATGGAGCCCTGTTCAGGTAACCCGTTCTCTCTCCTCGTTGTTCCGTTTTCCATTCCGTCAGTTGTGACACGTAGGCTATGTAACCCTCTCGATGCCCGTGCAACCCGCTCGGTGCATCGCGTCCTATGGCAATCGCGAACCGCGATCCAAAAATAGGAAAAACAATACCCCATTTCACCCCGGAACTGAGTACGCCCCGCCAAACGGGACGACTTGGTCGCACGCGGTCTTCACCGAAACGTGCGCGCCGTTGATACGGACGTGCGAGATTTCACAGAAGTTGATTTGGATGTGCGTGCACACCGGAATCAACGCGTATCCGCCGACAACGTCCCGTATCCGCCTGTTCTGGAACACGCTGTAACTTTGTGTACACACATCAGATCGAAATGAAACTTGCGCCATCGGACTCGTAGCAACACGTGGTCCTGTGACCCAAGTTTGGTTCGATTCTGAGAACGTTGACAAAATCTCGTATCGTGGGCCCCACAGGCTCCACTTGACGGGCAATTTTGTGATCGGCACATCGGAATCCAGTTCTGGACATTCCGTTGGGTTCGTATCAACGTTCTGGACTTGTTGACACTAAGTTTAGGAAATTTGGAGAATACTGTCTCTGACACGTTTTTCGGTGCAAGACGGGCCCACCTGTGGACCCCGCTTTGACCAGAAAATGTGATTCTTGCCCTTGTTTCCAAATTGGACTTAAGGACAGGCGTTTCTAGCTATTTGATATTTTTTGAGACTGTTAGTGATGTTTATTTCAGCATCCGGAGACGTTCATTCTGAGGCCATAGTTTCTGACACTTGGTATTTGACATCGGGATATTATATTTTGCAGCTCTCTTGCCAGGCAAGTATACCTTGCCTTGTTGTACTGTTTAAATTCAGTATTTGTTAGTTACATGTTTATTTATCTTAATATTATATAAATGTGTGCGTCCAAGAAAACTCGGGTGCAGTCAACGAAGGCGTTGACGTTAGGATTTGTATCTGACCTAGTGTCTAGTAGACCCACCTAAAGTTGTGGAGTTATTGGTATGACTTCCCTGGCCTTGACACGTATCATTACACGTCACAGAGTGAGTTCATGTAGGGACGCGTGCCTCATACTCGACTGGCCATCGGTATGAGCTACACGTGTAACAGTATTTAGCTTAGTTGATTATTTCTATAGAGACTTGCATCATAGTTCGAGATGTCCACGTCGTTTTAACGACTTGTATATCTATATTGGGCGGGGAAGACATCTAGTAGGCGTATGGGACACCCTCTCCTTATATATATTTCCGTTACCATGCTCTTCGGAGATGGGGTATTATAGTATATTCCTGTTACCATGCTCCTCGGAGATGGGGTATTGTTTTTTTATTCCCGTTACCATGCTCCGAGGAGGATGGGGTATTGCAGAGTGCCCTTGTGTCAGGGGGCATATGACACATATACTAGCCAGTCATGACGATTGGTGAATTACGTCAGCATATGTCAAGCCTACACTTTCCCATGCGTACTATAAGGTCTTCAAATTGCATTCACTTAGATGGTTAGCACACCCCATTTATTTATTCAGTATTTACATTATGGCATGCTTCTATGTATCTTGTTATGTCCCTCTGAGGACCTGGTCCCTTTCCAGGTGTAGATGTTCCTGAGTATTCGTGGGAGCGCAGATCTGGACAGGCTACTTATATTTCGAGGAGATCTTCGAGCCTCGTGTTGGTTAGATGTTGTACTTTTATGGTGTGTATTCTGGTTCCTTTTATATTCTATTTCGGCAGTGGATTTGTTTCCATCCGACTGTCATTCTTTAGATACTCTGTATTGAGATCTAGTTACATGGTTATTGGTTATTTATGTATATGTGATTTCTGTGGATAAGATTTAGATATTACCCTGTGACTTGTGATTAGTTATACCACTTGTGAATTATTGTTCATTATACAGCGTACGCTTGTATTATGGTTTCTATATATTGGAGTTGCCATATATACAGGCAGCTGGCATGCTTACGTGTCCTAGTCCTACGTATTTTGGGACTGGGGCATGACATGTTTTTAGTGGTGGCCCATGCAGGTCAGAGCATATTGTCTCGGTTACGTTACTGTACCGAGCAAGCCTGCACCTAGGATTAGAGTATAGAATCTCATCCATAATTGACTATGACTTATCTTCCTTCTAGTCTGTCCTACTTACATAATTGCATCATGCTTGATTCATGTGCTTCCCTGATAATTCCTTAAGTATAGCCCCTACTAGAATATAGGAATCCCTGTTGATAGGATGATAATTAGGGTAGTATTCCTATTAAGAACACAACTAGGGCATTGACATATCATTAAGTTCAGATTACTTAATGAACCCTAGCCTTCCATATTACCTAATGAACCCTAGTCTTCCATACTACCTAATGAACCCTAGCATCACTACCTATAGATTAACTTACCATTGTCCCTTGACGTATTTATGTATGACTTGAGAGTAGTATAAACACTACTAGGATTAGTTAGAGACTTAACCATAGTGTTGACCCTAGTCTTAAGGAACCAATAGAAATCTAAGGTTAAATACTAGGACTGAAACCTCATCCTATGTTGGATAACCAGAGTTTTACGCCAGAGACCCTTTACCCTTGTTAGCGTAAAACCCATTTGACCGTTGTTGGCATAAGAACCAAACAACTGCCTAGTTGGCGTAAAAGCCAAATGAGTTTCTTGTTGGCATAAAAACCAAATTATGTAGGAGATTGTCTCCTTTACGCCACAGTTATGACAACCGATACCCACGATCCCTTAGTCTTCCTTATCCTGCGTATGACACGTCATGAAAGCCACGTAGGTAACTGCCCTGCGTAAACCTGATGATTCATGAATAATAGATAACCAGCGTAGAGTAACCTGATTAGGCGTAGAATATAATGATAGGATGTGAGCGTATTTGTTACAGCCTTAGCTTCCCCAGCCATGACCCAATCTCGTGCATTAAATGCAGAGATGCCTCGAGCCCTGTGCAAAAAAAAGCTTTTGACAGGACATCTGATTTTGTCTCCCATCGAGCGTAAAAATGACTTGTATCTAATCAGTCACTAAACGACAACCTGGGTCCCCGTGCAAATTCATCATCGCAGCCGACCTCTCGATCCTCGTGCAGTACCTTTTGTCAGATGTCAGGATTCACTAATTTGACTGACAAACTCATGAGTTTCTCGTACAACTTTACGCTGCAACGTATGCTAGACTTTACGCAGGAGATTTTACGCGCATACTTTTTACGCTGGCAGATTTTTACGCAAACCTTTTAGGCAAGACTTTTCGCAGACAGACTTTTATACAAACTTTACGCCCGCTAATTTTATGCGCAGATTTTAGCGCAAAACTTTTACGCTCAGACTCTTACGCGCAGACTGTTACGCACAGACTTTTTACGCGGACAGCTCTGATATCCCTACTTTACGCGGACTTTCTAGAAATCTCTGTTTTAGGCGGACAACCTATAGTGTATATTAAGATTGTAGAACTTAGAAGGCCATACCTCTTTTGGGTCAACTAGCAACTTAGACAAGGAATTAGAATAACAACTGTAGAGATTGTAGAGTCTTGTCTTTTTGTGAATTTGAATTGTTTTGAAATTTCTCATATCATAATCTAGCGTACTTATATTTACTGTACTACCTTGACTTATATTATAGCCTAGTTTTGCAAGCTTATTCTTTATCAAGCTTGTTCATGATATATGTATTATTGGAGTACTACACTAATACATTTCAGAATCAGTGTATTACGGTATGATCAACCATAGTGCACTTGGTTCGCCCTTCGCATAACTACTTTACGTGGATTGAGATATATAATGATTAGTAGACGAATGTACTTACCCTCTAGATATGTCTGAGCATATCGTATCAGCTACCAAACTGTGCTAATACGAATATGTGAATAGGGATTACCATAATAGGATTTCAATCCACAACTGCCTTGACAATTCCCATTTGAATTCTTTAAACGCCTTGATCCCCACATTTCTAATATATTACCTCCCCCTTGAACTCTTGATTATTGTTTTTAGTCTTCCCTTATTTCGGAAAGACGAAACCTCGTGCTTAGTATAAATACAAAAAGTGTATTGTTTCTATAGCCATTTCTGTTTGTTTCTTGGATAATTACCAAACTTTATTATTAGATTTGATTGCAGTTTAAATTGTGCTATCTTTAGAATGACCTTCGCTACCTACCTACTTTCCTGATACGTGCATCACTATGACAACATGAAATTTTTATTTTTGCCTCGTAACTTGGGTCAAGTTCAGAACTCAAATGTTACGATGAAGAAGGTATCATTTTGTTGTCAGGGGTCTAAATAAATTTCACCTGAATGAACAATTGATTGACTCCTGAATGGATAGCAGCACCTATGACTAGGTTGACTTGTAAGGATTAAGAATTCCTATGGACCGACTCACCAAGTCAGCACATTTCTTACCTTTAGAGTTGGCCAGTCTGCAGAAGCTTTAGCTAACTTATATATGGGACAAATCGTAAGATTGCACGGCATACCAGTCAGCATTGTACCAGACAAGGATTCGCGTGACCAAAGTTGGTGGTCAACACAGTAGAGACAGTTAAGTAAATACAAGGACACTGGAGAGCAGTGCAAGACAGACAGAAGCAGTGGACAGACCGTCATCATCGTCCCTTGGAATTCAAAGAGGACGATCATGTCTTCTTGAGGATATCACCTACTAGAGGCACCATTCGATTCGGAGGACGCAGCAAGTTGAGTCCAAGGTATATTGAACCATTGACGTGCTAGAAAGAGTGGGAGTAGTGGCATATCAACTTACGCAACCACCTTCATTGGAGGGCGTACTTGCTGTATTCCACGTGTCGCAACTCAGGCGATATGTGACAGACAGCAGTCATATTCTCAACCATTCGGAGATCACCATTAGGCCGAGCTTGTCGTATCAAGAGCAACCCGTGGGAATCCTTGATCATCGAGAAATGGTATTGAGGAATCAGTCTATTCCCTTGGTCCACGTGGCATGGAAGCATGGCGCGCCAGGAGAATCTACTTGGAAGCGTGTGAACGACATGCGTAAACGTTTTTCGAACCTATTCGTAAACTAAGATATAAATTACTTTGTTAAATTATACCTTATGCCGTCTTTGACTTCTACCGTGGCTTAGTTTTAATTTCGAGGACAAAATTCTTATAAGTTGGGTAGATTGTAAACTCCCTCGACCAGATTCCAGCATTTTAGGATTATTTTTAACAATTTAGGATTTATTGCAATATTTTAATTTATTTTTCTTGCATATCCTATTGATTTGTGCACCTGTCCATCACCGAATTATTTGGAGCTTTACCTTGACTGTTATCCCCGAACAAAGTTCACGTACCTCTCCTAGACATGACAGTCTACTATCCTGCACTTTGTGCAACTCCTAGATACTCTGTTTTGTGCCTCGTTTTAGACGCACAAATATCGTTACAAACGTCCGTATTTAATTTCTATTTAATTTCCAGACCTGTACCATTCTCTGTTCCAATAGAGATTAGAGGCCCAACAGTTACCTGTTTTGCCCAAACAAAAATACGTTATTACCCTACACTGAGTATACTACATTTAGTATATTGACACCGCACTAAAATTATGGCCCTACCTGCCTCTAAATAATTAGTAAACACCGTCCGCAGTATTTATTAATTAATTAATACGATGGCCCGTATCCCCCAAGAAAACCAGGCCCAGTCCCTGCCCAGACTCACCCCCATCCCCCCAGGACCTTCACACAGCCATTTCCCTCAGTTCTGTGCATTTTAGCATTTTAGGAATCGGGTGTTTTTCCCAGACAATTTCGTAAATTGCGCAATTTCCCAAAATAGGACCTTAATGTAATTTATGAAATTATAGGGACTTTTCTACAAATTTGCAGTGTGAGGTGTCACCCCCTCATTGGAGGGTGAACCTGCACCGTCCATTTGGAAGCGGGACCCACCCAAAAATATCCACAAATATCCTAATTGTAAAATTACCTATTTACCCCTAATTATTTTCTATAAAAGAAATAAAAAGAAAACCCTAACCCTAGCCGTCAGCCACCCCCCCCGCCGGAGTAGCTCCCCCCCGCCGGAGCAGCAGCTCCTCTCTCTTCCTCCTCCTCCTCCTCACCGTGACCCCGCCGCTCCTCTCCTCCCCCGAGCCCCCTTCCCCCTCCCCCAGCGTCGGCCCCCCCCGTCTCCACCGCCAACCGCCACCGTCATCAACTCCTCACCTGACCTCCACCTCCCCCCCCGCAGCGGCCGACTCCCCGACTTCCTCCCTGACTCCACCTCTCCGCCCTAAGCCCGAGCCCCGCCATCACTTCTGGCCGCCCTCGCCTCGCCGCCTCCGCTCATCCTCCTCCACTCCGCCCTTCCTTTTTCCCCGTCGATTACCGCCACCACCGCCACCCCCATCACCGCCAACACCACCACCATCATCATCATCAACCACCTCCACCACCTCCAGCGCCGACCCAGCTACCCGACCCCGGCCAGCCCGACCTCGACCCTCTCCTCTGTCCACCAGTCACCCTCAGCCGTGCAGCTCCGGCTGAGCTTCCCCGACCTCCTGTGCAGCTCCGGCTGAGCTATCCCGACCGGCCTGTGCACTCCTCCGCCGACCCGGCTGAACACTTCACCCCGCCGGCTGTGCATCCGCTGATCGACGAGCTCCGCCTGAGCACCTCCGGTGAAGCCCCGGCGGGTCTCCACTGGACTCAGACCGGACACAGCAGCCGGACACAGCCCGGACACGACAGATTCAAATCAGGACACAGCACAGTGACCGGACACAGGAAAATTTAGTTTCCATGGAGCCATGTTCAGGTAACCCGTTCTCTCTCCTCGTTGTTCCGTTTTCCATTCCGTCAGTTGTGACACGTAGGCTATGTAACCCTCTCGATGCCCGTGCAACCCGCTCGGTGCATCGCGTCCTGTGGCGATCGCGATCCGCGATCCAAAAACAGGAAAAATAATACCCTATTTCACCCCGGAACTGAGTACGCCCCGCCAAACGGGATGACTTGGACGCACGCGGTCTTCACCGAAACGTGCGCTCCGTTGATACGGACATGCGGGATTTCGCAGAAGTTGATTTGGATGTGCGTGCACACCGGAATCAACGCGTATCCGCCGACAACGTCCCGTATCCGCCTGTTCTAGAATACGCTGTAACTTTGTGTACACACGTCGGATCGAAACGAAACTTGCGCCATCGGACTCGTAGCAATACGCTGGTCCTGTGACCCAAGTTTGGTTCGATTCTGAGAACGTTGACAAAATCCCGTATCGTGGGCCCCATAGGCTCCACTTGACGGGCGATTTTGTGATCGGCACATCGGAATCCAGTTCTGGACATTCCGTTGGGTTCGTATCGACGTTCTGGACTTGTTGACACTAAGTTTGGCAAATTTGGAGAACACTGTCTCTGACACATTTTTCGGTGCAAGACGGGCCCACCTGTGGACCCCGCTTTGACCAGAAAATGTGATTCTTGCCCTTGTTTCCAAATTGGACTTGAGGACAGGCGTTTCTAGCTATTTGATATTTTCTGAGACTGTTAGTGATGTTTATTTCAGCATCCGGAGACGTTCATTCTGAGGCCATAGTTTCTGACACTTGGTATTTGACATCGGGATATTATATTTTGCAGCTCTCTTGCCAGGCAAGTATACCTTGCCTTGTTGTACTGTTTAAATTCAGTATTTGTTAGTTACATGTTTATTTATCTTAATATTATATAAATGTGTGCGTCCGAGAAAACTCGGGTGCAGTCAACGAAGGCGTTGACGTTAGGATTTGTATCTGACCTAGTGTCTAGTAGACCCACCTAAAGTTGTGGAGTTATTGGTATGACTTCCCTGGACTTGACACGTATCATTACACGTCACAGAGTGAGTTCATGTAGGGACGCGTGCCTCATACTCGATTGGCCATCGGTATGAGCTACACGTGTAACGGTATTTAGCTTAGTTGATTATTTCTATAGAGACTTGCATCATAGTTCGAGATGTCCACATCATTTTCACGACTTGTATATCTACATTGGGCGGGGAAGACATCTAGTAGGCGTAATGGATACCCCCTCCTTATATATATTTCCGTTACCATGCTCTTCGGAGATGGGTATTATAGTATATTCCTGTTACCATGCTCCTCGGAGATGGGGTATTATTTTTTTATTCCCGTTACCATGCTCCGAGGAGGATGGGGTATTGCAGAGTGCCCTTATGTCAGGGGGCATATGACACATATACTAGCCAGTCATGACGATTGGTGAATTACGTCAGCATATGTCAAGCCTACACTTTCCCATGCGTACTATAAGGTCTTCAAATTGCATTCACTTAGATGGTTAGCACACCCCATTTATTTATTCAGTATTTACATTATGGCATGCTTCTATGTATCTTGTTATGTCCCTCTGAGGACCTGGTCCCTTTCCAGGTGTAGATGTTCCTGAGTATTCGTGGGAGCGCAGATCTGGACAGGCTACTTATATTTCGAGGAGATCTTCGAGCCTCGTGTTGGTTAGATGTTGTACTTTTATGGTGTGTATTCTGGTTCCTTTTATATTCTATTTCGGCAGTGGATTTGTTTCCATCCGACTGTCATTCTTTAGATACTCTGTATTGAGATCTAGTTACCTGGTTATTGGTTATTTATGTATATGTGATTTTTGTGGATGAGATTTAGATATTACCCTGTGACTTGTGATTAGTTATACCACTTGTGAATTATTGTTCATTATACAGCATACGCTTGTATTATGGTTTCCATATATTGGAGTTGCCATATATACAGGCGGCTGGCATGCTTACGTGTCCTAGTCCTACGTATTTTAGGACTGGGGCATGACAGAATCCTACATATACTATACATATACTACATACATACATTCATACACTCATATATGTACACGCGTATGTATACGCGAGGGGGAGAACCGAACCTGTGCGCGTGCACGACGACGGCGAAGATGACGAAGACGAAGGTGACGATGATGACGAAGACGACGACGAAGGCGAGGATGCTGGTAGAAGGGGCTGGTGGTACTGGTAGTATAGGCTGGTCGAGGAGGAGGCAGGGGGTGGTGGTGCTGGTTCTCGTGGCCGGAGGGGAAGAGGGGAGTGGTCGGCTCCGGTGTGGAGGGGGAGCGGGTCGACAGAGGCTGGAGGTGGCTCGGGGGAGTGTTGGCCGGAGTGCTGGAGGGAAAGAGATGGTGTAAACCCCCTCACCCAAAAAATTAGGTTTACTCGGCTTATATAGTAGAATTAGGGCTAGTTTGAACCAATTAGAATTAGAACGCAGCATTTATTTAACTATAAAATAATTTATATCGCGTAGCACACATTACCGTTGCTTCTATAATTGGATCACCTCACTAGCCATTGCCTATCTACAAACTTCCCAACCTCATCCTAGACATGTCCGCCTACTATTTTGACCCTTGTGCAACTTATAATATTGCTCTCTGATGCTATATTTTAGCCGCACAATAAACGTCGCGGACGTTATTTCTTAATTCGATATAAATCCCAATTTTGTACCCTTGTGCGTCCCAATCAAAATTGAAGACACAACCTTGACCGTTTTGTACGACCTAGATTTTATTAATATTCTACACTGTACCCTCTACGCCCTGACACTTGTGGCCCGCCTAAATTTAATCCCATGTACTCCAAATTAATTCTAGAACATCGTGCGCGTTTCGATTTAATTAATTAAATCTAATTTCTGCCTTTGTGTAATTTTCCAATTTTGGGGGGTTTTTATGCAAAAATGCATTTAGGTGTCCCCACCATTGGACAATTCATGAAGAAACCTATTTTTCCCTTCACATGGATTTTTCTTATAATTTTTGGATGTGCAACGCGCACACATCGCCCTCGTATATTTAAACCCCATCCTTACATTTAAACAATGCAAATTGTAGCCCAACATCCTCATGCAAGCCCAAGACCCACTCCAAGGATTGTAAACCTAGGCCCAACCCAAGAGGGGTTGACCAGTCAAACCTATTCTAGGTCAACCCAACACCATACTCACATAAATATATATTATTCCTCTTCCCTATTTTTCCTATTCCTAAAAACCACAAAAAGAAAACCCATCCCTAACCTATTCCCGCAGCCGACCCCATACTGTTTACCCTTCCCCTTCCTTCAGCCCGACCAACCTACGCCGGAGTTCTCACCGGAGTTGTCAATGCCGGACCTCCATCCCTCCGCCGTGCCGCTGCACTGCACCTCGCCACATCCGAGCCCTCATCCTCGTCGACTTCCTCTTCCCCGACCAACACCCCGCGGCCGTCCCTGAACGCTGTCGAACAGCCTCCACCACGGCCCACCGTCACCACTCCACCACCCACGACGGACTCGACCTCCTCTCCACCCTGCCTCCTTTCTCCCCCGCCTCTACACCGCTCCTCGACGACCGGAACAGCACCCAGGCCACCCTACAGCAACACCACCGCCATATCCGACCTCCCCTCCTCTCCATCGACCAGTGCAGCCCGCCTGAACGTTGACAGAAGCAGCCTTGACGCCTGAACCGCCGAGTCGGACCTCCCTCTCCCCTTCCTGTCATCTCCTTTCTCCTCCCCCTTGTCGTCCCTGCTCCCTGACCCCTCATTTCCCCATGGCCGGACCCCCCTACTGGCCGGAATCCGGTGATCATCACCATCTCATCACCATTACCACCATCCTTCCATCTCCTCACCATCTCATCCTCGTTGTCGTCGTCGTCATCCCCACCATCATCGTAGCCATCGACGTCATTATCATCGTCGTAGCATCGACACCATTATCACCATATTATCTATCACCACCACCTTACACATCATCATCCACGTCATCAACCCAGTCATCACTATCATCTTCGTCCACCATCATCATCGTCCTCGTCATAATCATCAGCATCACTTCATCGTCATCTCACCATCATCTTCACCTTGAGCATCGACATAATCATCGCCATCACCCATCAGCATCATCGCATCGTCGTCATCTCATCATTAGCCTCACCATCACACCATCGTCCTCATCATCATCCTCGTCTTAATTCATCACCATCACCTCATCGTCACCCCACCAGTCATTATCATCATCAGCATTGTCGTCCTCACCATCATCGCCGTTATAATCGTCATCATCGTCGTCACCTCTCTTCGTCGACGTCCAGCCAATCCCGTGTACGTATACCGAGGTTCAAACCTGTCCCACCTTCTTATTTCGTATGTGTGTTTGAGTATATGTTATTAGGACATGCATATTTCTTATGACTGCTAGCTGATATCGGACCCTGAGTCGGTGAACCCAGTACTGCGTACACGAACTTGTACTCGTACGCGTATATTATTTAGTTTGATATAATTATATATATTTAGTATGTGCATACTATTCAACTTGGAATACGTATAATTAATGGATATATATGGTATATGTGTATATTGTAATTAATTATATGCTAATAAATAATTAGGAGTAGGTGTATTCAGACTGTATGACCTAGGACACCGTGGACTGCCCCGTATTTGTCCTTGACCCTGTTGACCCTAAGAACAATGTTGGTGTCTGCCTTGTGTACACCGACGTACTGGCGAGACCGTGTTAGTTGACGGACTTATTGTGTACAGTACTTAAAGACCCGACAACCGCGTAATTCAACGCATAATTGACTGTCTTAGATAATTAATGCCACCCCTAGTGTACCCCCTGAGTCCAGTGTAAATATGGTTGTGTATGTGCTAGTGTAATGACTAATGATTTTATTGTATTATATTATATGTACATAGGATATTGGATTTGTTCTGCGCGACTTCTGGAGCAGGTTATTGGTACATTACAGCTTCCTTGCCAGGCAAGTATACCTTGCCATTGTACTGTTATTCATATTCCATATGTTGCATGCATCTTTATTTTCTGTCTTTAGTTCATATATTTTAATTGTTATATAAAATGCGCGCGACGGTGTCGTCGCGATATGTTTTTATTTATGTATTGTATTGACCTTGTTCATGAGACTACCCCATTATCATGTAGCATTATTAGGTTCATTGGCCGTGACACAGTTGTTACACGAGTATGAGTCTCATGTAGATCACGGACTGCGTGACAGGTCTGGCCTCCTGTACGTATGGCCGTGCGTTAGGAATAACTGCTGTTAGAAACTTTGCATGCTAGTAGACTTGGCAGTTATTAGAGGTGTTATTGTGTCATGGATGTGGCATGCTTAGAGCATGGGGTGGGGAGAACAACAAGTACCGCATTTGAGCTCCTTTAAACTTTTTCTATTGTACGCCCGGATTCTCCGCCGGAGATACGGGTGGTGATGACCACTATATATTATGTACTATCAGGCGGGCCACCGACGTTCAAAAGACGACGTGCCTTTTAGTCCCCTGGATCTCCAATAGAGAACCATGCCAAATCCCAAGTTTTCAGCCAGATAGCTCACTTGTGGGGAAAGTTGTTCTTAACTGCATTCACTTAGACGGTTAGGCGACCCCTTTGGATATTTATTTCAGTACTTTATTGGCATGTGTTTAAGTATCTTGTTATGTCCCTCTGAGGACCTGGTCCCCTGCCAGGTGTAATTGTTCTTGAGTATTCGCAGGAGCGCAGATTCGGATGGTTACCTATGTTTTGAGGATGTCTTCTCTTCGAGCCGTGATTGCTAGCTGGTATACTTATATTTTGTTTGATTGTGTTGTACTTATATTGTATTTACTTTTCCCATTCGAGTTGGTAGTGGATTTGTTTCCATCCAACTATCATCCTTAGATACTTCTTATTGAGATCTAGTTTCATAGATACTGGTTATTTATTTCTATATGATTTTGGTGGATGAGAATTAGATTTTACCCTGTGACTTGTATTACATTTTGTACCACTTGTGGATTTGATATTCATATTGCAGCGTACGTATGGATTTGGTTTTCATATATTGGAGTTGCCATATCCAGACGGCTGGCATGCTTACGTGTCCTAGTCCTACATATTTTTGGGACTGGGGCATGACATATTTTGTGGTGGCCCATGCAGGTCGAGAGCATATTGTCTCGGTTACGTTACTGTACCGGACAAGCCTGCACCTAGGACTAGAGTATAGGATCTCATCCACAATTGACTATGATTCATCTTCCTCCTCTCTGTTCTATTCGAACAATTGTATCCTGCTTGATTCCTGTACTTCCCTAATAAGTTCCTTGAGTATATATAGCCTTCTGCTAGAATATAGGAACCCATGTTATTAGGATGATAATTAGGGTAGCACACCTATTAAGAATACAACGAGAATATAGACACACCACTAAGTTTAGACTATCTAGTTAACCCTAGAATTTCTTATCTATAGATTGGTTTACCATTACCCCTTGATGTATTATGAAGACTTGAGAGTAGTATAGACACTACTAGAGTTAGTTAGAAGTTTTACCATAATGTTTGACCCTAGTATTGAGGAACCAATAGAAGACCAAAATTGAATATTAGGACTGAGCCCAACCTTCACAGTTAGATAAGTATTGGAGAACTGTAAACTTATATCATTGCCTTATTATTAGTAGACAGCACCCTAGGAAGCCTAGAGGAATGTAATCAACACTTCTCCCTTGATCATACCCCGAACATGGCAACTAGCATACCACTCCCCCTTGGAAAACCATGATGCTACCTAGAGACCTCCTATTTAATTTCATATGTTGTTTCTCTGCGACCTCAACGTTCGCTGATTGCGCGACGATTAAATTATCTTCTTCCCTTCTTCATCTTTCAGCTCGTGCCACTTGACACCTCTAATTATAGACCAAGTGATTGTATTCTATGATAGAATATGTAGTTGCTATAGCTATAGTTGTTAATGTTAAATTTTGAATTTCTGTGCCTTGTAGTTAGAACATGATAGTTGAGTTGTTCAATTAGATTGTGATGATTACCTCTAGTTATAGACCACGTAATTTGTACCCTTACCTCGATACAAGTTGGATCCCTTTCCCCTTAACGGCTAGTAACTCCTCTATCCCTACGATTGACACCTGATCTATGAGCACTATGATTAAGACTTAAGGTGACCCTTACCTATATAATGCAATAGAAGACCCTAATAAGTACCAAGATCTTTCCTCATATACCCTAATAAAGAGTTTCTGTTTTATTTACATATGCAAGATTATTTTGTAGGATCCTCTTAAGACTGTCACAGTATTAGTTTAATTCTTTTAAGTTGGGTAGTATGCCTCACAACCTAGTATCACATAGTCCACTTGACCCATCGAGGTAGTGTAACTGAATGACATTAATTGCATGCTAGCAAAAGACGACAGTGTTTATTCAGACGATAGAATTTAGAGGTCCTTGCCCCTATTTGGTCGACTAACGACTTAGACAAGGAGGTTGTATGATAACTGTAGGGATTGTAGAGTCTTTTATTATTGTTGCTTAGTTGTTTTTGTTTTGTGAACTTGAATTAATTTGTGCCTCCTTTCATCATCATCTAGCGTACTTATATTTGCTGCACCACCTTGACTTATGCTGCTATTATAGCCTAGTTTTGCAAGCTTACTCTTTTATCGAGCTTGATCATGAGATATGTATTATTGGGGACGCCTACTAATACATTGTCTAATCAGAATCAGTGTATTACGGTCTGATCAACCATAGTGCGCTTGATTCGCCCTTCGCAATAATACTTTACGTGGATTGAGATATATAGTTGACTAGTAGACACCTGTACTTGCCCTCTAGATATGTCTGAGCGGATCGTATCGGCTACATAACTGTACTAATACGAGCATGTGAATAGGAATTACCCAAAATAGGATTTCAATCCACAACTACTTTAACAATTCCCGTTTGAATTCTTTAAACGCCTTGATCCCGATACTTCTATTCTATTATCTCTCCCTTGAACTCGGCCGAGGTTGTGACCGGAGTAGGCGGTCGGAGTTTGGCCGGGTGGTAGTGGTGGAGTTGGTTTGTATCCCCCCCCTTTTCTTTTTAAAAGGAGGAGAAGAAGAAGGGAAAAAATGGAAAAAATAGGAAATGCTACGGTTGAGTGAGGAGGGAGGAGAGAGACAGGTGGGGGCTTTCCAAGGTTTGGGGATTAGGGCATGCTTGGGAAGGGTGCATTGAAGAGACATCTTATAGGAGATATGATGGGAGGTGTGTGGTGATGATGAGCCCCATTTTGAATGGGTGGCTCAGATTTGACATGAGAAAATTACTCATACAAGGAGAGGGTTGGGTTGACTAGTCAAATATTAGGGCTCTCCATTTGGTTTGAACCAATGGGGTGTTGACACCTAATGCAACATTTGCAAATTAGCCCCCTTAAATTTGGGTATTTGCACAGACACATGAAATAATAAAAAATTGGTGGGCGATTTGGTGTTTGGTGTTTTGTAGGGTGAGGGGGGTATTGTGTGTTTTGTATGGGCTTAATGAATAGGGTATTTGGATTAAATTAGGGTTAAAAATTGGATTAGTCAAAGTTGGTATCCCCAATTTAATTAGAAATAAATATAAGCGGTGTTCTAAAATTAATTGAAGGTACTTGGGGCCAAAATTGAGTGGGACAGAAGTGTCATGAATGAAGAAGACTCAGAACAGAATATTACCCTAAATTGGGTTGCTCAAAATGGGTCGAGATTGTGTCTCCAATTTTGATTGGAACGCACAAGGATACAAAACTGGATTTATTAAGAATTAAATAAAGACGTCCGCGACGAATATTGTGCGACTAAAATGAAGCACAAGAGAACATAATTATAAGTTACACAAAGATCAGAAAAGAAGGCAGACATGTTTAGGACAAAGATATGGAATTTGTTGGAAGGCAAGGCTAGGGTAGCGCTCCAAATGTCGAAGCAACGGTAAGGCGCAACAATGAAATAAAAATCACATAAATAAATATAATTAAATATTATGCAATCATTTATACATTAATTTATGAAAAGACAAAAAATACCCCTAATCTGAAATGTGGGGGTGACACCCCAGGATGAATAGAATAAATTAAGCTATGAGCCTCGGTCATCAACTCCTGGCGTAGCTCGCCACTCAGAACGTATAGGCGATCTCCACACCTTAATATTCCGTCCTCATGAATCCGGAGTCCCGTCTGCATGTCGGCCTCTGTCCTCTCTCGCAGTCGTCAGAATCTCGCATCTGTAGGCAGGGCTGCCTTGATCCTCTCAACCAATGTAGACTGAACCTCGAGACTGGCCATTTGTCCATCCATGCCTGGCAATACAACCTCTATCCCGAGCTCCTAAAGATCCTCTAACAATTGCCGCTGAGTCATCAAAAAGTATGCCATGGGCTTCCTGCTTAAGGCATCTGCTACTAAATTTGCCTTGTCAGGGTGGTACTGCAACTCTATATCATAGTTTGTCATCAACTTTAGCCATCGTCTCTGTCTCATGTTGAGCTCCTTCTGAGTATAGACATACTTCAGACTTTTGTGATATGTGTAAATCTCAATACGCTCTCCATAAAGGTAGTGCCGCCATAGCTTTAGTGCAAATATCACTGCAGCTAGTTCTAGATCGTGCGTCGGATAGTTCTTCTCATGAACTCTCAGCTGTCTTGATGCGTAGGCTATTACCTTGCCGTGCTGCATCAGTACATATCCTAATCCGCTCCCAGACGCATCACTATACACTACAAATCCTTCCGATCCTGAAGGAAGTGTCAAAATTGGTGTTGATGTCAGACGCTTCTTCAACTCATCGAAAGCCATCTGACACTCCTCAGTCCAGATAAACTCCTCGCCTTTACGCGTCAGTCGCGTCATAGGCGCAGCGATCCTCGAGAAGTTTTCCACGAACCTCCGATAATATCCAGCAAGTCCAAGAAAACTCCTAATCTCTATAACTGATGTAGGGGTAGTCCACATCTCCACTGCAGCGATCTTCTCCGGGTCAACTGATAGTCCATCTCCGGTGATTATATATCCCAGGAACGGTACTCTATCCAAGCAGAACTCACATTTGCTGAGCTTGGCATACAGCCTCTCCTGCCTCAACGTCTCCAACACGATCCTGAGATGCCTCTCGTGCTCCTCATGGCTCTTAGAATATTGTAAACCCCCTCGATTTATTCTATAGATAGTCAGGTTTGGATTTGGAAAAATTTGGATTTAGCAGCAGATGTTGAGGTTTAGAGTGGAGTTAAGTTTGTCTGGTATTTTAATTCTTTTAAATTAAAACCCTTGGCGCGCCCTATCATTTCTAAATTATCCGGAGCCCGATATCAGCCCATAAATTCCATCGGACTATTGTACTTCTGACTTGACTCGCCAATTTAGGCGCTGGACTTTTTCGTCACACAAAAATTGACTTCGTTGTGCTCTAAATTAATTGCACAATTTTCTGTAACCAAATCCCATAATTAAATTCTGTGTCGGACACCTGTATCGGACACCTGTGTCGTTACCCTCAATTTTGAGATACCAACTTAACCCGTTGAGCCGGACCAACTAAAGGGTCCAAGACTGACTCCAAGCCCCCACCATTTTTGACCTTTGTGTCATTTCCAAATTTTGATCCCAAGTGCCCCCATTTAATTTAAAAGTACGGGACACTTTAAATTCTATTTAAATCAAGGATACCGATTTTGCCTAATCATAATTTAATCCCCAATTAATCCCGTTGGCCATAAAATTAAACCCGTGCCAAACCCCCAACACCCCCTAGCCATGCAAACCATCACCCGCATTTTTCTCCACAATTTTGGTGTCATTTTATGTGTTCGTGCAATTTCCCGAATTTAAGGGGCTAAGTTGCAATTTAGTGATTTTAGGTGCCCTCACCCCATTGGCCAAAACCAAATGGAGAGGTCACAAAATTTGGTCCAAATTACACTCATCCATTCACCACTCCTCATGAAGAAATTATTTTTCTTCATGACATATCTAAGCCCTCCATTTTGAATAGGAGCATCTCCACCCTCCATCCATTCACCACTCCCTATAAAACAACCCATCACCTCACCCTCACCCTCACAAACCCCAAGGCCGGCCCTAATCCCTAGGTGTGGAAACCCCCCCCCCTCTCTCTCTCTCTCTCTCTCTCTCTCTCTCTCTCCTCACTCCTCCATTTATTTCTCCATGCAAAGAACCCCTTCCTCCATTCTTCTTCTTCTTCTTCTTCCTTTATTTCTTCTCCCTCCTTCTCACTAAGGACTGACCCGACTCCGGCCTGCTCCGGCCCGACTCCGGCCGACCGCCCACTCCAGCTTCAGCCTTCCCCGACCGGCGGCTCTCACCCAGCAGTTGCTTCCTCGACCGTCGGCTTGCTTCCTCGACCGTCGGCACTGCTTCCCCGACCTTCGACAGTGCCTCCCCCGACCGGCCGATGAACGATTCTTCCCCCCCCCCGCGGCTGTTCCCTCGACCGAGCTGCTGTGGCCGACTACGCAGGGGCCGAACGAGGCAGCTCCGGCGGCAGCTCCCACCGACAGCCGCTGGGCCGTGTTTCCCCGCCGGACTGAACAGTCCCGCTCCGGCAGACTCTTCCCCGACCGACCGGACTGTGCTGACCCGCGCAGCTCCGGCATTGCAGCCCCCTACGACTCTTCCTCTCCGACTTCCTCATCTCCTCCCTGTCCGGTTGCACCATCACCACTACCATCGACGCCTCGCTCCGGCCAGCGACCCACCTCGTAGTCGAGGTACAGCTCTCCCCTCGCCTCGTCTCTTATTTGTATTGTTAAATTCTGAGATTAGGGTTATTATATGTGGTTAGTTAGGGTTCTTTTCAACACATTATATAAGTAAGAATGAGGATTTTTGAATACTTATGGTTGTGTGCATTAGCTAGGGCTTAGGACCATGGATTGATGGTTTATACTTACATGTTTAAGTTGGAAGAGGAGCTTTTCTTATACAGCCTATATGGAATAGTTAGTATGGTCGTGGTTGAATTCGCATTTAGAAATGGTATGATTTGGTGATCCAATGGGCAGTGGATGTTAGGTCGAGGAAACTTGTCTTTGAAGAATGTAGTGTAAAATGCTCAATTTAAATGTATTAGTAAGGATAGAAAGTGAATGACTGATTAAGGACTAGGGTGATCGGTAATTTAGAAACTGGGAACTTAAAGTGATTAATTTAGGGAGGTACTTGGTGATTAGTAACAACGATATTGAACGAAGAAATTAAAATCAATAATTATGTTTTGGGGATGATTTGATAATGTGATACTGATGACTAGATGATTTGACTATCATACCGATAGTCAACTGTGGTCAACCTCCTAGTGTCTTGTCCCTATGAGTCGTAGTAGAGACTGAGTTTGAGTGTAGTTGTGTATCGCATCCCTGCTTGACGTAGAATAGATTATTGATGATTGGTTTGTATCTCATCTCTAGGTACTGCAGGACCTGAGGACTTGGACGCGGTACCAGATCCCCGTCATCAGCAGCCGCACGCAGGCAAGTGTACCTTGCCACCTTGTATTTCAGTTTACAGATATTTATTGTTTCGTTATGTACATTGTGCACGTATCTATGTTGACGTTCGATACTTCGCGTCCGTTTCACAACCGGGTGAAGACGTACGTCGTAAAGTCTTAGAAAGATTGTTGGATGTTTTGTAGCATCTCGATATGCGTACCTGAGTATATCGACACCCCAGGACACTCATACACTGCGATCGTGCCAGATTCCTGTATCCTGATACTGACATCATGACCAGAGACTGGGACGACCTTAGGGTCGAGCCTGTTGAGTTATTTCTGTGTGTCGAGACTGTAGTTAGAGGTTCAGGTTCAACGCACAATCGTTGACCGCTTGGGAAGGGGAAGACAGTTACTAGACGTTTGGGCTACTCTGCACGCACTTATATATATATATATATATATATATGTATTGTTTCTGTAGTGATCCTGTATCTAGTGTAGCTGTTTCACCCGTGTGACTCCTTGCCCGGAGCTGCGGTACGTGCCGTGTGTTTCCGTGTCCGTAGCTACGGTTTTATATTAGAAAGCCCACGCGTCGAACATTGTCTTTAAATTGTGTCACACTTGTTTGGTTATGCTAGAGTACCCGGTTGTTGCACTTGTACTTTCTGTTTACTTGGCATGTTGTATTTCTGTACCTTGTTACGTCCCTTTGAGGACCTGGTTCCCTACCAGTTTTGCAGCATAGATGATTACGGAGCACTTGAAGATATTGTTGGAGTTGCATGTCTTACGGGCATGGTACCAGGTACTCACATTATATCTACCGGCATTATGGTTATTTTACATTGTTTATTTCATCTGCTGTTGTAGCCTAGTTTTTATAGACTCATACTTCTTCTCGAGTCTATTCGAGTTAGTGTGTTATTGGGCGGCCGACTCTAGCACATATAGCTCTTTCTTGTATACTGCTGTACATTATGGATTGAGACATAGAGGTTTACATTTATGGGATATCTAGATAGTGCCCTTTTATATTACAGCTTATACGTATTCGAGTCAGACCAGAGTCTGGTCGAATGCGTAGCTGGCGTGTCACGTATTCCTGGTCCTACGTATTTTGGGACTGGGGCATGACAAATATACCAAGATGTCATCGATAAATACCACCATGAACTTATCTAAGTACTGGTGGAAAAAATTATTCATCAGACTCATAAATACTGCTGGCGCGTTGGTTAAACCAAATGGCATGACTAGAAACTCATAGTGCCCGTACTTCATCCGAAAAGCCGTCTTCAGAATGTCCTCTCTCCGTACCTTGATCTGATGATAGCCGGATTTGAGATCGATCTTCGAGAATATATATGCGCCACTAAGATGATCAAATAAATTATCGATGCGCGGCAACGGGTACTTATTCTTTATCGTTACAGTATTTAATACCCTATAATCGATACACAAACGTACCGTCCCATCCTTTTTGGCACAAATAAGATGGGTGCTCCCCATGGAGAAATACTAGCCCAAATGAAACCCTTATAAGAGATCATCAACTTGGACTTTCAACTCAACCAACTCCTTCGGTGCTAGTCTATAGACGGGGGAATTAACTAGCTCAGCTCCGGGAGTCAACTCTATAGTGAACTTTATCTCTCTGTCAGGTAGCAGGCCTGGAAGATCCTCTAAACACACATCCTCAAACTCTGATATAAAGTGAGGGTACATTGGTTTACCTTCTGCAATGAGTGTCGCTAAGGTAGGTTGGACACCATGCTCTCGGGCTCCCCGAAGAAACTCAAACTCAGGGTGATCTGGTGGTCTAAATATGACGCAACCACGACGACAATCTAGCGTTGTGTGGTATTGGCTCAACCAATCCATGCCTAGGACAATGTCATAGTCCGGCATGGAGAAGACCAGAAATCGGGCACGCATCTCTCGCCCGCAAACAACTACTGAACATGATCTACAAGTGTCGCTAACTGGTACTATTCCACCTCCCGTAAGAATCCTCTTAATCTTTGGAAGGGGTGCAGTTGCTATTCTATGGGTGGCCACGAAACTAGCAGCTATGAAAGAGTGTGTGGCACCAGAATCAAATAATACTACTGCTGGTAATGAACCTACTAAGATAGTACCTGCGATCACTTCTCCGGCTGTCTCCGTGTCACGCCCCAGTCCCAAAATATACGGGACCAGGCCACGTGGCAATATCCAGCTGACACTTCTCCGAGGATATCCCAATTTAATGGATCCACGAAGAGTGCTACGCTGTCCTATAATACTAACATGTATAATATCAGTCAATAACAGGTAATCTAATCTTATCCATAATATAAATCAGCAAGAAGTACTAAATAAACTGCTGGATGATAATTACCAGTCTCAAGATATCATAGTACAACCAGTAAAGTCTGGTGGGAACAAACCTACTACTATGACAAAATAAAGTACTGAAATGAGATATAAAAGATAATGACTAGGGCATTGGCTCTAGATAATGATGCACCCAATCTAGGCTGAAGGCCTACCAACTGGTCACGGAAACTCTGACGGATGCACCTCTAACTCCTCAGCTGTAGCGAATCTTGTCTCCTGTCCGGGGCCGTATACTGTGGAGTAGAAAGCCTCGTCTAAATCTGGAAAGGTACCAGGTCCTCAGAGGGACGTAACAAGATACATAGAAACATGCCATATATATAAATACTGAATAAGATAAATGCAATAAAGGGTGTGCTAACCATCTAAGTTAATGCAATCTGAGGACAACTGTGAGTATATGAGAAGGTGTAGGCTAGACATATGCTGACGTAATTCACCAGTCGTGGCAACCGTCTAGTATATGCCACACATGCCCCCTATAACACGGGCGCAGGAATACAGTAATGTCCGACGTTCTATAGAGTGTGGTAACTGCAATGTCATCAAGTAATGTCCAACACTTTACAGAATATGGTATCAGTAATATATATATACGTCCGTATCACTCTGTCGAGTGCGGTATCAGTGTAAAGGAGTGGGGTATCCCATATGCCTACTAGTCGTCCTCCCCGCCCAATGTAGATATACAAGTCAAATAATCGACGCGCATGCCCCTTTTCTAAATGCCAAGTCTCTATACTGAATTAGTCCTGAATTTCTTGCTAACCGTGATGCATGTCGCACATGGCGATAGCTAGTCGAGCACGCGAACTCGCATCCCAACATGAGATTTGTCACTACGACTACGTGTAAAAGTGTCAGGCCTTGGAAGATAACAGGGTATCCTCCAATAGGGTGAGTCTGCTAATGACTAAGTCAATGTATACTAATCTTCGACGTATCCGTCGAATGCACCCGAGACAATCTCGGACGCACACAGTTGTATAAAGCAAACAACAAGCATACAATACAACGTTTGCATAATTTAAATTAGACAGTAAAATATGGCAAGGTATCTTGCCTGAGTCTTCAAGAGGTGAATGCCAAAATCCGGCTCCTGTAGCGTCTCCTGGCTGATCCAAAGACCCTAGACATACAATATAACACAACAATACAGACATCAGATATTAGGCATTAACTACATACGATTAAGACGTTATTCTTGAATACTGTCGCGAGTTCACTGTTGCTTGAGTACAGCATCACGTGTGCACGTAGCTAGGGTGTACACGTGTTCTGCCTTCGGTTAACATGTATCTCGAGGCAATAATTATCTAGTCACGGGTTGTCCATGATTTCTGTTCTGTGCGGACACATCTCTATTCTCCATGTTTGAACATACTAGGATTTATCCAGGTGTTTCTACCGAATTACCTATCCTTGGTAACTGGTCACTAATTTAGAATAATTATTTATTAATCAATATCTAATTAAAAATCACTTTCCTGCATAAAATATTAACTAGGTTTATAAGCTATTAATATATTTCTATATCGACACGGCGACACGAAGGAGAAGTACTAGGACACAAGAGAGACGGGTTCCACGAACGAGTACCTGATCGACCGAGCGAGGGGGTCCGCTCGCTGGTTGGCTGTTCCCTCCGACGAGGGTGGCTCCGGTCGACGTGGACGGATCCGGCCTGCTGTGTACAGCAGTGGCGGGGTTTGCAGTCGCAGATACAACGACTGGGCGCGGCGGCAGCGGCTGGACCGACGTCGGGGTGATGGTCCAGTCGCGGGGGTTGGTCGGGGTCGGCCTCGCGGGTGGTTCAACGGCGCTGGAGGGTGGTGGGGAGCAGTCGGGATCGGGACAGCGGCTCGGGTGGTGTCAGGCGGCGTCGGGCGGGTTCAGGCGGCGTCAGGCGGGTTCAGGCGGCATCCGGGGGTGAAGTGGGGGTGGTCCGGTGAGTCAGGGGCGGTTCAGTCCGGCAGGGGTGGTCGGGGATGGTAGGGATTCGGCTAGGGTTGAGCAAAGAGGGTGAAGGTGTTAGGGTTTCAATAATAATAGGAAGAGTTGTTTATATAGGAGTATTTATGGCCTGGGACCACGGGCCTTGGGCTTGTCTGGGCTCCTTGGGGTGGGGTCTGGTCCTCATGATAGGTATACAGGGCTCGGTTATGACTTGTTTCGGGGTGATCTGGGCCTCAATTTAATTTAGATTACAAACAAGTTCATTAGGCATTAGGGGAAGGTCGGGTTTAAATGAAATAATACTTAGGCATTCTCAATGACTGTTGTGCAACTAGATTTAAGCATCTTAAGGATCATGGTGGGAATCTAACAGTTGCACAAAGTGCAGGTGGGTGGTCTGGCTTGTTTAGGGGATGAGTACCTAATTGATTTGGGGGGGTACTAACTAGTAGTGCTCCAAACGTCAAGGCAAACTTAAGGTGTATTAAGTTACAATATTGCTGTATATTAGATCTAATTGCATCCAATTAAACCCTAGTCTCATAATTTAATCGAAATAGCTCTGATTTGGTCGAGGGGGTTTACACTCCGCCTCCTCTATGGTCATCGCATAGGCCTGGCCATGTCTCGGTGCTGGTGCTCATGGCTACTGTCAAGCCTGCTGGAATCGATCTCCCTGTGTGGCCAAGGGTGGCCTCCTCTGATTTCCTCCTGGTGCTGGTGGTCGTAGTGCTCCAGCTCCCGTGTAAGGCGACCTCGGTCTGGGAAGCTGCTGATAAGGCCTCAGTGCTGGCAAGGCTGGCTGATGAACCATCTGTACTGGAGCCCTCTGGTTTGGGCAATCTCGGACTGCATGCTGGTTCGACCCATATCTCAGACATACGCCCAGCCTTCGTCGAAAGTCCCTCAATAAATGTCCCTTCTTGCCGCAGTAATGGCATGTGGAAATCGCTGGTCCCTGCAGGGGTGCTGCTCTCTGCTGCTGCTGTACTAGTGGATGTTTCGTAGGTCCTCCCTACGGAGCTCGAACTGATAATGACGATGCACATGAGCGCTTTAGGATGGCCTCCATCTTGTTGATGCGGTCCTGGCGTCGTACTGCTAATAATACCTCGGAGTAAGAGGTGGGGGCTATTGACCCAATAAATCTTTGCATCTCGAAACTCAGGCCTTCATAGAACTTCTCGGCCTTCTTCTCCTCGGTCGGGATCAGGTACGGTACAAATCTGTTCAAGCGGAGGAACTCAGCATTGTATTCCTCTATGGTCAAACTACCCTGCCTGAGGTTCTGGAACCTATCCCGAAGTTCTCCTCGGGCAGTGGAAGGTATATACATCTCCTGGAAAAGCCTAGAGAACTTCTCCCATATGACCCGATCGGGTCCCAAATGCTCCTCCTCTGAGAGCCACCAGTGATGAGCGTTGCCAGTAAGCTGCATCCTGACGACGGTCATCCATCTATGCCGCGGGAGGTCGGTGGCCTCTAGCTGGTGCTGAATGCTGGTGAGCCATGCATGAACCTCTGTCGGCTCTTCCGTGCCAGCAAAAGGAAGTGGTATCATACGACGGAAGTCTATGACAGACCCTATCGTTGACTGGCGTGCTGGTGGTGATGCCTGTCCCAAGGCCGTCATAATACTCTCCCTCAAGGTCTCAGCCTGGCGCTGCTGAGCCTATTACTGTACCTGCTGCTGGGCCTGCATTATTGCATAGACCATCTGAAACATCTGCAGCTCGTCCAAGGGTTGCCCTGTTGGGAAAGGCTTATATGGCATCTGCGGAGGGAATGGAGGTGGTGGGGGCAACTGCTGCTCCTCCTGTCTTACGGTCCTTTGGTCCTCATGACCTGCCTGATGCAGAGTCTGGTGCCCGTCCGAAGGCACCTCTGGCTGCCCAGATGACTGTCCCTGGGGAGCTGGAGTCAACAGAAGAACATGCTCCAGTTCTGGTTCTCCGGATGACCCTGCATCATGGGGGACATCGCCAGGCTGCGCGACAAGTCCGCTACGGAGATTCATAACTCTGAAAAGAAGTCATGATCAAGATCAGCGCTGAGAAATTTAAACAAGATGCAAATTGGCAAAGAAATCGAAATAGAGGTATCATGTCAAGGACTCAAGCATGTAGATGAGATTCCAAATATCTATTCCTAATTTACAGGCTCGCTTGGCACAGTCAGGTGACCAAGATGATTTAAATCGGACTTGCATGGGCCACCACAAAAACCTTATCATGCCCCAGTTCCAAATATAAGGAACTAAGCCACGTAGAAATGGCCAACGGATATACTTCGATGGGCATCCCAATCTAATGGACCCGAAGAAGTGCACCTAAGCTGTAAAGTACAATAATAAACCCAACACATAACACATAGAAAGTAAAACTAAATCTCATCCATAGACAATAGATATATAGAGCACACAGAGGAAATCATAACTACTAATGTGCAGAAAGGAAATAACACAGGAAATATATCATAGTACAAATACGAAAGAAGTCACACGGGAACAAACCCGCTAGTACAAATACAGAAATGAAGGAAAGCAGTAAGATAACTAGGAACGGTATCTGAAAGCTAGATAGTAATACCGTCCCAGGGTGAAGTCACTACCAGGGATCAAACGAAGTCCTCGGGAAGGATCTTGTCCTCTGCAAATGGTCCTGCTCCTGGATATGCACCCGGTCTGTACTCCTCCTGGTAATCCTCCTCGCTTAAGCCTGGTAGGGAACCAGGTCCTCAAAGGAACGTAACAAGGTACAAAAATACAGCATGCCATAGTATAACAGAATGAAACAAGTGCAACGCCGGTGTAATCTAGCATAACCACCTAAGTGAGACACAATTTTGAAGACAATATTCAACGCGTGGGCTGTCCAAAATAAAACCGTAGCTCCGGACACGGAGACACATGGGACGTACCGTAGCTCCGAGCAAAGAGTCACACGGGTGATACTACTACTCCGAATACAGGAACACTAAATAAATAGGATATAAATATATATATAGCGCGTGCAGAGGAACCCAAACGTCTATTAACTGCCTTTCCCTCCCAAAGCGGTCAACGAGTGTTCGCTGAACCTGAGCCTCTATCTAACAGTCTCATCATACTAAAGTAACTATCAACAATCATGACCCTAAAGTCGTCCCAGTTTCCGGTCATGCTGACAGTATTAGGATACAGGAAATCTGGCACGATGACGGTGTCTGAATGTGTCCTAGGGTTATGACGTAACCAAGTGTGTATATCAAGGTGTTGTGAACATCTATCAATTATTACCAGACGTTATCGACGAATATCTGCACCCGGTTATGACCCGGACGTGAAGTAACGATTCTGATTCCAAAGCGCGCATAATGCATATAATAAATAAATAGAAATCTGGTAACTGAAATACAGGGTGGCAAGGTACACTTGCTTGGATCCGGCTGCTGAAGATGGGTCTCCGGTACAACGTCCAATTCCGTGGGTCCCGTAGTACCTAGAGACGAGATACAAGCTCAATCAATAAACTATCACGATGCTAAAATAAGAGGTGACACACGTCTAGCATAGGCTTCAATCTTTGTTACAAGCTTACATAGACACTAAGCTAGGGGGTTGACCAAGGTTGACTAGAGGTACATTGCATCTAATACGATCAATCATCAGTATAATATCATCAGACCAAATCCTCAATCTCCTATATTTATCATGGTATTTTTAGTAGTTCGAGTTATGCTCATTCCTCATATTCCACCCTTGCATTCATAGACGTTAACATGCACATTTTAAATATACTATCCTCAAATAAAATAATTATCAATTATCCAACTTTTCGTTATATAACCATCATTACCATTTCACAATAAATAGCTACTCCTCAATTATATTCATTATTAATTATCAGCTCTCAATAAATGACCAATATTTTAATATCATAACACCATTTCACAACAATTAAACTGCTCCTCAATACCCATCACAATGCATATAATAAATAACATAAAATCCTAAAATCTCATATAGCATTCATAAACCCTAAAACTCAATATAGCATTTATAAATCCTAACTAAGTTCTATTTAACAATAAGCAACATTACACTAAACAAGGAGATGGGTGAGGGGTCACCTCGGTGGTGACGTGTGGTGGCAGCGTCGATGCTGCGGTTGGCCGGAGAAGGTGGTGTAGCAGTGGGTGTTGGCGGGTGGCCGACCGGAGTAGATGAGGTGGTGGTCGAGGGGGTGTTGGTTCATGGAGATGACGGTGGTGGCAGCGTGGAGACATCGCTGCTCGGCGGGATGGTGCTGGTGATGATGATGATGATGATGATGAAGACGATGCGGGGTCGTGAAGGTGCGGGTGGCCGATGGAGGAAGTTATGGCCGGGGTAGTGGTCTATTTGGGGAGATGGCGGTGGTTCATGGAGGTTGGTTGGCCGGAGGATGGTCGACAGCAAGGTGGAGAAGGTGATGGACGGGTGGTTCGTGGATATGGTGATGGTGGGGCGGGTGGGTGTTGGCCAGATGGCAGCAGTAAGGTGGAGCGGGGATGGCCGACTGTTGGAGGGTGGCTCGGCCGAAGTAATATGAGGTGGTGGTGGTGAAGTAGTAGTGGTGCGAGGGTGGCAGTTGCCCACCGGAGTTGCAGAGGTTGGAGCCCAGCTGGATGTAGGTGATGGACGCGGGTGGAGGTTGCTGGTCGGAGGATGGTCGGCAGCAATAATATGGAGGTGACGGTGGAGCTGGCCAAGGGGGACGGTAGCAGTAGCTCGCCGGAGTTGCAGAGGTTGGAGGCTGGTCGGGCTGGAGAAGGAGTAGTAGTGAAGAAGAGGAAGAAGTAAAGAAGAAGAAGAAGAAGAAAAATAGAGGAGGGGTTCGGCTGGTGAAGTAGGGAAGAGTGAGGAAAGAAATAGGGGGGGGGGTTTCTATGTTCCTAGGGTTTAGGGCCTGCTCCTTGGGAAAGGTGTGAGGAGTGATTATATAGGTGAGTGTGTGGTGAGGATGAGTGGTTACATTTGAATGGAGGGTCCAGATTTCACATAAAAGAAATGTACAACAAAAGGGGAGAGAGGGGGTTGATTTGACTGGTCAAGAGAGGGAGAGGGGGTTTCTTTATTGGCCTTGACCAATAGGGTGGTGACACCTATCACCAAATTTGCAAATAAGCCCGTTAACTTTTGGGTATTTGCACATGCATGTAAATTGATGGAGATTTGGTATGGGAAGTGGTATTTGGTGTTATATAGGGTGAGGTGGTGTTGTGTGTTTTGCATGGGCTTAATGAATGGAGTATTAGGTTAAATTAGGGTTAAGTTAGGATTAATCAAAGTTGGCATCCCCAATTTAATTAAAATAAAATATCGTGTGCTCTTAAATTAAATGGGAGCACATGGGGTCTCAATTAGAAGCGACACAAAGGTTATGAACGTTGTAGGCTTGGTGTCAGACTTGGACCCTTTAATTGGTTCGGCTAAACGAGTTGAGTTTGTGTCCCAAAATGGATGGCAACGACAAAGGTACGCGATACAGGATTAAAGAATGGATTTCGGGACCGAAAAGTTGTGCAATTAAATTAGAGCATAAGGGATTATGTTTGTGAGTGACGAAAAAGTCCAGCGCCTAGGTTGGCTTGTCAAGTCAAGAGTGCAACAACTAGATAGAAATTATAGGCTATTGTTGGGCTCCGAAAATTATAACAACGGTAGGGTGCACCAAGGGTTAAATTAAGAGTCAGACAACTGCAACATAAATTCTAAACCTCAAATACCCTGATGCTACAACAAAATCTCTAACCCTATCTAGTCTACCTAAAATAATAAATGAGGGGGTTTACACATACTGTATGTGGCAGGACTTTTTTATTGCACAGTCAATACTCTGCCAACGAACTATATCCCGGATACGGGCTACTTAGCCGGTACCATCTTTGCGCCTCCGTCGACGAAAGGTCGATGAACGCCTAAGAAGGGCAAAAGTGTTGCTCGACCTTTGCTAGTTGACTCGAATCCAACGTCTGCAGAGGGGACTTCTCTTGAAGACCCTCCAGCTCCTAAGCGTAAGGCCGCAGTGGCTCACTACACAGGTATACCAAGAAGGCACGAGTCAAAGTAGCCCCCGGTGTAGGACATGTCAGAGAGTCGGACCCTGGCGGGGAGGGCTCTGTGAGGGAGGAGGTAGGACCCCTTGTATGGGTGGCATTTAATCCAGACTCCACTTTGGATGTTATGGATGTATCCGTAAATCCTCTTAATTTAATTCCTCCTGGTCCTTTATATAAATACCTTGATTTTGGTATTTTTGATGATTAGCAGACGCAAGGGAGAAGGGGTTGCCATCGGCGGTCGACGGTCGCCAGGATTTCTTACGCGGAACCGGAGGAGGGAACGACCTCTTACAAGTCTGAGGCTGCCATTGAAGAGCTCGTCCCTGAGGATCTGGGTGATCATATCCCTGAAGGGCCGTCAAACGAACCCGCTACTCTCCAAGTTTTGGAAGGTAACTTAAGTACTTTGGAGGTGACTCCAACTGTGACGGGTTGACCTTTAATCGTGCTATCTTCCCCGGGTACGTTATTTTGCCATTTTATCAGAGATGAGATTTTATGGCTTAAGTTTTCAATTCTTCGGTTAATGCTGCCCCTGGGTAACTATGATCCTGCAGGAGGCATCTCTCCTTTATGAACGACAGACTTAGTTGCCGAGGTAGGTATAGAGGAAGGAGGGGGCGGTGAGCTCGTGAGGAAAAGGCCTGAACCTCCTCTTGGATCTAGGGATGGCGAAGAATATCCGGTGGCACCCTCTACGGGGGATGTGACGGTGGAGGTTCCTATGGCTACAGGTCCTTCTATTGCGGTGGTTGATCCCCTCCTTGTTGTTGTTGAATCCACTGATGCTGGCACATCCTCGGACGTCAACCCTACAGAGGTCGAGATTTCCCGACTGTCGAGTGCCCAAATGCTTCTTTCAACTGGGAGGCAGCTTGCAGAGGCTAAAGCCTCTCGATGTTCCGCAGCTGCCGTTCTGTTACCGGGGCCGTCTGTTGTTGATGTGCCTCCTCTAAGGCCAACTATAGTCCCTACAGTCATGAATCCTTTAACTCCTTATACTTTGACTGACGTGGAAGAAGCCTCGAAGGATACCATTCAGAGCTTCTATATGCACCTGAAGCAGGGGGTGCAAACTGTCCTAGGATGAGGCAAGACCTTTACTTGGTCCAAGCACTGCACCCAGAACTAAGTTGAGCTTTTGAGGACCCTCCCTGGTCATGAGCAAATAGCTGACTTTTTGAGCCAAAAGCTGGTGGAGGTAGAGTAGCGCCTGAATGAGTTACATCAGGCATGGCAGATTGATCTGATCATCATAGTGGAAGAGGAGCATGAGTTCTTTCTGACGTCCATGGAGCAGGTAAAGATCGCTTATGCGCGAAACAAGGAGGCCATGGAACAAAACCTCAGGAAGCTGGCCCTTAAGTAAGATGATTTGAATGATTGGAGGGAGGTCTGTCTTGCTCAAGAAGACTCCATAACCCGTGCCATGGTTGAGATCAACGAAAAGATTGTGCAACTTCAAGCCAAGATGGCGATCGCGAAGGGCGATCTTGAGGAGGCTCGTCAAGAGAGGGACTCAATCTGCCGAAAACTAGCAAGGTGACCCAGTCTTCCGCGGCCTTGGAGGACACATTAAAAAAAACTGGAGGATAAGCATAAGGAGTACGCTCACTTTGATGATCCTGTGGCTTTGGCTCAAGAAGCTGAGCGCAGAGCCAGAACGAAGATTGACGCTTCCATTGCTTGGCTCCAGGGGCGTATAGAGGAGTTGTGCACCAATGAGGAGCAGTAGTAGTTTTTATTTCATTTTCTGAAATGGTCTTTTGTTCTTGTTTTGCAGTTTATTCTGCGGTTAGGAGATAGATGATCCCCTAAGTGTAGTTTGCTTATTTCACCTTGGTAAAAAAAAAAGCTTTTCTTTTTATTGCGATTGTCTGGCTGACTTGATTTTTATCCTGAGAGAGAAATTTACCACTTCCTTTGCTTTATGTATTGATGAGCGCCTGACGTATTCACACCGCTATGTCAGTCCGGGTCTCTGAGAGGATTAGGCCAAATCATGGCAATCACATCTTGGGTTGTGTAGGAGCGAATTATCGCATCTTGCGAAGTAGATAGTTACGACTTAGAAAGTGAGATGTCGATACCTCGCTTATAAATGGTGAAAGATCACGAGACTCCTTACATCCATTTGTGTTTTTGGCGTGATGGCTTCTGGTAACGCTCCGAAGGAAACCAACACATCTCCTTCCAAGCTCCAGTTGCCTCTGATTTCTGCTCTAGCGAGTCCGAGCCACCTCCCGTTGAGAAAATAGGAGAAACATTTGTCGCCCGAGTACGGAAGAAGGACATATTCCAGGAATTCTTTGAGCCCCCATTAATTCAGAGGAGCAGGTTTTTGTAGACGCTTCTCATCAATTGTTTACGTCCTCAGATGCTTGTTTCTTTTAGTTTCTGGTAATGTACATCAATAATTTGGAGGACTCTGACTCCTCTTCTGCTTGATGTTTGTATTCTCCCTTTCTTTTTGTTTTAATGAAAGGAAAAAACACTTTCATTGTTGTTGTGATATTTGCGGTGCTAGTACTAGAGGTGAGACGGTCGTAGCACAACATTTGAAGTAAGTGTGGACATCCTACTGGGGAATTTTGGTGGACCTATTACCATTTTGTGCACTTAGGGGTGCGAGTAATAGATTCGAAAAAAATACTATCAGAGGTAACATGGACATGATAGATTTTGTGGATAGTAAGGATATCCCGCTGGGGGATTTTGGTAGACCTATTACCCTTTTGCGCAGTTGGGGTACGAGTAATATATTCGAAAACAAACCCTATCAGAGGTTATATGGACATGATAGGTTTTGTGGACCCACTACTTTTTGCGCACGTTAATACAAGTAATAGGTTTGAGACAAGCCCTGCTAGAGGTAATATGGATGTTACAGTTTTTGTGGACTTAACACTGCGGGCATACTCTGAATTGGGAACGGGTGATAAGTTAGAAGACAATCGATATCAGAGATAATATGGATGTGATGATCGATGGTCAAGGCCAGGAAGTTTGCTCAGAGGTAATATGGACATGGCAGACTCCGTCAGAGTAGTAAATTAGAGTGACAGTCCAGAGATCCTGTGGATATGAACCAACGCCTAGGAAGATACGATGTAGTTAAAAAAATAGAGGAGTACTTGTCTAATTTAGACATAGTACTTTTTGAGAAACTTGTCATTGATAGGCATCTGGAGCAAGTCGCCGTTGGATTTTGCTAGCCGATAAGCGACGTTGGAAAACACAGTTTCCACAATGAACGGGCCCTCCCATTTAGATTAGAATTTGTCGGTCATCTTGTGAGTCATAACCATCGATCTTTTTACTGTTAAGACGAGGTTGCCCACTTTAAACGTTCACTGTTTTACCTGTTTGTTGAAGGCTCTAGAGAGACACGCTTGATACAGCTCTATGCATTATTGAGCTAAGAGTCATTTCTCGTCGAGTGCTTCCAACTCCTGTAACCGTCGACGGTAGTTGTCGTCCGTGGTTAGTTGGTTGGAGAGAGCTACTTATAGTGAAGGGATTTGGATCTCCAGCGGGAGTACCGCCTCACTTTCGTACACCAAAGAGAATGTCGTGTTCCTAGTAGCTGTCCGAAATGTTGTACGGTAGGCCTAGAGACATTCACCCAGCTTCTCGTTTCTGTCGCGTTTGTTAGAAGACACAAATTTCTTGAGGATCTTGATGATTATTTTGTTGAACGCTTTCGCCAGACCATTTGCTGCGGGATTGTATGCCGTGGAGGCTACATTTTGTATTCGGTTCTTATCATAAAATCGATAGAAGGCGTGACTTGCAAACTGTGGACCATTGTCATGGATGATCCTACGCGGCAAGCCGAAGAGATTTATGATGTGATGCTTGACGAAGTTAATCACGTTTGATATTTTGACCTCAGCGAGTGGAACATCTTTCGCCCATTTGGAGAAGTGGTCGGTGATCGCCAAGATGAACCGATGTCCTTTTGATGAAGGCGAACTGATTGGCCCGATGATATCCATTCCCTAAGCCTCAAACGGCCAAGATGCCACCGTTGGGTATAGGAATTCAGATGGTTAGTGGATGAAGTCCGCATGGATTTGGCATGCTTGGCACTTCCTCGCGTAATCGACAGCATATGCTACCATCGTCGGCCAATAGTAGCCCATTCTCCGAAGCTAGTCCTGTAGCTTTGGACCGGGTTGATACGCCCCATATACGCCGTCGTGAGTTTCGTGGAGGGCTTGTTTTGCCTCTGTGTTCGACAAGCATCGGAGCAGAAGGCCATCATAGGACCGATGGTATAATATTTTGGTCCGTGTCATAATAGAAACTGAGGGAGCGTCTTCTGATTGAAGTAGCTGTCACTACCACATTTCTAGGTTAGGGTATTTTAGTCAATTTGCATATAATTATTTTTAAAGATTAATATTTATTTATATAGTGCTAATAAATAATATGGGTGGTTGTGCTTTTTAGTTATATATTAGTGGACTAGCCTATTAGTTAGACTTGACACATGTAAACCCAATTAGACTTGTCATGACAAGTAGTAAGCCAACATGGACCAAGCCCAATAAACCCATTCACACTAATTAATTAGGAGGATTAGCTTAATTTGCATTAGTGTAGAAACTTTCTAAACTATCTATCCTTAATTATTTCTCATAATCCATCATGTAGGGGTAAATGGGACTTTAGCATGTGACTTGAGGAAGGGGGAAGGGGCCGGCCACACATAAGGGGGGTCTCATCTCTCTCTCCTCCTTTATTTACATTCATTTAGATCTCAAATTCTAGATCCCCAATTTTTTATATTTTCCTCCATCAATTTCTTTCTCAATTCCTTCACATTCCCTTTCATTTTCATTTTTCAAGGAGCCTTGTTGCTTAGAGAAGCAAGGAGCACAAGGAGGAGGAGCATTGGTGAAGATATCGTGTTCAGATCGTGTCTATTGAGCATTTCATTGGGAATCTATCTCCTAATTGGTAAATTTTGAATTTCTCTTCATTGTAGCTTCTTAATAATGCATTTGACCCCTGGGAATACCCCAATGGCATAGGACTACCTATAGGAACAAGTTCTAGGCTATTTGGTTGAGAATTATGGTCTCTACATTGGTTTTGTATGTATTTTGGGAGAATTATGAGATTGACACATTAAGTGTGTATCATGAGCCTAATTTAGTTATATTAGACTTAGATCGGGGTTGTAAGATTAGATATGTGTCCACAATTGGACACGAGTAGGCCGTATCATGATACGGTACGATACCTTATGATACGGGACTCTATTTTGAGTATTTTGTACAATTACTCTTCAATCTTCATTGTAGCAAGTTACTTTAGTAATATTATGATATATTTGATAAGTAAGAAGGATTATTATAGAGAATTGTGGGTTTTGATAATTCATTTGGATGTGTATCATAAGTATCCTAAATTGTGCACTATAGGTGTTTGGTTTTATGTCTCTATTATGTGTGTATATATATATGGGGGTTGCCCTTGGTGTGTTTCACTTGACAGTGAAGTAGGGAGCTCGGGAAACTATGCAAGTTCCTGTACAGTTGAGAGTGTGCACTGTTAAGTGTCTGTACCAGGTCTGTATACAGTGAGGGGCAGTTGTAAGTGGACTATTGGTATATGTGAGGCAAGGTAAGGGGTTTACTGGGGTTATGCAGGAAGAAACAATAGCTATAGCTGTTGTGGGTGTATATTAGTGCATGGTGCTTTGTGTGGGTTTGAGGTTGGCCTTGCAACATGTTAGGGGGAGCAATGCAGTCCCTCTAGTCCAGGTGACTGAGACTGCATACCTGCAATAATGGGAGGCTCAAACAGAAGACCATAATCAAGGTATTGTAGTAGCAACCATAACAAATCACTGATGAGGAGTGAAGAGAGCAAGGGGGACTGTAGTGTAGCAATAGAGATACAGCAGCAATAGAAAGAAGCATAGCAGTATTAGCAGCAGCAACAACAGCTAGGTGATGCAGCAGCATTAGCATTAGCAGCAGTGTACAGCAGCAGATAGCAGTGCTTGTATGCTGTGAGTGTACCTGTGAGAGTTAGAGTGTGAGTGTACCTATGCGAGCATAGAGTGTGGTTTATTAGTGAAGGTAAGTGAATGTGCCAGTGAAGTGTACAAGAGAATGATAGCAGTGGTGTTAGGTACTTGTCATTGTTGCATGAATGTGAGTTAAACTGATACTTAAATAGGAGGATGCAGGATATCAGTTTAACATCAAGTAAAGTGAAGGTTGGATATGGACTATAAGGGGGTCGGGTATCCTTGCAAGGGAGTGTATCAGCTAATATGTGTGTTTGTGTGTGTGTATTTAGTGAATGCAAGTATAGATTAATTGTGTAGGTATCAGTAGTGTGCAGTGGTGATTCTAATATGAAGACTCTTGTGTCAGTTGCTTAGTCGGGTATCAGAGCATTTGGGGAAATTAGCTATCAGATACAAATATCAGTTGGCTTGTGCACAGTCATAGGTGTTCACAAGTATTAAGAGTATCTCAGTGAGCTAAGGTCAGGGAACAAGCAGTAGTAGTGATTATCTGGGGGTTAAGGAAGGAAGAGATCAACTGAGAACCTGAGTAAATATATCAAGTGTGGGTTGTGCTAGTACAAGTAAAGGTTGTATCAATTAGATGCATTAGTTAGTATATATATTTAGGACATGTAAGTATCATAGAATGCTAAGTTTATGAGTAGTAGTTAGCTATGACTAGTAGTGTATATATATATATATATATAGTAATGTTAAGTTATTAATTAAGGAGAGACCTAGTATAACTAGCATAAGGTATTATAGACTAATAACCTTAGAATGAATCTAGTTGGACCTAGTATTGACTTAGAGAGCATTTTCCAATGCATTTAGCTCATTTCTCACTTTATATCACCAAATTGACATGTCCTTCATATCTAGGTGTGTGTGACACCAGTTTGGACACTGAATGACATCATTTTCTCCGAACAGAGGCAAGTATATTCTATGATAGTTTTTTTATTTGACAGCCTCTATGTTTCATGTATTTAGTATTAAGATATTTGATTCCTGATATGATAGTCACACGGATTGGTATACGTGGATCTTGGTTATGAGATGTTATTATTGGGATGACTCAGTGATCACCGTATCATGCTTTATGATTCCTCAGTGATTACTGCGATATCTTCATGATTATATATACCGTGATCATAATGTATGATATTATAGACCGTGTAGTATGATATACGTGTTATAAGGTGTCGTGATTCGGATCCGTGTACTAGTCGGGGGGATGGGAAGATATTAGTAGATATGTGATCATACCTTATAGTCCGTGATATAGTATAACACGTGATAGTTAGCTGATCATGCAACTCACGTGTGATCACGCTAGCTCACCTTTTATATATAGCCCGTGTTAGGCCCAAGCCGATCACATTATCTTACTATTATTTTAAGGCATATTCATTACTTTTATTTCATTTATTCCAGTACATTACTTTACTGTTCATTACCATATTATTCTTAATTCTTGCCATTATTTACTATGATACTCTTGCTCGTGATATCTATTAGTTCAGTTACTTCCATCATGTATTTTTATTATTATTGATATTTCATAGTTTTTGTCAATTATTGGAACTGCTATTAGGTTATACTTTGCTCCAATCCTAACTGGATATATTTTTTAGATGATTCATTAGAGGATAGGTGTCCTACATATTATGCGTTGCAGGATGGCGAGGCAGTTGAGCCAATACCGAGAGAGACTCTTGAGATAGTACCACCAGCAAGAGAGACTTAGAATTTTTAGTATGAGTTGTATTTGATTTTAGTAGACTTCAGGGCATGTATTATTATTTGAGACTTATATTGAGATTGGACTTGTATTGAGACTCTTGTATTTCTTTTACTTCTATTCTATATCGTGTTATTCTTCCACTAGTTATTTTTGTGATTGAGTATTGTTTACCATATTATTATATTATCCTCCATTTGGAGTTGAGATAGCATGACAGGTATCTTATGTATATATTATATGAGATATATAGATAGTTATATTAAACCAGACAGAGTTCTACAGCCGATGATGCGGCATAGGCTAGGCGTTGTCCACCATGTGCCCTTATTTCGGGTGTGGGTCATGACAGTAGCTTCCTTTAGGTTTTTAGAGAGAATTATATAGACTGCGTAGTCGATGAATGGAAGCCTCCAATCTTGAGCATCGGTGTCGACCTCCGCTACATAGCTGAGGCATAAGCATAGGTTGCTTTTGGGATAGACCAGCTCTTGACCGATCATCGTGATTAACTGATGGGTGTTGTCTGGGACTACCAAGGAAGCAGCGAGGCCGGCTAAAGCGTCTGTCTCAATATTTTCATCTGAGGGACATGCTCAGTAAAGAACATCTCGAAGGTCACGATGATGATGAGTGCATCTTAGTGGTAGGGGATCAAGTCTTCATTTCAGACTTCATATACTCCCTGGACTTGAATGACGATTAGCTGAGAATCGCCGTAGGCCTCCAAGTACTCTACTCCGACTTGCTTGGCGAGCTGGAGTCTGATGATTAGGGCGTTGTACTCTGCCACATTATTGGAGCATAGCTCCATAAGAGGGTATGCACGATTGATGACAAGGCCGTATGGAAAGATCAACACTATCCCTACCCCAGCGATGATGTTGCCTTTGGACCCCTCTCTTAAAGAACTGTCAAAGAGCATTCGCCAAACTGCTTCGTGTGAAGTAACATTGGTATCTGCCACTTCATCTGGAATCTCTTCATAGAGCTTTGAGGTTTCTAACCCCGGTTGGGCTGCCAGAAAGTCAGCCAATGCTTGACTCTTGACGGCCTTCTGCGGGATGAATACCATATCATATGGAGATAATAGTATTGTCCAGGTAGCCAAGCGGGAACTGAGTGCCCCAGGTTTGGTCATGAGGACCCTGAGGGGGTTGACTCGCGAGATTACATAGATGGTATGTCCAGTCACGTAATATCGAGTCTTCTGGATGGCGAATACCAGAGCAAGGCACTCCTTCTCAACGGCGGTATACCTATGCTATGGACCGACCATCATCCGGCTGAGGTAGTATATGGCCTGCTCGTGGCCTGAATCACTATTCTGGGTTAACAGGGCACCGAGAGAGTGATCCATTGTGCGTAGATAGAGCAGGAATAACTTTTCCCTGACCGGGGCCACCAACACGGGAGGGTTTAATAGGTATTCTTTGATGTTGTCAAATGCTCGTTGGCACTCTTCATTCCAAACAAAGGAGACACCTTACTTCATGAGTTTTGTGAACGGCCGACAATATCCAGAGAGGTTTGATATGAACCTCCTGATGTATGCTAACCTCCCTTGGAGGCCGCGGAGTTCTCGGAGGTTCCTTGGCAGATTTATCTCCAGGATGGCCATGGTCTTGTCGGGGTCTATGTGAATTCCCCAGAAAGTAATGACGAAACCCAGGAATTTGCCACTGGAGACTCCCAAGAAGGACTTGGTAGGGTTCATCTTAAGACGGTGTACGCGCATTAAGTTGAACACAGTCCTCAGGTCTTGGAGGTGATCATATTTGGAGTGACTCTTGACGACGATGTCGTCGATATAGCATTCCACTGTCTTGCGCAGATGTTCATAGAAAATTATGCTCATAGCTCGCTGATATGTAGCACTTGCGTTCTTCAGGCAGAAAGGCATGACTGTGTAGCAGTATACGTCTATCGGGGTCCGGAATGATGTATGTTTCTCATCGTCGAGAAATATCTTAATTTGGTTGTAACTTGAGAAGCCATCCATAAAAGATATGTGCTCAAAGCCACAAGTATTGTTGATCATTACGTCGGTGATTGGAAGAGGGAATTCGTATCTGAGACATACCATATTTAGATCACAAAAGTCAATGCAGATTTGGATCTTCCTATTCTTCTTAACGACGGGCATAATATTGGCTACCCAGTTGGGGTGTTGTTCCTCGCAGATGAAGCCACTAGCTATCATCTTGTTGACTTCAGCTTCGATAGAATCTATTATGTCTGGCCGGAACCGTCGTTGTTGTTGGTTGACTGGTTTGGCGTCAGGCAGAATATTGAGTTTATGGACCATAATTTGGGGATCCAGTCCTGGCATATCTTTGTAACTCCAGGCAAAGACATCGATGTATTCCCTGACGAGTTATAATAGGATTCTCGGTCTTCGTCGGACAGGATTTTGCTGATGAAGATAGGCTTTAGGGAGGTCTCGTCACCTAGATCGACTAGTACAACTTTATCCTCGGTGGGAGGTTCTCGTTGCTCAAATTGCATCTCCCATTGTGAACCAAGGTATTGGGCCCAAGATTCCATCTTAAAGAGCTTGGGTGGATCCTTGTTACCTTCCACAAGGTCGGCAGACACTATGTGAGAGGATATTGTTTGTTTGAGCACGTCCCCGACGCTGACGTCGGAGTCCCAAGCTAAAGATTTTGAAGAGTGTGAGCGCTCTTTATCTTCTTTATCTGAGCCCTCAAGGGTTGTAGGATATGTTATATATCCTAAGTCATGCTTAGTCTTATGATAGTAATCTTCGGGCTTGCCCGCGGGGGAGGTAATATTGACATTATGACATTAGCGGATATATATTCCTCCAGCTCATCCTTCTCCTTGGCTACCCCCAGCGCAAGCGAAGGCTTTGGTGGTTTTCTGTGTAATTTTACCACCAAAGGTTCGGAAGCTGCAGCCCCAGTCGGGTCTTCCTTTGGTGGTCGACTCGGCCTGTGAAGGCGAACAGACATAGGTTTGAAAGGCGCAGATAGGGCAGAATATCCTTTTGGTGGTCGATTCGGCCTGCGAAGGCGGATAGCCATTGGTTCTGGCGACGCTGAAGGTACTGGAGATTCGGGTGCCTTTCGCGTGATTTGACGATGAGGGGTACGGCCGCATCGGAGTGCGAGCCTTGAGGCAGATTCTCATAGGCTCCAAGGGTGTTGTCATGGCCTCGGCTTCATTGTCGGCCTTATTGCTACCTTCATCTTGGCAAAATTTCTTGTAGAGGATCAAGTCGGAGTAGTAAATCTTGATTCCCTTAAATGGATCAACATCAGTGAACTCTATTTTGACGAAACCGTATTCGTCTACATATTTTAGGCACTGGTGGATGGCATAATCCTGTGTTCATGTATCTACAGACGCCCCAACAGGACGTTATAGGACGTATCTACATCTATGACGTAGTAGGTGACTTCTGTTTTTAAGTCGCCGATCTGGCATTTTAGGTAGATTTTGCCCAGAGGGTAGCTCCTTCCCTTTTTGAAGCCACTGATGGAGGTATTGGTGGCTACCAGACGATGCATCGGGATCCCAGGGTCTGAAGCAGACTTCTCGGGATGATGCTGATTGACGATCCTAGGTCAATATGTATCTGGTCCACCTTGACGTCACCAATATATCCTGTATAGTACAGGGGCCGATCGTGCCTATTATTTTTGAGCAACATGTCCTATTGTGAGAAGGTGATATTGGATATTGCATCCATAGTGGTGTTGCAATATAGACAAGCAGTAGGATCTTCGGTTGGTGGCTTGACTTGCGAGAGGTAGACATCGGCATTCTGCAGTACCTAACTAAGGGCAGCCCGAGGGTCTTTAGAGAGAGTAAAAGCTTAAATAGTAATAATTTCGTCGGAGTGTTGGCTAATTGTGCTAAGATATCGAAGTTATAGGACTTTTTCAGCCCTTGTGGTGTATCCCTGCACATCGGTTTATCGAAGCATGTCTCCTTCTGTTTGGACTTGTCCGCTGGCGGGGGCTGAGATGGCCCAGGACCAGTGGTAGTAGGTACAAAAACTGGGGGCGTATTACCATGCATCGATTGGTATATTACGCCTGACCTTGTCGTACCTGCTTCCAGCTCTTCAGCCGAGGAGAAAACTATGTAACAGGATTTGGATTTCCTGCCCTTGGACTTGGCAGTGGAGGGTGTCGCCGGCTGCGTCAAGTCTGGCACAAGGTCGGGATGGACCCACATGACCTCCCCACGTGGTGTGGTAAGAGGTATTAGCCCGTCCGTCTGGTCTCGAGCTGGTGGAAGGTTGACAACTTCCATCGTCGCCTTAGGGACAGGGACTACTCCGTCTTGGGCTTTCGTCGATAGAAAGTTGCCAAATTGGAGGGACACCATATTGGCGGCAACATTCACGTTATCAAAGTCCAGGGAAAGAGCATTGGTATCTATCAGATGTTGTATGTACCGCTTCAGGGTATAGAACTCTTGCGTCGGGTGATAGACGTAGTGGTGGAAGTGACAATACTTTGGGTTGGCAATCTCTGCCGCCTCAGGCTGACGTCTGACGTCAGGGAGCCAAATTTTGCCTTCCTGCATCAGCATGTCGAAGATGGGTTTGACATCAACATCTTCGAAAGAGTAAGTCTTCTTTGATTTTGGAGGCTCTACCGGCTTATGCTCAGGCTTCTTGGTCAAGGTAGCGACCATAGCCTCTTTCCCCTTTCCATCGAGGTTGTTATTGCCGCCATTACTGTTGTTGTTATTGGTGCTGGGATGCTTGCCCTTTTTCTCAATAGTAGGGATATGGATCCCCAAGTATCGAGCGTCTTTGATCTTCTTCTCAGCGTTGATAGCACTTACAATAAATGTTGTTCGGTCTTTGAACTGGCTCTCGTCCATCCAGAGGCTGACTGCATGGAGCAATTTCTTCCAGTACATCTCCATTTGTGTATCCTCCGGATTGCTAGGAGGCAACCTTAGCGCGGCCTGTTGGAACCGCTCGATATAGTTTTGTGCCAGTTTCTTCTCACCCTGGGTGACGTCCATCAGAGAAGATATCACCATATCATTTTCTGCCTCATAGAATCTGTTAAGGAACAGACGCCTGAGGTCATCGAATAATGAGATGCAGTTATCTTAGAGGCTGTAAAACCAATCGAAAGCTACTCCCGCCAATGATCCAACGAAGGGACTGGTAAGGATAGCGTCATTGTAGGATAAGTGTCTCGTGGTGATCTCGAAGTAGATCATGAAGCGGCGAGGGGAGGACTTCCCATCAAACATGTTTATGTTGAAGGGCTTGTACTTTGGCGGATATGGTACATCCCTTTATTCTATCGGATTTGGTTGCCACACCCCGAGATCACGAAGTGAGTCTCGATTGTTCATGGAATCTAGACGAGCGTGAAGTTCTCGGACCTCCCTTCTTGCTTCCTTAGCTTCATCTCCTGTAGACGGTGCCGACGAACCAGGTAGGAGAGGATCACCGCCCGCTGGTGGAGCAGTCGTATTTGAATCATCGTTGGTCCCGGGGTCCAAGTTTGCTTCCCAGAGGCCCTTACCGGCTGGAAGGCCATGTTTGCCTTGATTTCCAGCATTGTCTGGGTCAAAGCTTGCATAGATGCACTCATTGTATGCATCATGGCCTCGAGCATCTTGAGGTGTTGTCGGTCACTTGGGCCTTCATGGTCGTCTCCGGCCATGTATACCGTCCTCACACGGGAAGAAGCAGACGGGGCAGTGGATGTCGTGCTCCATGTCCCATACCCTTGTAGTAAGTAGTCTTCAAGGAGGGCAGGAGACATTTTGTCCTCCTCAAATTCGAAGAGGATACTACCCCCAGTATAGAAGATTGTGTCATTTTGATGGGAGTAGCTATCCTCCGAGATCTCGGAGTCCGTTCCTTGGGAATTATTGTCTCCTCGGAACGTCGGGTTGTCGCGTACGTCCAGGGGGACACTACCCCTAGCTTGGACCACCCCCAGGGGTTCTGAGGAAGAACTATCCCCAGGGGCTGGAAGCTTCTTCCTTGAGCGGGTGCCTTAGAAGACGCCTTCCGCAGGTGCCGTTGTCAGCCCTCCGGGTAGTCGCCTTCGCGATGCAGTGGTAGAGAGCTCCGAATTAGAAGTATTTGACTTCTTTCTTTCCTTGGTGGTGGAAAGCTTTCCAGTTGAGTAGCATGAGGTGAAGGAAAACTCCTCCTCCTCTGATACTTACACCTGATCTTCGGGTTGTTGCCGAGTAAGTGCTTTCTGGTGCAGTCGCTGGAAGGCCGACTGCCTGTTTGTGAGTATTGACGCTTTATTGCAGCAGTAGTTGATAATGATGTTGGCACAGCTGTGCCTCGGAGAGGACACGAGGCACACCATAGTTGTTTCTCTTGCTTTATACTTGTGAGTAATCACGTCACGCAAATCATGCGAAGGGTGTTTTACCTTTGCATCATCTTTGTGAGTCCGGGTATCCCGGGCACACGGACGCGCATGTACTGTATTTGCTCCCTGGCCTAGGGTTCGTACACGAACTTGCCCCGAGTTACCGGTGGAAGACTTTTGAGACTGACCCTGTCCATTGGTCCCTATGGGCTGGATGCATGGTTCAGTCCTGTACAACTTTCCGTGAGAGGATCACGTAATAGTTAAAGAGGTATGTTGGCAGTCGGTCATATAAGAAGTTGGTTGAGCTTGACGGGCCCACACTGCCCTGGACTTCTTCAGCTTAGCGACCGCAGGCGCGTAGTATGAAGAGTCCAAATTTGGGTTTTTACCATTCTCAGTGGATCGCATAAGATTTGCGCCGTATGAGATACAGTCAAAAATAGAGGTTTTGTTGCTATCAGGGCCGCATGCGGCCTGCTGTCTGCGGCTATGAGTTGATGCCGCATGGACAGTCTTATGCGGACTCCTCCTTGGCCGCATAGAAGTTTTCTCATCACCAGAACGTCTGGCATCATAGTATTTTCCTCTTCCAGAGTCTGGGTACTGAACAATTTTTGCGGCAGCCTGGGCTGCCACATAGACGTGGATGTTCTGGGTGTTCGTCCGACGACCGTCATTGGCAAAAGAGTGAGAGGCTGGAAGCATCTGCTCCGCATCTGGGTGGGGCACAACGGCCTTGGCCACCCACGTTCTGCGGGTCTTCTTGGACTTGGATATCCTTAGCGAAGGATTAGCACTTTCTTCGGAGAGCATGTCCTCGAATGCTTGCTGGTCGATACGGACCACTAGCATCTTTTGCATCGATCAGAGCTTGGCCGCATCGGATTATGCCACCGACTTCTCAATAGTGGAGAAGGACGTCCCCAGCAGAGTCGTCATCGTGTTTGCCATTTAAATTAAAAAGAGAACTGGAAGAACTGGATTTGATTAACTAACTAAGAAAGTACAAAGAAGAGTCCTAGAAGACAATCTAAGTACAAATTTATTTTCTTGGGGGTGACAATGGAGGGTTAGGAGTGTATCAACTCTCTTTACTCTGTGGATGATCCGATACAGCAACTTTTCTCTCTTGCTTAAGTGTTAATTCGCAGATAGCCAGCCAGCCCTTTGCATGGGGGTAGTACCCTGTTATTTATAGTTGTTCTATGGCCGCATGTATGGATGCCGCATGTGCCCCTGTTTGATGACCGCATAGGGCTCTTTCAACAGAATACGATTGTAAATGTGGCCGCATGTCATGGTGAAGCTGCCATGTGAGCTTGGTTAGGATTTACTATTAATGAGATCTCGAGATTATTTTAGCCTATTGTATGCATAACTTGGTCGTTTGGACACGTAGCCTGCATCAACTGCACGAAGATCTCTTTAGTTATACCGAAAAGATCTTGTTAGTTGGAACGCATTTGGCCAGAGACGCATGGGACGCATGGAGTCTAGAACGCATTGGGCCAAAAATACATGGAATGCATAGATTCTAGAATGCATTGGGCCAGAGAAGCATAGAACGCATGGAGTCTGGAACACATTGGGCCAGAGACGCATGGTCTGCATTGAGTCTGGAACGCATTAGGCTAGAGACACATGGAACGCATGGAGTCTGGAATGCATTAGGCCAGAGACGCATGGAATGCATGAAGTCTAGAACACATTGGGCTAAAGACGCATGGACCGCATAGAGCCTGGAACACATTGGGCCAGAGACGCATGGATTTTTGTCGTCTTCTGCATTCGTGGCATTTGAACAGCTTTTTACTGCCAAAGTAATTATGATAAAGCCGTTAGTTGGGATTCCAATTATTGGTGCAGGATTCGAGGCGGTCAGGATGACTGTCTGTTTTATCGGAGTCATAAATGCTCTGATGTGACTGTAGGGATGATGCGTCAAAGGGTGGCATGCGTCTCAGGATATCATGTATCCGAGGGTGTTATACGCCACCACTGTTATGCGTTTCTTGCTTATTTATTGACTGTAAACTGGAGCACATGGAGAGATTTTTCATGCTTCTACAGTGACACCTAAAGGCAATATTATCGTAGGAGTGGGGGTGGTATTTGTCTCCCCTGATAACCTATTCATCTATCATGCTTATTCCCACACGAAACCATGTCCCAACAATGTGGCGGAGTATAATAATTTAATTATTGGACTCCAATTAGCTAAACCGCTGGGGGTAGATTATCTCGAAGCTTACAGTGATTCTAAGCTAATAGTCAGTCAAGTTCGAGGAGAATATGAGGTTCGCCACGAAGACCTCATTTCATACTATAGGGCTACCATTGATATATCCTCAACTTTCTCAGGATTCTTCATCGAGCATGTACCTCGGTTGTACAATATTGAAGCAGACGCTCTTGCTGGGCTAGCAGCTTCCTTAGCTATTCTAATCAAAACTCAACAATCGATCATAAAGATTGGTCGAAAGTTATTTTGTGCCAGGAATAACTTGTATACTTGCCAAAGCTATGCTGCAAAGGCAAACATTGACATCAAAGATTAGCGATTCCTATTCATAGACTATGTTGTCTATATTTCTTCCAGCTGATCCAAAAGAAGCTACTTATATTAAGAGACGTTCTCTCCGATTCTATTATGATACAGCTACCAAAATGTTATATCATCATTCATATAATGGGCTCCTTCTACGATGCTTATCTGTCACAAAAGCAAAGCAAGCACTCCGTGAAGCTCATGATGGTAATTGTGGTGTACATCTACCTGGTCCTAAATTGCAGGATCGTCTCCGACGTATGGGTTTCTATTGGCCCACTATGGTAGTAGATGCCATAGAATATGCAAAGAAGTGTAGAGCATATTAGATTCATGTCGACTTCATCCTTCTACCTTCAAAGTTCTTATATCCAATTGCTACGTCATGGCCATTTGAAGCATGGGGTATGGATGTCATAGGTCTAATCAGTCCATCATCGTTCAGAGGTCATCGGATCATCCTGGCTATAACTGATTATTTTACCAAATAGGCGAAAGCTATACCGCTCATCGAAGTAAAGACTTCAAATGTGATCAATTTTGTAAAACATCACATCATCTACCGATTTGATCTTTCTCGAAGGATTATTCACGATAACGGTCCACAAATTGTGAGTCACACATCTTATCGATTTTGTGACAAAAATTGAATCCAGAACTTAGCTTTGACATCATACAATCCAGTAGTGAATGGATTAGCAGAAGCATTCAATAAAACCATCATCAAGTTACTCAAAATGTTTATTTCGTCTAATAAATGTGACTGGAATGAGAAACTTGGAGAATATTTTGGGCATACTGCACAACAGTCTGAACTCCAACTAGCAGCACGTCGTTCTCTCTGGTTTATGAGAGTGAAGTAGTTCTTCACTTGGAAATCTAGATCCCTTCTCTTCGGATGGCTCTCTTTAACAAGTTTACAACCGAAGACAACTATAGTTTGAGGTTACAAGAGTTAGAGGCTCTTGACGAAAAATGCCTGCTAGCTCAACAACGTATTGAGTTATACCATGCACGTATTTCTAAAGCCTTTAACAAAAAGGTAAAAGAAAGAGTATTTCAAGTCAGTGACCTTGTCTTAGCAGTGAGAAGGCCAATGGTCATGATGAACAAGTCTAACGACAAGTTCCAGCCTAAATAGGAAGGCTCGTTCGTGGTGTAGTCAGTATATTCGAACGGCACATACAGGCTCGCAAAACCTAACGAAGATTTTCTGTTGATGCCAATCAATGGCAAATTCCTAAAGAAGTACTATGTCTAAGCTAAACCCGAATTTCCCCATCCCCAATATCGTATTAAATGTATAATATTTATATTTGTATCCCGAGCAAGCTGCTCTTGGATGTTCAGTATTTATATTTTTTATTCTAATCCTTAGCAAGAGATATTTACTCCATATAGAGTGCTTGTAAAAGTCTATTATCCGTATTCAAGAGTCTTGAATAAGTTATGTATAGTAGATCCACTTAAAAATACTCTCGCACGGTATGGATAGAGATTTTATCGAAAGTGTCCTTAGTAAACATTTTACCACCCCTGGCATATTTTACTGCTAGTAACTTCCCCAGGAGATTCAGTAAAATTGTTCATTACTTTGAGCTATTATCTATATTCAAAGGCCTTGAATACGCAATTGAAAATAGATCCTCCAAAATTACCTAGTAGAATAATCTTTAGATTCTACGAATCGTTCTCGCTGAGATCGCAAAATAAAAACTTTCCCAAACAAATAATCATATTCTTAGAGCCTAGTCATTCTAAAGATGTCTTATGTTTAATCCCTAGTTGGATAGAAAATATTCTATATTTTTCCCCATCTAGGTTGAGATATCCCAAATAGCTATTCACATCCATATCACCTTTGAACGATATTATTTGCATTCTTCCTAGTAGAGTAAATTTTTCATCAAAGAAAACGATCACATCCACATTACCTCTGCATTATTTTTCAATAAAATTTAAATTTCCACAAAGCTATATCTTGTCATGTCCACATTACCTTTGAGCAGATATTCCTAGTGGAGTTCTAACTTAATAATTTTACCATGTCCACATTAACTCTGAGCAAATATTTTGTCTGTTGACTCTCTACTATCACGTTCATATAACCTCTGATAGTAACAGTCGTTTTAACTTATTATATGTATCTAGTCTTAGATACGCCATGGATAATAAGTCCACTAAATATTTTCCAGTGGAATATCCCCAAAGAATACAATGTTCTACAACGTTCATATCACCTCTAGTAGGATACTTGTATTCACAAAAAAAAAAGTTGTGGCAATAAAGAGAATTTTATTCTTCGAAGCAAAAAAGAAAATGCATTAAAGGCTTTCTTAAGCCACAAAAAGCAAAAGAGAAAATTAAAAGTGTTATTAAGTGAGCAGGGTCTTGAAAGTGAGCAAACTTCTCTTACCTTTCTTCTAGAGTTTTCAAACTAGCCTTCAAAATAGCAAAGTACTTAGCCACTATATTGGCCTTCTTGTACATAATTTCCTTCTCTTGTTTGGCCTTCACCAGATCAACTTCCAAAAGTATATATCTTGTATGGAGATCTTCAAGTTGCTTGGTGATTTCAGCCATTTCTTGAGTAATAGAATCATGTCTAGTAGCATGGGAAACCTCAATCTCAGTAAGGTGATGGTACTCGACAGATAACTTGACGAGGTCCTGTTCCAAAGTGGCTTTACCCATAGCGTATGCCACGTCATCAAGAAGACATTTGTGCTCTTTAATCACCAAAGCAGTTTGGCCTATTCTTTCAGCTTTTTGAAGTTCATCCAAGTATTTTTTAACTTTAGTCAACTTTTGAAGCAATAGTTCAGCCGTATGCTCATAACCAGGAAGGACCTTGAGCATTTGGCCCATGGCAGAAATTTTGGTCCAAGAAAAAGATTTCTTCTACAAATATTCTGTAAGCCTTATTTTAGAAGGTTATAAAAACTTTGGATAGGAAGTTTTGCCATCATATCCACCTTAGCAAGAGTATATAGAGTCAAAGGAGTATGAGTAGAAGGAATTGCAATTGGCTGAGGAGCTGACACAATAACACTTGTCGATTAAGAAGCTGAAGTTACTTTTGCAGGGGGCAAAACTGCGACCTTATATTGCTCGAATACTCGAGTGGTCATAATTTGCTTTACAATCATGAGGATTGTCTTAACACTAGACAATCTAGCCATAGTCTTCTCAATGTCAGGACCAAGTAGTGGCTCCTCAGGAATTTCTTCAATCCTAACTATAGAGGAGCTCGTCGCAGTAGGTTTTACAATACTAGTTGTAGGCAACGGCTCAGTGGAAAAACCTACAATTCTGACTCCAGATGAGCCAGCTGCAATGGTCTCCTCAACACCAATTAAGGCCAAGGGCCCTTCAGTAATTTCTTCAATTCTAACCCTATAATAACTTGGGGGTAGACCTAGACCTCTGCCAAATGAGGCCTTCTTCTTCTTCTTTGTGTTCCTATTTCTCCTCCAAAACAACTATTTCTACGTGGGAAGAAGGACCTGAAGAATCAAGCCGATTTGTGGTTAATCTCACTAAGAGTATTGAGAATTGAAGACAAAATATCCCATATATTGTGAAATTTGAGAATAACATACCCGAGAAAGACACCAGGTCATGTGGCTCGTCCAATATGGTGAGAGAAATCCCCGTGGCATCTAGATCATCTAGAGAAATATTGTCCAGAGGGATATCAGGCTCTACCAATACTATGTCCGGGTCATACTCGAATGAAGTCCCAATTGCAGGCCCTTCAAAGATGGCATGAGGCTCAGATTCGGGAGATATTGTCTCCGCGTCCTCTTCTGCGTAAGAAACCCCCAAAGCTGCAGCTCTTCGGGGAAAGTCACCTTGCAAACCACTCTCGGTTTCTTCATAATTTTAGGCAAACTAGTGGAGAAAGTGTCATGAGAGGACTTCATAGTAATAAAGTTAAGAGGTTTTATGGATACCGCCATAGCGTCTAAGAGGGGGTCTGATTCAGAGACCACCAGCGCAAGGTGACCTACCTCTTCTTCTTTAATGTCCTACGTAGAGGAATTGGTAGCAGATCTCTTTTTAGAAATCGAACCCATTGTTGGGACTTGGTTCGCCTTTCCTCTTTTTGGCAGTCAATGGTTCTTTACAGATGAAGCCTTACACTTCGATGGAGGATCAATTTGGGTGAGAGGTTCACTAGAGGTATTCTCCTCCTTTCTCATTAGTTTACAATCAATAGACGGTGGTATCACAATGCCCTTACCCCTTCCTTGAAATCTTTCGGGCCTTTTAATTACGCGGCATCAGTTTTGTGCCCATAATAAAGCTTTTCTCACAATCGTAGTCAGATGGAAGAGTATTCCCTTGTAATAAAAATTGGTGTTGCGTATAGTATTTGCGGTGCGACTCTGGCATCATGTAGTATAAATCTAGCATATGTGCAAACAGTGGTATAATAACTCCATGCTCGAGCACCGTCAAGCAAACTACCGTTGAATTCGAGGACAAACTTGGGTTGCCTAGCAAAAATTGGGCTATACCCGAATTGGCGAGCAAAACCTACTCGATAAATAAGTCTCCAGGAAGACGAGATTCATGTTCCGATATACTAAATGAGAGGGTCGGATATAAAGGAGCCAATGGGAAATCCTTATAGACAGAGTGCAAGCGTCCACTCCACCATCTTTATGGGTGTTATTCCTCTCATTCTCTGTAAAGTTAGGAACTGTTGTAAAGAAGGTATAGTTCATCATAAAGGCAAGCGCTTTTCTACAGACATGGGTCTCGGTGTGAAGCCAAGGCATCCCACCATACCGTCGGATGAAAGCATCTTCTTCTAATGTACCCTCCGCCGGTCCAGGGTGCTTTAGAGATCGATAATGCAACAAGAGCCAACCTATTAAGTAATGATAGGGCAACTCGACCCTGTTAAGTCTCCAGATGCTTTGTGATGCATCACCTTTTTGATAAAATCTCGAAGTCCACGGTGAATACAACAGACCATCGCCGGGAGCAGAGCAATCTTGTACCAAAAAACCAACTTCAATATCGGAAGTATAAGGTTACATCTAACCCTTTCGATTGTTCCTCAGCCACCTGGGACTTACGCAAGTCCGTAGCTAGATCATCAGAAAACCATCCAACATTGTCTTGTCAGATAACTGGTGCATATCTTGGTAAAAATAATTGAGCACTTCGATTGGCTCACTGACTTTATCATCTTCATCGACTGGCTTCTATTGTTTGCGCATCAAATCTTTAACCTCTCTTTGAGGTCGGGGTTTCCGAACATGGACCTTCTTTGACTTCTTATTTTCTGGAAAAAGGTGATTGGTCCATGTTGTAATGTGGGGAGATGCTCCCTCAGAACTATTCTCTTTCTTAGAGATCTGTTGGAAGATATTATAGTGACACAACAACTCCTTATACAAACATAGGACGGAGTAGTTGACCCAGCTGACCAAATGCTGGTTCCCAGTTAGATATGACCACTTCCTTGAAATCTGATTGATGAAGGTTAGATTTGGCCCCAATTTCCTGCAAAGATAATGGGTATCAGTCCTCGTAGAGTGTAGGAAAGTAACCCTTTGTAAGTCAAAACTTCCTTCTGAATATTGGTCCCCGGGACGGATCCGGCCAATCAGAGCTCCCCGCCTGATCCGGGGTCAAGTTTCAATCCATTCTCCTTGGCCCCATCATTAATTTGAAGGTTGACAGTAGTAAGTGATGCTCTATTTGAGGCATGTAAATCTTTGTCTCACAGGAGGTGAAGTACCAGACCTCTTTGATCTTTATTACCTCGGGAGCTGGGGTGGTTAGGGCATCTCCAAACAAAAAGATTGGCTTCTTGTAATAAACACCTTCTTCGACAGGATTTTTCTAGAGTTCATCTAATACAGCAGAAAGAACCCAGATTAATCGGCTATCAACTTTATCGTTTCAAGGGTTGGTCCCCTGTCCATATGGGCCTTGACAGTAGCCACTATGTTGTCAAAGCTCATATCTAGCATGGCCTGAGCCTGCCCAAGAAATATCTCACCAAAGGGGGCTAAAGTTAAAGATACTGCAAATAAAAAAATAAAAATGATTAGAAGTAATATTTTATCAAATATTTCTTTAAAAAGAGAAGTTTTAGTCTTATGTGCATAGGTAGAGATACTTATGCCTATGCACCAAGAAACGCAGCCGCAGAGACAGATGTCTAAGACTCATCCTCCTATCAACACATGTTCATCCAGCACATAGACTCAGTGCTGCATAAGACAGCCACATTTATGCGTATAGAGAAGCGTATAGAGGAGAATGTTTGCAATCGATGCATATCCATGTCAAAGCATTATAGCAAATAACTATACACGTCATTAGCAGAGTATGGTCTGCGCATGTTCTAGATGATTCCTCATCCATGCGGCAGAGACATATGAAGTATTTTATCTGTGCAATTTCTAGATAATTTCTCATCCATACGGCAGATTATGCAAGTTGTGTCTCTGTATTTAAGGTCATTATCATGCCCCAGTCCCAAAATACGTAGAACTAGGAATACGTAAGCATGTCAGTCGTATGTATATCGTATCTCCACTATATGGAAACCATAACACATATATACGCTGTATTTATGAATAATAATTCACAAGTGGTATATATATAATCAAATAAGTCACAGGCAACTAGATCTTATCCACAACACAAGTTAATAAGTAAACTAAGCCAATAGATCCAAATGATCAAGTATGAAATATCTAGGAAGTAAATAAGTTGGGTGGAGACAAATCCACTACCAAACGATTATATCAAAACTAAAATAAGAGAGGAGGATGAAACTCCAATATAAAATAAAATGCTAAATAAAGAGAGTAGCCACTAATAAGTCCATCAACTAAGAGATAATCATGGATGCTCGGAAGGTAAGACCTCCTCGACAGAAAATGATGTGTTAGGCCCTGGACCGTAGTCCTGTGGATAGTCAAGATCATCTACACCTGAAAATGGACCAGGTCCTCAGAGAGACGTAACAAGATACATAGAAGCAAGCCATATAAACTGCAGTAAGTAAATAAATTTTCAAAGTGTGTTCTAACCATCTAATTTGTAATTTAGAAGACACTTTCGTGCGTATGAGTGGGATTATTGGCTCATGTATATATAATAGCAATCATCACACTAAGTTCCATCCGAAGACTTGGCTCACCGATTTGGTTATCTCATACGCATAATGATTGTCTTCTCCCTCATCCCCGTACTGACCAAGTTGTTTACACAACGTATTCAGTGTTGTAACTGTATGAGTCTCTAATATACTGATCATAACAGTTACGTTATAACCGTCACACATTCCTTACATATATGTAGTGATCCGAGTATATAGCCTATGCCCCTAACAGAATATCATAAAACAAGTCGTGTGTGTGTCATGGTCCAATGAGATATAAAAATATCTCACAATTAGGAGGTAGTATGTTAAAACTAAGTCAACATGCATATAAATAATAAAAACTATGAAAGACGACGAACACCGTCGTTTGCACCCAAGTCTAGCTTAGACGCACAGTTTATATGAAAATAAATTATGCAACAATAAAATAAAATGCTGAAATAAAAATAAACTGACAGTAAATATAATAAGGTATCTTGCCTCGTGTCCGAGCAGAGTTTAGACAATGTTCTGACAGTGAATATGTCAAGTCAACAGTAGCACAAAGAGAGAAAGATATATGAACGTCTTCAGATGCTGAAATAAACATCACCAATATTTTCAAAATAAGCGTGATAGTCAGAAAATACTACCCTTTCATACAATTTGGACACAGGAACAAAACGGTAATTTTGGGTCAAAGCGGGATCCACATGTGGGCCACTTCGTACCGAAAAATGTGTCAAGGTCAAAGGTCTCTAAATAGGATAAATTATAGGTCAAACAAAAACTAAAAGATGATACAAACTCAACGGTATGTCCAATTTTGGATTCCGGTGAGCCGATCACAAAATTATTCGTTAAGTCAACCCGTGGGACCCACAAAATGGTGGTTCGGTCAACTATCTCGAATCACATGAAACTTGGATCACAGGACCAGCATGATACCACAGATCCGTTGGCACAAGTTTCATCATGTTTCGATGAGTGATCACAAACTTCTAGGGTATTTTACAAAATATCGATACGGGGGACTTTCGACCGATACGGGTTGATTTCGGCGTGCACACACGTCCAAATAAACTTTCGCAAAAGCCCACATGTCAGGATATACCATACGCACCATTCAGTGAAATTCGCACACCATGAAGTTGCCTTGTTTGGCGGGATGGAACCCGTATTGGGAAATTTGGGTATTTCGAAAACGGGTTTTATGTCAACTTCGTACTGGTTTTTCAAAAAATATAAACCCAAATAATTTAGTCTATTTGAAGTGAATTAATCTCGGTTATGTTTTCTATAAGGCTGTTTAATTAGAATTTTAATATCGCATGTTATTTTGGAGATAACGGAGTTAAACACGGGTACTTGGAAGAGTTTTTCTGTTCCAGAAACTCGATTCTTTTCCTCGTTTTGGGTCTCGATTTGCGATCGATACAGAGCATGATAAAGTAAACTATTTAAAAAGAATTCATGAGGATTATGCGGTCTTCACATAGTATTTGACGATTCATTTTTTGGTTACGTGTGTAGGGAGAAGAGGAGATGGGAAGAAGGGTACCTTGAGTGCTGTCAAAATAGAGCACCTATGTTCTTTGTATTCGACGACATATTCTCAGTAGTTATGCAGCAGACGCCGATGAGGGAAAGTGGCAGGGTGGTGCAGAGGTCAGGGGTCGTTCGTATGGAGATGGCGAACACGGCGAGGAGCTCTGGGAAGCAGTCGCGACCCTCTAGGATTCGAGATGTGGGAACCTCGAGACCCATCTCGGTTTATATACCGAATTCAAAATATAATTTCGATCGAAATTGAATCCGATTTCGATTGGGATTTAATCTAATCGGAAGAGAATTGGTTTAGGATTAGGAAGAAAAAATTTGAAGATATTTGGTGAATATTTTTAATTCGATTTGAATCGGCTTCCTTTCGGGTTCACAGGCTCAGGGAGGGGTCGAGGTTTTCTAGGTGACAGTGCCCGGGTAGAGTTTGAATTTTTCTTTTCTTTCTTTTCTTTCTAATATATATATATATATATATATATATATATATATATATATATATATATATATATATATATATATATATATATATATATATAAGATGAGAATAGAAAAATACAAACAAAAATATATTTGCATATAATAATTTCTTAGAAAAAAATTATATTACTTCGACAAATAATTTTAAAAATAAAATAAAATAAATAGTTTGTGAAACGCATTTAAATAAATATCTATATAAGTAATACATCAAAGAATTTATTTTCAATTTAACCAAAAATACTCTAAAGAAATCCAATTGTTAAAAAAATAAATAAATACTTAAAAATTACAAATTTAAAATTAGGGGGGTTTACAGTCGTCTTCTCCATAGAGAAAACCTACCCTCAATCGACATTTAAACATGATCGTAGAACTTAGGGGCCTTAGCCTGGACATTGACGACCACTTCTTTGCCCTTAGCGGCCTTCGCGGCGGCGGAGGAGGATTTGGGAGCCATGGCACAGAGATTAAGAGAGCTGAGAATGAAGCATTGAGAGAAAAAAAAATTGTGAAAGCAAAAGTAAAGCTTTATCTTTTCTACCGTAGCTTTATTTTTAGACATAAGCCTATGCGATATCAGCAGCCGCATGCGACATTAAATAGCGATGAATCACGCAAATGTCGTATACACATTAATAAGTGCTTTAATTTTCATATAATGAGTGCCTCGATTTCCATAAATATGAGGCAAAATTGATGCCTCGAATCTCGCAACTCAGGCGATGACCACGCTTCAGGATTTTAAAAGATTCTGTCATTCCGAGAATCAAGAAGGATTTTAATTGCACGAAGATCAAGAAAGATTTGACAGCCTGACAACAGAAGTCCATGCGTCTATGTGCCATGCGACAAACAAAGAAGCAGTATGCGACAAAGGCTTATGCACCAAAGAGAAATTATTGTCAATGATTCTTTCAAAGTATTTCAAAATTATTTAAGTTTTGAAAACTTTGAAAGGTGTCTTGTCGAATCATGAAAAAATTCAAGTACGTGTTCCAAAATCACAGTAACCAAACTCTGTAGAGTCAGACCGCATACACCCAAGTATTTTGTAAGCCCTCTAGATTTAGAGTTGGGTTATTCTTAGAATTTTAGAGTAATTTGTATTATTTTGGTATTAATTAGGTTTATTTGCAAGCAATTAAATTACCTCTTAGATTTTTCGTAACCATTGATACATTTCACCATGACTTTAATATCTTGAGCACTACCCTAGTCTTTTCCTTCCAACCAACTTTGAATCATTGACCTAGACGAGCCAAATTATACCCATGTCATGACTGTCACTCACAAACATACCTTCCCATGCCTTATTTTAGTCGCACAACTTTTATGACGTATTTTTACACAAAAATGATACTTATACCCTTTCCTGTTGCTGACGATTTTAATATGCAACACCGATTCAATTTTTTTGAAATTTTTTATATTCATGAGCCTAATTGGTCCTACTACACACATAAAATTTGTGTTTCATTTATTTAAACCTCTGCATGCTCCCTTCATATTATTAATCACCTTGAATATTTATATTACCATAAGAGACACTTATGATTAGATCGCCCTCAACCAAGCCCAAACACCTAATCCGAACCCTTAAACCAACCTCTATGACTCATGCACAATGCCTCTCACTCATCCCCCTCTCTACAACACATCAAACACTAATTTTTACCCACAAAATCTTATTATTCACTCTCACGAAATTTAAATTCAGCATCTTCCTAATTTAGTAACAATTCCTTGCACTTTCCATCTATGGATACAATTAAACCCATGCAAAAATATTTAAATAGCAACCCCCTATTGTTTATGGCAGCCTTTTATGCCATTTTATCCTAGCCCTAGGATTCAAACACCCTAAACATCTAACCATCCATCTAACTATGTATCAACCTACATATATTTATATCCTCCAACAAAACCTAATACCCGACCCTTCCTCCTCTTTCCACCCACGGACATCAACACCATATATATATATATATATATATATATATATATATATATATATATATATATATATATATATATATATATATATATATATATATATATATATATATTATTATTATTATTATTATTATTATTATCTTACAAATAAAACCATAGTTGCCTTCATATACCCTTCACAAATCCTATCATCTTCTTCTTATTTTCTTTCCTTCCAAATCAAATTATAAACCTTGGAGGTGGTAGAGGAGGAGAGCTAGTAAGTAGAGAAGTTTTGATCCTCTTGTGTTGGATCTCCATTGAGTTCTAGATCTCCAAAAGATAACTTTTAACCCTTCTTCTTCTTCTTGATCTTTAAAAGGTTCTAAAATATTTAGGTCCAACAAATAGAAATTCTACTATTATAGACATAAAAATACATTTATACAGTAAAAGTATGTGATGTAATACCTCCATGTCTCTCTCGTTCGCTCATTGCCCTAAACCTACCCAATGCGATAAATCAAATACGTAAGGGGAAGAAAATCTCTATTGTGACATGAGCGCTCCAAAAAGGACACCATTTTCTGATTAGCTATTGCCGTCTAAACGCTGTCAAGTCTTCCATAATACAGTCAGCGTTCGACCGGTTGTAGCTTCCTGCTTCATCAAAATAGGGATATAAGAGACATGAGCGAGAGCCGCTTATTGCCTCTTCTGACCTTGAGTTTTGCTAGTGTCATTTTTAGAATCAAATTTTATCCTAAGAAACCAGAATAGCTAGACCGTATGTTAGTATGAGTAGGAGTGTAGCATCTTTAGCCTTATGAATTAGCCAAAATCCAAGATTATCTACATAACCAGAAGTTGTAGTCCCTATTAACCGTGCTAATATCCTTTTATCTTGAGTTACTTATCTTCCTTCATAGCCATAGTCTCTTGGGATGGCGCTAACAACCATTCTAATTATGCGATTGACTAAAATCTTTGTTCATTCCCTAGTCGTCCTCAATTCCTACAACCAACCCCTTGCAAATACCCATATCACCAAGGACTACCAATTCTCTTTCATTTAATTCTTTTGACCTAGTCATTATAACTTGATTCTCTATATGCCTACTTAGTCGTGCCTTAACCTTGAATTCAATCCTATAAAAATACTTCTTGAACTTATTATTACTTCCCTTGTCTTGGGTTAGAAATTCTCCTTTTCATGATTCTCTCGATCTTGTCACCTTATCATCCCTGCCATGTGATGATCAAACCCCTCTATACCATCTCACCCTAGTTGTATTTGACTAAGTCATTCCTTATATGTCTTGTAAAGACATGACCTATATAGGAGCAAAGTCAAATTGATAATAAATGCCTTTATCAAGTTATTGACCCTAATAGCATTATGATAATACTTAGATTTTTCCCTAATAGTATGTGCCTACAGCTAGAAGAGCCTATTATTCTTGCATTTTCCTTAGAATAAGACCTTTCAATAAGCCTCATAGATACGATCATGGCTAGTATTTTTGCTGCCAACTTATGTTCTATATGTTGGGTAGCATATGGAACTAAGTGTACCCTTACTCCTAGATCGTGACGTCAAGCTAGAATTCCATTGGTAATAAAAATCCCCATCATTTCAAGCCATGTATGACTAAGTTGTATTTGACTTTTTTGTGATTGATTCTCTTATGCTTTCATATTATGGTTTAGTTTAATTTCGAGGACAAAAATTCTTTTCAGTTGGGTAGATTGTAAACTCTCTCAATTTTTAATTTTTAATTTTTAATTTTTAATTTTTAATTTTTATTATTTTTTATTTTAATTATAGAATGTTTTTTTATTACTTAGCTAATTAGGAAAATATTTTTTAATTATTTAGAATATTTATTTTTTATTATTGTTGTAGCTATAAATATTTAAAAATTTTGGTGTACAATTTTTATTAAAGTATTATAGAATTTTTTTTTAGAATTTGTTTTAGGAGCATATCTATTTTTTGGGATGTTATCACCTATATATATATAATAGCTTATAAGAAGAAGAAAAAAAAAACCCAAAATCCAGGCCGCGACCTAACCCTAATCCTAAGCATACCCGACCGCCATTGCTGACCCCTCCCCTCTCCCACTCCCTATATATATATATATATACTCAACCCTAACCTTAACACTAATCCATCTGCCCCCATCACCATAATCCCAGCCTCCTCCCTCAGGCGACCCGCCACCGACGTACGCTGTCGGACGCAGCAGTCGCGGGAAGTCGTGTGCCGACCCGACCGCCCGTGTAGTACAGGCCGTCCGATCGACCCTTTTTGAGGTAAGTTTTATCCCTCTTATTTCATTCATTTTTTTATACCGTTTGATTCATTGCATTCACAACATGACCCTCTACGACACCCTTCAATTAGAATATTTTTTTACAGCTCAAGATCGAGAGAAAAATCGATCCCAAGTTGGTCAAAAATCTATTTTTAAAATAGTAAGAAATCAGTCCAAACTCATATGTTTGCAAACCTTTATCTTCTAAATTATTTAGTAATTTTAAAATCTATCTGAATAGACTTTTAGACAACATATCCAAGTTTGTTTTCCTTTAATTAGTTTAAATTAATTATATTTTAATCTCTAATTATTCTGCTTTGAAAATGATAAAAAACTTATTTTCGAAAACTTGGAATTTCCTGATACAGAGCCCGTCCCACCAAACGAGATAACTTCGTCATATACCAATTGCATTGAAAGGCGCATATGGTATTTTTTGATGTGTGGGCTTTCGTAAAACTTGATTTGGACAGGTGTACACGTAAAAATCAACTCATATCCGTCCAAAAACACTATATCGACCTTCTCCGAAATTTTGTAATTACTTCGAGTATGCTTGTCATTTCGAAACAAAACTTGTACTATCAGACTCGCAACATTATGCTAGTCCTGTGACCCAAGTTTTGTTGGATTCTGAGAACGTTGACCAGAATACCATTTTGTGGGCCCAACGGTCCAACTTAATGGACAATTTTGTGATCGGTTCACCGAAATTCAATTCTGGACATTCCATTGAGTTAGTATCGTCATTATGGACTCGTAAACACTAAATTTACCGAATTTGAAGAACTTTGCTTCTGGCACATTTTTTGGTGCAAAGTGGGCCTATATGGACCCCATTTTGACCCAAAACTGTCATTTTTTCCTTGTGTATAAATTAGACTTATGGGTAGTCAATCATATCTATTTATTATATTTTGGAAATTTTGGTGATGTTATTTTCAACATCCGGAGGCGTTCGTGCAGATCCCCCGTTTTTGGGCACTATTGATCTATCGAGCTCGCGACCTAGACTTCGTCATACCATTACTCAGGATCCAAGCAAGTGTATCTTACCATGATGTATTACAGTTCCTATTGGTATATATTATATATATTATTATTATCATATTTACTTCTTGTGAACCGTGTGTTACCTTAGGACCATAGTCGTTACTTAGTGTCCGAGTTATATTCGGGTGCCGATGTCCGTTAGCGGAGTCGGATAACAATATTAGAGTTGTCTTCACGATGCCACTGTCGTGTTGATATTTTTGCATATCAGAACTTATGAGACATGACACGATATTTTATGTGACAACATCCGTACTCGATATTATCATGGAGATCGAATTTTGTGTTGGAGCTAGGACTCGCAACTTGTTGTACTATACTATTACTTATTATGACTCAATGTACTAGTTAGAGGTCCTGGCCTAGCATGTTGTGGACACGAAATGAGAGGCCACATGAGAGGGGAGAGCATACACTATGAGTTAGGCTACTTTCATCATTAGTTGTCATTCTCTCTTTATAGAGCTTCGGGTCATTAGTGCTACAGGTTTTGTGACAAGGGCCTGTAGGTTTTACATTAGTTGCAGAAGTATTTATTGAGATCTTCAGGTTTACACCATGGTAGCCAAGCGTACGAGTGATGTTCTCAAGTGCATGTCACTTAGACTGTTAATTTAGATTTACCCCTCTGAGTACACTTGTACCTATTATACTGTTTTACTATTGGCATGTTTCTATGTACCTTGTTACGTCCCTCTGAGAATCTGGTTCCTTTTCAATTTTGCAGCATAGACTATCGTAGAGTCTTTTAGAGCTGTTGATATTTATCGTCTTGTTATGCAGGTATTGGGATTAGGTACTTGTATTATTTCTTCTATAATTATATTTATTTATTCTCGTTATTTACTCATATGCTGCTATAACCTAGTTTTATAGACTCTATTTCTTTTTTGAGTCTATTTGAGCTTATGTGTTACTGGGCGACTGACTTTAGTACATATAGTTTATTTTTGACATTTTATGTCATTGTGGATTGAGACATAGCTATATATTTATTATAATACTTAGATAGTACAGCTTATACATATTCGAGTTAGACTAGAGTCTACTTAATATGTAGCTGGCCATAGCCATATGGCCTAGTCCCGCATATTTTGGCACTGGGACGTGACATTAAAACTTTCCATGCTTCTACAAGACCCCCTTCAAATTTTTTAAGACTTGAACAAGTCTGAAATACTTTAAAAGAAGCATGGAGCGAAAGTTGTGTCAGTCGCATGCTATGTCTGTCACATCACTGGCTGGATGTATGCTATGTACATTGCATCGTTGTTTAGCTGCATACTATGTTTGTCGCATCATATGGTAGCCAGACTACAAAAGCCTCATCGAATTCTGAATAGACAAAATCGTGAAGTGTATGTTATGGAATTCGAGGCAGATTTGATTTTGTAGTCGATGCGTCATTTCAGCCGCCAACATTAAATCATAAAAATCGAGGAGTGACAATTATAGTCTGTTTGCTGCATCCATTATTTCCCTATCTATAAATAGCATTATATAAGAGAGAGAGAGAGAGAGAGAGAGAGAGAGAGAGAGAGAGAGAGATAGAGTTTCTTTACTCTCTAACTCTTTCATCGAGCAATCTGGCATTTTTTAATCTATCCTCTTTTTCCCCTCCCAACAAAGATGTCTCCCAATCATCTGTCATAGTCAAGGGCAAGGGCAAGAAAGTCGAGGCCACTGCTGAGCTGGTCGTTATCGACAAGACGCACCCTTATGTGCGAAAATAAGTTAAAGGTGAGGACCCCCCTTTTAGTATTATGTTGAAGGTATGTGATGGCCATAGCATGCACGCACTCGTGCTTTGAACACAGAGACACTCTATGCATAGTCTGTCGCATGGATGGGTAACCATCGGGAACATGCGCAGACAGACTTACGGCCAATGTGCATGGTCATTTGCTGAAAAGCTTCATCATGAAGATGCGATGATGGATCACAGTACTTTCTGTTATACGCTTGGATGAAACTGTCTTGGGACGCCCATCGCAAACATGCACTAAAAAGTCATGCACCACCATTCTTCGCATGGATGCGACTGTCTCATTTGAGGCATTGCATCGTGAATATGCGTTGCGGCCCATATGCGTATATATCCATAGCGGTTGATCATGCGCATGACATATTGTGCACATGAAATTTTCTTCTGAATTTACGCTCATACACTTTGGGACTTGTAATTTTTCATATGTTTCAAAGGTATAACTTTGTCTGTTCTTTGTGCAGTATTAATGGTCGTGCCTTTCCTAGGCAAAATTCTTTTTGAGTCCTCCCTTGATATGTTGGGTGTAGATTTTACCGAGGAGGTAGTTAATCCCGCCAAAGCTCTTATCAGGAAGGGCTAGCCCCCAAGAAGGATGGAGATTATTAGGGAGCAAGACTATGTCTTCCTTCAACAAATGATGGACTCCGGCAAGATCCCCGTACGGGGAGGTGTCGAGCAGTACTTTAAGAAGCATCAGTTCCTGTTTGGGGACAAGGTAGAATCCACTGATGATGAGGTCATAAAGATCAAGAAAGACTGGAATTTTAAGGCGAACGACCTCAAGATGCACGTACCCAAAACTGAGCGCCAACTCCCGCTTTCGGCCTTCAATTGCCTGGCCTCAAAGAGGAGGACGGATTGTGAGCTTACTCCAACCCATAATGGGATGCTGACTGGACACGTCAAAATCAAATCTAGCACTTATCAGAAGGACATTTTTGGCTATGATGGAGATGGGCCATCCTATACCCTGAGAGTGTTACGTCTCGGTAGCATGCTCAGCAATGTAGGACCTAAAATCTTAGATTTTGGTGCCAAAACTTTTGTGAACCGACTCCTGGAGGATAAGATTTTGTATCCACCTGGTGCCATCAGAATGACTAGCTGGACTCATTGTGACCGTGAATGGCATAATTTAACTCTGTGGATGCTCACAAAGTACAAGACAATGTTCAAAGAACTCAGTCGATATTATGCCTTAAGAGCTACCCAATATAGAATAGAGGTGAACAACCACATGTTCATCGCCCTGGTCGAGATGTACAATTGTTGTACCGGGACGTTCATCACACCTGGTGGGGAGATGTGCTTAGCTCTCCACGAAATTTACGTGATCTTGAAGCTTCCTTGGGGTTCAAAGCCATAAAAGTATTCTCCTTTTAATAAGGAGCTCAGGGCCATGGAGGCAAAAGAGCCAGATATGATGGCAATGTATAAGGAGCCTTTATGCCATCATCATGTGTGTCAAAGAGTTAAAAAAAATGAAAGGGGCTTCTCCTCATATCAATGCCTAGCAAAAACATATTTTTAAGGAATATGAAGCACAATAGAAGAAGGTTCACTTTACTACCTGCCCTGCTTCGTCTTCGGAGGATATTACCGCTCTGATGATATCTCTTAGAGAGAAGAATCTCAAGGTTGATGATTTTGGCAAGCAGGATCCAGATATCTATACCTATTTCTGCCAGATTTGTTCAAGCTATCTCCGAAGGTGGTGATAGCTGGATATTTAATGATCTATCTTTGTGAATCATCCCTGGAGGATCAGGGTCACTTGAAAGAGTGATCAGGAACCTCATCCTGTCCGCCGTAAAGCTAGTATTTGGTCACAAGCTTGACATCCTTCCCGCGATGGTCTGCAGCATTCACCAGGGGTTGCAGAAATTTATGGGGAAGGTAATAAAGTATAAAGGGAGTAGTGGCAACTTTTCTTTGGTGGAGCTGCCCTATCACTACTTGATGGGTTGGTTGATATTGTATTACCAATCCACGATGAACCCTGGTGTGGAAGAAGGTACCCTGGAGGGAGATGCCTTCATTCGCCGCTATCGCATAATGAAATAGCTTTAAATGGGTAGCCCGGTCTGCCAGAAGGTGTTGAGTTTCATGAACGGATACAATTTCTTTAAGATACTCCCCTCTTATGTGGGGTTCACAGACGGTGAGGACTTGGATTATATTGGAACTGGCGCTTCTAGCTTGCCAGAGGGATCTTTTTACTGGTTATTATTGGTTTGGCCCTCTCATCTGGTAACATAAATCAGGTTTACTTGGTGATGTAATTACCGAGTCGATTTGCCCATTAATTCGGCTACAACCAGCTGCTACTAAATAAATTGAGCTCTGGACTTGGATGTGAAGGTGGCCCTCTTGACGGAGCTCGGGCGTGGCAATATTATAACTTCGGATGTACCCGAGTACGTTTTACTGCTCCTATGTAGAGGCTTGAATCCCATATTCTGTACGCTGCGGTCAAGTTCTATTGCTCTGTAAATAATCTGGCCCCAGGCTATAACCGAGAACGGAGCTTCATCGAAGGAACAAAATTAAAGGTGCCAAAGGAAGTCAACATGAAAGCTCGGATATACATTCCCCTGGGAGCTAAGGGGGAAAGTAATGATTGAATGCCCAACGGCCTCCCAAGGAGAAGACCCAACTGCTGGGTCAGCTACTGCTTCTTCGAAGCAGAAAGTTTTGACGGGGGCAGGTTCTCCGTCCCCGAAAATAGTAAAGAAAACTGTCGTATCCAAGGTATTAGGATTAGTGAAGCCCGCCCCCAGCCTATGGAGGGGAATGAGAAAAATATTACAGCACCGACTATATTGGTACCACCACTGTGTCTCACGTTTGTAGATTCCTTTCATAAGGCTTTCTTTACTAACCATTCTTTCATTTGTGCATGTTTCTAGGGTAAAAATAAGACGATCCAAGAGGAAGTCGGGTAAAGCTTCACCCCTCCTGACAAAGACTTCGAAGTCATTACCTTTCTCCTAAGGAGCCCTCGCATGTGATACCCGTGGCCAAGAAAGTTGAGGATTGGGACAGCCGGGTAGACGAGGAAACCTCGGTCGATATCAGTTCTCCCATTGACTATAATGTGGATGATATCCCGGGAATAATAGCTGCACTAGGTTACGACGATGACCCTCAGGTTCAATCGGATCCTTCGGGTATGTCACTTTCTAGCTACACCACGGACGCACTTTTTTGGCTCTATTTTACCATACTCCTCATGAAGGTGTCGACAATTATGGTTGATTTTATAAGCACTCCATGGGAAAAGCCACTTGAAGGTGGGACAGAGACCGCTACCAAGATTGAAGTCGCGGGAGGAGACCCTTCCATCGTGGAAGCGGCAGTACCTGAAAGGGAAGATGCCCAGGTTACGGAGGAACCTGGATCAAAACCTAGCCCATAGGGAACTAGTACTGAGTCAATTACTGTTGAGGGGCCACCTGCTAAGGAGTTACCTTCTAACCATGTCACGTAAATGGTGATGTGTGAAGGAGGAGACTTAGGTTACGGGGGGAGTAGTCATTAGCGGCTGGAAAGGTGACGAATATGTAGTCGTCTGTCAAGGTGCCACTTCCGATCGAGACAACCGGGCCATTGTCAGTCGAGGCAACTACTTATAAGGCAGTAGCAGCACCACAACCGGTAGTTGCACAGCAACCTACTTCCTCAGGTAGATGGCGAGCCAAGCACTTACTCTTTTATATTCCAAATCCTTATTTACTAACATACTCTTCTTATTTTATAACAGCCGCTTTTATGATTGCAGCGGTCCCATCATCAACAGGGCCCTCATTGATGATGCCCCCAATGACCCCTTTGACTCTGGATGATGTAGATGAATACGCCAAGATTTATATCGAGACCTTATACACCATCCTGAGATGGGGGTGTCAAGTGTCCTGGAGAGGGACAGAACCTTTTCTGTGGCCAAGGCTTCGGTACTGCTTTAAGTTTAGTTGATCAGGTTCTACCAAGGTTACGGGCCCGTTGTTGAAACTTTGGAAGCATCCATTGGCGAGATAGAACGACGCCTTATGGAGCTCAAGAAGCTACATGCGGGCGATATTCTTGCCATGGTTGCTGAGGAGCAGAGTAGGCTGGCTTTTTATTATTTATAAATATTATGTGTATTTATTTTAAATAATTGCATGATATGTGTATTTATATATATATATTATATATAGTGTTATTAATGTATGAGTTAGTAGACTAGACCTAAAAGCCCACTAGATGAACCCCTGACCGAATTATAGGGTTGTGGATTTTAATTAGCATTTTCGGGATTTAATTATTGAGGTTGTAATTTATTATTGTGATTTTATTTAATTGTTGTGCCTTACCGTTGCTTCGATATTTGGAGCGCTACCCTAGCTTTTGTCTTCCAATAAATTTTACATCCTTGTCCTAGACGTGCCAGCCTTCCATTCTGACCTTTGTGTAACTCATAAATATGTTTTCTTGTGCTTCATTTTAGTCGCACAATATTCGTCGTGGACGTTTATTTTTAATTCCAAATAAATTCAACTTTGTATCTTTGTGCGTTCTAATCGAAATTGGAGACACAATCTTGACCTGTTTTATGCAACCAAAATTATGATAATATTCTACTTTGAGTCATCTATGTCCATGACATTTGTGTCCCACCTAATTTTAGTCCCATGTACTTCTAATTAACTTTAGAACACCATTTACATTAATTTTAATTAAATAGGTGTAAGGATCCAACTTGACCCAAAACTAGATCCAACACCAAACCAAACCCCCATTCACACCCTCAAGCTTCATACTAAACACCACACACTATTTTTAGCCAATACATCATACCAAACATGGTATTTTCCCTCATTTAATCCAAAAACCCACTTTCTGTGCAATTATCCAATTGTTGGGAACTTTATTGCAAAAGTGCAATGATGTGTCACCATCCTATTTGTCAAAGCCAATGAAGAACCAACCCCACCTTCCTTTCTCCACCGCCTGAGCCCGCCGCCGGAACTCCTCCATCCTCCGGACCTCCCTGAGCCCCGCCTCACCGGACCACAGTAGCAGCTAACACCACTGCCATTAACGCCACCAACACCACCTTTATCACCATCGTCTTCCCCACGACACTTCCGCAGTGACACCCGCGGCCATCCCCCTCCCGTCAACCATCTACCATCACCCGACCTGCTCTCCACCATCATCCCCGGTGATCACATCTCCATCTACCCGAACATCCCGACAGCCCCGACAGTCTGTCGACCCTGAGCCCCGCTGCCAGTCTTTTCCCCGACTCTCCTCCACCTGACCCGCCTGAACTCCTCGACGACGATAACCCGCCTGAACTCCTCGACGACTGCCTACACCCGCTTGAACCATAATACGACTTCCCTCCTCCCCTCGACAACTCGACCGACAGCTCTCCATCCCGGTCATTTTCCCTTCGGTCTCCGAATCGAGCCAGCCACCTGAACACCTCGGCTGAGTCATCTTCTTCCGAGCAGCCGGGTTACCCCTAAGCACAGCCGCTCACCACCACCAACGTCTTCCCCTCGACTCCTCTCCCCTCGCCGGACCTCCCTGACCGCCGGGCCTCCCCTCCGGCAGCCTGATCACCATCATCATCATCACCATCATCATCATCATCACCTTCGCCACCATCATCATCATCATCATTATTGTCACAAAAACTGCAGTGTATCTATATACACAGCAGCTTTTCAGCGACAGTGGGCAGGGTATATAGTGACAGTTTGGCAATTTTTAATATTATATATATATATATATATATATATATATATATATATATATATGTATATATATATATATATATGTATATATATATATATATATATATGTATATATATATATATATATATGTATATATATATATATATATATGTATATATATATGGTAATTAATATATATATGTATATGTTCCTAATTACTATTTGTATTATAGTATACTATATATGTATATATTTAGTTGTAGCATATAATATTATTGGGTAAGTTAGCATATTTTAGTTATCTATTGTTATGAGTATCTTTAGTTATATATATTATGTATTTGTAGGTATGTATATATGTACGTATATATGTATTAGTATTTAGTATGTAGTTGGTAGTTAGTATTTATTCTAGTTAATACTAGAAGTTATATTGGATTGATATATATAGTTATTGATGGATAGTTAGTATATATATGAAGATTTTGGCAATTACCTTGAGATACCAAGGTAAGTATCAAGATATACCAAGGTATGAGTAATAGGTATTGGCATAGTAATAGGATAGTTGTAAACTAATTATGGGTGGGTATTAAGATGACTAAAATAAGGTATATAGTATTGTATAAATATTAAATGCATGGTAGTTTATAATTATTGTTGGGTAGTTAGTATAAACAAGGTTTTGAATTTACCTTGAGATACCAAGGTAAGTATTAAGGTATTGGAGGATAATCAAGGTATTGGGTATCAAGATAGAGGTTTAGTGTTGTGATACCAAGTTGGTTCAAAACCAAGATAATCATTTAGCATTATAATTATGATTTATATATTTAATATTGCTTTATTATAGATATGTGATATTTATCTATTGTTTGTGTATCATAAGATACGGTATCTTAGTATCCTAAGTTGTAGCTTGTTGACCTAGATTCATAGTGTATAAACCCAATATCCTTGAGTTAGACTTATGCAACCTAGAAATAGGTAGTTGACCATAGTTGACCATAGTTCGACTATAGTTGACCATAGTTGACTTAGAGTTGACCAAGTTTGACTTTTGACTTAGAATTGACTTGTTGACCTAGAAGTTGACTAGTTTAACTTATTTTTCTTTTCAGAACCTTGTATTAATGTAATATTTCATATATAGGTCTGTGTGACACCAGTACGGACACAGTTTGACATTCATTGCTTTGGACTGCAGGCGAGTACATTATCTGATAGTTTCTTATTTATGATATCCTCTATGTTCATTGTATCTAGTGTAGATATCCATGTTTCTTGACACGATGGTTACACGGATTGGTATATTCGGATCTTGTCATGCGATATTATTCCTTGTATATGGTGTATCTTGTGCAAGTCTTATTTCATTGATTATCTTGTGCATGTATAAATATTGATTCTCGGGAAGAGTCGCTATCTTCTTGGGGAATCCCGTGCCATAGCATACAATGGTTGGATCCACTATACCAGTCGGGGTTGGGGAGTATGTAGTGTAGATATGTGATCATACCCTCCTTGTGCAAGCCTTGTTCCTTGTGAGTGTTGATCATACACCGACGTATGATTAACCAGGCCATTTACTCTTGTGTAAGTTCCCAAGCCGATCACATGTTAAAGCTGGTACTCACTCACTTAGTCATTAGTATTCTCGTTCATTGGCATATTATTCATTCTTGTATTTATTTCCAGTATTGCCTTTATTGTGTATCTCTTGTATATGTATATGCATCTTGTATATTCATATCTATTTACTATTACATAGTTTATATCATTGATTAGAACTGCTGTTAGAGATGTACTTCGCTCCATTCCTGACTGGAAAATATTTTTAGAGGATCCGTGAGATTGGTGTCCGACATACTTTGGACTTCGACTTATAGATGGTGCAGACTTGGACCCACTAGTTCTGGAGTGAATGTCGGAAGGTTTATCCGGATCACTAGTTTTCATAGTTAGTCTCTTTAGCATTTTGGTACCTAATTTGTTTCCGGCTTATAGTTTGTGATTGGATATTGTTTTATTGTTGATTATTATATTTTTGATGTATAGTTAGACTTCCTTCATATCTTCTCGTGCTTTAGATTGTGATTGAGTTTTATGTGAGCTATTGTTGGCAAACTTTATATTATTGTGAGATTTTAGATAGTATAGTAGACCAAGACAGCGTTTTACCGCCGATTCTGCGGCGTAGGCTGGGCGTTGTTTCTGACTTGCATCCCTACATCAGGTGCGGGTCGTGACAATCATCATCATCATCATCATCATCCTCATCATTACCATCATCATCGTCGTCATCGTCGTCATCGTCAACCCCGAGCGTGCCCATCAAGGTTCGACTTGCCTCTCTTTTATATTGTGTATATGTGCGTGTGTGAATGATGTTAGGGTTTAGCGTGTCGTATCTTGACAAGTTCATTAGATGGTGATTTCAAAAGACCCTGCATATAACCCAAACTCGTATGCGTATATGTACGTGTATACGTATAACATTCCAATTGGTATGCACATAATGTTGGTTGATATATATATAAATATATGGATAAATATATATATATATATATATATATATATATATATATATATATATATATATATATGTATATGTAATTGAATACTAATACTAGTTATGACTATATATGTATATATTTACTGTATGCCCCTTAATTATGGATATCACGTATTTTATTGACCATGTGACCTTGAATATTATGAGTTGACTGCCTTATGTACACTGACGTACTGGCTTAGACATGTGTTAATGAGTTGACTGTCTAATTTTGCACAGCATTGAAGATGTGACACCCGTGCAGTTAGACGCACACTTGGCCCTATTAGTTGACCAATGTCATGCCTAGCGTAGCCCTGAGTTCAGTGTATTTATGATTGTGTGTTAGTGTATCGACTGATTATGTATTACTATTATATGATGTCTATAGGACTGTTGGATTATTCAGACAAGACTTCGGAAACAAGACATTGATTCATACCAGCTAAGGACCGCAAGCGAATACATTCTCTGACAGTTTTTATTATGTTGATTATCTCTATAATTCTAGTTGTATAGCGTACATGATTCTGACACTATGGATATACGAGTTGGCATCATCGAGACCTGTCACGAGGAGTCATGATTGGAATCCATCGTGCTAGCTAGGTAAACGGGGAAATATTAGTAGATTATGTGATCATACCCAACTCTACATGAATCATAGCTCACCCACACCTCACGTCGGTGCAGCCTGACCATTACATGCCTCATAGCTTGTTATGTATGATTAGCCTGACTATTTCTTGCATCATAGCTATCCGGATGGTTAGCCTGACCTTACATGAATCATAGCTAGTCATACATAGCAAGTCTGATCAGTCCCAAGCCGATCACATGATATGCTGATATTTCACATACTTGGCTAGATAGTCTATACATGTATCTCTAGTCTTGATCTAGCATTTCTCTATGTTCTAGTTATTGTTCTAGCATTTACTATATTCCAGTTCATTGTTCTAGCATGCACATGTATTCTGTTCATTACTAGTTGCACCATTGATGACATATGCTCCAGTATTTCTATTTCCAATATTTCTTATTGCCAGTATTATATCCATCTTGTATTTCTTTACACTGTATTATAGTTTTTGTCAATATACATGGAACTGCTGTTAGTGCTTGTACTTTTCTCCATCCTGACTGAAAATATTTTTTCAGACTACGACTTAGAGGACTTATTTCTGGCACACTTGGAGATTTGGATGTTATTGATTGCAGGTTAGACTATTTCTGTTGTTTAGACTTGTATTATATTTTGTTTATTTTCTTCGATATCTTATCGTGCTCTAGTTTCTGCGATTGAGTATTCTATATTATATTATGATATCTGTGTCTCCTTATGGAGTTGGATATTCGTGTGAGATTGATTAGATAGAGTATTGACCTAGACAGCGTTCTACCGCTGATGCTGCGGCGTAGGCTGGACGTACCTACGCACTCGTGCCCAAATTCTGGGTGCAGGTCGTGACACGTTTTTAGTGGTGGCCCATGCAGGTCAGGCTTCGCAACAAGTGGTAGTGCGATGTCTTAGTTGTACTACTGTGTGCCTGCGATATGATATAGGATATAGGATATAGGATACTAGGATGAGAGAGGATACTCAATTACAAATTTGTAGAGATTCCTGGGATTACCCTTGAGAATCTGATTATAATTTCTAATTTAAATCTTTCCCTTGTTTCGTCCGTTCTCACTTGTTGTTATTAAAATCGATTCTTGTGGATCAGTTATTAAATTTAATTCCTGGTGTCGTTGTTGAGTTTGATTTCATATCGAGATGAATTTTTATGGACTAAAATTTACGGTATCATCTGATGACATATGTTGATGAGGACAGTGAGAAAGGTAGAACGTCTACTTTGATTATGGAGCCTAGAGTTTATCGCAGCCACATTAGCTATCGTGGCAGAAACGTAGGAACCTGACTTCGGATATATATATCTTAGTTATGAATTTAGAGTTTCTCGCAGCCATATCGGTTGGCGTGGCGAGGATTCTAGATGACCTAATTATAGAGTTGCATACCTTAGTTATGGAACCTATCATTTATCGCAGCTATGCTTACTGGCGTGGCGAGGATTCTGAGTGTCATGATTTCGGACAGACGTGTATGATTATCAGATTATATCTTAAATTGGTTCTTAAAGTATCATCTCAATACTTATCCACTTCTGTTATTCTAGGACTTTGTTCCATCATTCCTTTTGATAGCAGTAGAGATACCTTCAATCCCTAGTCCAGTTCCTTCTTGAGCTTCTTTCCATTAGGGTTCCTTGTTAATGTGATAATTGGTGACTTACAATTAGGTCTGTGTATTATATCAGTGTTGACTGAGTATGACTTGTGAGTCTGTAAGTGTTTCTTGGTTGGATATGTGAGTAATAGGCATCAATCTAGAGATAACCCATAGCGTAGTACCTTGTAGCAATAGTTCTATGATAGGTGTCATTATAGTTAGTATTGGTACTATAGGTAGAAGGGGGAGTAAAGAGTATCAGTGATGGTTCCAGAAGTTAGTATCAGAGTCAGCATGCCAGTCCTGGATAGTCATGAATTTATGTAGCTGGGTGATCCATGTAAATAATTAAGTATCGAGGAAATTGTATTGAAAATTAATGGAGCATGATATTCAATTTGGTGGTTGATACTTGGGTGTGTCATGAGTAAAGAAATGTATATGCATAAAGGGTATTAATGAGATGCCATGGGTAGAAAAATATCAAGATTGGTCATGTAAGGTATAAAGTGTATCACTGATTATTGTATCAGTCTGTAAAAGATTTAAGAGAAAATACGTATACATCAATCGAGATATGAAACCATATGCCTGCCTTTGAGAGTGAAGTAAAACATGTGTATTATAAAAAGTACAAGTGATCATGAGTTCTAGAGAGTGTGATGAGGCGATCTAATGATGAAGCTAGTATCCTAGAACATTAAGGGCATATGTTGTGTAGTGAGAAAGCTAGTGTTACTATACCAAGAGTGCTAGTGTTTCTATATCAAGGATTAGTTGAGAATTGTGCTAGTAACAGTAAGTACTTTGTGTGATAATATTAGATTGGTATATCAGTTAATATGGATAGAAAATTATTGGGAGTAATAGTGTAAGTAATTCGGGCAGCACGAATTTTAGTACACAGTTGAAGGTGTAGACAATTGGCATATTTGTATGTACCTTGAGTGTTAGAGACTGTGAATATATAGGTATACTTAGATAGATGTGGATTTAAATTTATAATTTGAAGATTGGAAATAAATTTCAATTTTAAGAATTTTTGAGGAGTTAAGATTTTATGTTATTAAAAATTTTGAGGATTCAAATTCAATTCAATAAACATAGTCAAAGCTACAAAGATTTTTAGAAGTGATTAAAATTTTATTTCAATATTTGAATATTTGACTTTTGAGGAAAGTATATACATTTTAATTTAAATTGTTCGAGAAGTTAAATTTTGAGGATTTTATTTTGAGGATAAAATTTTATGGTAGGTAAGAAATGTATAACAATATATGAATGGATGAAGTGCATGTGTAAGGATCTGTTGGCTTGAGCATGCTTGAGATGGCACTGCAAACTGACTTGGGTGTCCAACTAGAGTTTTATTAGAGGGAGTAGTACTTAGTGTGCTGTGTTGCACTTGGTGTGCACTTGAGTGATAAGAACACCTAGTATAAACAATTGCAGTAGATAAGAGAGCTAGCAGTGGTTGTGCTAATAGTAGAAACAGTGGTACGTAAAGGGATAGAGGTATTAAACTTTGGATGCATCATTAAACCATGGTTGTGTTAGCAGGTTCTGTTTTGTTCTCTCCTTCTGTTCTTTTCCGTCTGTTTGGTTGATTGATTGATTCCTTAGTACCGTAGCTAGTATCAATGATCCTCTTGCTAGAATATAGTTAGTAGTACACCCTGACAGAGACTGCAATACCATGACAAAAGTGACCATAACTATACATGTTTACTCTAGATTGCATGATGTATGACTGTAGGTAGGATTTTCTTAGACCTTGATTGTTGGGGGTTCGACCATAGTGAAGATTAATAAAGAGGTTACGACTGGACAGAAAGAGACAATGTGCCTTAAATTTCGAGGATAAACATTAATTTAAATAAAGAGTTGAGAACTTGATATGGCAGAATTGATGATTTTATTAAATTATTATTTTTTATGAAGATTAAGATATGATTGAATTTGTCATTAAATTTTGAGGAATTTAAGAAGATCATCATTATATTTATTTGACTGCAAGATATAGATTATTTATGAATTTTGTATTTGAAGATTTTATAAGTATTACATTGTTTGAGTATTGTGTGGAAAAAGAAATAGAGGATTAAGATCACTAATGGATTAGAAGTTTGAATTCAAATTTTTGGGATGAGATTTCAATTTTATAAATATGCATTGATTGGATTTAAAATTAGAGGATTGGATATTAAATTTTTGTATTTAGATATTAACTTAAAATCTTGGAGGAGATTGTGATAAGAATGGAGTTTGATTTTAAATTTGAAGATTTTTAGGAATATGAGATTTATAGAATTTTGAAGATTTTGTGTAATAACAATATGGATTTACTTCATGATTATATGGTTTGATGAATTTAAATTTTGATGGTAAAATAAACAAAAAAAATAAATACAACTATTGAGGATCTTAAATTTCGAGGACAAAATTTTTCTAAGGAGGGTAGACTTGTCACTACCACATTCTAAAATAGGGGTATTTTTATCTTTTTATTATTTATAAATATTATGTGTATTTATTTTAAATAATTGCATGATATGTGTATTTATATATATATTATATATAGTGTTCTTAATGTATGAGTTGGTGGACTAGACCTAGAAGCCCACTAGATGAACCCCTGACCAAATTATAGGGTTATGGATTTTAATTAGCAATTTCGGGATTTAATTATTAAGGTTGTAATTTATTATTGTGATTTTATTTAATTGTTGTGCCTTACCGTTGCTTCGATATTTGGAGCACTACCCTAGCTTTTGTCTTCCAACAAATTTCACACCTTTGTCCTAGACGTGCTAGCCTTCCATTCTGACCTTTGTATAACTCATAAATATGTTTCCTTGTGCTTCATTTTAGTCGCACAATATTCGTCGCATACGTTTATTTTTAATTTCAAATAAATTCAATTTTGTATCTTTGTGCGTTCCAATCAAAATTGGAGACACAATCTTGACCCGTTTTGTGCAACCCAAATTATGATAATATTCTACTCTGAGTCATCTACGTCCATGATATTTGTGTCCCACCTAATTTTAGTCCTATGTACTTCCAATTAATTTTAGAACACCATTACCATTAATTTTAATTAAATTAGTGTAAGGATCCAACTTGAACCAAAACTAGACCCAACACCAAACCAAACCTCCATTCATACCCTCAAGCTTCATACTAAACACCACACACCATTTTTAGCCAATACACCACACCAAACATAGTGTTTTCCCTCATTTAATCCAAAAACCTACTTTCTGTACAATTTTCCAATTGTTGGGGACTTTATTGCAAAAGTGTAATGATGTGTCACCATCCTATTTGTCAAAGCCAATAAAGATCCAACCCCTCCTTCCTTTGACCGTTCAACTCTCTCTCCCTTTTTGTTGTACTCTCTCCCCTTCATATTGAATCTAGGCCACTCATTCAAATGTAACCCCATCCTCACCACACACACCATCATATATATATTTCCTCATCCTCAACCCTTTTCCCAATGCCAATCTCATCCCAAGGTGTACTTGGTCGGCCCTAATCCCTAGGTAGTCATATACTCCTCCTATATGCAAAACTTCTCCATTATTTCCATCACCACCTACATCAAACAACACCTTAAACCCAACCATATTCATCATCACCCTCACCCTCTCCTTCCTCCGGTGAACCCGACTCCGCCGGAACCCGGCCTTCTCCGCCGCCTGAGCCCGCCACCTGAACTCCTCCATCCGCCGGACCTTCCTGAGCCCTGCCTCACCGGACCACAGCAGCGGCTAACACCACTACCATTAACGCCACCAACGCCACCTTTATCACCATCGTCTTCCCCACGACACTCCCGCAGTGACACCCGCGGCCATCCCCCTCCTGTCGACCATCCGCCATCACCCGACCTGCTCTCCACCATCATCCCCGGTGATCACCTCTCCATCCACCCGAATATTTCGACAGCCCCGACAGTCCGTCGACCCCGAGCCCCGCTGCCAGTCTCTTTCCCGACTCTCCTCCACCCGACCCGCCTGAACTCCTCGACGACGGCAACCCGCCTGAACTCCTCAACGACTGCCTACACCCGCCTGAACCATAATCCGACTTCCCTCCTCCCCTCGACGACTCGACCGACAACTCTCCATCCCGGTCATTTTCCCTTCGGTCTCCGAACTGAGACAACCACCTGAATACCTCGCCTGAGTCTTCTCCTCCCGAGCAGCCGGGTCACCCCTGAGCACAGTCGCTCACCACCACCAGCGTATTCCCCTTGACTCCTCTCCCCTCGCCAGACCTCCCTGACCGTTGGGCGTCCCCTCTGGCAGCCTGATCACCATCATCATCTTCATCATCATCAGCATCATCATCACCATCATCATCATCACCATCATCATCATCATCACCTTCGCCATCATCATCATCATCACCACCACCACCACCATCATCATCATCATCATCATCCTCATCATTACCATCATCATCGTCGTCATCGTCGTCATCGTCAACCCCGAGCGTACCTATCAAGGTTCGACTTGCCTCCCTTTTATATTGTATATATGTGCGTGTGTGAATGATGTTAGGGTTTAGCGTGTCGTGTCTTGACAAGTTCATTAGATGGTGATTTCAAGAGATCCTGCAAATAACCCAAACTCGTATGCTTATACGTACGCGTATGCGTATAACATTCCAATTGGTATGCACATAATATTGGTTGATATATATAAATATATGGATAAATATATATATGTAATTGAATACTAATACTAGTTATGACTATATATGTATATATTTACTATATGCCCCTAGTGTTAATTATGGATATCCCATATTTCATTGACCATGCGACCCTGAATATTGTGAGTTGACTACCTTATGTACATTGACGTACTGGCTTAGACATGTGTTAATGAGTTGACTGTCTAATTTTGCACAACATGAAAGACGTGACACCCGTGCAGTTAGACGCACACTTGGCCCTGTTAGTTGACCAGTGTCATGCCTAGCGTAGCCCTGAGTTCAGTGTATTTATGATTGTGTGTTAGTGTATCGATTGATTCTGTATTACTATTATATGATGTCCATAGGACTGTTGGATTATTCAAACAAGACTTCATAAACAGGATATTGATTCATACCAGCTAAGGACCGCAGGTGAGTATATTCTCTGACAGTTTTTATTATATTGATTATCTCTATAATTCTAGTTGTATAGCGTACATGATTCTGACACTATGGATACACGAGTTGGCATCATCGAGATCTGTCATGAGGAGTCATGATTGGAATCCATCGTGCTAGCTGGGTAAACGGGGAAATATTAGTAGATTATATGATCATACCCAACTCTACATGAATTATAGCTCACCCACACCTCACGTCGGTGCAGCCTGACCATTACATGCCTCATAGCCTGTTATGTATGATTAGCCTGACTATTGCTTGCATCATAACTATCCGGATGGTTAGCCTGACCTTACATGAATCATAGCTAGTCATACATAGCAAGCCTGATCAGTCCCAAGCCGATCACATGATATGCTGATGTTTCACACACTTAGCTAGATAGTTTATACATGTATCTCTAGTCTTGATCTAGCATTTCTCTATGTTCTAGTTATTGTTCTAGCATTCACTATATTTCAGTTCATTATTCTAGCATGCACATGTATTCTGTTCATTGCTAGTTGCACCATTGATGACATATGCTCCAGTATTTCTATTTCCAGTATTTTTTATTGCCAGTATTATATCCATCTTGTATTTCTTTACACAGTATTATAGTTTTTGTCAATATACATGGAACTGCTATTAGTGCTTGTACTTCGCTCCATCCTGACTGGAAATATTTTTCCAGACTACGACTTAGAGGACTTATTTCCGGCATACTTGGAGATTTGGATGTTATTGATTACAGGTTAGACTATTTCTGTTGTTTAGACTTATATTGTATTTCGTTTATTTTTTTCGATATCTTATCGTGCTCTAGTTTCTGTGATTGAGTATTCCATATTATATTGTGATATCTGTGTCTCCTTATGGAGTTGGATATTCGTGTGAGATTGATTAGATAGAGTATTGATCTATACAGCGTTCTACTGCCGATGCTGCGGCGTAGGCTGGATGTACCCACGCACTCGTGCCCAAATTATGGGTGCGAGTCGTGACAGGCCCGTTGTTGAAACTTTGGAAGCATCCATTGGCGAGATGGAACAGCATCTTATGGAACTCAAGAAGCTACATGCGGGCGACATTCTTGCCATGGTTGCTGAGGAGCAGAGTAGGCTGGCGGTCGAAGTCTCGGAGGATAGGTCCACTTATGTGCCATAGAAAGAGATTCTCAATCACGAGATTGTCGAATCGAATGCGAAGGAACTAAATTTTGATGCTGCTGAAGAGTACTCTCGTGCTTGCACCCATGAGACATTAGCCAAACGTTTGATAGATATCTGGGAACAAATCAGACAACTCAAGGAGAGGGAGGACAGATTAGAGCCCGACACATGGCGTGTGGCGGAAGAACAAATAACCCTCCGCTAACATGATGATGAAAATGCCAGGTATTCTGTGAGCCTGGATGTTCAATTGGCCGAGTTGCAAAGCATGTGAGGCTAGCTGCCTTCCAAGATAAAGCTGCACTCCGGTAGGATGCTAAACGTCGAGCGATAGCAAGTGGCCAAGCAAAGATGGACTTCTTGAGTCGACGGATTATCGAGCTATGGGTGAATATTAAGGATCCTCATTAGCAATAGCTCTTCTTTCTCTATTTTTTTGTTATTCCTTCATTAGGCACAAATATTTCTGTCTTTTTAATCTGCAAATAATGTATCTTCCTTTCCTTTTTTTTCTTTGAAGAAATGAAGAACACCTTTTGTTTTTCAAGATTTTGCGAATATCTAGCTAATCTTAGTGAAATATTTCATGGACTTATTATCATAGGAGTGCCCAAGGTTTGGGCCGGATAATAAGGTTAATCATACCAACACTATCAGAGGTAATACGGACGTAATAATTGGTACTCGACAGTCAAAACATGTCCTCAAAGGTAATATAGACATAGTAAACTTTTGAGTAGAACTTACTATCTGGGATGTACTTAAGATACAAGCATGGATAATAAGTTAGGGGGAACTAGTACTATTATAGGTAATGTGGACATAATAGTAGTTAGTCAGTAAGATGTTTGCTAAGAGGTAACATGGACATGAAAAACTCTGACCTGGGTGCCCTGATCTATGCCTGCTCAGAGGTAATATAGACATGAAAGAAATAGACTTCCGTAAGGAATAAACTCTTTATGGAAAAACAATACAGAGGTAGTATGGACGTGATTGTTTTCTCATTAGTTAATTCACTTCACGGGAGATAAATGGACAGAAGAATAGTTCAGAGGTAATATGGACGTAAACCATTTATTTTAGGAGTATTCCAATCCTGATGGGGATTAGTAATAGGACATTCTTAGAGCGACTGGGCTCATAAGAAGGTGTTTGTTTGTTTGAAAAAAATTGCGTTTTGTGACCTCCATGAGAGCGTTTCGTGGGATCTAAGGATTATTTTGCTGGAGAATTTTTTTAGAATTTATTATATGTTGTGTACTCAAGACTCTTGAGTGCAGATAATAGCTAGAGGTGACGAAGAGTTTCACTAACTCGCCTGGGGGGGAATTACTAGGGTTAGTAGTGCCAGAAAATTTAGAGAATTCTAATTCATATAGACAAGTGGATCTATCACTCATAACGAATCCAAGGCTTTTGAATACGGATAATAGATTTTCAAGAATATAAACACTATACATCTTTTAATAAGTGTCTAGCAATGGCTCAAATGTAGTATTTCTTCAAAAATTTGCCATTGATGGGCATCATCAGTAGATCTCCATTAGGTTTTGCAAGTTTGTAGGCACCATTGGACTACATTGACTCTACGACGAAGGGGCCTTCCCACTTGGCTTAGAATTTTTCTGTCATCTTGTGTGTCATGACCCGATGTCTTCTAACTGCTAAGACTAGGTCACCAGTTTGAAACACTTTTTCCTTTACCCTCTTTTTAAAACTTTAGAAATGCGTGCTTGATACATCTCAATGCATTGTTGAGCTAGAAGACGTTTCTCGTCTAATGCCTCTAATTTCTATAACTGACAATGATAGTTGTCTTTCGTCGTTAACTGGTTGGCGAGTGCTATCCGAAGGGAGGGAACTTGGATTTTTGGGGGAAGGACTGCTTCGCTTTCGTAAACCAAAGACAATGGCATACACCCAGTTGGGGTGCAGACCATCGTGCGGTATGCCCAATGACATTCACCAAGCTTCTCATTCCAATCGCATTTGTTAGACGAAACAAACTTCTTGAGCAGCTTGATAATTATTTTGTTGAATGCTTTGGCCAATCTATTCGTTGTTGGATTGTATATCGTCGAAGCTACATTCTGGATTTAATTTTTATCGCAGAAATAAAAAAATGCGTGACTTACGAACTGTGGGCCATTTTCATGGATGATCCTACGCGGAAGCCCGAAGTAATAGATGACGTGATGCTTAATGTATCTGATCATGTTCGATATCTTGATTTCGATGAGCGGTATAGCTTCGGCCCATTTAAAGAAGTAGTTAGTTATAACAAGGATGAATTGATGTCCCTTGGTCGAAGGTAGGCTGATTGGACCAATGATATCCATACCCCACGCTTCAAATGGCCACGATACAGCTGTCGGGTGCAAGAATTCAGATGGATGATGGATGAAGTCAACATAAATTTGGCACATCTTGCATTTTTTGGCATACTCCACATCATCTAATACCATAGTGGGCCAATAATAGCCCATGTGTCAGAGGTGATCCTGTAATTTAGGACCCGACTGATAGGCTCCACAAGTACCATTGTGAGCTTCACAGAGTGCATGCTTTGCTTCTGCGTCTAATTAACATCATAGCAGGAGTCCGTCATATAGACTGCGGTACAACATTTTTGTAGATGTATCATAGTAGAACCTGAGGGAGCATCTCTTGACAGAAGTACCCTCCTTCGAGTTATCGGGTAGTATTCCGTAGACAACATAGTCTATGAAAGGGAACCGCCAGTCTTTGATGTCAATATTTGTCTTAGTGGCGTTGCTTTGATAATTATGCAGGTTATTTCTGACACAAATCAGTTCTCGACCAATCACTTTGGTTGAACATTGGGTTCTAATAGGAAGAGCCAGGAAAGTTGTGAGACCAGCAAGAGCATCGACCTCAATATTCTATAATCGGGGTACATGCTCTATGAAGAAATCGATGAAGGTTAAGATTATATCAATCGCCCTTGATAATAGGGGATCAGATCTTTATGTCGGACTTCATACTCGCCACAGACCTGGTTGACTATTAGCTTGGAGTCATCGTAAGCCTCTAAATAGTCTACGCCCAATTATTTAGCCAACTGGAGACCGATGAACTTGCTGCTGGAGACTCCCAGAAAAGACTTAGTCAGATTCATCTTAAGTTGGTGAGCACGCATCAGGTCGAACATTGTCCTCAGGTCATGGAGGTGATCATCCCGAAAATGGCTCTTGACAATGATTTTATCAACATAACATTCTACAGGTTTGCCCATAGCTTGCTGGTATGTCGCACCTATATTTTTCAGGCCGAAGGGCATCATTGTGTAACAGTATACCCCTAACGATATTCAAAATTATGTGTGCTTCTCATCATCTAGGAACATCTTGATTTTGTTATAGCCCGAGAACCCATCCATGAAGGACATCCGCTTGAAACCACAAGTGTTATCGATTATCACGTCTATGATCGGAAGAGAAAACTCATATTTTGGGTATGTCGTATTTAAATTACAAAATTCTATGCAGACTCGGATCTTTCTATTCTTTTTTATGACATAAACGATATTGGCTACCCAGTCGGGGTGTTGTTCCTCGTGAATAAAGTCGCTTGCTATCAGCTTATTCGCTTCAACTTCGATTGCATCTATGACATCCAGGAAAAATCATCGTTGTTGTTTCTTTAACGGCTTGGAATTTGGCAGGATGTTAAGTCTATGCATTAAAATATGATGATCCAACCCTATCATATCTTTACAGCTCCACGCAAAGACATCAATCTATTCCCTTATGAACTGAATAAGGGATTCGCGATCTTCCCCGGAAAGACTTTTGCTAATGAAGATAGGTTTGGGAGAGGACTCATCGCCCAGGTCGACTTGTACCACTTCGTCTTTGGTAGGAAGTTCTCGCTGCTCAAAACCCATCTTCCATTATGACTGTAACAGTTGGGCCTATGGTTCGACTTCAAAGGGTTCGAGTGATTGATCATCTTCTTCAACCTAGTCTATTGACGCCATATTGATGGATAATGCATGTTTAAATATATCCATGATACTTGCATCAGAGTCCCAAATAAAAGACTATGAAGAGTGAGAATGTGCCTCGGCTTCTGCTTCCGAGCATACATGAGTTGTTAGAGGCATAACATATCCCAGACCATGACCGGTTCGTTGATAATATGTCTCTGGCTTGCCTTTAGGAGTAAAGTGACACAATGGTAAACGTTATCCTTTGTCCTAATTAAGGTCTTTATTTCTCTTCAAGTCATAACACATTTTTTGGATGAGTTTCTTGGCTTGTGAACTGTAACGATAAAGCTGTATTTTGCCGTTATCAGGTTCTGATTCGTCTAGGAGGAAGTTTCAGCAAGTTTCCACCCTGCTGAAGATGATAGATTTTTCTTTCCTCTTCCTTGCTGGAATTATGAAGAAATTACTCCCATGTGGGAGTATCTTGTTGACTGCATAAGTTGTCATTACTGGTATGTGTAGTTGTGGACCTAGGTCATGTTCTAAGGAGTACATAGTTCTCATATGTTTGATATCGGAGTAATTAAGGATGACCCTTTATTCAGAAAATAGATTATCTCCTTATCGGGGATTACATCATCGAGAGAAGAAACATTAGCCTAAGCGCTGACATACTCCTCCAACACATTATCTTCGATGTTCGCCGTCAACACAAGGGGAGATTTAAGAATCCTTTTATTGGGGCGATGGAGGTTTATCACCAACGGTTCAGAAACCTTTATAGCAAGAGAGACCTTCTTTGGTGGGTGATCCGGCCTTTCTTTGCGGGATATCTTGTGAAGGTTGATTACAAGAGGCTCTGCGAATTTTTTGTGAATCTTGACGGTGAGGGAGGGTAGGAGTGGTGGTGGCACGTCCTTTTATACGGATTCTCAAAGTTCTATCAGAAGCAGAGTCTACTTCGGCTTTGTCATCAGCGTTAATATTTCCTTTCTCCTTGTGTGTTCGCCTAACAGTACAGAATCAGAGTAGTAGGCTTCAACACCTTTGAAGGGGTCGACATCAGCAAATTCAGTTCTGATGACTCCTTCATTATCGATGTACTTCAGGCACTGATAAAGAGTCAATGGTACGATACGTTGGCCCATTGGTCATGATCGAACCAATTTTGATAATCGATCTAACCTGGACTCGATATAAGCTACAACGATATTTTTCAGATGTACTGCGATGACTGCAACATCAACTATTCAGAGCTGCTTCCCGTCGTCGCGTCTGTCTTTATTTCCTGTATGCAATATAATTTTCTATTTTATTGAGTCAAGGAATATACTGTACAAAGCGTCATACTGGAAATTAGGCTACCCTAAATTATTTTCAAAATAGCCTATCTTGAAATTGCCTAAAATCCTACGTTTTGGTTTAGCTTTAGTTGGACCCAAAACTCAGCCCAGTTTCTGTTCTGGCCTTGAACTTAGGGAACAGAACTCAGACCGAGTTCGACCCGAGTTTGGCCTTAGTGAACGTTTTGTTCAGAAACTTGGTCTCCCTACAGTTTCAGATACAACGGTTATTTTCTGATATTTTATAGACAAACTCTGGCCGAGTTCTGGCCGAACTCTCCTTTGAGAAATCCTATAAATAGAGAAGAGATTTCACATTCCAAAACATCAATCAATTCACTTTCAATCTACTCTTCTAGTATACGAGTTCTAAAAGCCTTCATTTTCACATCCTAAGCCAGTTATAATTCTTTAGTCACAGTTACCAGTATGGTACGGTCTAGAAGTTCAGAGAGTTATAATCAGAAGCTTGTCCAGAAGTTCTCTACTCCATACTTGAAGTCTTCGAGCTCTTTGGATCAAAGCTCGTGTCTGTAAGAAGTCGACAAGCCTTCGGATCAAAGCTTGTGTTACATTCGTATAATGGATTCCAACTGGGAGCTAGAGTCCTCCCGCCTGGATTAGTCCTCACATTGAGGGATACCAGGATACATGGCTGTGTTTGTGTTTGCCTTATCACTCTTTACTTTACTTTACTTTGGCTTATACTGTGATAGTTGTGACATACCTGCAACATAATTACTAGACTGTTATTATAGCTGTGACACTTACTTATATCTGTGACACATATATAGCAGTCATGATACTTATATAACTTGCTAGAAATTTTTTAATTGCTAAATTTTGATGCATACTCTATTCACCCCCCCCCCCTCTAGAGTATATTCTATTATATTTTGATCCTATAATTGGTATCAGAGTGGGTTGCTAAATATACAGGTTTATAACATTTATCAATTTGATTATATACCTATCATCATCCTAATTAGGTATATTTTCACTATTATTTAGTTAACTGTTATTTACTTGCTTATTGCATATATATACTTTTAGTGTCACTTATATCATATGGCTAACATGAAGGAAGTCCAATCTATAAACGGACCTCCTTTCTTTGACGGAATAAACTACACTTATTGGAAGACACGAATGAGCTATTATCTGAAATCTCTTGATTTTGATCTTTGGTCTATAGTTATAGATGGTTAAAAATTTTGGCTTGTATAATTGTTGATGGTAACCTAGTTGAGAAACCACATGATAAATATACTGATAGTGAGAAGAAACAAGCTAGTCTTGACGCAATGGCTATTAATATTTTGTTTTGTGCAGTAGACAGGACTGAGTTTAGCAGGGTATCAATATGCACAACATCTTACGACGTGTGGAAACTTCTCGAAATAACCCATGAAGGAACCAACCAAGTCAAGGAGTCAAAGATAAGCAGATTGACTCAAGAATATGAAGCATTCAAGATAAAGCCAAACGAGATGATTACACAAATGTTCACTCATTTCCTCGATGTTGTAAATCCTCTATCCTCTTTAGACAAGGATTACAGCAACCATGATAAGATTCACAAAGTACTGCTGGGACTAACCTAGAATTGGAACCCAAGGCACAACAATCATTGAAGGAAACGACCTCACAACAATGACGCTTGAAATATTGATGGGGAAGCTGATGACACATGAGCTAGACTTGCAAGACTTCGAAGATTCAACACCCAAGGAAAAATCAATCGCATTCAAGGCACATCACAATAGAACTGTTAAAAAAGAGTCTGAAGACGAAGACTCAAACGATATAGAGCAAGCTCTAATGGTGAGGAACTTTAAGAAGTTTTTACTATTCAATCATCGAGGCAAAGACCATCACAAGCACAACAACGATGACGAAGGGCATGTATGCTACGGATACAAAAAGAAGGGTCACATCAAGAAAGATTGTTCGGCAGCATCAACAAAGAAGGTTACAAAATATACACAAAGAATGCAACGCCTCAAAAATATGCTAACACAAGCATATAGCACGAAAGTGAGGCCAGCGACTCAGAAGACGATAGCTCTCAAGAAGCTACTAATGTGCCTAATGGCATTTGATCAAGTAACCACTAATCCTCTCTATGATGATTTCACATTCGATGAGCTAGGTGATGCCTTTAGTGACCTCTTAGAAGATCATAGAAAGTTGCTTGGTAAATATAAGACCTCTAAGACGGTACTCAAGGAACACAAACTTGAGATAGAAAGGTTAACCCTACTTCTAGCAGATATTAGAGAATCTGAACCTTCTAGTGAGACTAATGAGTTAGCTTCTATCAAGTTATAATTACACAAAGCATCACGTACTCTTAAAGAGAAAGACAAAATCATAGCTCAGTTGCAAGAAGATTTTCAAATAGAGAAAAAGAAGAGTATCAATGCGCTGATTTGGAATGATGTCCTAACAGCTGATTACAATAGATTGTTTGACACTTCTAAAAAGTTGGAAATTAGGTTAGAAAAATAGCCGATGACGACTGCTTCCTCTCCTAACACGTATCGCTTACCCAAAAGGAATATTGTTCAACCAAAGACTATCAAACCTATGCCCAAGAGGAAAAATCCTCAAAGACATGTCTTCTACTACAAGTATCCTACCAAACCCCCTACAACTACTAAACAAGAAAAAAATACTGCACCTAACACTAAGCATGCTAGATGTCATTATTGTGGCACTATTGGTCACATTGCTCCTGCATGTAGAGTTAAGAAATTAGTTGCTTTGAATATTTGTGCATGGATACCTAAAACTAACTTTTCAGGACCCAACAAGAAATGGTTACCAAAAGTTTCATCTGCAAATTATTTTGTAGGTGGAGCATCCTACTGTCACCCTCACTTTTCTAGCTAGGGGTAGTTTAGTAATTTGGCATGGGTATTTAATTTTAGGATTTAATATTTAATATAAATGTGATGATTGTATTAATTATTTAATGATATTGAGCTATAATTATTGTGACTATTATTAGTTGTTTCATTAGAGACTTGTGTTAATTAGTTAGTTAGAGAGACTAGACAATATTTAGACTTGTCACATATGGACATATTTAGATTTGTTATGACAATTAGTGAGCCCAACTTGGACCCAAGCCCATTAGTCATTCCACTAATTAAATTAAGGAGAATTAGTTTAATTACAATTAGTTAGAGACTTCCAAAAATATCCATCCTTAATTTTTCTCATAATACATCATGTAGGGGTATTTGGGACCTTAGCATATAGCTTGGGGAAGAAGTAAGGGGCTGGCCACTTGAAGAGGGGCTCCCCTTCTCTCTCCTTCTCTCTCCTCCTCATTTGCATTGTATTTTGCTTCCAAATTATAGATCCCCAATTTTCCATTTTCCCTCTATTGATTTTCTACACAATTCACCTCCAATTCCTTTTTTAATTCATCACTCTTGGAGCCTTGGAGCTTGGAGAAGCAAGGAGCACAAGGAGCACAAGGAGGAGGAACTTTGGAGCTAGAGATCGTGTTCGGATCATGTCTAATTACATTTTCATTGGAAATCCATCTCCCAATTGGTAATTCCTGAATTTCTCTCTCATTATAGATTCTTAATCATGCATTTGACTATTAGAAATGACCCCATGGCATAGGGCTTCCTAAAGGAACAAGTTCTAGGCTATTTTGCTATATATTATAAATTCTATGAGGTGATTTATGGGTATGTTGGGGGAATTACGAATTTGACATATCAATTGTGTGTTATGAAACCAATTAGATCTAATTAGACTTAGATCGAGGTTATTGGACTAGGTACATATCCATAAATGGATACGTGTAGGCCGTATCATGGTATTTTGTGATACGATACGATACGAGGCCCAATCTTGGATGTTTTGTGCAAATTTTTCTAAATTCTCATCGTAGCAAGTTATTTTAATTGTATTATGATGTATTTTATATATATATATATATATATATATATATATATATATATATATATATATATATATATATATATATATATATATATATATATATATATAAATTGCTAATTGTGGAAGAACTTGGGTTTTGGTTCTTCGTTGGACACGTATCATGAGTTTCTCATATTTGACACCCTAGGTGTTTGAATAATTGACACTAGTGTGTGTGTATATATATATATATATATATATATATATATATATATGTGTGTGTGTGTGTGTGTGTGTGTGTGTGTGTGTGTGTGTGTGTGTGTGTGTGTGTGTGTGGCAGTGCCTGAGTGAGGGTGAGGGTATGCTATTGTTGCACAGGTGCTCAGTATTGAGTATCAGTAAAGGGAGTACCAAGTGTACACTTGTGCAGCAATAGGGTGGAAGTTATACTGCAATTGGAGAGCATGGTGCCCGGGCATTGCACCAAGACCAGGTATTTAGCGCACAACTGTATGTTTGTGCAGTAGCACAGCAACATGTGCTTGGCAACAAGTATGAGATGAAGGGGGGTGAGATACCAGTCTGTTCAGACCTAAAGAACAAGAATAACAGCAGCACATGCTTTAGCTGCATCAGCACAATGAAGTGTTAAGCACCAAGCAACAACAAGAATATCAAGTATGTATAACAGTTAGGATATTATGAAATAAGACTGTAAGGTATTAATAAGATACCCTAGTATATAAGTTATATGTATGATAATAGTATCTAGTAGTATGCGTATTAATTAATATTAGTAGCATTAGTTATATAGTCTAGCATTAGCTAGTATAATACAAGTATGAGCCTAACATCATCTAGAATGGACTAGTTTAGTCTGTAATCAACCTAGAAGCTAGGTATGAACCTAGAGTCAAGGTACCAACTTAGTTTGACCTAGTTTGACTAGTATAACCTAGAAATGACCTAGAAACCATATTTTCACTTGTTTAAGCTTATTTGTCATTCTAATACACCAAATGACATGCAAATTCATATATAGGTCCGTGTGACACCAGTCTGGACACCGAGATGCACCATTTGCTCAGGACCTCAGACGAGTATATTTCTCTGTTAGTTTTTATTTTATAATAGTGTATATATCGCATGTTCTAGAACTGTATACTTGATTCCGATACAGTGGTTACACGGACTGGTACTATATGGATCCTGTCAGGAGATGTTATCCCCTTACCATGTTCAGCGGATACTCTTTTATATGTATTTCATCGTATTATCGGGTATTGATTTTAGTGCACTTCGTGTTCACACACTGCTCGTGTTCAGTGTGCCCATATTCGTGTTCGTAACGTATCGTGATTGGATCCATAAGTATTGGTTGGGGATGGGGGAATAAGAGTTGGTTATGTGATTAAGCCCAAGTGTATTCGTGTACATGTCGATTACATATCACATGTGTAATCGAGTTACCATATTATATTTGTGTTCAACCTAAATCGATCACATAATAAACTCGTATTCCATGGCACATTAGCTAGTTTTATCTATTTCTTTCATTGCAGTTATTATATTGCCTGTTCTTCATTCCAGTATATTACATGTTCACTCTAGTTCATTTCTTTCTGATGTTTAGTTATTGTGTTTCCTTTTCTATTATCTGTTATATATGCTCGATTATGTATTTGAAACTGCTTTTAGAGGTATGTACTTCGTTCCAATCCTGACTATATATATATATATATATATTTTTCAGATGATTGGCTCATAGACAATGGTCACACATACTACGGACCGCAGGACGGCATAATATTAGAGGATACTCATTTAGATCTGGAGGACATAGTACCAAAGCCTGAGGAGCTTTAGATTATTTGTTAGACTTGTATTAGACTTTTATTGAGGTTATTGACATATATATATTATCTCAGGCTTGTGGATGTATTGTGACTCTTTCTTTCGTTATTCCATCTCGTACTTTATCTTCCTTAGTTTGCATTGTGATTGAGTATAGTTTACATTTATCAGATACCATATTGTTCCTCCGTTTGGAGTTGAGATAATTGATAGGTACCATGTATATATATTGTATGAGATGTTTAGATAGTAGAGTTAACCCAGACAGCGTTCTACCGTCGATGCTGCGGCATAGGCTGGGCGTTGCTCACTACCCGTGCCCCCATTCCGGGTATGGGTCGTAACATATTTTTAGTGGTGGTCCATGCAGGTCGGGAGTCGCAATTAGAGCGATATCATAGTAGTGCTCACCTAGATTACTACTACGAGCCAGCTTTAGGAAATAGGATTTATACGGAGAGTATACTCAACCATAACTATAAAACACTTACAATATTAGTTTTATTATTCTTATATATTGAATGTTTGCTTTACTTTGAATAAATCTGTCCTTCATTGATGATATCGTATCTAACTCAATATTGATTCTTTTGTTTCAATCTATCTTCAGGATGCCACCGAAGATGCGTTCCTAGCGCTCAGGCGCAATGTCAGCGAGGTCAATTACTTGGTCTCCTATGAGGACAACACCAGTAGACACTGTCCCAGTAGCTACATTTCAGAGATTCGCTTCACCGATCCAGGTGGGCATTTTTGCAGCAGCTTTCGGAGGTGCTCCACATCCGGTACAGATGGCAGCACCGACAGTTTTTGGAGATCTTCTATCCCCACGATCCGTATTCAATCAAACACAGATGTTTGCGCTCTTTTAGCAGATAATGGAGGCATAACAGCGCCAATCAGAGGTTATGAGACAAGGCATTGAGAATGCTCATCAGATTGCGCTCGCAGCAGTCGAGAGAGTCGCCTTAGTCCAACTACAGACGGCACCACCTCCGTTTACCCTGCAGCAGCCGAGGTCGGGGACTATCATAGATTTTAAGAGGATGGAGTCGAAGGACTTTAAAGGCATTGAAGGAATTATTTATGCTAATGATTGGATAGAAGATATTGAGCGGAATCTGTAGCTAGCGTAGATTCCAGAGAGGTTACAGGTAGAGGCTACAGGGAGCATGATGTTCGACATTGTGTTGACTTGGTTCAGGACGGATCCTAGGATCTCAGTACCGGGACTTACTTGGAAAGCTTTTAAGGAGCTCTTCAAGAAAAAGTTCTTTCCAGATGTGGCTCTGACAGCTCTAGAGAGCCAGTTTCAGTACCTCATTTATGGAGGTATAACGATGGATGAGTATGCAGCAGAGTATTGCAGATTAGGCCGCTTTGTGGAGGGGCAGAACCCCAGAGGAAGAGCCAGGAAGTTCAGAAAGGGCCTGAATAGGTAAATCAAATCAATACAAATGGAGACCCCACAGCTACTTTTAAGGAGATTCTGAGTGAGGCACAGCGGGCAGAGGATGATCTAGAGCTTGGATCTAAGAGGCCGAGAGACATAGGAGGATCCAGTACAAATACTGGACTAATAAAGCGGCCTCACTTCCAGCAGCATAAGAGGCATTTCCAGCAGTCAAGGAAGCAGTATCATGGACCAGCTAGAGCGCCAGTATAACAGATGCACCGGATCCAGAGGCCAGCTATTCCTTGTCAACTCTGTAAGAAGCAAGGACATGGATGGGATGCATGTAGGATGAGATTGGGCCAGTGCTTATTCTGCGAATCAGGAGACCATCAGTTGAGGGCTTGTCCTAAGGTTCCAGCTCGTCCAGCTCATGGCGGAGCTCAGGCACAGAGAACATCCGCGAGACCACCAGCGGGACAACAGAGAGGACCTCCTCTACCACCATAACAACAGCAGTTCGCTCAGCACCAGCAGCAGCAGAGAGGTGCCCAACGACAGGGGCGAGCTTTCGCTTTGACCGTCGAAGAGGAGGAGCTAGTCGGTGATGTTATCTCAGGTTCAGTCTATCTTGATTCTTTTCCAGCTCATGCTTTATTTGATTCCAGTGCTTCACATAGTTTCGTATCTGTATCTTTTACTCTGAAACACCACCTTAAGACTGAACCGTTAGCGAGGACTTGCAAGATCACGACCGGGGGGTGGCATTATCCTGGTCAGTGATGTTTGCAAGGATCGGAGAGTTTCTTTGGGAGGCTGAGAGTTGAGCGTGTGTCTACTCGTAATGCCACTTTCGATCTACGATATAGTACTCGGGATGGATTGGTTGAGTAGGTACCATGCTAGTATAGATTATCGTGGAGGCAAAGATTTATTTAAGACACCAAGAGAGCCAGAGTTTAAGTTTATCAGAGGAGCAGCAGAGCAGAGCGAGGGAGACTTCTGTGGAGCTTTGGTAGAAGAGCAGTAGCTACCATACCCATTGATTGCAGAGTATATGGACATCTTTCTGGAGGAGTTATCGGGGTTGCCACCAGATCGAGATATGGAGTTCTCTATAGACTTGGTGCCAGGCACAGAGCCAATATCATAGCACAACTATAGGGTGAACAATAGTGAGATGGCAGTGTTGAAGAAGCAGGTGGATGAGTTGCAGGATAAGGGCTTCATCCGCTCCAGTTCATCACCGTGGGGTGCTCCGGTATTATTTATACCAAAGAAGGATGGGTCGGTACGCATGTGAATCTACTACATAGCACTCAACAACCTCACTATCAAGAATAAATATCCGTTGCCGCAGATTAACGATTTATTTGATCAGTTGAGCAGAGCGAAGGTATTCTCAAAGATAAACTTGAGGTCGGGGTACCACCAAGTAAAAGTAAAGGAGGACATTCCGAAGACAGCTTTCAGGACTCAGTATGGACAGTTTGAGTTCTTAGTGATGTCATTTGGGTTGACCAATGCCCCGATGGTATTCATGAACCTGATAAATAAGGTGTTTCATCAGTACTTGGATCAGTTTGTGATAATATTCATTGATGATATTCTAATTTATTCGAAGACCCCGGAGGAGCATGAGAAACACCTGAGGATAGTTCTGGGAACCCTCAGGAAGGAGAAGCTATATAGAAAGCTTTCAAAGTATGAGTTCTTCCATGATAAGGTTGAATTCCTCGGGCATGCGATTACAGGAGACGGGATCTCAATAGTCCCAAAAAAGATTTCAACAGTTGAGTCATGGTCTACCCTGAGTTCAGTGGCGGAGATCAGGAGTTTTCTTGGATTGGCAGGCTATTATTGGAGATTTGTTTAGGATTTTTCCAGGATTGCAGAGCCGATGACTAGACTAACCAGGAAGGACGTGGAGTTTATCTGGACTGAGAATTGTCAGTCTGCTTTTGAGGAGATAAAGAAGAGGTTGACTACAGCTCTAGTATTGACATTGCCATCAGGGATAAGAGAATTTTCTATATATAGTGATGCATCGAGTAAGGGCTTGGGATGTGTGTTACAGCAGAATGGGAAGGTGATTGCCTATGCTTCCAAAAAACTATGTCCACATGAGAAGAATTACCCTACCCATGACTTGAAGTTGGTAGCAGTTATTTTTGCTCTTAAACTGTGGAAGCACTACTTGTATGGAGAGCGAGTAAAGATCTTTACAGATCATAAGAGCTTGAAGTATATGTTTACACAAAAAGAGCTTAATATGAGGCAGCAACGGTATTTGGAGTTGATAAAGGACTTCGATATTGCTTAGCAGTACCATCCAGGGAAGGCCAACATAGTCGCAGATGCCTTTAGCAGGTATCTAGTGGCTATGCATTTGACGAGGGACAGACATTTATTGACTGATCTTGATAGTTTAGGTATTAAGGTATTAGTTCCTGGAGTTGTGGCACAGATGTGGGGACTTCAGGTACAGTCAGAGTTGATAGACTGGATCAGAGCCACACAGTTTGAGGATGAGCCTCTGAGGAGCATCAGAGCGCAGGTCCGAATGGGATTGGCAGAGGACTTCAGTATTATAGATGGTGGATCATTGCGGCATGGTACCAGATTGTGTGTGCCGAGTGGAGCATTGTATGAGAAGATTCTTCAAAGGTGCATCGATCTCAGTAGTCTACATATCCAGGTTCCAACTAGGTGTATAGGGATATGAGAGAGCATGTTTGGTGGTATGTATGAAGCGAGAGGTGGCTAGCTTCGTATCTATATGCTTGGTATGCCAGCAGGTAAAGGCTGAGAGACAGAGGCCAGGTGGATTGCTTCAGCCTTTACCCATTCCAGAGTAAAAGTGGGAGCATGTGACGATGGATTTTGTATCGGGGCTTTCACGTTCTTTCGGAGGTAAAGACGCAATTTGGTTCATCGTAGACATGTTGACCAAATCAGCCCACTTTTTGCTATTCAAAGTGGGTACATCTATAGAGAAGCTCGCGGAGATGTATGTGCATCAGATAGTCAGATTGCATGGATTTCCTGTGAGCATAGTCTCAGATCGGGATAGTCGTTTCATGTCCCACTTCTGGAGAAGTTTGCAGGCTAGCTTGGGCACTCAGCTCAAGTTCAGTACTGCATATCACCTTCAGACAGAAGGACAGTCGGAGAGGACTATCCAGACTCTTGAGGATATGCTACACACTTGTATTTTATATTTTGGAGGCTCTTGGGAGGATCATCTTCACTTGGTAGAGTTTTCTTACAACAACAGCTACCAGGCCAGTATCGATATATCACCATTTGAGGCGTTGTATGGACGGAGATGCCGCACTCCGTTACCATGGGATGATATTGGTGAGAGAGCCTTATTAGGATCAGAGATGGTCATGGATATAGCTGAGAAGGTGAAGCTCATCAGTAATAGACTTCGGGTGGCGCAGGACAGACAGAGGCATTGGGCCGATAGCCACCGGAGACCATTGGAGTTTGAGGTATAGATTTTGTTTTACATTGCTTGTGATTACTTGTTTTAGTTAGAATGCTAAGGCTGTGTTTCATGCTAGGTTGGCGATATGGTTTTCTTGAGGATTTCTCTGACACGGGACACGATTCACTTTGGTGGAGACGGGAAGCTTAGTCCACGGTACATCGTACCCTTCGATATTCTTGAGAGGGTCGGTACAGTGGCCTACAGACTAGACTTGCCACCTGCATTAGAGGGAGTGCACAATGTGTTCCATGTATCGCAGCTGAGATGGTACATGGAAGATCCTAGCCATGTACTAGATCACTCGGAGATCAAGGTTGGTCCGACTCTCAACTACCCAGAGCAGCCCGTGGAGATTTTGAACCGCAGGAAGAAGGTGCTGCGGAACCAGATAATTTCTTTGGTGCGCGTCACGTGGAGGCATCACTCGCCAGGAGAGAGTACCTGGGAGTGAGAGGCCGAGATGTGCGAGCAATATCCTTATATGTTTGAGCCGTGAGGTATAATTCTTTCTTACTTGTATTGATTGCTTTTGGTAGTTAGTTTCTTCATTAATTTTAAGGAAAAAATTTTTTAAGGTAGGTAGGATTGTCACCCTCACTTTTCCAGCTAGGGATAGTTTAGTAATTTGGTATTGGTATTTAATTTTAGGATTTAATATTGAATATAAATGTGATGATTGTATTAATTATTTAATTATGTTGAGCTATAATTATTGTGACTAGTATTAGTTGTTTCATTAGAGACTTGTGTTAATTAGTTTGTTAGAGAGGCTAGACAATATTTAGACTTGTCATATATGGACCTATTTAGATTTGTCATGACAATTAGTGAGCCCAACTTGGACCCAAGCCCATTAGTCATTCCACTAATTAAATTAAGGAGAATTAGTTTAATTACAATTAGTTAAAGACTTCGAAAAATAGCCACCCTTAATTTTCCTCATAATATATCATGTAGGGATATTTAGGACCTTAGCATGTAGCTTGGGGAAGGAGTAAGGGGCCGACCACTTGAAAATGGGCTCTCCTTCTCTCTCCTCCTCATTTGCATTGCATTTTGCTTCCAAATTCTAGATCCCCATTTCCTATTTTTCCTCCATTGATTTTCTACACAATTCACCTCCAATTCCTTCTTAAATTCATCACACTTGGAGCCTTGGTGCTTGGAGAAGCAAGGAGCACAAGGAGGAGGAAATTTGGAACTAGAGATCATGTCTAGATCGTGTTAAATTGTATTTTCATTAGGAATCCATCTCCCAATTGGTAATTCCTAATTTTTTTTCTCTTATTATAGCTTATTAATCATGCATTTGACCATTAGGAATGACCCCATGGCATAGGGCTACCAATAGGAACAAGTTCTAGGCTATTTATTATGTATTGTAAATTCTATGAGGTAATTTATGGCTATGTTAGGAGAATTACAAATTTGACACACCAATTGGGTGTCATAAGACCAATTAGATCTAATTAGACTTAGATCGGGGTTATGGGACTAGGTATGTATCCACAAATGGATACGTGTAGGTCATATCATGGTATTTGTGATACGGTGCGATACGGGGCCCAATCTTGGGTATTTTGTGCAAATTCTTCTAAATTCTCATCGTAGCAAGTTATTTTAATTATATTATGATGTATTATATATATATATATATATATATATATATATATATATATATATATATATATATATAAATTTCTAATTATGGAAGAACTTGGGTTTTGGTTCTTCGTTGGACACGTATCATGAGTTTCTCACATTTGACACCCTAGGTGTTTGAATAATTGACACTAGTATATTTATATATATGTGTGTGTGGCAGTGCCTGAGTGAGGGTGACTGTGTGCTATTGTTGCATAGGTGCTCAGTATTGAGTATCAGTGAAGGGATTACCAAGTGTACACTTGTGCAGCAATAGGGTAGATGTTATACTGCAATTGGAGAGCATGGTGCTCGGGCATTGCAGCAAGTCCAGGCATGTAGTGCACTACTGTATGTCTGTGCAGTAGCACAGCAACATGTGCTTGGCAGCAAGTATGAGACGAAGGGGGGTGAGATACTGGTTTGTTCAGACCTGAAGAACAAGAATAACAGCAGAACATGCTTTAACAGCATCAGCACAATGAAGCACCAAGCAGCAACAGTAGTGTTAATAACAAGGGTTGTGCCTATTGGTGTTGTTGCTGTTATTATATGGTTTTTGTGGTGTTTGTTGTTGGTAGTGTCTGTGGGTGATGTAGTGTGGATATAAGATACTTAGTAGGGTATTTTTGAGCACCAAGGGGTATAGTTGTGTCCAGTGAGGGTATTGTAAGGTTGGGAGTTAGTAATGTATAAGGGTGATGTTGAGTTATATAGTGATGGAAGCAGTGGGGTATTGATGAGGTAGTTGTGCAAGTGTTTGGGGGTATGTTTGCAGTATGTGAAGGTGGTTTGCAAGAGTTAGATGAGACCTTGTGTTCATCTTAGTGTGGTTTGTTGGTGCTCGAGTGTTTGTGTTTTGGTATTGTAGTAGGTGTTTGGTTAGAGTGTTCAGTGGGTGAGTTAGTGTAAGTATTCTTACTAGTTTGTATGTGATTGTAGCAGTGCATTGCCTATACACAGAGGGTTTGGGCAGTAGAAGATATAATATTGTGGTGGCAAAGAAAGAGGAGACAAGCAACAGCATTAGAAATAAGGATTCAAGCCACAGCAGTGTGATACACTGTTGTGTATCACAATAGAATGAACATGGGGTAAGATGCTAATATCCAGGTAGAAGTAGATGGGGATCAACCCAGTGCACAATCTAGTATAGCTCAAGAAGGGATGTATATGTGTGAGTGTTTTTAATGTATGTGAAGAGAAGGGGATACAAGGTCTGTGCAGACCTAGAGCTATATGAGTAGGTATTTTGGAATTTTGGAAATTTGGAAATCAGTTACTTGAAGTACTCAGGTGAGGGTGAGTGAGCTTGTGAGGTAATGTCGTATAGGTAGATATGAGGTAGTTGCATAGGGGTGTTTGCAGGCAGTAGTTAGTTGGGTAGCATATAGCAAGAGCAAGCTCAGGCCTATATAGTGTGCACAGACCAGTGAGCTTATATCTCTGTGTCTATGCACCGTGTACTCTAGGCAGGTAATGAGGGCATTGGATCAATGAACATGTAGTATCATGTATAGGGTATTGGTGTCTAAGTGTCAAGTACCAAGTATGGGTTTCAGTGGCAGGTGATACCTTGTGTATCAGTTTATTAGAGCTTATGCAAGGATTAGGTGTGAGTGCACAAATGTGTGAAAGTGGAGTGAGGGGTATCAAGCATGACACTCAAGTATCTCAGATGTGAGGATGAGCGAAGTATTAACACTAAATATCAAGTATATATAACAGTTAGGATATTATGAAATGAGACAGTAAGGTATTAATAAGATACCCTAGTATATAAGTTATATGTATGATAATAGTATCTAGTAGTATGTGTATTAATTAATATTAGTAGCATTAGTTATATAGTCTAGCATTAGCTAGTATAATACAAGTATGAGCCTAACATCATCTAGAATGGACTAGTTTAGTCTTGTAATCAACCTAGAAGCTAGGTATGAACCTAGAGTCAAGGTACCAACTTAGTTTGACCTAGTTTGACTAGTATAACCTAGAAATAACCTATAAACCATATTTTTACTTGTTTAAGTTATTTATCATTCTAATACACCAAATGACATGCAAATTCATATATAGGTCTGTGTGACACCAGTCTGGACACCGAGACACACCATTTGCTTAGGACCTCAGACGAGTATATTTCTCTGTTAGTTTTTATTTCATAATAGTGTATATATCGCATATTCTAGAACTGTATACTTGATTCTGACATAGTGGTTACACGGACTGGTACTATATGGATCATGTCAGGCGATATTATCCCCTTACCATGTTTAGTGGATACTTTTTCACATGTATTTCATCGTGTGTATCGGGTATTAATTTTAGTGCACTTCGTGTTCACACACTGCTCGTGTTCAGTGTGCCCATATTCGTGTTCGTAACGTGTCTTAATTGGATCCATAAGTATTAGTTGGGGATGGGGGAATAAGAGTTGGTTATGTGATCAAGCCCAAGTGTGTTCGTGTACATGTCGATTATATATCACATGTGTAATCGAGTTACCATATTGTATTCGTGTTCAACCTAAACCGATCACATAATAAACTCGTATTCCATGGCACATTAGCTAGTTTTATCTATTTTTTTTATTTCATTTATTCTATTGCCTGTTCTTTATTTCAGTACATTACATGTTCACTCTAGTTTATTTCTATCTAATATTTAGTTATCGTGTATCCTTTTCTATTATCTATTATATATGCTTGATTATGTATTTGAAACTGCTTTCAGATGTATATACTTCGCTCCAATCCGGACTAGATATATATATTTTTTAGATGATTGGCTCGTAGACCAGTGTCCCACATACTACGAACAGCAGGACGGCGTACCATTAGAGGATACTCATTTAGAGATGGAGGACTTAGTACGAGAGCCTGAGAAGGTCTAGATTATTTGTTAGACTTGTATTAGACTTTATTGAGATTATTGACATGTATATATTATCTTAGGCTTGTGAATATATTGTGACTCTTTCTTTCGTTATTCCATCTCGTGCTTTATCTTTCTTAGTTTGCATTATGATTGAGTATAGTTTATATTTATCAGATACCATATTGTTCCTCCGTTTGGAGTTGAGATGATTGACATGTACCATATATATATATATATTATATGAGATGTTAGATAGTAGAGTTTACCCAGATAGCGTTCTACCGTCGATGCTGTGGCTTAGGCTGGGCGTTACTCACTACTCGTGCCCTCATTTTGGGTATGGATCGTGACACCTACCCACTCTAGAAGCAAATGGATCCTCAACAATGCTTGCTCATGGCACATGACCGGCAATGCATCTTTGTTTGCAACACTGTCGAAGAAGAAAGAAGGACACGTCTCCTTCGGTAATAATCTGAAAGGTTATATAATAGGTATCGGTAACATTGGTAAGGCTCCGTATCCGGTAATTAAAGATGTTTGTCAAGTAACCGAGTTAAAGCATAACCTACTCAGCATAAGTTATTTAGATGACCATGGTTATGGTATTAACTTTGTTAAAGACAAATGTACTATAGTTGATAGCATAACCGGCAGTACTATTTTTGGAGGAATTAGGGAAGATAATATCTATATTTTCTATCTTTTAGAAGATACTAATACTACAGGTAGATGCCTATATGCCAAAAATGACGAGAATCAACTATGGCACATGAGGCTAGGACATGCAAACATAGACACAATATCGAGATTATCCACAAAGAAATTGGTATGAGGCTTACCGGAGATCGCCTTCAAGAAAAATAAGGTATGTAGCGATTGTGAAAAGAAAAAGATATAAAATCAATATTTAAGTCGATTAACGTTGTACGTACCACTCGACCTCTAGAATTATTACATATGGATCTATTTTGACCCAGCAGAGTTGCTAGTCTAAATGGTAAATTGTATGCATTTGTAATTATAGATGATTACTCTAGATATATGTGGGTATATTTCCTTGCTCACAAGAATGACTCACTCTCAGATCTCGTCACATTTTGTACAAAATGAGAAATGATTCATGATCACTCGTATTAGAAGTGATCATGGTGGCGAATTTGAAATTGCTGACTTTGAGCAATTTTGTAACACACACGGTTATTTGCACGAATTCTCTTGTCCTAAAACTCCGCAATAGAATGTCATTATAAAATATAAGAACAGAACTCTTAGCAAAATGGCTAGAGTAATATTAAACCAATACAGCCTACCTAAGTATTTCTGGGCAGAAGCTGTCAATACAGTGTGCTATGTTTTGAATAGAGTTTTGATTCGACCTAAATCGAAGAAATATCCCTATGAATTATGGTTTGATAGAACTTCCTTTGTTTCCTACTTTAAGATCTTTGGATGCAAATGTTTCATTCTTAATACCAAAGATAACTTAAGCAAATTTGACGAAAAGGCCGATGAAGGTATTTTTTTAGGTTATGCGGCCAAGGGCAAAGGATACCGAGTCTTCAACAAGAAGTCAATGAAGATCGAAGAATCAATCAACGTCACCTTCAATGAGATGACAATGAAATAAACAATAATAGTGACGATAAAGATATAGGTACATCAAGCAAAGCACCAACAGAAACGGAATCCAGTACCAGCTACTTGGAGAATCTGTCAAAGAAGATAAAATTCATGGCCGATCACCCCAAGGACTTGGTAATATATAAGATCACAAAAGGTATAAGTACTAGTTCCTCTAATAGTGATATTGTATCTAGTATAGCTTTTGTTTCACAGCTTGAGCCTAAAAATATTAAAGAAGCATGTAGTGATAATTACTGGATAGAAGCCATGCAAGAGGAATTAAACCAATTTGAATGGAATCAAGTTTGGGAACTTGTTCCTAAGCCTAATGATCATCTGGTCATTGGCACCCATTGGGTATTCTGAAATAAATTAAATGAGAATGGTTTAGTTACACGAAACAAGGCTAGACTCGTAGCTCAAGAAGACAACCAAGAGGAAGGTATCGACTACGATAAAACTTATGTCTAAGTTGCGCGTTTAGAATCCATTCGCATGCTATGTGCATTTACATATTTTCATAATTTCAAATGGATGTCAAAAGTGCATTTTTAAATGATTTCATAAAAGAAGAAGTTTTTGTAGCTCAACCACCTGGATTCACGAATTTTAAAAACCCTAATCATATTTTCAAGTTGAAGAAAGCCTTATATGGACTAAAATAAGCCCCTCGCGCTTGGTATGACCGTCTAAGCTCTTTTCTACTTGAAAAAGGTTTTTCAAAATGAAAGGTTGATACAACATTTTTTTATAAAATCTTTGAATAATAATCTTCTGCTAGTTCAAATCTATGTTGATGATATTATTTTCGATTCAACTAATGAGTCTCTTTGTCGAGAATTTTCTGAGTGTATGCAGAGTAGTTTGAGATGAGCATGATGGGAGAGCTGAAGTTCTTTCTTGGACTGCAAATCAAACAAACTCAAAATGGGACGTTCATCAACCAAGCCAAGTATACAAAAGACCTCTTAAAGAAGTTCGATCTGGAATTTGCTAAGCCCTTTCGTACTCCAATAGAAACTTCAACAAATCTTGACATAGATGAACAAGGCAAACCGATCGACATATGTAAGTATCGAGGTATGATTGGTAGCTTACTTTGTTTAATTGCTAGTCATCCTGATATCATATTTAGTGTTTGCTTGTGGGCACAATTTCAAGCTAACCCTAAGGAATCATATTTGTGCGTCGTTAAGCGTATCTTTCGATACCTTAAAAGTACTCTTATGTCGGCTTATGGTATCCCAAAACAACGTCCCTTGACCTAGTCAGTTATTCGGATGCTGATTTGTTTAATGCCAAATGGATAAAAAAAGTACTAGTGGTACAGGTCATTTCCTAGGCAAAGTTTTAGTCCCTTGGTTTAGCAAAAAATAAAATTATGTCGCATTATCAACTACTGAGGCTGAGTATATCACCGTAGGACGTTGTTGTGCAAAAAAATTTGGATAAAGCAAACTCTAGAAGACTGCATCTTGAAATATTCACATATTCCCATTTACTGTGACAACACTAGCACTATTAATTTGACTAAAAATCCTGTATGTCACTCACGCACTAAGCACATTTAGATTCGACATCATTTTTTTTACTGATCATCAACAAAATGGAGATATTAATTAGAATATATAGACACAAAAAAACAACTGGCTGATATCTTTACTAAACCTTTAGCAGATGATAGATTCAACTACTTACGTCGAGAATTATAAATTTTAGATATCAATAATATTAATTAATCTTATCTTATTGAATTACTTCTAATATACAAAATTTATTTTGGAGACTAGCATACAAAGGATCTGTCTGTCACCACGGCTACAGCTAAAGTGAAACGGAACTTAAGTGTCCCCCGGTGGACCTCCGCTATCTGGGACAGTACCCCTACAGCTAATCTGAGACAATCGCAGTATGCGGAAAGTAATTCATAAAATAATTTTAAGTATATTTATTGAAATTAAAAATTAATAATTTTTGAATAAAAAATTTGAATGGAATGATAAATTTTAAAGTAGAATTTTTTTGGATTTTATTGCAAAATGACCAAAATGAGTTCTAGGCGAACTCGGCCCAAGTTTGCCCCGCGTTTGGCCCGAACTCTGTTGAGTCAAATTGCAGCAGAATCTGAACGGGCCCCACTTTCTTATTTATCATACCCTACCATCATCTTCCTTCTCCAATCCGAGCAACAGCAGCCGAGAACCCATAAACCCTAGTTTTTGTTTGAATTTTATCCCTCCAATTCCCTTGATATTTCTTGGTCAGACTTCGGATTTGGGCTCTCTAGATCCTCCTCTACTACATACTTCATATCTGGAAGGTATAACTCTAGTTTATCTTCCGTCTCTTTATTCATTATTTTGTAGAAATTTCTTTATTCCTTGAAATTTAATAGCACATAAGTTTGCTAATCCTTTCAAGAGAAAGAAGAGAACGAACGATGAAGGTTCGTCCTCCGACCCGCATCGGGACTCTCTCTTATCGCCCGTTCCCATGGACGATGGTTCGTTTAACGGTTCCCTTTTTGGAACTTGAACAATCCCTTGCGTGGTTTGCCGACTATGCAACCCGCAATGTTTGTTCCGGTCACCCTATCTAGTAGACTATCTTTTCACAGCACAAGGGATGTTTTGACCATTTTTAGTTGAATGATCTGGTGACTTACTCTTTTTCTATTGCACTTAATGCAATCAGGATGTTTTACTGCAACTTTTCCTTCGCAGAAGAAGCTTTTATCGTTTCATCCCGTGTCACAGGAAAAAGTATTAAATTTAATGATATTGACTTAGCTGAAATACTTCAGATCCCAAACGAAGGTCAGGAACTAGTTGATATTAGTGAATATGAGTTTCCTGCTAGCACAACACTTGACTTTTTCAAGAATCAGATTTGTCACCCAGACCATGTTCCCTCTGGCAAATTTAAAGCCAAATTCATGAACATCTATTTCTTTGAGCTTCATCGCATTATCTTTTTAACTATCCTGCCTAAGTCCACCTATACAGACAACATCACCAACCTAGAGTTGTCTGCCCTATTCCATATTCACTTTGGGATACCTTTTTCTATCCCAAGGACTATCATCAAGGCGATGGTATGATGTCACAAAAATAGGAGAAAGCTTCTCTACGCGATGTACCTACCCCTCATCTTTTAGTATTTTGGTATTGATATGTCTGAGTGTACTCTTACTTTTGAGCCCAAACCACTCATGGCATCTCGCCGTCATTCTTCTTCTACTACTCATGCTGCTTCCATATCCACTGCTGCTCCAGTACCTCCTCCACCTGCTCAGTCTTATCCTATGACCATCGAGGGCCTACATCAGAAGACGGATAATTATCATTGAGCTACTCTAGATCAGCTAAATTCTTTGAGAACTGAGTTGCATGATACGATCGAGGGATATGAGTTCCGCGATACTATACGCATTCAAGAACTCTCAAACTCATTTGCTGATTTCCGATTCTTTTATACTCATCAGCCAGGTGCTTCTATTCCCATAGATCCCTCTTACTCAGGCTTCAGAGTTGATGATGAGGTTGTTCGTCCTTACTTCAACCATGGCTGTACTTGGGATTGGTACCACTCTTCTTCTGGCGTCAGACCACCTACTGGGTCTGGTCCTTCTGATCTTGGTGGTGTTGCTCCTACTGTTGATGATCCTATTGCTGAGGGTTCTTCTGATGATGAGTAGATATCTATATGTTATGTTTTACTCTAGATATTTTTAGTTGGATTTTTCACTTTATGTCTATGTATCTTGGAAATGTCTTCTACATTCCAATGATTAGATTTTATTTATGCATTTCTAGTTATAGTACTTTGTGTATGGTGAAACTCTTTCAGTTAGTTGTACTCAAAATTTATCTATTTAAGTTTCATTCGATTTACATGCATATTAACTTTCCTGTCTCGCTTAGCATTCATATTTAGCTACTGCATTTTTTTAAATGCTTTGTTTCTATGAAATATATGCAATCTATTTTTTATTCACTTGTCTATCTTTTTTGTAAGCACATTTTGTGGGGGAGCTTCCTTCTCCTAAAAAAATTGCTAAATGACAACGGAGGAGAAAAAGATACAACATCTGGTGACTACAATTGGTACCAATTCAATTGGTTTTCAAATTAGTTCGATCAAGATGTTATATCAGTCAAGGTTTGTCAAATGGGGGAGATTGTTGGCCCATTGGTCATGGTTGAACCAATTTTTATAATCGATCTAACCTGGACTCCATATAAGCTACTGCGACGCTTTTCAGAAGTACTGCGACGACTGCAACATCAACTGTTCAAAGCTGCTTCCTGTCGTCGTGTCTGTCTTTATTTCCTGTATGTAATATAATTTTTTATTTTATTGAGTCTAGGAATATAATTTACACCGCATTGTACTGGCGATTAGGCTACCCTAAATTATTTTCAAAATAGCCTATCTTGAAATAGCCTAAAATTCTACGTTTTGGTTTAGCTTTAGTTGGACCCAAAACTCAGCCCAGTATCTGTTCTGGCCCTGAAATAAGAGAACAGAACTCAGACTGAGTTTGGCCCAAGTTCAACCTTAGTGAATTTTTTGTTCAGAAACTTGGTCTCCCTGCAATTTCGGATACAACGGCTATTTTCTAATATTTTGTAGAGGAACTCTGGCCGAGTTCTGTCCGAACTCTCCTTTGAGAAATCCTATAAATAGAGAAGAGATATCACATTCCAAAACATCAATCAATTCATTTTTAGTCTGTTCTTCTCTTCTGGTATACAAGTTCTAAAAGCCTTCATTTTCATATCCTAAGCCAGTTACAATTCTCTAGTCTCAGTGGCCAGTACGGTACGGTCTAGAAGTTCAGAGAGTTGTAATCAGAAGCTTGTTCAGAAGTTCTCTACTCCACACTTGAAGTCTTCAAGCTCTTCGAATCAAAGCTCATGTCTGTAAGAAGTCAGTAAACCTTCGGATCAAAGCTTGTGTTCTATTCGTATAGTGGATTCCAACTGGGAGCTAGAGTCCTCCCGCCTGGATTAGTCCTCACATTGAGGGATACCAGGATACATGGTTGTGTTTGTGTTTGCCTTCTCACTCTTTACTTTACTTTGGCTTATATTGTGATAGCTGTGACATACCTATAACACAATTGCTAGACTGTTATTATAGCTATGATACTTACTTATATCTGTAACACACATATAGAAGTCATGATACTTATACAACTTGCTAGAAATTTTTTAATTGTTAAATTTTGCTGCATACTCTATTCACCCCCCCCCCCCTTAGAGTATATTCTATTATATTTTGATCCTACATGATCATGTATTCATGTATCCAGGGATACCCCAATAAGACGTTGTAGGATACATCTACGTCAATGACGTAGCAAGTGACCTCAGTCCGCAGAATGCCTATCTAACACTTTAGACGGATCTTGCCCAGAGGGTAGCTTCTTCCTGCATTGAAGTTGCTGATGGTTGTATTGGTGGCAGACAACCGATGCATCGGGATTCCTAAGGTTTGGACCAAACTTTGTGTGACGATGCTAAGTGATGAACCCGGGTCGATATGCATCTGGTCCACTTTGATGACACTGATGTATCCCGTATAGTACAGAGGTCGATCGTGCATGTTATTCTTTAGTAGCATGCCATGCTGAGAGAATGCTATATTAGGGATTCTCTCTATTATGTTGTCATGTCCCAGTCCCAGAATACACAGGACTAGGCCACGTAGCAATGGCCAGCTACGTACCAAGGGGACTCCTATCTGACTCTATTACGTATAAGTTGTAAATGAGGGTCATTATCTAGATAACACGGTATACATGACTATGTCTCAATCCACAAGGATATGTAATAAAGAAGGGACAACATGTATCATGGTGTGCACCCCAAACTACACTCGTCTGAATAGACTCGAATAAAATAATATGAGTCTACAAATACTGGGCTATACTAGCAGAAAATAAGCAAACATCATAATAGCTGAACAATGAAGAAGTGATACAAATATAGAGTAATAATACCTGCATACCGGTATAATACTCATCAGCAACTCCAGCCTCCCGTCAATAATCGACCCTACAATCTGGCAGGGAACCAGGTCCTCAGAGGGCGTAACAAGGTAAAAAAATAGCATGCCATAGTAAAATAGAAAGGAAACAAGTGATACGCCGGTATAATCAAGAATAACTACCTAAGTGAGACACAACTTAAAGACAATGTTCGACACGTGGGCTTTCTAAATATAAATCCGTAGCTCCGAGGCACAGAGACACATGGTGCGTACCCATAGATCCGAGCACAGAGTCACATGGTAAATACTACGACTCCGGATACAGGATCTCTACGTAAAAAAGGATATATATATATAGTACATGTGAAGTATCCCAAGTGTCTAGTAATTATATTCCCCTCCCAATATGGTCAATAAGACGCATCCGTGGCTTGCTGAGCCTGAACCTCTATCTAACAGTCTCATCATACTGAAGTAACTAGCACCAATCACGATCCTATAGTCATCACAGGTTCCAGTCATGCTGACACCATTAGGATACAGGAAGTCTGGCACGATAACAGTGCCTGAATGTGTCCTAGGGTTCCAATGTAACCAAGTAGGTACATAACAGTATCGAGTAACATCTAGTAATCGATACTAGATGTTACCAATGAGCATATGTACCTGGATATGACCTAGATGCTAAGTAAAGATATCGATTCAAAGCGCACACAATGTATAGATGGAATAAATAGTAAAACTGGAACTGAGTTACAGAGTGGCAAGGTACACTTGCCTGGATCCGGATGCTGAAGGTGGGGCTCCGGTATAACGTCCAAGTCCGAGGATCCCAAAGTACCTTCAAATGAAGGCCCTAATAATTATGTCCTTCTACTCTAATGCACGCGCGGCTACAGCTATTGGTTCTCTTTATCTACTTCTGGCCACGCATAGAGGATGAGCAGGCCACATTTCTCGGTCATCGATGAAGCTTGGGTGGTGGGCAGTAGTCCATTGGTCGAGAGGCATAGCAAAGTTGTAAGGAAAAATATGGGGGTGAGCAGGTGCTCAATCTCGTCAGGTTGGACTTCTGCTCGGCTTGTTGTCCTCAGTGGAAGCGGGTGCTAGGAAATGATGCTTGGATGATACTTTCGCAGTGAAGGGAGTGAGATAAGGCCAATAGAGGTGGTTGCCAGGCATCGAGCTCGTCGAGACGGCACGGATAAGGGAGTTGTCAGCTCATTTCCATAGGAGGAGGATGTACGGCAATTGCAGTAACTTCGACGTAGAGTCATAGTTTTGTTCGAATGAAACAGGCATCACTATAGCATATAGAGTGTCCGACGACGCTGCAGCATCTTCACCACACACGGAACTCCTAGGCACGGTCTATCGTTGGCTTGCCTCCATGGACCGGGGACTCGACAGATGGGATTGGGATCGACGTGTGCGTCAAGGGAAGATGCGGTAAGATTCGTACTATCGGTGAACGGCGATAGTCACCACTACGTCTGCTACGAATGCGTTGGGGAGCACAGGAGAGCTTGCCGAGGGAGATGCCAAATGGATGCGGTGGATGATGTCGCCCTGGCTGCACGTTGGTCTGAGTTGGCACGCTCTCGAGGGGAAACTGGTTATGGCAGCACGTGTTTTGCTGGTTGGTGCCCACGGTGATAACGACAATGGTGGCAGTAATCGTGGTGGAGGTGGTGGTGTAGGTGGTTGCTGGGGTGGTACTCCGTTGGTGAGGCTACGGTAAGGAAGAAGAAGAAGAAGAAGAAGAAGAAGAAGAAGAAGAAGAATGGAGAGGAGGAGAAGAAGAATGGAGAAGAAGAAGGAGGAGGGAAAGGTTCGACTGAAATGAGGGAGGGAAGGAGAGAGAGTATGGTATAAAATTTTAGGTTTCCTTGGGATTAGGGTCGGTCACATGGGGAAGGGTGTATGTGTGTTAATATAGAGGGAATGAGTGGTTGTGATAGGGGAAAATTTGAATCAAGGGCTAGAATTTCACATAAAAGAAAAGTACTATGTAAGAGGAGAGAGAGTGTGAGGTAACCGGCCACATGAGGATGGGGGGTTTCTTTATTTGCTTTGTACCAATAGGAGTGTGACACCTAGCAATCTCTTTGTATTTGAGTCCCTTAAATTTTGGGTGTGTACACATGAAGGAAAAAGGGTAAGGATTTGAAATAGAAAGTTGGTGTTTGGTGTTTTGTAGGATGGGAGGCTATTGGATATTTTGTATGAGCCTCATGAATGGGTGTTGGGTTAAGTTGGGGTTAGGTTAAGTCAATTTTCCCAATTTAATTAATTAATGTGCCATAGGTGCTCTTAAATTAAATGGGAGTACATGGGGTCACAATTGGGAGTGACACAAATATCATGGACGATGTAGGCTTGGTGTCAGTCTTGGGCCCTTTAATTAGTTAGGCAAAACGGGTTGAGTTTGTGTCCCCAAATCAATGGCAACAACATAGGTACAAGGCATAGGATTAAAGAATTAATTTTTGTGACTGGGAAGTTGTGTAATTAAAATAGAGCACAAGGGAGTATGTTTGTGAGTGACAAAAATGTCCGGTGTCTAGGTTATCTTATCAGGTCAAGAGTGTAAAGATTTATTGGAAAGTAAAGGCTATTGTTGTGCTCCAATTATTGAAGCAACGGTAAGGTGCACCAAGGGTTTAAATTAAAGAACTAGTCTACATAACCCTAATTTCTAATCCTTAGGCAACCTGAAACTAAACCAAAATTCTTACCATAACCAGTCTACCTAAAATTTGAGGGGGTTTACATCCTTCCCAACTTAAAAGAATTTTGTCCCCGAAATTAAAAATAAAGCACGAATAAGAGTTACGAGAATTAAAAAGTTAACAGGTAATTAAAATGCGGTACTTAAATTCGTACCTTGGTCCTCAAATAAATACGAAAAATACTGTCGAATGGAATCCTTGCGCTCCCAGGTAGACTCGCCCGGTGAATGATGCTTCCATGCAGCCCTGACCAGTCGAATAGGCTGTCCCCTCAAAACCTTCTCACTGCGATCGAGTATCCCTACTGGCTGCTCCACATATGATAAACTGGGCCCGACTGTAATCTCTAAATGATCGAGCACGTGGATAGGGTCTACCACGTATCTCCTCAACTGTGATATATAAAATACGTCATGCACGCTTTCTAATAACAGAGGCAATGCAAAATGATAAGCTACTTCTCTAATACGCTCTAAGATGTCAAAAGGTTTGATATACCTCGGTCTCAGCTTTCCTCTGCCCCCAAATATAATGGTACCACGAGTAGGCGATATCTTCAAAAATACATAATCACCTTCCTTGAATTCTAAGGGTCTACGGTACGCATCTGTCCAATGCTTCTGTCTGTCCTGTGCTGCACGGAGATGGCTCTAAATCTGCTCCACTTTCTCCATTGTCTGTGTCACCAACTCTGGACCAAGTATCTAACGCTCTCCCACGTCACTGCAATATACCGACGACCTGCACTTTCTGCCATACAGTGTCTCACAAGGTGCCATATATATGCTTGCTTGGTAGCTGTTGTTATAGAAGAATTCTACTAAGTGTAGATGGTCCTATAAAGATCCTCCAAAGTCGATCATGCACGCTCTTAACATATCCTCTAGTATCTGAATCGTGCGCTCTGACTGACCATCAGTCTGGGGATGATATATAGAGCTGAACTTGAGGCGAGTTCCTAAACTCTCCTATATACTCCGTCATAAATATGACGTGAATCTGGAATCATGATCTGATACAATGCTGACAGGCACTCCATCTAGCCGTACTATCTGTCTCAGGTACATGTCAGCCAATATCTCCGTGGACTGCCTAACTCTGAAGGAAAATAAATGCGCCGACTTGGTGAGTCGGTCCACGACAACCCAGACTGCATCCTTCCCGCTAGGGGTCCTCGTAAATCTTATGACGAAGTCCTTGGTAATGTGCTCCACTTCCACTCAGGAATAGAAAGTGGCTGCAATAGTCCTGTAGTCCTCTGATGTTCGGCCTTGACTTACTGACAGACCAAATATCTCGCTACGAATCTTGCAATCTCCTTCTTTATCCCATGCCACCAGTAGTTTTGTCTCAAATCTTGGTACATCTTTGTACCCCCGGGATGAATAGAATAAATTGAACTATGGGCCTCGGTCATCAACTCCTGGCGTAGCTTGCCACTCAAAACATATAGGCGATCTCTATACCTCAACGTTCTGTCTTCGTGAATCTGGAGTCCCATCTGCATGTCGGCCTCTGTCCTCTCTCGCAGTCCCCGGAATCTCGCATCGGTAGGTAAGGCTGCCTTGATCCTCTCAACCAATGTAGACTGAACCTCTAGACTGGCTAATTGTCCATCCATGCCTGGTAATACAACCTCTATCCCAAGATCTTGAAGATCCTCTAACAAATGTCGCTGAGTCGTCAAAAAGTATGCCATTGGCTTTCTGCTTAAGATATCTGCTACAATATTCGCCTTGCCATGGTGGTACTATAACTCAATATCATAGTCTGTCATCAACTTTAGCCAACGCCTCTGTCTTATGTTGAGCTCCTTCAGTGTGTAGACATACTTCATACTTTTATGATCTGTGTAAATCTCAACCCGCTCTCCATAAAGGTAGTGTCGCCATAGCTTTAGTGCAAATACCACCGCAACTAGATCTAGATCATGTGTCGGATAGTTTTTCTTATGAACCCTCAGTTGTCTCGATGCGTAGGCTATCATCTTGCCATATTGTATCAGTACACATCCTAGTTCGCTTCCAAACGCATCGCTATACACCATAAATCCTCCAGATCCAGAAGAAAGTGTCAAGATCGGTGCTATCATCAAAAGCTTCTTCACCTCATCGAAAGCCGTCTGACACTCCTCAGTTCAGATAAACTCCTCGCCTTTATGCGTCAACCACGTCATAGGCGCAGCGATCCTCGAGAAGTTTTCTACGAACCTCCGATAATATTCGGTAAGTCCGATAAAACTCCTAACCTCCGTAACTGATGCAGGGGTAGGCCACGTCTCCACTACGGTGATCTTATCCGGGTCAACTGATAGTCCATCTCCAGTAATTATGTGACCAAGGAAAGGTACCCTATCTAAGCAGAACTCATACTTGCTGAGCTTGGCATACAGCCTCTCCTGCCTCAGTGCCTCTAACATGATTCTGAGATGCTCCTCGTGCTCCTCCTGGCTCTTGGAATATACCAAGATGTCGTCGATAAATACCACCACGAACTTATCCAAGTACTGTTGGAAAATCTTGTTTATCAAGGTCATAAATACTGCTGGCACGTTGGTTAAACCAAACGGCATGACTAGAAACTCATAGTGCCCGTACTTCATCCAAAAAGCTATCTTCGAAATATCCTCCTTTCTCACCTTGATCTGATGATAGCCGGATCTGAGATCGATCTTCGAGAATACACATGCACTGCTCAGATGATCAAATAAATTATCGATGTGCGGCAAAGGGTACTTGTTCTTTATCATTACAGCATTTAGCGCCCTGTAATCGATACAAAAATGTACCGTCCCGTCCTTCTTTGGCACAAATAAGATGGACGCTCCCCTAGAGAAATACTAGTTCGAATGAAACCCTTGTCTAAGAGATCATCTACCTGGACCTTCAACTCAACCAACTCTTTCGGTGCTAGTCTGTAGACGGGGGAAGTAACTGGCTCAGCTCCGGGAGTCAACTCTATAGTAAACTCTATCTCTCTGTCAGGTGGCAGGCCTAAAAGATCCTCGGAAAACACATCCTCAAACTCTGATATAATGTGGGGGTATATTGGTTCACCTTCAGCAATGTGTGCCGCTAAGGTAGGTTGGACACCATGCTCTCGGGCTCCCCGGAGAAACTCAAACTCAGGGTAATCTGGTGGTCTAAATATAATGCATCCACATCGACAATCTAGTGTCGCATGGTATTGTCTCAACCAATCCATGCATGTGGCAATGTCATAGTCTAGACTTATCCTCATAATAAATTCTCTTGTTCTATTTACAAACACTAATCCACCTTAAAGATTTTATTTTGTGTTTTCTCTCCGTTAAGGTATAAATACTTTTTTCCTCAAAATTTCTCCTCGAGTTTTGTTCTCATTCATGTTCCATTTCATACCTCAGTTTTAATGGTATCATTTCTTTATCCATAATCAAATTTTTGTTTAGTTCTCTAATATGATATTCTAAAATTCTTCTATCAATATATTCATCGTTCCTTTGTCTTAAACATAATTCTTTCGGTATTAATTTCTTCATATCCTCCAGGTGTAATCCTCTAATTAAACTGTCACAACCAATGTTATCATTTTAATAGTTCATACCTACTATTGGGCTCAAAATTTCTAAGGTATATAATGTGATCCACTATTTCGTTAAGTAAATCCTCCGCATACCGTATCAAATCACATCTTATTCGTCTTAAAATTGTATTCCTCAATTTTCTTCTTTCTGTCATTTATTACTCCGAGTCACCATAGTGTAATTATAATAATGGTATCACCCAAGCACATGCTAGAATTCTTGGTATCAGATAATCATCTTCTAGGTGAGAGCCTAAAATTTTATTTTCTCAAGTTCATAATATCATTCCTGATATCGCTATCATGGGCTATAACTAATTTCTAGCATCTAGCTATGCATTTCCATAAATCAATCTAGAGGGTTAGGATCAACAATCATTTTAGCTCCCAGTACTTCCTAAATCACTGTTATCCTAAGTAAGGGTAGGGTTGTATCAGTTCAGAAACATACTACTAGGTCCAATTGCTAACAATCTATACTAGTTCTAGAATCTAAAAAGAACCTATCAACCTACCCTACTAAGGATAACAATCTTCTCATAAAATATTACATTAATTATGCCCTCTTTCGTCTGGACTACGATCTTCTTCTGGAGGAAACCACCATGCACAAGCATTCTTCTTTCCAAAATAAAGGGAGATAAGAAACAATGATAACGATATTGATGGAAAAGAAACGAATACAATTTTGAAGTCCAAGGGCGATAATCAATTACAAAGGGAGTTTTAAAATTGGTTATAGATTGAGATCTTATTCAACAATAATCTTAAATTGCAGGCTCGTTTGGTACAGTAACGTATCCAAAACGATATGCTCTGACCTGCATGGGCCACCACAAAAACTATGTCACGGCCCAGTCCCATAATACACGGGACTAGGCCACGTAGCAATGGTCAGCTACGTACCAAGGGGACTCCAGTCAGACTCTAATACGTATAAGCTATAAATGAGGGTCACTATCTAGATAATACGGTATACATGCATATGTCTCAATCCACAAGGATATGTAATAAAGAAGGGACAACATGTATCATGGTGTGCGCCCCACACTACACTCATCTGAATAGACTCGAAGAAAATAATATGAGTCTACAAATACTGGGATAAACTAGCAAAAAATAAACAAAGATCATAATAGCTGAACAATGAACAAGTGATACAAATATCGAGTAACAACACATGCATACCGGTATAATATTCATCAGCAGCTCTAGCCTTCCGTCAGTAATCGACCCTACAATCTGGCAAGGAACCAGTCCTTAGAGGGACATAACAAGGTACAAAACAGCATGCCATAGTAAAACAGAAAGGAAATAAGTGATACGCCAGTGTAATCTAGAATAACCACCTAAGTGAGACACAACTTGAAGACAATGTTCGACACGTGGGCTTTCCAAATATAAATATGTAGCTCCAAGGCACAGAGACACACAGTGCGTACCCATAGCTCCGAGCACAGAGTCACATGGTAAATACCATGACTTCGAATACAGGATCTCTACGTAAATAAGGATATATATATATATATATATATATATATATATATATATATATATATATATATATATATAGTGCATGCGAAGTAGTCCAAGCGTCTAGTAACTGTCTTCCCCTCCCTATGCGGTCAAAGAGACACATCCACAGCTTGCTGAGCCTGAACCTCTATCTAACAGTCTCGTCATACTGAAGTAACTAGCACCAATCACGATCCTATAGTCATCACAGGTTCCGGTCATGCTGACACCATCAGGATACAGAAAGTCTGGCACGATGACAGTGTCTGAATGTGTCCTAGGGTTCCAATGTAACCAAGTAGGTACATAAAAGTATTGAGTAACATCTAATAATCGATACTAGACATTACCAACGAACGTATGCTCCCGGATATAACCCGGACGCTAAGTAACAATTTTGATCCAAAGCGCATACAAGGTATAGATGGAATAAACAGTAAAATGGAACTGAGTTACAGAGTGGCAAGGTACACTTGCCTGGATCCGGATGTTGAAGGTGGGGCTCCGGTACAACGTCCAAGTCTGAGGATCCTAAAGTACCTTCAAATGAAGGACCTAATAATATTGTCCTTCTCCTCTAGTGTACGTGCGGCTACAGCTATTGGTTCTCTTCATCTACTTCTAGCCACGTCTGGAGGATGAGCCGGTTGTGTTTCCCGGTCGTCGACGAAGCTTGGGTGGTGGGAAGTAGTATATTGGTCGAGAGGCATAGCAAAGTTGTGGGGGAAAACATGGGGGTGAACAGGCGTTCCATCTCGTCAAGTTGGACTTCTGCTCGGCCTGTCTTCCTCAGTGGAAGCGGTTGCTGGGAAACGACGCTTGGATGATACTCTCGCGGTGAAGGGAGTGAGATGAGGCCGATGGAGGCAGTTGCCAGGCGTCGAGCTCATCAAGAAGGCTCGGATAAGGGCATTTTTAGCTCATTTCCATGGGGGGATGTACTGCAACTGCGATGAATTTGACGTGGAGTCGTAGTTCTATTCGAATGAAACAGGCATCACTATAGCACACAGAGTATCCGGCGATACTGCAGCATCTTCACCATACGCAAAACTCCTAGGCACGGTCTGTCGTTGTCTTGTCTCCATGGACCGGGGGCTCGATAGATAGGATTGGGATCAATGTGTGCGTCGAGGAAAGATGCGGTAAGATTCCAACTATCGGCGAACGGAGACAACCACCGTTGCGTCTGCTACGAATGCGTTGGGGAGCACAGGTGAGCTCATCGAGGGAGATGCCAAATGGATGTGGTGGATGACGTAGCCCTGGCCGTATATTAGTCTGAGTTGGCATGCTCTCACGGGGAAACTGGTTGTGGTAGCACGGGTTTTGCGGGTTGGCTCCTGCGATGATGATGACAATGGTGGCAGTACTCGTAGTGGAGGTGGTGGTGTAGGCGGCTGCTAGGGTGGTGCTCCGGTGGTGAGGCTATAGTGAGGAAGAAGAAAAAGAAGAAAAAGAATAATAGAGAAGGAGGAGGAGGGAAGGGTTCGGCTGAAATGAGGGAGGGGAGGAGAGAGAGTATGGTGTGAAATTTTAGGTTTCCTTAGGATTAGGGCCGGCCACATGGGGAAGGGGGGGTGTGTGTTAATATAGAGAAAATGAGTGGTTATGATCGAGGAAAATTTGAATCAAGAGCTAGGATTTCATATGAGAGAAAAACATTGTACAAGGGGAGAGAGTGTGTGAGGTGACCGGTTACATGAGGATGGGGGTTTCTTTATTTGCTTTGCACCAATAGAAGTGTGACACCTAGCAACCTCTTTGCATTTGAGTCCCTTAACATTTGGGTGTTTACACATGAAGGAAAAAGGGTGAGGATTTGATATGGGAAGTTGATATTTGGTGTTTTATAGGATGGAAAGGTGTTGAGTGTTTTGTATGAGCCTCATGAATGGGTGTTGGGTTAAGTTGGGGTTAGGTTAACTCGGTTTCTCCAATTTAATTAATTAATGTGCCATATGTGCTCTTAAATTAAATGGGAGTACATGGGGTCTCAATTGGGAGTGACACAAATATCATGGACAGTGTAGGCTTGGTGTCAGTCTTGGGCCCTTTAATTGGTTAGGCAAACGGGTTGAGTATGTATCCAAAAATCGATGGCAACAACATAGGTACAAGGCATAGGATTAAAGAATTAATTTTTGTGACTGAGAAGTTGTGTAATTAAAATAGAGCACAAGGGAGTATGTTTGTGAGTGACAGAAATGTCCAGTGTCATGGTTGGCTTGTTAGGTCAAGAGTGCAAAAATTTGTTGGAAAGTAAAGGCTATTGTTGTGCTCCAATTATTGAAGCAATGGTAAGGTGCACCAAGGGTTTAAATTAAAGAACCAGTCTACATAACCCTAATTTCTAATCCTCAGACAACCTGAAACTAAACCAAAATTCTTACTATAACCAGTCTACCTATAATTTAAGGGGGTTTACATCCTTCCCAACTTAGAAGAATTTTGTCCCCGAAATTAAAAATAAAGCACGAATAAGAGTTACGAGAATTAAAAAGTTAACAGATAATTGAAATATGGTACGTAAATTCGTACTTTGGTCCTCAAATAAATGTGAAAAACGTTGTCGAATAGAATCCTCGTGCTCCCAGGTAGACTCGCCCGGTGAATGATGCTTCCATGCAACCCTGACCAGTCCTCAAATTCATACCTTTGGCTCCTTAGTTGGCTTTTTCTTGGATTCTAATGAGCCTTTGGATATGTTGACGGTAAGGGCCTCCTTCCTTTTGTCGTTGTGGTTGTTGTTTTGAGGACGTTTGCCCCGGTCCTCAAAACCAGGTATGTTGATCCCTAGCAAATGGGCCTCTTTTGCGTTCTTTTCGGCAAGATTATTACCTACGATAAATGTTGACCAATCCTCATAATGGGTCGTGCCTATACAAAATTTTATCCTTGGTAACAGATTCCATCTGCAAGTGACCATAATCACAGATTCGAGGATACCGGGAGGCAACTTTGATGTTATATGCCTGAAGCATTCTATGAGTGCATGTGCAGACTCTTTCTCCCTCTGAACTATGTCGATAAGAGATGAGTGGTTATATCTATTTCTTTATCATAAAATGGGGAAAGAAAGAGCCATCGGAGGTCATCGAACGATGCAATACAATTATCCGGGAGGCTGCAAAACTACTCATAAGCTACATCTATTAAGGCTCTGATAAATAGCTTGTAAGTAAGGCATCGTCTCATGGTAAATGTCTCGTCATAGATTCAAAGTAGTTCATGAACTGATGATGCAACTTACTTCGGTCAAATGGGATCAGAAATAGGGGCTTGTACTTGGGTGGAAAGACAACATTGTTCCACTCAGGAGGATAAGGTTGTCTTGTCCCAAGTTTATGAAGCTTGTCTCGATTGTTCATAGATTCCAGGCGAGCTCGTAGTTCTCGGATGGCCTCATGGGTATCCTCGGCTTGTTGAGGAGTAGGTGAGTATGGTATAGCTTGTGAGATCCCCTGCGTCACTGGCAAGAGAGGAATGTCAACAGTTGGAGGAGCAGGAGCATTAGACTCTTCATTGGTCCCTGGATCCTAACTTGTTTATCCCGGAGCCCTCTATTATGGTAGGTCCATACTTGCCCGGATATCCAGTATCGCCTGAGTTAAGGTTTGCATCGAGGCACTCATGACATGCATCATTGCTTCTAAGGTGTCAAGGCATTGGCGGTCACTGTTATTCCCTTCATTGTTGTCACCCGTCATATATACTGGCATCACATATTGAGAGGCGATTGACCCTTCACTTTCTACTTTTGATTCCTGAGGTGTGTTGTCCTCAGGAAAGGCTGGCATCATCGTGTTATCTTCAAAATTAGGGGAATTTTTACCCCTAATCTCGGACACTACGGTGACCTGTCGAGGGTCACCACCCTCAGGTATATCATCATCAGTTCCTTGAGAATCATTATCTTTACGGAATATCGGATTGGTATGGATTACAGGAAGGTTGCCACCCCTTGCTCGCGAAGCTGCTTCAAGTGTGGAGGAAGTACTATCCCCAGTCCGTAGGCTAGCCTCTTCAGATGAAGATCTTGCCCTTAGGCGAGTGCCCTGGAATACTCCTTCTGTAGGCACAGTTGGTTGGTTACCTCTCGATAGGTTTCTCAGTACGCTGGCCGAGACTGGCGGGTTAGACGAACTTGATATTGAGTTCTTCTCTCTATAAGGGGACCTACAAGTTGAACAACATGAGACAAAAGGCAACCCCTCATCATTTTTTATTTTTTTGGTTTGCACCTGTTCTCCAAGACGCGGCCAAATTGGTGCAACTGGTCTCGACCGCTAGAACACGAACTACCGAGCTGGAGAAGCTGCTGCTTTGGCACAACATTAATTGATGATAATACGAGCATAAGGGTTCCCTAGAGGGGATACTCCATGTGTATCAGTCATTTCTCTCATTGTGCCTTTGTGACATATCACGTTACGCAGATCTGACGAGGGAAATTTACCTTTACACCCATTTCATGCACATGGATAAGCTGTGTGCATGGGTGTATAGGTGAGATATTTGCTCCTTGACATGGTTCATGTGTAGGGATTGCACCCAGATCGTTTATGAAAGACTTAATGTAAAACTGATCCACTTCATGTGTGCAGCCACACTGGGCGCATAGGTTTATTACAACAGTTTTTGCTCCCTACCTTGGTTCATGCACGTATTTTGCGCCCAAGTTATCCCAGGAAGACATTTGGAACTGACCCACTTCATGCGCACAGGCGAGCTGAACGCATGGTTCAGTTCGATACAGCTTTCCATCAGTAGCATGCATAACAGTTAATGGTGTATCCTTTTGGTTAGTTGCTTGAGCAGTTGCTTAGGCGCGCATAGCTCGCACTTCCCTAGACTTCTTTGAACTAGCGCGCGCTGGCGCATAGTACAAAGATTCCAATTTTTTCCTATTTCCCTAAAGTTGGCATCATGGGAAAATTTTTCGTTTTGCCTTGGATGCCCGATCTTCGAGCAACATTTGGGCCTGCTTCTTGATCGTTGGCACAAGTAGGGACTTTTATGAAACTAGGATTCGATGTGGCATACTTAATTTTTTGTACCCCCTATTGTGAGCGCATGGTCCGAGAATCAGTATTGTTCTTCTCAGAATGATGTGGCCGCATAGGTTCGGAAGAGGACTTGACACTTAGGTTTCTGTCATCGTAGTATTTTTCTCTGTCATAACCTAAGTACAGAGGACTCTTCTTCCGATGAGTGACTGCCGCATGAGCCTCAGTCATCTCGGCAGAAGTGTACACATATCGCTTCCATGAGGATTTCCTACCATGATGTGCAGCTACAGGAGCAGAAACAGGATGTGCATCTTCGGCCATAGAAACAGGAAGCTCATCCTCCGTAGTCCTTGGGTCCGACGCACTGGTCTTGGCAAACCAGGTCTTACGGATCTTCTTAGGCTTTTCTAGCCTTGGTGAGGGGCTTGAGTTATCCCCGAGAGCATGTTCCTGAAAGCTTGTTAGTCGACGTAGACGACCAACATCCTCTGGGTTGAACCCAGTTTTGTCACGTCTGATTGTGTCATAACCTTCTCACCGGTGGAGAAGGAAGTCTCCAGCAGAGTCACCATTTTTGTTTTATCGCAAAAATAATTTTACTAACATTTTGATTTGCAATAAGAAAATAAAAAAAAGTACAGAGGAGATTACAATAAATTCCTAAGAAGGATGTGGCCCAATATTCTCCTTAACAACGGTCACTACCAGCTGTCTTTTTAAGGAGGAGTTTGGCCGCATCCTACTTCTGCCGCATAGACAGTGCCTTACTGAAGGAGGTTGGCCGCATGACCCTTCTACCGCATAGACGTTGTTCGTCGCATGACTCTATTGGAGAGAAGCTACCGCATAGGAATACTGTCACATGAGGGTTTTTCTGCATCGCTCTCACCGTGCCACGTGTGGTGCTCTACTGTAACTGACAAAGTAATCATTTTGCTGACGGTTTTACTATTTTTAGTGTAATCATCGGTTACTCGACTTTTGAGGTGGCACAGCATTTTACCAAGCATTAAATGCTCTATCATGGTGGGTGCGACTGAGGCTTAAGCTGTATACTTCCTCTTTGCTGCAACAGTGTGTCAGTGATCTTTTGCCATATGGAATTTTTGTCGCATCAGGACTCACTGAACCCTTATTTCACCAGTATCTTAGTATATTTTGCCTCATGGCCTTAAATGTGCATGGGTTAAGATTTTTCATGCTTCTACAGTATTATCATCTAATTGTGGAGTAATAGCTTTAGCATCGATCAAATATTATATGCGTCTTTTTAATATATAACAATCCTATGTAGTATGATGTACGTATCGATGGAACAAGCAATACTTCGGATCACTAATCTTATCTGCTTCTTCAGGTCGTTTGATATCAAGAAATTTGAGCTTGTTGCTCTTTATCAATATGTTAAAGATATCGATGATATCATCATCATCAAAGGAGAATGTTTCCTTAAGCTTTGCATCGTCAAAAGGCTTATGTTTAGACTGGGAAGCACCATTGGAACTATTGACAGTAAGGGCCTCCTTCCCTTTACCGTTGTGATTGTTGTTATTATTTTTTTGGGGATGCTTGCCCTTATCTTCAGAGCTAGGTAATTTGAACCTACAGAGTTTCAAGTCATCAGCCGACTTTTCAGCTGCATCAGCATTACCAATGAAAGCGGACCATTGGTCGTATTTAGCTGGCCCCAAGTAAAACTTTATTTGGGGAAGCATATGATACTTTCAAGTATCCATAAGCATATTATATGGAACACCAGGAGGAAGCTTCAGAGCGAGCCATCTAAAATGTTTGATGTAGTCACATACTAGCTCTTTCTATCTTTGTTAAGTGGCCATGAGGGTTGACATTGTCACTTCCATCCCACCTTCGTAGAATCTAGCAAGGAACATCCTCTCCAGATCTTTGAAGGTCCTGATACAATCGTTAGGCAGACTACAAAACTATTCAAAAGCTACCCCCTGTAGGGTACCAATGAATAACTTAGTAAGGAGAGCATCATCTTTTGACAAATGTACTATTTGTGAATCTAAGTACTTAATGTGTTGACGAGGCGACCCTAATCCATCGAATGGGAGCAATGACTGTGGCTTATACTTTGGTGGGCATATAATGTTATCCCACTCAGGAGGATAAGGATGTGATATCCCCAACTTTTGAAGCTCATTTCAATTATTCATTGTCTGAAAGCGAGCACACAAGTCTTAAATAACTTCTTGTGTATCGACTATTTGTGGAGAAACAGTCGATTATAAAAATGGTTAGAGGTGTATCCTGATGCATTATTGGCAAGATACCACTCTGGGAGGGGCAGCAGCAGGTGTTGGCCTAATGTTTAAGTTGCATTTTTGAATATGGCTAATCGATTAAGTTTAGTATTATGATAATCGTGCAATCACTATAGTAACTTGTAACTTCTACTTAAACTCAGTATTGTCCATATCAGTATTACTATGATATTACACTTGTTGCGACTTTGGACTTGCATGGGCCACCACTAAAATGTGTCATGACCCGCATCCGAAATAAGGGCACATGGTAGATAACGCCCAGCCTACGTCGTAGCATCGGCAGTAGAACGTTGTTTGGGTAAACATAACTATCTACACATCTCACATAATATATATACATAAGGTACATGTCATGCTATCTCAACTCAAAATGGAGGACAATATGATAATATGGTAAACAAATACTCAATCACAAAAACAACTAGAGGAAGAATAGCACGATATGGAATAGAAGTAAAAGAAATACAAGAGTCTCAATACAAGCCCAATCTCAACATAAAACCCAACATAATAATACATGTCATAAAGTCTACTAAAATCAAATACAACACATAATGAAAAGTCTAAGTCTCTCCAGCTTGTGGTACTATCTCAAGTGGCTCTACGGGTACTGGCGCAACTGTTGCGCCATCCTGCGGCCCATAATATATAGGACACCAGTCATCTAATAAATCATCTAAAAAATATATCCAGACAGGATTGGAGCGAAGTACAACACAATAGAAGTTCCAATAATTGATAAAAACTATGAAACAACAATAGTAATAAAAATATATGATGGAAGTAACTGAACTAACAGTTATCACGAGCAAGAGTATCATAGTAAATAATGGCAAGAACTGAGAACAATATAGTGATAAATAATATGGTAATGTACTGAAATAAAGGGAACAACAATAATGAATGTGCTTTAAAATATTAGTAAGATAATGTGGCCATCTTGGGCCTAACACGGGCTATATATAAAAGGTGAGCTAGCGTGATCATACATGAGTTGCATGATCTGCTAAATATCACGGACTACACTATATCACGGACTATAAGGTATGATCATATATCCTCTAATATCTCCCCATCCCCCCGACTAGTACACGGATCTGAATCACGATACGTTATAACACGTATATCATACTACACGGTCAATAATATCATGCACTATGATCACGGTCTATATAATCATGAAGATATTACGATAATTACTGAGTAATCATGAAGCACGATATGGTGATCACTGAGTTATCACGACAATAATATCTCATGACAAGGATCCATGTATACCAATCTGTGTGACCATCGTGTCAGAAATCAAATATCTCAATACTAAATACATAAAACATAGAGGCTGTCAAATAAGAAAACTACCAGAGAATGTACTCGCCTCTGGTCCTGAGAAAAAGATGTCACTCGGTGTCTGAGCGGGTGTCACACACACCTATATATGAATGGTATGTCAAATGGTGTAATAAAAGGGAGAAATGAGCTAAATGCATTAAAGATGCTTTCTAGGTCATTTCTAAGTCACACTAGTCAAAATAGTTATTTCTAGGTATCATACTATCTAGTTAGTCTATATTGGTCATTAATTAGCTAACACTAGCTATCCTTCTTGATATTAGCTAGTACCCTATATATACACTAACTAGTATGTAACTAACTAACTTAGAGGTGTTACTAACAGACCTGTCTATATACACTAACTTTTTAACTGATAACAAATTTCTAATTTACAACTAACCAATACAGTTATATGATAATTGACGTATATATATACTAACTGCCATTACTATATATTATAGAACACACTCATATGCAATAACTGATACTCACCTATCTAACCAACCTAATCATTTACATATTACTAACACACTCACCATGATATTTACTAACCACTAACTTTTAATCACTAACTGTTATAAACTAATAATTGATACTCTAACTACACTAACTGAGACCTCCACTTCCCCCTTCATATATGATGTTGCTGCTGTTGTTTGCTCCTTGAGTTGCTGCTGCTAAGAGTAGCAAATATTTCTCAAATAACTGCTGTGTACCCAGGTATTCACATTCAAGTTCATATATCAACACAGGTAACCCTTTCCCCAAGCTCAGATACTCAAAAGTTACTGAGGCTACCTAAATCGAGCTCCAGGTAATCACTGACACACACATACACACACTCATAACACACATCTACACAACATAATACTCAAAACACAGGCTTGTCCAGGTATCCCCCACCTACTGTTGTATACCTACATTCAGATTTGAATATCAACATGTCCCCATTGATATAACACATAGCTCACAACATCAAACAATATATAGACATATATCACCAGAAAACAGATATATATATATAGATAGATTCACTACCTAGATACAGATGCACACAAGTAGCAACCTATACACACAACTCCAGGTATCATCCTTACCCGAGCCCAATAGTGCGCACAATGAGCACTGATACTCTCACCCCCTCACTGCCTACCTGTATTCAGGTAATGTGCTCACTACACTGTTCTTAAACTTACCCCCAACCTGATACTCTCATATAGCTGCTACTACTAACTTAAAGACTCATCATCCCCCTTTCTCTTGTTGCTCAAATACCCACTACATAGTGATTGCATTTAAACCTGTGCTTCACTTACACTACAGATGACTGCTTGCCCGAGTCAACCACAGCAACTTGCTGATTGTCCTTAACAGTCACATAACACCATACTCTACATCAATATACAAGCACACACTAACTCATATGAGCACTTAACTATATATATAACACACACTCTAGAACATTAAATCAAACACGATGTGTGCAATCTCTAGTACACCATGATACACACTCAATTGGGAAGCCAAAACCCAAATTTCACCATAATAAATATTCCTATATATCAAATACATCATAATATTACTAAAGTAACTTTCTACAATGAGAATTAAGGAGTAATTGCACAAAACACCCAAAGTTGAGCTACGTATCGTGATACGGCCTACTCGTATCCAATTATGGATATGTATCTAGCCCCACAACCCGATCTAAGTCTAATTAGACAATATTAGTCTCATGACACACACTTGATGTGTCAATCCCAAAATTTTCCCAAAATACATACAAATTACCATGTAGAAATCATAATACACCACCAATTAGCCTAGAACTTGTTCCTATAGGTGGCCCGATGCCATGGGAAGATTCCTAATGGTCAAATGCATGATTTAGAAGCTAGAATGAAGAGAAATTCAGAATTTAGCAATTGGAAGATGGATTCCCAATGAAAATCTCAATGGACACGATCCGGACACGATCTCCTCGCCACAAGCTTTCTTTCCTAGTGCTCCTTGCAACTCCAAGCTCCAATGCTCCTTCTAATGGTGGAAAAGAGAGTAATTTGAATTGAATTGGTGGAGGAATGAAGCGAATTGTGGATCTTCCAAATTGTGGATCTAAATGAATGCAAATGAAGGAGGAGAGAGAGAAGAGACCCTCTCTATAGTGGCTGGCCCTATTCCCCTTCTCCAAGTCACATAAAAATTGTCCAAGTTGCCTATCTCCATCCAATTATGATTATGATTAAGGAAGGGCTATTTTGGAAAGCTCTAAACTAATGCAAATTAGTTCTAATCCTTCTAATTAACTATGAAAATGGATCTAACTTGGGCCTAGTCCAATGTTGGCTCAATTATTGTCATGACAAGTCTAATTGGGTTCACAATTTTCAAGTCTAACTAATAGGCTGGTCCACTAATATATAAATAAATAGCACAACCACCAGTATTAATTATTAGCACTGTATAAACAAATATTAATTTTTAAAAATAAATATAGGCAAATTGCCTAAAATATCCTCATCTAGAAATATGGTAGTGACAAGTCTATCCTCCTTAGAAAAAATTTATCCTCAAAATTTGAGGAAGAACTAACTACAACAAGCAATCACTGCAAGCAAGAAAGAATCATACCTCATGGCTCAAAAAGATAAGGGTATCGCTCGCGTATCTCGGCTTCTTTCTCACAAGTAGACTCCCCTGGAGAGTGATGCCTCCACGCGATGCGTACCAAGAGAATCGTCTGGTTTCGTAGTACCTTCTCCCTGCGATCCAGAATCTCCACTGGCTGCTCTGGATAACTGAGAGTCCGCCACACATGGATCTCCGAGTGATCCAATACATGGCTAGGGTCTGCCACATACCGTCTCAACTATGATACATAAAATATATTGTGCACTCCCTCTAATACAGGCGACAAGTCTAGTCTGTAGGACACTGCACCGACCCTCTCAAGAACACTGAAGGGTCCGATGTACCATGGACTAAGCTTTCCGCCTCTACCAAAGAGAATCGTGTCCCATGTTAAAGAAATCCTCAAGAACACTAGATCTCTAACCTAATACAAAACACAGCCTTAGCACTCCAACCAGATAAAGCAATCAAAAGTAATACAAATAAAAATTATACCTCAAACTCAAATGGTCTCCGGTGGCTATCGGCCCAATGCCGATATCTGTCCTGCGCCACCCAAAGTCTATCCCTGATACGCTTTACCATCTCAGCTGCATCCACGACCATCTCTGATCCCAATAAGGCTCTATCACCATATTATCCCATGATAACGAAGTGCGGCATCTCCGTCCGTACAATACCTCAAATGGTGACATCTCGATACTGGCCTGGTAGCTGTTGCTATAAGTAAACTCTACCAGGTGGAGATGATCCTCCCAAGAGCCTCCAAAGTCCAATACACAAGTACGTAGCATATCCTCGAGAGTTTGGATAGTCTCCTCAGATTGCCCGTCTGTCTAAGGGTAACATACGGTACAGAACTTGTGTTGGGTGCCCAAGCTAGCCTGCAAACTCCTCTAAAAGTATGATGTAAAGCGACTATCCCGATACGAGATGATGCTTACAGGAACACCATGCAATCTAACTATATGTCGCACATACATCTTCACGAGCATCTTCATAGACGTACCCACTTTAAATGGCAAGAAGAGGGATGATTTGGTCAACCTATCCACGATGACCCAAATTGTGTCTTTACCTCCTGGAGAACGCGGAAGCACTGATACAAAATCTATCTTCACGTGATCCCACTTTCACTCTAGAATGGGTAAAGACTGAAGCAATCCACCTGGTCCATGTCTCTCTGCCTTTACCTACTAGCATACCAGACAGCTGGATACGAAGCTCGCCACCTCCCATTTTATACCATACCACCAAACGTGCTCTCTCATGTCTCTATACATCTTGTTGGCACCTGGATGCATAGAGTACTGAGATCGATGCACCTTCTGAAGAACCTCCTCGCGTAACGCCCCACTCAGTACACATAATCTGGTATCGTGTCGTAATAATCCATCCTCTACAATAGTGAAGTCCTCTGCCAATCCTATCCGGACCTGCACTCTGATGCTCCTCAGAGATTCATCCCCGAATTGTGCAGCCCTAATCCGTTCCATCAGCTCCGACTGTACCTGACGTCCACACATCTGTGTCGCAACTCCAGGAACTAGCACCTCGATACCCAAACTGTCAAGATCTATAAATAAGTGCATGTCTCTCGTCAAGTATATAGCCACTGGATACCTAGTTAAGGCATCCGTGACTACATTGGCCTTCCCTGGATGGTACTGCAAGGATATGTCAAATTCCTTCATTAACTCCAACCATCGCCTCTGCCTCATATTGAGATCTTTCTGTGTAAACACATACTTCAAGCTCTTGTGGTCTGTAAAGATCTCCACACGCTCTCCATATAAGTAGTGTTTCCACAGCTTTAGAGCAAAGATGACTACTGCCAACTCCAAGTCATGGGTAGGATAATTCTTCTCATGAGGGCATAATTGCCTGAAAGTATAGGCAATCACCTTCCCATTCTGCTGTAACACATATCCCAAACCCTTACTCGATGCATCACTATATATGGAAAATCCACCCGTCCATGATGGCAATGTCAATACTGGAGTCGTAGTCAACCTCTTCTTCAGCTCCTCAAATACAGTCTGACACTCCTCTATCCAGATGAACTCCATGTCCTTCCTGGTTAGCCTAGTCATCGGCTCTGCAATCCTGGAGAAGTCCTGAACAAATCTCCGGTAATAGCCTGCCAATCCAAGAAAGCTCCTGATATCCGCCACTGAACTCGGGGTAGACCACGACTCAACTGTTGATATCTTCTTCGGGTCTACTGAGATTTCATCTCCTGGAATCACATGCCAGAGAAATTCAACCTTATCAAGGAAGAACTCACACTTTGAAAACTTGCCATACAGCTTCTCCTTCCTGAGGGTCTCCAGAACTATCCTCAGGTATTCCTCATGCTCCTCCAGGGTCTTCGAATAAATTAATATATCATCAATAAATACCACCATAAACTGATCAAGGTACTGATAAAACACCTTATTCATCATATTCATGAATATTGTCGGGGCATTGGTCAACCCAAACGGCATCACCAAGAACTCAAACTGCCCATACCGAGTCCTGAAAGCTATCTTCAGAATGTCTTCCTTCTTCACTTTTACCTGGTGGCACCCCAACCTCAAGTCTATCTTCGAGAATACATTCGCTCCACTCAAATGATCAAACATATCATTAATCCGCGGCAACGAGTATTTATTCTTGATGGTGAGGTTGTTGAGATCCCTGTAGTCGATACACATACGTATCGACCCATCCTTCTTCGGTACAAATAATACCAGAGCACCCCACGGTAATGAACTGGACCTGATAAAAGCCTTTGTCCTGTAACTCATCCACCTGCTTCTTTAATTCTGCCAGTTCGCTATTGTTAACCCTATAGATGTGCTATGATATCGGCTCTGCGCCTGGCACCAAATCTACAGAGAACTTAATATCTCGGTCTGGCGGCAAACCCAGCAATTCCTCCGAAAAGACATCCATAAATTTCGCAATCAAAAGATGTGGCAGCACTTGCTCTTCCACCGAAGATCCATGGAAGGCTTCCTTCCTCTGCCCCGCTGCTCTGGTGAACTCAAACTCTGTCTCTCCTGGCGCCTGAAACAAAACTCTGCCTCCACGATAATCGATACTAGCATGGTGCCTACTCAACCAATCCATCCCGATTAATATGTCGTAACTCAAAAGTGGCATTACGAGTAGACACGCGCTCAACTCTCGGCCTCCCAAAGAAACTTTTCGATCCATGCAAATATTACTGACCAGGATAATGCTACCCCCGGTCATGATCTTGCAAGTCCTCGCCAATGGTTCAGCCTCAATATGATGCTTCAAAGCAAAAGATACAGATATAAAGCTATGTAAAACACCGAAATCAAATAAAGCATGAGCTGAAAAAGAATCAAGATAGACTGAACCTGAGATGACATCTCCGACTAGCTCCTCATCCTCGACCGTCATAGCGAAAGCTCGCCCCTGACGCTGAGCACCTCTCTGCTGCTACTGGTATTGAACGAACCGCAGCTGCTTTGGCGGTAACAGAGGTCCCCTCTACTGTCCTATTGGTGGTCTCGCGGGTGCTCTCTGTGCTTGACCTCCACCCTGACCTGCTCAAACGGGAGCTAGAACACAATCTCACAACTGGTGGCTTATCTCCTTATAATAGAGGCACACCCCAAGCCTCTTCTTGCAGACCTCCTGTATATGTCCCATCTCCCCATAGTGAGTGCACTATGGGGCATGTTATGCTGGTCTCGGGTCCTGATGTTCCTGCTGCACAAGTGCCCGAAATTATGCCTAAAACTGCTATCTCGACAGCTGCTGAAAGTGCCCCTACTGCTGCTGGTGAAAGTGAGGCCGCTTTGTTGGGCCCGCACTACTACTAGCCCCTGAATGATCTCTCAACCTCTTGGAGCCGAGATCCAAATCATCCTCTGGCTGTTGTGCCTCTGCTAGAATCTCCTCAAATATAGCGGTACGGTATCCACTAGTATGAGATTTAATCTCTCAGTTCAGACCTTTTATGAACTTCCAAGCCTTCCCTCGGGGATTCTTCCCCTCTACAAAGTGACCCAATCTGCAGTACTCCACTGCATACTCATCCACCGTCATACCTCCCTGAACAAAGGTACTAAAACTGGCTCTCCAAAGATGTCAGAGCCACATCTGGGAAGAACTTTTCCTTGAAGTACTCCTTAAATGCTTCCCAAGTAAGTTTCGGTGCTGAGATCCTGGGGTCCGTCCTGAACCAAGTCAACACGATGTCAAACATCATGCTTTATGCGGCCTCTACCTGCAACCTCTCTGGAATCTGCGCCAGCCACAAGTTCCTCCCAATGTCTTCTATCCAATCATCAGCATAAATAATTCCATCGGTGCCTTTAAAGTTTTTCGGTGCCATCCCCTTGAAGTCTATGATAGTCCTCGGCCTTGGCTACTGCAGGGTGAACTGAGGTGGAGCTACCTGCGGCTAGACCAAGGCAACTCTCTCCACTGCGGCGAGTGCAAGCTGATAGGCATTCTCAATGTCCTGTCTCATAACTTCTGACTGGCGCTGTTGGGCCTCTATCATCTGCTAAAAGAGCATAAATACTGCTAAAAGAGCGCAAACACCTACATCTGATTACTGCAGGTGGTGAAGGTGGAAGCTCCTCTGAAACTATCGGTATTGTCCTCTGTATCGGAGGTAGAGCACCCCTGAAAGCTATTACGGAAAGGCCCACCTGGACCGGTGAAGCGGACCTCTGAACTGAAGTTTCTGGAACAATGTCTGTTGGTACTTCCCTCAGAGGCAACGAAGTGACCAACCTCGCTGAACTGCGCCTGAGCGTTGGGAACTATTCAAAGTAATAATATGTCTGCTGGGAACACTGTCTGCTGGTCTTCGATGGCATCCTGAAGATAGATTGAAACAAAGGAATTAATATTGAGTAAGATATGGTATCATCAAGGAAGGACAGAATTATTCGAAGTAAATCAAGCATTCAGATAGATAAAGATAGCAAAGCAATAATTAGAAGTATTTCCTAGTTGTGATTGAGTATACTCTCAGCCTATATCCTAAAGCAGGCTCGTAGCAGTATCTCAGACTTAGAGTACGACTACGATATCGTACTTGTTGCGACTCTGGACCTGCATGGGCCAGCACTAAAATGTGTCACGAACCGCACCCGAAATAAGGGCACATAGTGGACAACGCCCAGCCTATGCCGCAGCATCAGCGGTAGAACGTTGTCTGGGTCAACATAACAATCTACACATCTCACACAATATATATACATAAGGTACCTATCATGTTAGCTCAAACTCAAATGGAGAACAATATGATAATACGGTAAATAATACTCAATCACAAAAACAACTAGAGGAAGAATAGCACGATATAGAATAGAAGTAAAAGAAATACAAGAGTCTCAATACAAGTCCAATCTTAACATAAAACCCAACATAATCATACATGCCATAAAGTCTACTAGAATCAAATACAACTCATAATGAAAAGTCTAAGTCTCTCCAGCTTGTGGTACTATCTCAAGAGGCTCTACGGGTACTGGCTCAAATGCCTCGCCATCCTACGGCCCATAATATATAGGACACCAGTCCTCTAATGAATCATCTGAAAAATATATCCAATCAGGATTGGAGCGAAGTATAATCCAATAGCAGTTCCAATAATTGACAAAAACTATGAAACAACAATAGTAATGAAAATACATGATGGAAGTAACTGAACTAACAGATATTACGAGCAAGAGTATCTTAGTAAATAATGACAAGAACTAAGAACAATATGGTGATGAACAAAAAGGTAATGTACTAGAATAAAGGGAACAACAATAATGAATATGCCTTGAAATATTAGTAAGATAATGTGATCGACTTGGGTCTAACACGGGCTATATATAAAAGGTGAGCTAGCGTGATCACACGTGAGTTGCATGATCTGCTAACTATCATGGGCTACACTATATCATAGACTATAAGGTATGATCATATATCCTCTAATATCTCCCCATCCCCCCGACTAGTACACGGATCCGAATCACGCCACGTTATAACACGTATATCATACTGCACGGTCTATAATAGCATGCACTATGATCATGGTCTATAATATCATGCACTATGATCACGGTCTATATAATCACGAAGATATCACGGTAATCATTGAGTAATCATGAAGCACGACACGGTGATTACTGAGTTATCATGATAATAATATCTCATGACAAGGATCCACGTATACCAATCTGTGTGACCATCGTGTCAGGAATCAAATATCTCAATACTAAATACATGAAACATAGAGGTTGTCAAATAAGAAAACTATCAGAGAATGTGTAAAACCCCTAATTATAAAAAATCGTATTTTACCTTTTTAATTAATTAATAATTGAATTATAGTAATTATGAGCTAAATAGAGGAAATAGATTTTTCTTAATTTTTATATTAGGTGTTTGTGCATTTAGGGGATTTATGGAGCCATTATAAATTTTCTCTAATTATTTCCATGTAGGGGACCCTATGGACAGTTGACAGCATAATGATATGCACTAATATAAGTTCTAGAATTTTTCTATACATATATATAAGATTTATTATAGAATAATTAGAAAAAGAAATGAAAAGAATAAGAAAAAGAAATAAAGAAATAAAGAAATAAAAGAAAAAGAGAAAGAAAAAGAAATTGAATTCCTTAATGAATCCTACCCAAATCCCTATAACCTAAACCTAACCGTTTTGCTGCAAACCGACCCGCTAGAGTTAATATAACCAGCAGCCGCTGCACACCCCAACCCCCGCGCTGGCTAACCCCCCCCCCCCCCCTCGCGATCTCTCTCTCTCTCCCTCTATATATGTTACTCCTTCTTAAACCCTAACCCTACTCCACAACCCCCTCGACCTAGCCGCGCCACCGCCGACCTGACGGCGCCAGCCCAGAGCCGCCGGAGACACCGTCGACGCCACGACGCACCACCGCGACGTAGCCCGCGCGCGACAGGATTTGACTGCAGCGTACCTGTGTTCCAGCGTCGTTTTATGTCTCCTCGCTCGATCAAACTCGACCCCGTCTTCACCGGTATGATCCTCACATATACCCCTTCCATATCTGTATGATAGTTGACCTCGAACAGCACATAAACCTAGGCAAAAACAGGGACCAAGTTGCCAAAAAATGACAACTTTTGGGTATCGCAGAAAACTACGGTAACTACCTATGTTCACGGATTCGTATCTCCCACCACAGAGATCCGAATTCGGTTTTTCTTGTTGGTATGCGAAAACCACCTAACCTAGTTTAATTTCTGTTATTTACAACAAATTATTACATGTTGTGTGTAGAATTAAATTAGTTAGAAAATCCCAAAAATCTACTTTTTTCTAAATTTTAGATATTGCGATACTGAGCGCGCCCCGCCAAACGGGACCGCCCTGCCGCGTACCGAGTGTACCAAAAGGTGCGCACATTATATCCAGACGTGTGGGCTTTCGCGAAAACTGATTTGGACGCGTGTGCGCGTCGAAATCAGCCCGTGTCTGCGAAAATTCTCCGTATCGCAACTTTTGCAAAAGCCCTGCGCAATTAGTGCACGTTCGTCAGAATCCGACAAAACTTGCGCCACTAGACTCATGGTATCGCGCCGGTCCTGTGACCCAATTTTCACGCAGTTCTAAGATAGTTGACCAAGTCGCCTATTGGCGGGCCCCACGGTTAACTTTTTGGGCGAAATTGTGTTCGGCTCACCGGAATCCACATTTGGACGTACCATTGGATTTGTACTGACATTTAGAGTTTGTTTGACCTATAATTTATTCCATTTAGAGACCGTTATCCCTGGCACGCTTTTTGGTACAAAGTGGCCCACATGTAGAGCCCGCTTTGACCCGAAATTATCGTTTTGCCTATGTGTCCAAATTGGACGAAAGGGGAGTGGGTTCTAGCTATTTTGCTTATTTTGGGAATGTTGGTGATATTTATTTCAGCATCCGAAGATGTTCATTCTGAGGCCGTAGCTTCTGACTCTTGGTGCTTGACATCTGGACGTTACACTTTGCAGCTCTCTTGCCAGGCAAGTATACCTTGCCTTGTTGTACTGTTTAAATTCTGGATTATTAGTTGTATGTTCATATTATATCACTGTGCGTATCCGAGAGAGACTCGGTGCAGTCAACGAAGGCGTTGACGTTAGGACTTGTGTCTGACCTAGTGTCTAGTAGACCCACCTAAAGTTGTAGAGTTATCGGTATAACTCCCCAGGCCTTGACACGTATCATTACATGTCACAGAGTGAGTTCATGTAGGGACGTATACCTCATACTCGACTGGCCATCGGTGTGAGCAACACGTGTAACGGTATTTAGCTTAGTTGTTTATTTCTACAGAGACTTGCATTATAGAACGAGATGTCCACGTCATGTTCACGACTTGTATATCTACATTGGGCGGGGAGGACGACTTGTAGGCGTATGGGACACCCCACTTCCTTTACACTGATGCCATACTCGACGGAGTGATATGGACGATATATACTACACTGATGCCACATTCTTCGGAGCGATATGGACGATATACTATACTGATGCCACGTTCTTCAGAGCGATATGGACGATATACTATACTGATGCCACGTTCTTCGGAGCGATATGGACGATATATTATACAGATGCCATGCTCTTCGGAGATGGACGTTATTATACAGTGCCCTTGTATGGGGGCATATGTGGTGTCAGCATATGTCTAGCCTACAGTTTCCCATACACTCAAAGTTGTCCTCAAATTTGCATTCACTTAGATGGTTAGTGCACCCCTTTATTTATTCAGTATTTACTTTATGGCATGCTTCTATGTATCTTGTTATGTCCCTCTGAGGACCTGGTCCCTTTCCAGGTGTAGATGTTCATGAGTATTCGCAGGAGCGCAGATCCGTACTGGTTACTTATATTCCGAGGAGGTCTTCTCTTCGAGTCTCAGTAGTTGGTAGTTGTTGTACTCATATTGTATTTATCTTGCTTATTCTTTATTCTAGTTCGGTAGTGGATTTGTTTCCATCCGACTGTCATCTTGAGATACCTCATATTGAGATCTAGTTCATAGATACTAGTCATTTATTTATATATGATTTCTATGGATGAGATTTAGTTATGCTCTGAGATATATATATTTACCACTTATGAATTGTTATTCATATTACAGCGTACGTGTGTTATGGTTTCCATATATTAGAGTGCCATATTCATACGGCTGGCATGCTTACGTGTCCTAGTCCTACATATTTTGGGACTGGGATGTGACATGTTTTTAGTGGTGGCCCATGCAGGTCAAGAGCATATTGTCTCGGTTACGTTACTGTACCGAGCAAGCTTGCAGATAGGATTATAGTATAGGATCTCATCCATAATTGACTATGACTTATCTTCCTTCCAGTCTGTTCTATTTACATAATTGCATCCTGCTTGATTCATGTGCTTCCCTAATAGTTCCTTGAGTATGTCACACCCCGAACCCGCCCGGGCCGCCGCTCCGCCCTGCCGTGCCCCGTATGGCCGGAATTATCGAACCGGGCACGAATCACCGTGCCTCGGTGCGCCGGACGCGAATCACCGCGCCCGTACCGCGGGTGCGAGGAAGGGGGAAGGAGTGGCCTAGCCCGATCGAGCCCTTCGGGGGACGTGATGCCGCACAGGCCTGGGGTTGCACCCGTGCAAGGCCAATCATTTAAGTTGATAGTTGGCTATCATCGCATCAATCGAGTAAGCAGCAGAAAGGGACTTGTTGCAATGCAATGCATTAGCCAACTGAGTATTGGGGACAATCGAGGCAACTTGGGGTTCTTTGCTCGTTCCATACATTATGCCCCCTTATACGATAGCATTCTCGGGGCAACAATCGAAACCAGGATTCCGGGTCTTAGGGACTGTGGCACGCCTATCGCTCCCTCGGACGATCCAGTACCTGCAAGCAAGTAAACTGTTGGGGGGTCAGCACTTTATACAAGTACTGGTGAGATAAATCAACTGAACAGAAACAAGCATTCACTCAAACAAGCACTAAGTAATCATGTTATAAAACATTATATTACTAGTGATCTTTCTAGTTTTACCAAGGCTCATTTCATGCAGTTCTCTAGCAGAGTCATATTACATTGTTTGGAAACATGTTTGGAAACAGAGTTTCATATGCAATAAGCAAGCAAGCAATCCGTTCATGTTTCGAGGTGTGCGCAGCGTGTCTCGTGCGACTCCAGGGTCAGATGCAAAGCTAGACACACAATGCACATCTTAGGGGCAGTCATCTATCCAAGCCAACACAATGACTTAGCTATATGCAGGGCGGTCCCCGAGTATCTCAGGATCGGCAGCTGGTGGAACAGCATACCAATGACTCATTCATCTGATGCTAATGGCAGCTGTGACTCATGGTTGCTTTCCACTATCTCTGTAGCAGCCGTAACACATGCAGTTCAGCTCTCCACCAAAAGCCATTGTCCGACCGCGTGCTAATGCATGGAACACTATCAAATAAACTCTAGTATGCAGACGAGACGAACCATTAAAATACAATCGTTGTTGCGGGGCAATCCGACTTATCACTTGAATACGTTCAGGCACAGTATGGTTCTCTCGAAGCATAGACGATAGTGAACATATTCATGCACTCTAGGCAAGCGATACAGGATTCACGTTAAGCAGACATTATTTCAAAGACAAGCTAGGTGAGTTCGTTCATTAACATGCAAGGCAGGTTCTATCATTCTCTTATGAAAACATTGCAAGCAAAAACTCAGGTTATTATTAAGGCGTGCAAGAATCAGAGAACGAAGTTCTGCCCACTCACCTTGATACATAACGCCGACGCGGAACGGGGCATTACATACTTACCAAGCAACAAAAAGTTTCGTCCTCGAAACTTCAAGGATAAACTTCTCGATATTCCGAGTAGCGATAGCGCCGTCCCTCGCCGTACTCAATCGAAACAATCAAGCAATTCAAGTTCAGAAAACATTTGCACTTTGAGAATATCTATGGACTTATTGTATGGAATGCTCTTATTGTAATACCATATCAAGCAATATCTCAGAGTCATAGCAACGGATTTTGGGCCAGAAGATCGATTCCGCTCTGATACCATTATGTCACGCCCCGGACCCGCCCGGGCCGCCGCTCCGCCCTGCCGCGCCCCGTATGGCCGGAATTATCGAACCGGGCACGAATCAACGTGCCTCGGCGCGCCGGACGCGAATCACCGCGCCTGTCCCGCGGGTGCGAGGAAGGGGGAAGGAGTGGCCTAGCCCGATCGAGCCCTTCGGGGGACGTGATGCCGCACAGGCCTGGGGTTGCGCCCGTGCAAGGCCAATCGTTTAAGTTGATAGTTGGCTATCATCGCATCAATCGAGTAAGCAGCGGAAAGGGACTTGTTGTAATACAATGCATTAGCCAACTGAGTATTCGGGACAATCGAGGCAACTTGGGGTTCTTTGCTCGTTCCATACATTATGCCCCCTTATACGATAGCATTCTCGGGGCAACAATCGAAACCAGGATTCCGGATCTTAGGGACTGTGGCACGCCTATCGCTCCCTCGGACGATCCAGTACCTGCAAGCAAGTAAACTGTTGGGGGGTCAGCACTTTATACAAGTACTGGTGAGATAAATCAACTGAACAGAAACAAGCATTCACTCAAACAAGCACTAAGTAATCATGTTATAAAACATTATATTACTAGTGATCTTTCTAGTTTTACCTAGGCTCGTTTCATGCAGTTCTCTAGCAGAGTCATATTACATTGTTTGGAAACATGTTTGGAAACAGAGTTTCATATGCAATAAGCAAGCAAGCAATCCGTTCATGTTTCAGGGTGTGCGCAGCGTGTCTTGTGCGACTCCAGGGTCAGATGCAAAGCTAGACACACAATGCACATCTTAGGGGCAGTCATCTATCCAAGCCAACACAATGACTTAGCTATATGCAGGGCGGTCCCCGAGTATCTCAGGATCGGCAGCTGGTGGAACAGCATACCAATGACTCATTCATCTGATGCTAATGGCAGCTGTGACTCATGGTTGCTTTCCACTATCTCTGTAGCAGTCGTGACACATGCAGTTCAGCTCTCCACCAAAAGCCATTGTCCGACCGCGTGCGAATGCATGGAACACTATCAAATAAACTCTAGTATGCAGACGAGACGAACCATCAAAATACAATCGTTGTTGCGGGATAATCCGACTTATCACTTGAATACGTTCAGGCACAGTATGGTTCTCTCGAAGCATAGACGATAGTGAACATATTCATGCACTCTAGGCAAGCGATACAGGATTCACGCTAAGCAGACATTGTTTCAAAGACAAGCTAGGTGAGTTCGTTCATTAACATGCAAGGCAGGTTCTATCATTCTCTTATGAAAACATTGCAAGCAAAAACTCATGTTATTATTAAGGCATGCAAGAATCAGAGAACGAAGTTCTGCCCACTCACCTTGATACATAACGCCGACGCGGAGCGGGGCATTACAGAGTATAGCCCCTACTAGAATATAGGCATCCTTGTTGTTAGAATGATAATTAGGGTAACACACCTACTAAGAATACAACTAGAACATTGACACCTCACTAAGTTCAGAATATCTAGTGAACCCTAGCATCCCTTATCTATAAATTGGTTTACCATTACCCCTTGATATAATTATGAATGACTTGAGGGTAGTACAGACCAAACTATGAATTTAAACTACATATTTAAATTTAACCACACTGTTTTACCCTAGCATTAATGAACCAATAGAAATCCAAGATTTAACATTAGGACCAAACTTAACTTATAGTGAGATAGAATTTTAGAACTATGAATTTAGGTTCTTGTCCTGATACTAGCAGACAGTACCTTAGGAGGCCAAGAGGAACGAATATAATATTTTTCTCGATCAAACCTCGAACACAGATATTAGCATACCACCTTCCCCTTAGGAAACCATGACATTATCTAGAGACTTTCTATTTAAATTCAATCTCGTTCCTCTGGAAACTTAGCGCTTGCTATGGTGCAACGACTAATTATATTTTCTTTTCTTCAACCTTTCAACTCGTGCCACCTGACACTTCTGATTGTAGGCCAGATGAATTCTCTTATGTTAAGGATATGTAGTTTTCTAGGATTATAAGTTGTCAATGTTAAACTTTGAAAAGTTGTGCTTGATGGTTAGAATTTGATAGTTTTGAGTTATTCTGGCAGATTATAACTTGATGATTACCCTTAGTTTTAAATTAAATAAGTCGTATCCATAACCTAATATAGGTATATCCTCTTTTCACTTAAGAACCAGTAGCTCTTCCATTCTTACTATTGACACTCGTTCTATGAGCACTATGATTAAAACTTAAGGTGACCATTACCGATATAATGCAATAGGATGATTTTCTCGTAAACCCCAATAAGAGTTTATGCTTTATTTACAAGGACAATATTATTTTATAGAATTCCCTTAAGACTGTCACAGTATTGGATAATTTTTTATAAGTTGGGTAGTATGCCTCCCAACCTAGTATCACATAGTCCTCTTGACATATTATTATAGTATAATTGAATGACATTAACTATATACTAGCATAAGACGATAGTGTTTATTCAGACGGTAGAACTTAAAGGTCCATACCCCTATTTTGTTGACTAGCAACTTAGACAAGGAGTAGTATGACAACTGTAGAGACTGTAGAGTCTTATTTTTGTTTTGTTCGTGAACTTGAATTATTTGTACCTTATTTCATCATAATATAATGTATTTATATTTTATATACTTTCTTGACTTATGCTGCTATTTTATAGCCTAGTTTTGCAAGCTTATTCTTTTATCGAGCTTGTTCACGATATATGTATTAATGGATGCATATATTAATACATTTCAGAATCAGTGTATTAAGGTCTAGCTAACCTTGGTGCGCTTGGTTCGCCCTTCGCATAACTACTTTACGTGGATTGAGATATATAGTGTCTAGTAGACGAATGTACTTGCCCTCTAGGCATGCCTGAGCATATCGTATCAGTTACATAATTGTACTGATACGAGCATGTGAATAAGAAATTACCAAATAGGATTTCAATCCATAACTGCCTTGACAATTCCTTTTGAACTCCTTAAACGCCTTGATCCCCATACTTCTATTCTATTACCTCCCCCTTGAACTCTTTATTATTGTTAGCCGTCTTCCCTTATTTCGGAAAGACGAAACCTCATGCTTGGTATAAGTTTGATATACAGATAGTACTAGATATACCCCATAGGCCAACCGCATTAGTTGATGATGATTTTCCGTAATTAAGGGCATATCATAGGTAATGTCACTACCACATTCTAAAAACAGGGGTATTTTTGACTTTTTATATATTATTAATATTGTGGTAGTTATTTTAATGATTGCATGAGATGTGTATTTAATTTAAGTAATTGTATGAGATGTGTATTTATATATATTATATATATACAGTGTTCATTAATGTTGAGCTAGTAGACTTGACCTAGAAGCCTACTAGATGAACACCTGACCGAATTATAGGATTATGTATTTAATTGTTTTATTTAGAATTTAATTATTGGAGGTTGTAATTTATTACCGTAATTTTATTTAATTGTTGCGCCTTACCGTTGCTTCGATATTTGGAGCGCTACCCTAGCTTTTGCCTTTCAACAAATTTCACAACCTTGCCCTAGACGTGCCCGCCTTCCATTCTAACCTTTTTGTAACTCATAATTATGTTCTTTTGTGCTTCATTTTAGCTGCACAATATTCGTCGTGGACGTTTATTTAATTTCTAAATAAAATCTGACTTTGTATCGTTGTGCGTTCCAATCGAAATTGGAGCCAATCTCGACCCATTTTTGTGCAACCCAAATTAGGGTAATATTCTGTTCTGAGTCTTCTCCACTAATGATATTTGTGTCCCAACCTAATTTTAGCCCCATGTACTCCTAATTAATTTTAGAACACCACTCACATTTGTTTCTAATTAAATTGGGGATACCAACTTTGACTAATCCCGTTTAATCCCAATTTAATCCAAGTACCCCATTAATTAAGCCCATACCACACACACAACACCCCCTCACCCTACAAAACACCAAATCGCCCACCAATATTTCATCATTTCATGTGTCTGTGCAAATACCCAAATTTAAGGGGGCTCATTTGCAAATGTTGCATTAGGTGTCAACACCCCATTGGTTCAAACCAATGGAGAAGCCCTAATATTTGACTAGTCAACCCAACCCTCTCCTTACATGAATGAATTCCCTATGTCAAATCTGAGCTACCCATTCAAATGGGAGCATCATCACCACACATTCCCACTTCACACCCTCTATTTAATGTCTCCTCAATGCACCCTTCCCAACATGCCCTAATCCCCAAACCTAGGAAAGCCCCCACCTCTCTCTCTCTCCTCCCTCCTCACTCAACCGTAGCCTCCTCTACATTTTTCCATTTCTTCCCTTCTTCTTCTTCTTCTTCTTCTTCTTCTTTCTTCTTCATCTTCTTCTTCTCCTCCTTCCTTTTAAAAAAGAGAGAAGGAATATAAAACCATCACCACCAACTGTTCACCCGGTCCCTCAACTCTGGTCACCTAGCCCGGCCGGCCTTCTTCTCCGGCCAGCCCATCCCGAGCTCTCTTCCCCGGCGAACCCGGACTCGACCCCGCTCCACCATCCACCGCCTGGAGCTCCCCGATACCGCTGCTCCTCCCTCCTCCCACCGTATCGTCATCTCCGACCACCGTTCCCCTCTTCCCGAGCTTCCCCATTCCTCCACTGCTCTTCCTTCCCCGGCTCTACCCTACATCCCTCCGGCCGACCAGTGACCACCCTTCTCCATCACCACCACCAGTGCCATCATCCCTCCGACCTCCTCTGCCTCACCTGTCCACCATGAGCCACCTCGAACACAATCACCACCGGCCTCACCACAATACTCCTTCCGCTGCCTCTACTCCGGCTACCCTGCTGTATTAGAACCACCACCATGAACCAACCAGCACCACCACCATCATCATCAGAATCGGCACCACCCCCATCAACCAGTTCAGCCCGGCCGCATCTCCCTCCATCACCACTCCACCACCCTGAACCACCCCGAGACCTCCCCCTCAGTCGAGCCTCCATCGCCTGGAGCTCCCCGACCCCGCTGCTCCTCCTCCTAGCTCCTCCACCGGCCACTCACCCACCCCAGCGAGCCATTTCCCCTACTAGCCATCACCACCATCCTCGGTTCAATCCAGTCGACCTTCTTCCAAGCTTCGACCTCCCTGTATCCCATCTTCCCCGGCAAGTTCTCCCCCTCCACGTCGAGCCAGCACCACCACCCCCTGTCTACTCCTCACACAGCCACCACCATCGTCGACATTATCCTCTCCTCTTCCAGTCTCCTCCCGAGCTCCCTCCTCCCGCTGACGAACCACCACCAGGACCACCTTCGTCATCCTCGTCATCGTCGTCATCGTCGACGTCTTCGCCTTCGTCGCAGACGCACTCAGGTTCGATCCTTCCCTCGCGTACACGTACGCGTGTACGTATGTATGTAGTGTACGTATGTATGTAGTGTATATATGTATGTATTAGTATATATGTAATAGTGTATATGTATTCGATATATATGTATATGTATGTGTATTGGTATATTTTCATATAGTATATGTTTAATAAAATGTATTTTGGGTATATATATGTAGCATGATATATATATTTGTATTGGTATATATATATATATGTACATATATACGTATATAGTATATGTATTATTTGGCACATATATATATAAATATAGTATACGTACATTTTTACTTGGTAAATATATATATGTAAATATATATATCTATATGTTCAGTATACGTATTTTTTCGTATACATAAATATTGGTTGTGTATATAAGATGTGGTATGTATATTTTCAAACGTATATATATAGTATATAATTCTATTTAGTGAATATACACTTATACATATTTTGTATATAATTATTGGTATAACCATATGTATGTATTATATTTAATTATTGATAATATGTATAATTATGAATTTATTAGGCGACCCAAGTGTAATTACGGATACCCCATCTTTACATTGATCTGTAACCCTGTAAATGTTAGTTGACTGCCACATGTACACTAACATACTGGCAAGCCCCGTATCATTTTGACCGTCTGTCTTGCACAGCAATCATAGACGCGACGTCTGTACAACTTGACGCACACTGACCCTAGTTGACCAGTATCATACCTAGCATAGCCCTGAGTCTAGTGTATTTATAAAGGTGTGTTAGAGTAATGTCTGATGTAATGTTGTATTATTTTATGATATGTCTATAGGACTGTTGGATCATCCAGACGATACTCTGGAACAGGACATTGGTATTACCAGCTAAGGACCCAAGGCGAGTACATTCTCTGATAATTTCCAATTATTTGATAATTTCTATAATTCCAGTATCTAGAAATGTTACATCTGATTCTTGACACTGTGCTACACGGACTAGTATATAGATTGGATCTGCAGCCATGAGATGTTACATTGATTATCGTATTGACATTGTACACGACATTGATATTTAGACCTCGTACATGATATATTGGATATTGCTCGTGTATCGTGACGTGTCATGGTTGGATCCACTGTACTAGTTGGGGGCGGGAAAGTAGTTAGTGAGAAATGTGATCATACCCCTATTGTGCAAGTATAGAACAATGTTAGTGTTAATCATACTCCACACGTATGGTTAGCCAGGCCATATAGCTCTCGTACATGTTCCCAAGCCGATCATATTTCGAAACTACTATTTCAAACACTTAGAATAGTTACAGTTCTCTATTTTAGATCATATACTACATCACCCGTATATGATATTGTACCTCGTTCTCTTCATTTCATATTTGCACTGACTGTATCATATTGCCTATATTGCCTGTCTCTTTATATTGCATGTCTCTTTATTTTGCTATTGCATTTATTCATTGTCTTCTCTCAGTATATAGCACCATCTGTTTATTGTTTTATAGTCCTTATCAATTAAATGGAACTGTTATTTGAGATGTACTTTGCTCCTTCCTGACTGGAAATATTTTTCCAGACTATACCTTAGAGGACTGGTGTCCGACATTTTATGGACCACCGGGAGAGTAGCTGCAGACTTGGACTTGGTAGTTCAGTTGTGATTTCGGGAGGTCTAGCCGGAATCACTAGTTATCCAGTTAGTTTCTTTAGTAGATTATTTTGGTACCGGATTTGACTCCGGCATGCTTTGTTGAGACTTGGATTATTGTTGAGTTAGATTATTCTATTTAGACTTGTGTTGCATTTTATTTTATTCTTCGATATCTTATCGTGCTGTAGTTATGTGATTGAGTATGTTGTTCATATTATATTGTGTCATCCGTGCCTCCTTATGAAGATTGGATGCTCGTGTGAGATTGCTTAGATAGTATCATGACCTTGACAGCGTTCTACCGCCGATGCTGCGGCGTAGGCTGGACGTACCCACGTACTCGTGCCCCAATTCCGGGTGCGGGTCGTGACAGGTAAAATGTTGGTGTTCAAACTTTTGAGGATCAAATAGCATGACTAAATAAGTTGAGGAATATTTTTCTTAAGTGTATAGCCTTATATGATAGATGGGTAAATTCTAAGTTGGGTAAAAATTACATTATTAAACTTGAGGAGAATTCTTTTAGATTGTGATCAAGTATGATTAGATTGAGAGATTAAGTCATTTTAAATGTGGAGAATTTTAGAAGAAGGAGTTAGAGGATGAGTATTTAATGAATTTTGAAATCTTGATAGTGAGGACCAAATATTTAGACTTTGAGCACATGATTTAAAGTTTGAATGTTGAAGATTGAATCATCGATTTAAACCTTGAGGATAAATATAGAATTCTAGGCTTGAACAATTGGTAAAGTAGATATAAAATTTTACAATTTGATTATTTGAATTAAAAGTTAAATTTTGATTGCTGGATTACCTATTGGAAATATTGAGGATGTGAATTAAATTTAAAATTTTGAAGGATACAAAATTCATAAGGGAAAATAGGAATAATATTGGATTAAAATTGTTTTCTTCTAAAGGAGATTATGATAGTTGGAGATCGTAATGTGAAAGGTGATGTGGGCTATTTAAAACTTGAAGATGTCATATAGATTTAGCTTAAATTTGGATGTGATTATTAAAAATCGAGAAGAGGTTACAATATTTTGATTAAACAGAGGTTACCTTAATTTCGAAAGTGATTGCGATGGATTAGAATATATTTTAAATTTTGGAAGAGATTGTGATTGACTTGTCTTATATGCGAATGTGAGAGAATTAACAAATTATACCTTATTTTAATTTCGAGAATGAAATTGTTTTTAAGTTGAGTATATTGTAAACCCCTCACCCAAAAAATTAGGCCTACTTGGCTTAGATAGTGAGACTAAGGCTAGTTTGAATCCAATTAGAAATAGAACACGGTATTTTTATTTAATTTTGCAATAATTATATCACATAGTACACCTTACCGTTGCTTCGATGATTGGAGCACTACACTAGCCATTGCCTACCTACAAACTTCACACCCTTGTCCTAGTCGTGCCCGCCTTCTATTCGGACCTTGGTGTAACTAATAATTATGCTCTCTTGTGCTACATTTTTAGTCACATAATATTCGTCGCAGACGTTTGTATTTGATTCTATATAAATACGACTTTGTACCTTGTGCGTTCCAATTGAAATTGGAGACACATCTTGACCCATTTCGTGCAACCCAAAATTTGATAATATTCTATCCTGAGCCCTCTATGTCCATGACACTTGTGTTCCACCTAATTTTATCCCCATGTACTTCTAATTAATTCTAAAACACCGTACACATTAATTTTAATTAATTTAACCCAATTTTCATCTTTGTGAAAATTTTCCAATTGTCGGGTACTTTTATGCAAAGGTGCATTGAGGTGTCCACACCATTGGACATGACACATGAAAAAACCTATTTTTCGTTCATATGAAATTTTTCCCATAATTTTCGAAATGTGCAACGCGCAACACCGCCCACTCCTTTAAACCTAGCCTTGCATTTTAAACAATGCAATTTATAGCCCTCCAAACATTCCCATGGAAATTGGAGAATCATGAAGGTTAGGATGGAGGAAAGTACAGAATAAGCTGCAAATCTCTATCTTATACCATCATTGAACTTCTATTGTAACTCAGTTTTAATTTCGATGACGAAATTTTTATAAGTTTGGTAGAATGTAAAACCCCTAATTCTAAAAAACCGTATTTTATCTTTTTAATTAATTAATAATTGAATTGTAATAATTATGAGCTAAATAGAGGAAATAGATTTTTTTTTAATTTTTATATTAGGTGTTTGTGCATTTAGGGGATTTATGGAGCCATTATAAATTTTTCCTAATTATTTCCATGTAGGGGACCCTATGGACAGTTGACAACTTAATGATATGCACTAATATAAGTTCTAGAATTTTTCTATATACATATATATATATATATATATATATATATATATAAGATTTATTACAGAATAATTAGAAAAAGAAATGAAATGAATAAGAAAAAGAAATAAAGAAATAAAAGAAAAAGAAAAAGAAAAAGAAATTGAATTCCTTAATGAATCCTACCCAAAACCCTATAACCTAAACCTAACCGTTTTGCTGCAAACTGACCCGCTAGAGTTAATATAAGCAGCAGCAGCTGCACACCCCAACCCCCGCGCGGGCTAACCCCCCCTTGCGATCTCTCTCTCTCTCTCCCTCTATATATGTTACTCCTTCTTAAACCCTAACCCTACTCCACAACCCCCTCGACCTAGTCGCGCCACCGCCGACCTGACGACGCTAGCCTAGAGCCGCCGGAGACACCGCCGACGCCATGACGCACCACCGCGACGCCGCGCACGCGCTACAGAATTTGACTGCAGCGTACCTGTGTTCCAGCGTCGTTTCATGTCTCCTCGCTCGATCAAACTCGACCCTGTCTTCACCGGTATGATCCTCACCTATCCCCTTTCCATATCTGTATGATAGTTGACCTCGAACAGCGCGTAAACCTAGGCGAAAATAGCGACCAAGTTGCCAAAAAATGACAACTTTTGGGTGTCGCAGAAAACTACGGTAACTACCTATGTTCATGGATTCGTATCTCCCACCACATAGATCCGAATTCGGTTTTTCTTATTGGTATGCGAAGACCACCTAACATAGTTTAATTTCTGTTATTTACAATAAATTATTACTTGCTGTGTGTAGAATTAAATTAGTTAGAAAACCCCAAAAATCTGTTTTTTCCTAAATTCTAGATATTGCGATACGGAGCGCGCCCCGCCAAACGGGACCGCCCCGTCGCGTACCGAGTGTACCAAAAGGTGCGCGCAGTATATCCAGACGTGTGGACTTTCACGAAAACTGATTTGGACGCGTGTGCGCGTCGAAATCAGCCCGTGTCAGCAAAAATTCCCCGTATCGCAACTTTTGCAAAAGCCCTGTGCAATTAGTGCCCGCTCGTCAGAATGCGACGAAACTTGCGCCACTGGAATCGTGGTATAGCGCCGGTCCTGTGACCCAATTTTCACACAGTTCTAAGATAGTTGACCAAGTCGCCTATTGGCGGGCCCAACGGTTGACTTTTTGAGCAAAATTGTGTTGGGCTCACCGGAATCCATATTTGGACATACCATTGGGTTCGTACTGACATTTAGAGTTTGTTTGACCTATAATTTGTCCTATTTAGAGACCGTTATCCCTGACACGCTTTTCGGTGCAAAGTGGCCCACATGTGGAGCCCGCTTTGACCCAAAATTACCGTTTTGCCCCTGTGTCCAAATTGGACGAAAGGGGAGTGGTTTCTAGATATTTTGCTTATTTTGGCAACGTTGGTGATGTTTATTTCAGCATCCGGAGACGTTCATTCTGAGGCCGTAGCTTCTGACTCTTTGTGCATGACATCTGGACGTTACACTTTGCAGCTCTCTTGCCAGGCAAGTATACCTTGCCTTGTTGTACTGTTTAAATTCTGGATTATTAGTTGTATATTTATATTATATCACTATGCGCGTTCGAGAGAGACTCGGGTACAGTCAACGAAGGCGTTGACGTTAGGACTTGTGTCTGACCTAGTGTCTAGTAGACCCACCTAAAGTTGTGGAGTTATTAGTATAACTCCCCAGACCTTGACACGTATCATTACACGTCACAGAGTGAGTTCATGTAGGGACACGTGCCTCATACTCGACTGGCCATCAGTGTGAGCAACATGTGTAACGGTATTTAGCTTAGTTGTTTATTTCTACAGAGACTTGCATTATAGTATGAGATGTCCACGTCGTGTTCACGACTTGTATATCTACATTGGGCGGGGAGGACGACTTGTAGGCGTATGGGACACCCTACTTCCTTTACACTGATGCCACACTCGACGGAGTGATATGGACGATATATACTACACTGATGCCACGTTCTTCGGAGCGATATGGACGATATACTATACTGATGCCACGTTCTTCGAAGCGATATGGACGATATACTATACTGATGCCACGTTCTTCGGAGCGATATGGACGATATATTATACAGATGCCATGCTCTTCGGAGATGGACGTTATTATACAGTGCACTTGTATGGGGGCATATGTGGCATATACTAGCCAGTCATGCCGATTGGTGAATTACGTCACCATATGTCTAGCCTACACTTTCCCATACACTCAAAGTTGTCCTCAAATTTGCATTCACTTAGATGGTTAGTGCACCCCTTTATTTATTCAGTATTTACTTTATGGCGTGCTTCTATGTATCTTGTTATGTCCCTCTGAGGACCTGGTCCCTTTCCAGGTGTAGATGTTCATGAGTATTCGCAGGAGCGCAGATCCGTACTGGTTACTTATATTCCGAGGAGGTCTTCTCTTCGAGTCTCAGTAGTTGGTAGTTGTTGTACTCATATTGTATTTATCTTGCTTATTCTTTTTTCTAGTTCGGTAGTGGATTTATTTCCATCCGACTGTCATCTTGAGATACCTCATATTGAGATCTAGTTCATAGATACTAGTCATTTATTTATATATGATTTCTGTGGATGAGATTTAGTTATGCTCTGAGATATATATGTTTACCACTTGTGAATTGTTATTCATATTACAGCGTACGTGTGTTATGGTTTCCATATATTGGAGTGCCATATTCATACAGCTGGCATGCTTATGTGTCCTAGTCCTACGAATTTTGGGACTAGGGCGTGACAGAATGTACTCGCCTCTGATTCTGAGCAAAAAATGCCACTCAGTGTCCGAGCTGGTGTCACACATACCTATATATGAATGGCATGTCAAATGGTGTAATAAAAGTGAGAAATGAGATAAATGCATTAAAAATGCTTTTCTAGGTTATTTCTAAGTCACACTAGTCAAACTAGTTATTTCTAGGTCTCCTACTATCTAGTTAGTCTATATTGGTTATTAACTAGCTAACACTAGCTATCCTTCCTGATATTAGCCAATACCCTATACACTAACCAGTATGTAACTAACTAAATAACTTAGAGGTGTTACTAACAGTCCTGTCTATATACACTAACTTTCTAACTTACAACTAACCAATATTAGTTATATGATAATTGACGTATATATATACTAACTGCCATTATTATATATTATATAACACACTTATATGCAATAACCAATACTCACCTATCTAACCAACCTAATCATTTACATATTACTAACACACTCACCATGATATTTACTAACCACTAAATTTTAATCACTAAATGTTATAAACTAATAATTGATACTCTAACTACACTAACTGAGACCTCCACTTCCCCCTTCATATCTGATGTTGCTGCTGCTATTTGCTTCTTGATTTGCTGCTGCTAAGAGCAGCAAATATTCCCCAAATGAACTGATGTGTACCCAGGTATTCACATTCAATTTCATATATCAACACAGGTAACCCTTTCCCCAAACTCAGATACTCAAAAGTTACTGATGCTACCTAAACCAAGCTCCAGGTAATCACTAACACACATACTTCAGTTACACAGCACACACACTCATAACACACATCTACACAACTGAATACCCAAAACACAGGCTTGTCTAGGTATCCCCCACCTACTGTTGTATACCTCCATTCAGATTTGAATATCAACATGTCCCCATGGATATAACACACAACTCACAACATCAAATAACATATAGACATATATTACCAGAAAATAGATATACATATATAGATTCACTACCTAGATACAAATGCACACAAGTAGCAATCTGCACACACAAATCTAGGTATCATCCTTACCCGAGCCCAATAGTGCACACAATGAGCACTAATACTCTCACCCCCTCACTGCCTACCTGCATTCAGGTAATGTGCTCACTGCATTGTTCTTAAACTTCAACTTCCCCTAAACTGATACTCACTCATATACTGCTACTACTAACTTAAAGACTCATCATCCCCCTTCCGCTTGCTACTCAAGTACCCACTACACACAGATTGCATTTAAACCTAAGCTTCACTTACACTACAGATGACTGCTTGCCCGAGTCAACCACCGTAACTTGTTGATTGTCCTTAACAGTCATATAACACCATACTCTACATCAATACACAAGCACAAACTAATTCATATGAGCACTTAACTATATATATACTTATATATATACATATATATATATATATAACACACACTCTAGAAAATTAAATCAAACACGATATGTGCAATCTCTAGTACACCATGATACACACTCAATTGGGAAGCCAAAACCCAAATTTTACCATAATAAATATTCCTACATATCAAATACATTATAATATTACTAAAGTAACTTTCTACAATGTGAATTGAGGAGTAATTGCACAAAATACCCAAAGTTGAGCTCCGTATCACACAGTATCATGATACGTCATACTCGTGTCAAATTATGGACACGTATCTAGTCCCACAACCCAATCTAAGTCTAATTAGACTAATTTAGTCTCATGAAACACACTTGATGTGTTAATCCCGAAATTCCCCCAAAATACACACAAATTACCATGTAGAAATCATAATACACCACCAATTAGCCTAGAACTTGTTCCTATATGTGGCCCTATGCCATAAAAAGGTTCTTAATGGTCAAATGCATAATTTGGAAGTTAGAATGAAGACAAATTCAAAATTTACCAATTAGGAGATGGATTTCCAATAAAAAGCTCAATGGACACGATCTCCTTGCCACAAGCTTCCTCTCCTAGTTCTTCTTGCAACTCGAAGCTCCAATGCTCCTTCTAATGGTGGGAAAGAGAGTAATTTGAATTAAATTAGTGGAGGAATGAAGTGAATTGGGGATCTTCCAAATTGGGGATCTAAATGAATGCAAATGAAGGAGGAGAGTGAGAAGAGACCCTCTCTATAGTGGTCGAACCTATTTCCCTTCTCCAAGTCACATAAAAATTGTCCAAGTTGCCCCTCTCCATCCAATTATGATTAGGATTAAGGAAGGGCTATTTTGGAAAGCTCTAAACTAATACAAATTAGTTCTAATCCTTCTAATTAACTATGGAAATGGATCTAACTTGGGCCTAGTCCAATAGATTCGCAGGAATGAACGAAGAAAAAGTTGGCTCAATTATTGTTATGACAAGTCTAATTGGGTTCACAAATGTCAAGTCTAACTAATAGGCTGGTCCACTAATATATAAATAAATAGCACAACCACCAGTATTAATTATTAGCACTGTATAAACAAATATTAATTTTTAAAAATAAATATATATAAATTGACTAAAATACCCTTATCTAGAAATGTGGCAGTGACAACTGCCTTTACGTAAGCCTAATTTTTAAATTGGGTTATTGCTTCCGCTACACTCTATTTATCCTCCCATCTAGAGTTGTCTATCGATCCTACAGCAGGAGCAGGTGTAACAGCCTCCTCATTGTTTGTTGGGCCTTGATTTATTTGACTCAAAATCGGTGGTGGTTGTAAAACCAATGCTGCCTGAATTTCTAATATTGTCTGGCTCAATGTTTGTATTGATGCATTCATGCCTTATACCATTGTTTCTAGGGCATCCTTGCATTGGCGGTTGTTGCTGCTATTTTTATTGTTGTTACCTGTCATATATACAGGCATTACATGAGGACTAGTGGATGGGGCAGTAGAGCCTACATGAGGACTAGTGGATGGGGCAGTAGAGCCTACACTTTATACTTCAAATTCTTGGGGTGCATTATCCTCGGGAAAGGTTGTTATTCTTGCATCGTCCTCAAAATTAAGGGAATTGCTACCCCCAGCTTCTGATGCTGAGCTAAATATTGTGGTTTGCAGAGGGTCACTACCCCCTGGTATGTCATCTTCAGTTCCTTAAGATTTACTATCTTCATGGAACGTCGGATTGTTATAAAATACCGGAGGGTTGTTACACCCTTTCTGTGATGTTGCACCTCGTGTTGGAGGAACACTACCCCATGCTCGTGATCCAGGCTCTTGAGATGAAGACCTTGATCTCTAACTAGTATATTGAAACACACCTTCGGTAGAAACCTCTATTTGACGATTTGAGGGCGTTCTTGTTCTATATGGTAGTGGATTTGGTGTTGGAACACTTGATTAGCTCCTTGGTGCACGAATCGGAGCAGGAGGATTAGACGAGCCTCCTCTTGAAGACTTCTTCTTCTTGTTAGTGGGTTTATCAGAAGGAGACCTCCAAGATGAGTAGCATAAAGCGAAGGGCAACTCATCTTTGCTTTCATCTTTGATTGTCATCTTTTCTATGAGATGTTGTCGGGTTGATGGAGTGTGATGCAGTCGTTGAAACATGGACTACCTGGTTGGAGTTTCTGCTACCTTGGAACAGCAGGAGTTAATGATTATGTTAGCATACTGATGCCTGGTATGAGGTATTTTATGTGTAGCAGTACTCTTCCTCGCTTTATGTTTGTGACATAACACGTCATGCAAGTCTGAAGAGAAAAATTTTACCTTTAAACCCTATTCATGTGCATGGATCGAGTCCTCGCATGGGTTTATTGTATAGGTTGGTGCTTTTTGACCTACTTAATGTGCATGGCCAAGTCTGCTGCATAGATCTTTTGTAAAAGACTTTTTAAATGATGCATGTCTATATTGAGCAGCTGCTTGAGCGTGCATGATTCGAGTTGGCCTAGACTTTTGTAACTTAGCACGATGTGGCGCATAGTACAAAGAGTCCAATTCAGTGCATATTCGAGAGCCTTGCCGCATAGAACCCTGTGAGCAAGAGAGTCTACTGAAAATAGAATTTTCTCTTGTCGCATACGTTGATGCTTCAGAGAACTCAATCCAGCTTCATGACCATTGGCGCATGGAGGAATTATACCTTTCATGTGCATTACTTGGGAGTCAACATTATTCTTTCCTTTAATCTTTTTTTGCATATTCTGCCTAGTGCGCATGGGGCGATCAGAGGACTTAGCACCCAAGTCCTTGGCATCATCATGTTTTCCTCTGCCAAGACTTGAGTGTTGAGCACTCTGATTCTTCTTTGCGCACATAGCATGCGGTTTTGGAATTGGTGGGATCGCATAGCCCTGAAGTGTTATGCCAGCAACCTCTGAACTTTTGCTAAGTTCTCGAATAAATTTGAGTTTTTCTTTTAGAGTCGCATATGCCACCTAGACGCATGCTCCTTTCCTTGGCTATGCATAATAGACGCTAAAAGCCCGTTGTCTTTTGGCTCTGCAGCTGACAGAACCCTCTTTTCAGCAATATCATATACGACGCTGACATGATATGTGGCACGAGCTTTAGGGAGCGAAGTCTTGTGAGACTTCTTTGGCTTCGTGGTTCACGGTGAGAGAGTTGAGTTGTCCCCCGAAAGCATCGCTTTATAGGCCGGTTGGTCGAATTGCACAACCAACATCTTTTGAGTTGTTCTAATTTTTACGACATCAGATTGCGCCACTACCTTCTCGTTGGAGGAGAAGGAAGTCTCCAGTAGATTCACCATTTTTGTAGCCATTACAAAAATAAAGTTCACTACTTTATATTGCAAATTAACAAAACAAATAGTACAAAGAATCTTTTACTAAAACTCTAAGTAAAAAGAAAGATTTTAGGGAGTGTGTCGATGGAGATCAAGTCGTAGATGACTTCTTTACTCGTTGACTATCATAAGGCAAAAATTAGGAATTTTGCTAACTCTCAGCTCACTGGAAAAAAGGGTAGCAAGTATGCTCAAAAGTACTCAGCTTTCGATGCTTTGGGAAGCATATGTCCTAGCTATTTATAGCCATTCCTACTGTAACGGGTATATACTCCTAAATATAAAAAGTCACTATTTTCTGGCCCTGACGCATAAGATTTGGTTTGACGCATAAGAAACTACATTAACTAAAGCGTATACTGCAGATTTGAACGCATGCGCATAACGCGATCGACGTAACACGTGGCATGCATTACAAACGATTCAAAATCCAATTTAATGTGGCTGTTAATCACTGAAATGTACACGTTACAAATGCAAGTCCGAATGTTTACACATTAAATGCACATAATCCCTTCATCTTTATAGCTGTCACAACCAGCTATAGGATTGAAGAGAAAAATAACTTTTGTTGCATAGATAATCTTGCCGCATGGACAAGTTTGCCACATGGATGACCTTGCCGCATGGACGACCTTGCCGCATGGACTAGTATGCTGCATACGTGGCATTATACTAACAAAATGTAATAATAGTGCTGACATAAGCGGTGGCAATTTTGTCTGCACGAGTTTTATAGTAGGCACTGCTTTTTAGGATGGTGCTAGTCCTTGTGCCATGCAGCTGAGAAAATATTCGTCAATTTCTTTTGCCGTATAGCGGTTTATTGCCTCCATGCCTAGGAAGTTCACTGCTTCCTGTCAAATAGGAAGTTTACTGCTTCCTTACTGATCTTTGACACATAACATGTTTGCCGCATAATGTGGACTTTACTTATCAGACTACCTTCTTTCGATGGCCCATATGCGCATGAACCTGATTTGTTCCATGCTTCTACACCTCCTTGTGATCAATTCTTTGATTTATAAGCTCTATTAATTTATGTTAATGAAGATCTGATTCAGATCTATAGAAACGATGGTAGCAGAGGATCACTGATCGAATCTTTTAAAGATAGACAGATCATTGATAACAACTCGGTAAGTCGTCCAAATATTCCTTCTCACTTCTTGATTTACTTTCTTGAAAAAATTTCATGCCCCAGTCCCAAAATACGTAGGACTAGGAATACGAAAGCATGCAAGCCGTATATATATAGCAACTCCAATATATGAAAATGACAACACATACGTACGCTGTATTTATGAATAATAATTCACAAGTGGTATATATATTATCAAATAAGTCACAAGCAACTAGACCCCATCCACAACACAAATCAATAAATAAACTAAATCAATAGATCAAATGATCATCTGAAATATCTAAAGAAATTAAATAGTCGGGTGGAGACAAATCCACTGCCAATCGACTAAATCCAAACTAAAATAATAAAGGAGGACGAAACTCCAATATAAAATAAAATGCTAAATAAAGGGAGTGGCAACTAATAAGTCCATCAACTAAAAGATAATCATGGATGCTCGGAAGGTAAGACCTCCTCGACAAAAAATGATGAGTCAGGTCCTGGCCCGTACTCCTGCGGATAGTCAAGATCGTCTACACCTAGAAAGGGACCAAGTCCTCAGAGGGACGTAACAAGATACATAAAAGTATGCCACAATATACTGAAAATAAACATCTAAAAAGGTCTCCTAATTGTTTTATGTGAAATATACTTTTGAGGACAACATCCTAATGAGGAGCTCTCGACTCATACAGGTGCTAGACTCATGTAGTGCTCAACCGAGTCACCCGCAGCCAACTAGAGGAAAAGTAAATAAATTCAAGGCACACATCCGTAGCCAATTAGAGGAAAAAGAAATAACAATAAGCGCCCCTACGCTAACAGCTATCCTCCCTACCCCATGCTCCTATGTATGTCATCTCCACAACACGATGATACCTCTAAACAACTGCGAAGTCTTCTAGCATGCAATTCTATTAGCAGTTATTTTCTACCGCACGTTCCATACGCATTGCTGGACAGTCAATACGTAGGTCCGTGATCTATATGAGACTCATAACTCGTGTAAGAAATATGTCATGGCCAAATAAGACATAAAGATGTCTCACTATCATAGGGTGGTCTCTTAAATCTAGGTCAATATGCATAACAAAAGAATTAAGAAACAAAAGACGATGCCATCTGTCGTTGCACCCAAGTTTCCTTAGACATGCAGTTTAATAATATACATAAATAAGAAAATAAATGAGAGAAATAAAACATGCAAATGTGAATGTAAATAAATAGTAGTAGTGGCAAGGTATACTTGCCTAGCAATGGTTTGGTGTAGTAATGACGCAAGACAACAGGTGTAGAGGATCTAGAAAATATGGGAGCAAAAAAAATGTCTCCTGATGCAGAAATAAATATCACCAACATTCACGGAATAAGCAAGATAGTCAGAAAGCACTACATTTTCATCAAATTTGCACACAGGGACAAAACGATAATTTATGGGTCAAAGCGGGGTCCACATGTGGGCCACTTTGCACCAAAAAATGTGCCAGGATGAAGGTCTCTAATGGAATAAATTATAGGTCAAACGATGACACGAACTCAACTGTATATCCAATTTTGGATTTCGGTGAGCCGATCACAAAATCGCTCGTCAAGTCGAATGTGGGGCCCACGAAACGGTGATCCGTCGACTGACTCAGAATTAAGCGAAACTCTGGTCACATGACAAGTCAAACGCTGCGAGTCCAATGACGTAAGTTTTATGGCGATCCAACGAACGATCACAAACTAATTAGGTAATTTACAAAACATCAATACGGGAGACTTTCGACTGATACGGTTGATTCCAGTGTGCACACACATCCAAATCAACTTCTGCGAAAGTCCACATGTCCGGTTATACCATACACGCTTTTTGTTATAATTGATACATGACAAGGCAGCCTGGTTTTGTAGGGCATACTCCGTATCGTAAAGTTTTTCAAGTTTTAAACCAATTTTTTTCAAGGTTTTTTAAATAGATTTTTCTTGAGTTTTATTATAAAATATTTCAAACTAATCACTGGATTTTAATCCTAGTTATATAGGCTATTATACAGGGAAATAAAATTGAAATTTTATATACAGGATTGAAATAAAGCCGCCTTCCAATCAGGGGGTTGGGCACTTTTTTGTTCTGTGTATCATGTATCAAAATAAGCAAAAAAATTCGAGATATCGGAATAGACTTTTCTCTGATTTTAATTCAACTAAACTAAAAACTACTTGATAGGATTAGAAGAGGCTAGGGTTGTGCTCATACCAGTGCAATCGGATCGAGAAACGATCGAAGATTGATGGAGAAAGGATGCTGCGAAGTAGGGGGGTCAGGACTATTTTCTGCACAGCGCGCGGGTTGACGCTGGCGGCCTCCGGCTGTGCTCCGGCGGCTAACGGCGGGTGCAGGCGTCCGGGAAGACTCTACAGTGGTCGAGGGTCGGCTAGGGATCGAGTATTCAGGTGCACAATATGTTTCTGAGGGATTTTTGAGAAGATAACGATAGTTGTCGATTATGTATATGTAGTGATTTTTTTTATTCTGATTTCTGATTGATTTTTGATTGGTTTGGATTAGGATTGAGGTTAGATGGAAGAGAATTAGATAAGGATTATGATGCAAAAGATTTCATCGAATTTGTTTACAATATAGGGAGTTTGGATCGAATGAAAATAGAGGTCACATATGAGTTTTGAAAATTAAAACAAAAACCACACCTTTGTTTTGGCTCGGGTGCACAAAGTTGGATGATTAGTGCTTCTTTGCATCATTGCACACTTCACGTGTGGGGTTTTTTTTTCAATTTATTTTCTTCTCTTTCTTTACTAATTTTAGATTTTATTTTCTATTATCTTATTTTCTTTTTCTTTTTATTAAAATTTGAAATTTAAATTTTATTTCAAAACGAAATTTTTTTTTCCTTTTTAATTCTTGTATTTGATTTATTAATAATTTACTATCTTTACTTAATAATAATTCCAAAATATTGAAATACTTTATTTTTATTTTTGTTTTCATTTAGTTGATAATTTATTTAACATATAAACACACTATGTATATACACTAAAATGAAAATATATGTAGTATATTTTCTAATTAAACTAAATTTAATTAGTTAAAATTTTAGGGTGATTACATTCTACCCAACTTATAAGAATTTTGTCCTCGAAATTAAGGATAACCCACGATTTTAGAATAAGAGAATGACATGCGGCAAAAAAGAGTCAAGTACGAAATATCGTACGTACAAATTCGGAAAGGTGAGATGAACAATATAAATTAAATTCTAAGGGTCAGCTTGGACTACTTTAGAAGAGGTATTATGGAACGAATAGATTCCAGCACATAAAATAATTGCATAAGGAACCATGGTTGAGAAGGAACACGATAGGAGGGATGAGTGACCCAAGAGGGAGAGGTGTTGATAAGATGGAGGATAATCGCCTCTACTAATGGTGTCTACCAGGTTTATGCGCAGGGTATCTAGCTAAAAGATCAATCTATACCCACAACTGCTCAATTACCATATCAAATAAGATTCTACATCTATCTATACTCCTAGAATCTTATATCATAATGGGGTCATGATTATGCAATGATAATTATAACTACAAGGTCATACCTGCATCTAAAGCCTCATGTGTCTGTGCTCCCACAATCATCATACTGAATGCTTGGCCTTGTCCTTGGTTGCCCAGCTGGGGTCTGGCCCTCTCAAACTGAGCAGACTGTGGAAGCAGTGGTGGGCCTCTTGGATATCCATTAAGTATTAGTGGTCATGGTGCTCCTGCTCCTAGAGCCAATAGCCTCTACATCTGCGGCTGGGCGGGGGTTAGAGTAGGTAGTGCTAGCCTCTGGACTTCCTTTGTCGTAGGGGCCCTCAGTTGTTGGCAATCTCTGGACTGATGTTGGCAAGACCCATAAGATAGACACTACCCCAGAAGTCGTTTGAAATATTGCACAACATGGCCTATCTTGCCACAAAATTGACAAGTGGGCCTATCTGGAATCTGATACGGGGCTACTCCTAGTTGTTGTTATCGTTCTAAGGGATGTCTAATGTGTCCGCTCTGAGAAACTCTAGCTGGTATAACTGCTGGTGTGGGGCATCTCTGCATCTGTTGTGTCTCCTTCAAAAGGAGCTCCTGGCTTCTAGCTTCCTCCAATACGGCTGCATGTGATATCCTTGATTGCGCACTAGTGAATCTTCTGATATCCGGTGATAGCCTACGGTAGAATCTCTTGGCTCTTTCTAGCTCCGTGGGAATCAATATCTCACCAAAATAACTCAGTCTGCTGAACTCCGTGTCGTACTCATCCACCGTCATGTTCCCTTGCTTGAGGTGAAGGAACAGCTCATAGAGGACATCGCGAACATTTGTAGGGAAGAACCTCTCATTGAAGAGTTCGCAGAATACCTCCCATGTTTGGTCGATACCATATTGCCTCTGCTCGACCTTCCACCAGTGGTAAGCATTGTCCTCAAGTAGAAGATCCATGGCAGTCATCCATAAGTACTCTGGTAACTGGGATGCCTTTAATAACTTCTCTGTGCTGATGAGCCACTCGAAGGCTTTCAGCGGTATCTCTGTACGTCTGAAGTGCTTTGGGTTCACCTGAGTGAAACTCTTGACGCTGCCCTCATAAGGTTATGGTGTTGGGGCTGGTGTTGGTACAGGGGCTGGTCGTAGTGGAGTATTGTTCATTGTAGCTATAAGGGCTTGCCTCAACAGCCCATTTTTTTGCCACTAGGCTTGTATGATAGCCTAGATGAACTAAGCCGAGGTAAATTTCTGCCAGTCTGCAAAAGTGGATGCGGGGTAGCACGAAGGGTATCTGCGAGGCAAACTGAGGTAGAAACTGGGGTGGTAGTGGTGGCATACTCCCACCTTGGGGATTTGTAGTCTGTTGCTCCTGATGCCCCACCGGAGGTGCTGAATTCTGAGGGTCCTACTGAACCGATGGTGGTGTCTGGCCTGCCTGCGATAGTTGTCCCAGCTGGAGTGGTGTAGTCAGGGACATCATCGATAAAAACAGAGATCCAGATTCCTCCTAAGTTGCTGAGTCGCCTGCAGTGATGGCGAGGGTAGCAACACGTCCATTACGAAGATCCATCTTACTAGCACGAAGATAAGGACAACGTTAGAACAGATTCAAGGTAGATACAAGTCAAGCATTCAAACGAGAGTTTGAAAATAAAATCAAGGAAGATGATGAAATAAGTGGATGAGATCCTATACTCTAATCATATTTGTAGGCTTACTCGGTACAGTAACATAACCAAGATAATATACTCTTGACCTGTATGGGCCACCACAAAAACATGTCATGCCCCAGTCCCAAAATATATAGGACTAGGAATATGAAAGCATGTCAGTCGTATGTATATGGCAACTCCAATATATAGAAACCACAATACATACGTACGTTGTATTTATGAATAATAATTCACAAGTGGTATATATATTATCAAATAAGTCACAGGAAACTAGATCCCATCCACAACACAAATTAATAAATAAACTAAATCAATAGATCAAATAATCGTCTAAAATATCCAAAGAAACTAAATAGTCGGGTGGAGATAAATCAACTGTCAATCGACTAAATCCAAACTAAAATGATAAAGGAGTACGAAACTCCAATATAAAACAAAATGCTAAATAAAGAGAGTGGCAACTAATAAGTCCATCAACTAAGAGATAATCATGGATGCTCGGAAGGTAAGACCTCCTCGACATAAAATGATGCGTCAGGTCCTGGCCCGTACTCCTGCGGATAGTCAAGATAGTCTACACTTAGAAAGGGACCAGGTCCTTAAAGGGACGTAACAAGATATATAAAAGCATGCCACAATATACTAAAAATAAATATCCAAAAAGTTATCCTAACCGTTCTATGTGAAATGCACTTTTGAGGATAACATCCTAATGAGGAGCTCTCGACTCATACAGGTGCTAGGCTCATGTAGTGCTCAACCGAGTCACCTGCGGCCAACTAGAGAAAAAGTAAATAAATAACAGACACACATCCGTGGCCAACTAAAGAAAAAGTAAATAACAATGAGACCTCTACGCTAACAGCTATCCTCCCCACCCCATGCTCCTATGCATGTCGTCTCCACAACACGATGATACCTCTAAATAACTGCAAAGTCCTCTAGCATGCAATTCTATTAGCAGTTATTTCCTACTGTACATCCCATATGCATTGCTGGCCAGTCAATACGTAGGTCCGTGATCTATATGAGACTCACAAATCGTGTAAAAATGTATCATGGCCAAACGAGACATAAAGATGTCTCACTATCATAGGGTGGTCTCTTAAATCTAGGTCAATATGCATAACAAAAGAATTAAGAAATAAAAGATGACACCATCCATTGTTGCACCCAAGTTTCCTTAGATGCGCAGTTTAAAAATATACATAAATAACAAAATAAATGACAGAAATAAAATATGCAGATGTGAATGTAAATAAACAGTAGTAGTGACAAGATATACTTGACTGGCAATGGTTTGGTGTAGTAATGATGCAAGCCAACAGGTGTAGAGGATCCAGAAAATATGGGAGCAGAACAAACGTCTCCTGATGCAAAAATAAACATCACCAACGTTCACGGAATAAACGAAATAGTAAAAAAATACTACCCTTTCATCTAGTTTGCACACAGGGACAAAATGATAATTTCTGGGTCAAAGCGGGGTTCACATGTGCGCCACTTTGCACCCAAAAATGTGCTAAGGGTAAAGGTCTATAATGGGACAAATTATAGGTCAAACGAATTCTAAATGATGACACAAACTCAACGGTATGTCAAGTTCTGGATTTCAGTGAGCCGATCACAAAATCGCTCGTCAAGTCGAATCGTGGGGCCCGTGAAATGGAGATCCGTCGAATGACTCATAATCGAGAGAAACTTGGGTCATAGGACAACTAAAATGATGCGAGTCCAATGGTGCAACTTTCGTAGCGATCCAACGAACGATCACAAACTAATTGGATAATTTGCAAATCACTGATACGGGGGACTTTCGACGGATACGGGTTGATTTCGGCATGCACACACGTCCAAATCAACTTTCACAAAAGTCCACACATCCGGATATACCATACGCGCCTTTTGGTATAATTGGTACGTGGCGAGGCAGCCTTGTTTGGCGGGGCGTACTCCGTATCGCGAAGTTTTTCCAAGTTTTAAAGAAGTTTTTTTCCAAGATTTTTCAAATAGATTTTTCTTGACTTTTATTAAAAAATATTTCAAACTATTCACTGGATTTTAATCCTAGTTATATAGGCTATTAGACAGGGAAATAAAATTGAAACTTTATATACAGGATTGAAAGAAAGCCGCCTTCCAATCAGGGGGTTGGATACTTTTTTGTTCTGTGTATCATGTATCAAAATGAGCAAAAAAATTTGAGATATTAGAATAGACTTCTCTCTGATTTTAATTCAACTAAACTAAAAACTACTTGATAGGATTAGACGAGGATAGGGTTGTGCTCATACCAGTGCAATCGGATCGAGAAACGATCAAAGATTGGTGGAGAAGGACGCTGCGAAGAAGGGGGTCGGGGTTGTTTTCTGCACAGTGCGCGGGTTGACGCCGGCGGCCTCCGGCGGCTAGCGGCGGGTGCAGGCGTCCGGGAAGACTCTATAGTGGTCGAGGGTCGGCTAGGGATCGAGTATTCAAGTGCACAATATGTTTCTGAGGGATTTTGGAGAAAATAACGATAGTTGTCGATTATGTATATATAGTGATTTTTTTATTATGATTTCTGATTGATTTTGATTGGTTTGGATTAGGATTGAGGTTAGACGGAAGAGAATTGGATAAGGATTTGGATGCAAAAGATTTCATCGAACTTGGTTTACAATATAGGGAGTTTGGATCAGATGAAAATAGGGGTTACATATGAGTTTTGAAAATTAAAACAAAAACCACACCTTTGTTTTGGCTCGGGGGCACAAAGTTGGATGATCAGTGCTTCTTTGCATCATTGCACTATTCACGTGTGGATTTTTTTTTAATTTATTTTATTCTCTTTCTTTATTAATTTTAGATTTTATTTTCTATTATCTTATTTCGTTTTTTTTATTTTATTAAAACTTGAAATTTAAATTCTATTTCAAAACACAATTTTTTCCTTTTTAATTCTTGTATTTTATTTATTAATAATTTACTATCTTTATTTAATGATAATTCCAAAATATTGAAATACTTTATTTTTATTTTTATTTAGTTGATAATTTATTTAACATATAAACACTCTATGTATATACACGAAAATGAAAATATACGCAGTATATTTTCTAATTAAACTAAATTTAATTATTTAAAATTTTAGAGTGATTACAAATTTCGATTTATAATTCAATTAGATCTCTAAATCATCGTCTTTGTGTCTACACATGAATTACTTGACGAAATGTCGACTCCATAGTTAATAGCTCTGATCATCTCAAACTTGTGTCCGTTAGCAACTCAGACACAACGACTGCAGGTTGAACCACTGCAGGTATGTTCAAACATCTTCCCTCTTCTTGATCTCCATTGAAATCAATGTCAGCGTTAGTTTGGACTTTAGTTAGTGTGCCAATGACACATGAGTTTATGCAGAGCGACATAAAACTGTGTTGTGTCGTGAAATAATGAGTGTCTGAATCAGGTAAAGAGTAGGACGAGTATCCAGATCGACATAAAAATTTATAAATAACACGGAGCTTGTAACTGAGATCGGCACTGACTTGTGTTTGATTCAACACAGTATCAACTTGTGTTGAACATAAACTTACTCTCTATTGTAATAATTCAAATTTGAATTGGAAATTGTTTTGGCGATTATGTCTTGATTCAGTAGGTTAAGTTTGGTTTCATTTGAACGAATGCCCAGATTGATTTCAAACTGAACAGTGAATACAACATTAACATTTATGTTAGATACTGTAATTTTTACTTTAAATGTAAACCTTCAACTAATGAACTGATTTTAGGGAGTGGGCTTTGGAAACGCCTGGGCTTGTGCCAAAGCCAGTAACTCTTAAGAAATTAATTGTTAATAATTAGTTAGTTAAGGAATTAATAGTTAGTAATATTGTTAGTATTAAACAAGAAATTAGAGTTAGTAATAGCTCAAGAACTAATTACTTGGAATTAGTTAGATTAAGGAAAGCAAGAAATATTTGTTAGTTAGAACCTTTACAATATTCTAGAAAAATCATTTGGAGACTAACATTTGGATATTGTCTTCATATGAGGGCCATATCAGTTCCACCATCCATTCCGAGGTTGAGGCAAGTATTATACTCAATTTTTATACTTCAATTCCATTGCATATTCTTGACACAATAGGATACATGGTTTTCTCCTTAATTTTCATGTCATGTTTATCGTGTCTCATATCGTGATCGTGATATCGTGTCGGGATGGGAAGATACCTATTTGATGTGTGGACTACCCCCACTCTACCCTTGTGTCTATTCTTACCGAATAACGGCCACACAACACACATGTGATTCGCCAGATTTAGCCCTTGCCGCCCACAGGTGCATTTCAGGTATTTCGAACATTTAGTGAGTATACTTTGTTACCTCTCATACTTATCGCTCTTTATTACACTTTTTTTTATTTTGTGTTCTTTTCTTGTATTATATACTTCTAGCATTGTATAGTCTACTTTGCTCTATCCTAACGGGATAACATGGCAAGTGAGGATGATGTGGACTACCCGACCTATTATGGTCCACACGGAGACATGATAGAGGAGGCTAGCCTGGAGGCTACTTAGGACCCAGAGTTTATCCCGGAGGAGATATAGGACATTGTATATATTTCCTTTCAGTTGATTGTGTTGTGATTGGTGGATGTATTATGTAGTTTGAGGATTGTTGCCTTTACCATTCGCTGGATTTGTCTCCGGATATTCATTATAAATTTAAAGGACACGTAATAAAGATAGTGGAAAGATGTGGTGATTGTTAGTGTTAGGGTATGATCATAGATTTTTGTGATGAGTATAAGCAATATACGTATTTTAGTGACAAATAAAGTTTAGACAGTTGACTACAGATGTTTCCAACAACGTAGGCTGGACGTGGCCCGATTCGTACCCAAGTATTTAGGAGATGGTCGTGACAATATGACCTTACAAATTTGGATAAATTTTCTATGGATTTTCAGAATGATTTAATATCCTTTTCAATTTCTGATCAATTACGATTTAATATTTTTGTTTGGTTCAATTTTTTTTAATAAAGATAGTTCTTTAGGGATTTGTTTTTTCCATTGAATTACACTTATCTATTATATCTTCTAAAATACTATACAAGCATGTTATATTAAGAAGGAAAGAGGTGACAAAAAGTTTTTTATTTGTATATGTTGGTGTGAGGCCACAACCATACTTTTTAAAGTTTAATATTTCATCAACAAATATTACTATTTATATGCCCCTTTTTATTTGTTTGTGTTGAGATGTGCAACAAGTCTTCACCCTGTGTGTTTGTTTTCAAATCATGAAGAACTCTTAAAGTTAAAGCATGCTCCTTGTATCCGCTAAAATCAGACATAAGAATCGATTAATCCTGACTTAGCATGCAATAATAGGTGAGTGCAACTATCGTGCCTCAGTATCGGAATATGAAGAATGGGTATATGACTTGGCCAGCTATGCACTATGGTATACATTGGTATCCCGTAATGCGGTCATTTGTACCTAAACAATGGGGTATATACTTATAATACAAGTCTCCTACAGTTATACAAAATATGATATATCTCAATCAGTCAAACAAGAAACACTAATATAGAACATATAAGATAAAACAGTAAGGCGTCTCCGGTGCTCTATCAAAATGAGCATAAAGCTAGCTAAACAAAATGGAAAGGTACCACAATATCAAGTTGTACATAATCACATCATTAAATGAGTCTGAATATAGATACAATCATGATGCTAAAATGGCTGGGGAACAGACTCCTCGAATACATGAGCTAAATAGGTACCCGACGACTAAATTCTTCAAAAGAATCAAAATAAAATATGAATGGTGGAGAAGAAACCTACTCAAGCCCCTCAACAATCATCCCCTAGTAAACACCATCGAACTTGAAAGATGGTAGATCCTCACGCTCGGCAATTAGATCTGGCATACAAAACCAGAGGGGGTCAACTCCTAATAGCAAGTACCACAAGAAAGTACGAGTGAATAAAGAAGAAAACTGAATTAGTAATCAGTATATAGTAATCTTGTGTCGTAGCATGGACCTGTATTCTATCACTGAGGTAGTAATCTACCCCTAAATAGTATTATGTCAAGAAAATGTATAATCTGATGACTATGAGCAAGTAATATAATACACAATCAATAGTTTAGCAAAACAGCCAAAAAGTTCTATAACTTGCTATATTAATATTTGGGCTATCCTAGGATGCAATATAAAGATTCATCGATTGTGCTATGCCGAAGCGGGACTGTCCAAACCATATAAATATATTTAAAATCAGTAATAATCCATAATGTCACTCTCAAGCAGTCACCAGGTCGGTAACAATATGAGTAACAATCCTAACACTCATATAGGGTATATACTAGAACGATAACAATATAAATACCAAATATTATACTCCATTTAGGTAGATGATATACCACAATATATAGTGGCTGACTAGCAAGATATATGAAATCAGGATCATTTTTCTTCCAATATTTTACATATTTTAAGTTAGTTAATTAACCTTACAAATTTATGTGGAACCCGTATCGTAGACACACGACCATCCATCCTAAATGTCGTACTGAAGTACAGATACACTGGGTGTGATTTTGGATTGGTTTCCTAGGTTTCCAACCTAGATTCATTCTGAGCGTCGATGCATTAATCAATCCACAAATCCTACTCCTAATCCACACTTTGACCACTGACCACGTAAAGAGTTTGGAGAGAGCAGGACATGTGTGGACATGGACCAATCGGGCAACCAGGGATCACATCGCTTGCCAACTTGATCGGGCTCTTGGGAATGGCCGATGATTTGAGAAATTTTCGGATGTAATAGCTAATGGGTTGGCACCAGCGACTAGTGACCATTCGCGAATATTATTGAGGTTGATGTCACGCCCCGATTTCGGCTAACCGATAATCGTCCCCCGGGCGTGATGCCGTGCACGCGTAGGGCGCGCGTGCACCAGGCCTTAGGCATAAGGATATTCTTTAGGACAATGCAACAGAGTAGACATATAAGATAACACAAAGTTGAGGCATAGAAAAGTTCCTCTTTTATTCATAATGAACATCTTTTTACATTGCTTGACTCAAAAGTATAAAATGCCCTGCGGGCTTACAAACTTGGACGCAAAATGAGATAGCCGATCCATACATTATGTCCCTTTACATAGATTTGAAAACACAAAACACCTTGGGTGCGAGTAAGCACCATCGCCTTAGCGATATTCAGCAACGGAGAGAGTGAAAGGCTTCTAGCTTGAGCCTCCAAAAGTCTTGGCCACGTACCACCAAGAGTCCCAAAAGTCCGAAGAGAACTTCAGCTCCTCGCCGCGTTGCCTTGCGCCGGGGAACCTGCTACAACGAGGGTCAGTACTTCGGAAAGTACTGGTGAAGGCTAGCTGCTCAACTTTACCAAGCTCATGAGATGAGATCTAATGAGTATGCTACAATTATTTGCTTAGGTGGGTTTCTATTCTTGCCTAGTTCAGATTTCATTTAGCAGGTATGCAAGAACAAAATAGCATAACTTCACATGCCACCGTTCGGTGACTTTACCTGTCCCGTCTGAACCACCTGTACAACTTACCATAGCCTTCCCTGTCACGAAGACATAGTTAGTCTGCACAGTTTAAATATACACAACATCTTTCTTTTGTTGTTTAGGAGCCATCATGGGTTTAGTCTGGGCTGGCGGCGACGCTTGCAGCGCGGGTAGCTAGCCCCGCTACAATTCCCCGCTCCCAGACTAAGAAAGTAGATTCCGCCCGGGTCGAAACGGCCCGGTGCCCCGGTAACCGTTCGCAGGAACCTGGATCCCCTGTGCACAAGAATTCCCATGACCATTTCTATGAACTCTACATCATAGATTTACTTACTAGCCATTTAAAGAACATCATATACGAAACTGCTTTACTGTACTATCATAATCAACCAACAGTTATATGAAATAACATGCAGCAGTTTATAGAAGAACACTTTGAACTATCAATAAATACCAACCCATTAAACATCCAACGAACATGCATGCATAAATGAATTTATGCAAGGTTTTGTATGACAAGCAATGAGTGTTCCAAGCCTACTTCTTATCTTATCTTTTTATCCAACTTGTTACTTAATTGGTATCGTTTGATTGAATGCACAACTGAGTCAATTTTATTATGAACGGAGCCCTTGGAAAGAAGGTGCTTATCGAAATAGAGCCACTCACTCGTTGGTTGGATAGGAAGAAGAAGGAGAGGTCTTTAAGACTCCGCTCGCGCGTCGTCTACACGATCACCTGCACGCACCAACGGATGATCAATACCTCCTGCTTCGGTCTCCAAGGCTCGATACGAAATGCGAAATCCTAAGAACGAAAGCAATGAAATCCATTGAAACCGTTCAAGAAAACGCAAGTCATAAAACCAACAAGAAAGCAACCAAGCGGCACGAAAACGGACAAGAAACCAGCGCAACGGAAAGGCCCCTCTCGACTCTGCCGCCGAGTCCATCCTCGAGGCACAATCCATTGTATATGGGACCTGATTCCGAAGAAACCAATCCATAACGAGGAAAGGATCTTAATTCAATCTGTCCCGTTCGGACGGTCGTAAGTATTTCTTGGCCGCGCTCCCCGCATAGGGGGAACGGGGCGTTACATCATAACCATCCAAAAGAAAGTTTCGTCCCGAAACTTAGGAATAGAACCTACCACTAAGGAATAATGAGGGGAACCTTTCCCTCATATCAGCTTCCAGTTCCCAGGTCGACTCCTCGACCGAGTGGTTCCGCCACAGGACGCGTACTAGCGAGACAGTTCGGTTCCGCAACTGCTTCTCTTTACGATCCAAAACTTGGACAGGCTCCGCCGCGTACGACAAGTCCGCTTGCAGATTCAACTGACCCAAGTCGACTATGTGGTTCGGGTCGTGCACAAACTTTCTCAGCTGGGAAACGTGAAAAATATCGTGCACTTCTGATAGGGCAGGCGGCAAAGCAACTTGATAGGCGACCGGAGTAACCCGTTTGAGAACTTCAAACGGCCCAACAAATCTCGGACTTAGCTTTCCTTTTACTCCGAACCGCATGACTCCGCGCATAGGCGAGACTTTCAAGAACACATTGTCCCCTTCAAAGAATTCAAGGGGGCGACGTCGAGCATCGGCATAACTCTTTTGTCGGCTTTGTGCTGTCTTCAACCGTTCACGTATCAACCGAACCTTTTGGACGGTTTGTTCAACCAGCTCCGGCCCAAGGATTTGCCGTTCTCCGACTTCGTCCCAGCAGATTGGTGACCTACACTTCCGCCCATACAAAGCCTCGTACGGAGCCATCTCGATGCTGGACTGATAACTATTATTGTATGCAAATTCGGCCAGCGGCAGGTAGACGTCCCAACTTGACTTTGAATCGATCACGCAGAGGCGCAACATGTCTTCTAGTATCTGATTCACTCGTTCCGTCTGACCATCGGTTTGTGGATGATAGGCTGAGCTGAACTTCAACTTGGTCCCCATCGCCAACTGAAGGCTCTCCCAGAAACGCGAGATGAATCGCCCGTCTCGATCTGATACTATAGAAACTGGCACTCCGTGCAGCCGGACTATCTCTTCAAGGTAGGTCTGGGCGAGGCGATCGGCGCTCCAAGTACTTTTGATGGCAATGAAGTGTGCAGACTTGGTTAACCGGTCGACGATAACCCAGATTGCGTCGTTCCCCCGTTGCGTCCTTGGCAGGCCAACAATGAAATCCATGCAGATGTGCTCCCACTTCCATTCCGGGATAGCAAGATTTTGTATCTCTCCGCCCGGCCTCTGATGCTCTGCTTTCACCCTTTGACAGGTTATGCATTGGGACACAAAGAGTGCAACATCTTTCTTCATGCCGTGCCACCAGAAGGTCGTTCGGAGGTTCTTATACATCTTCGTGCTCCCGGGATGGATCATATAGGCTGCGTAATGAGCTTCCGCAAGGATCTCCTTTCTAAGTTCTGAATCGTCGGAGACGCATAGCCTTCCTTTCACCCGCAACGCCCCATTTTCATCTACTGCAAAGTCCTTCGCCTTCCCCGCTAGAATCTGCTCGTGCATCTTCCTTAGGAAAGGGTCGTCTTTCTGAGTAGATGTGACCCGCTCTATTAGGTTGGGTACGAATCGCATTTTAGCGACCCGCGCGCCACGATATCGAATTCGGAGTTCGATGCCCATCTCTTCTAAGTCCCTTCGTAACCTGCGATCGACTGACAGAGATCCAACGAAGATCCGACTCAGAGCATCCGCTACAACGTTCCCTTTGCCAGGAGTGTAGTCTATCGTCAAGTCGTAATCTTTTATCAATTCTAGCCAACGGCGCTGACGAAGGTTGAGGTCCGTCTGGGTGAATAGGTACTTCAAGCTCTTGTGATCAGTATAAATTCGGCAAGGCACTCCATAAAGGTAGTGTCGCCACAATTTCAGGGCAAAGACAATTGCCGCTAACTCCAGGTCGTGTGTAGGATAATTTTTCTCGTGCTTCTTTAGTTGCCTGGAGGCATAGGCTATCACTCGATCTCGCTGCATAAGTACACACCCCAAGCCTTGCCCGGACGCGTCGCTAAATATTTGAAATCCCGAGATCTCGTCTGGTAGGGCAAGTAACGGGGCAGAGGTGAGGCGATGCTTTAACTCTTTAAACGAAGCTTCGCAGTCGGCGGACCACTCAAACGTGACTCCCTTTTGTGTGAGGCGAGTCAGAGGTAGTGCGAGTTTGGAAAAATCCTTCACGAACCGTCTGTAGTAGCCCGCTAGCCCGAGGAAGCTTCGAATCTCGCTAACGGATGCAGGTCGCTTCCACTCGACAATGGCCTCCACCTTCTTCGGATCGACTGAGATGCCTCCCGCAGAAATGATGTGCCCGAGGAAAGATACACTACTTAGCCAGAATTCACACTTACTCAGCTTAGCATATAGCTGGTTGTCCCGAAGAGTTTGTAGCACGGTCCGCAAGTGCTCTGCATGTTCTTCCTCACTCTTCGAATACACCAAGATATCATCGATGAATACTACTACAAACTTATTGAGATAGGGCCGGAACACAAGGTTCATCAAACTCATAAAGGCAGCGGGGGCATTGGTTAGTCCGAACGGCATCACCAGGAACTCATAATGGCCATAGCGAGTTCGAAAAGCTGACTTTGGCACATCGTCTTGCTTGATCTTTAGTTGGTGATAGCCCGAACGGAGGTCAATTTTAGAGAATACCGTGGCAGCCTGCAACTGATCGAAAAGATCGTCTATTCTTGGAAGAGGATACTGGTTACGAATGGTTGCTTTATTCAATTCTCGATAGTCGATGCAGAGCCGCAACGAGCCATCCTTTTTCTTCACAAATAGTACTGGCGCACCCCACGGAGATACACTAGGCCGAATGTATCCTCGATCTAGCAAGTCTTGCAACTGTACTTTAAGCTCTTTCAATTCTGCCGGGGCCATTCGATACGGTGTATTGGAAATTGGTCGAGTTTCTGGGAACGTGTCTATAGTGAACTCTATCTCTCGATCGGGCGGCATGCCTGGCAACTCGTCGGGAAACACATCGGGAAAATCCGCCACAACGGGAATAGACTCAACGTTTGCACAATCTTGCCGAGTGTCTCGAACGGACGCTAAGTACCCTTCGCAGCCGGAGTGAATCATCCGTCGAGCAGACATTGCTGAGATCACCATGCAGGCATTCGACGCTTTCGACTCAGGACTGCACGTGAAGTAAAACTCGGTCTCGCCGGGTAAACGAAACACGACTTCCTTTTTCGCACAGTCGATTGTAGCTGAACAAGCGCCGAGCCAATCCATCCCCAGAATAAGATCGTAGTCCCTTATGTCTAGAACTATCGCATCTAATGACAATTTCCGTCCCCCGATGCAAATGTTACCTTCACGACAGACTAAGCGAGCCGATAAATCTACGCCCGAAGGAGTACTAACACTTAGGTTTAAGCCTAGCGGTGTCATAGGGAATGTGTGTTCGGCGGCAAAGTCCGCCGCAATGAAGCTATGTGTTGCACCAGAATCAAACAATACACGAGCAGGTACATTATTAAAAAGTAATATACCTGACACCGTCGTGTTCGATGCAAGTGCCTCGTCCCGAGTCAAAGCATAGACTCGGCCCTGAGCGTTTGGCGGTGCCTGGTTCGCTCGTTGAGTTTGCCCCTGACCCTGAGCTGAGTCATTATTCTGCTGCGGACGGTGTGAAGATGGATCGTTGGAGCGGGTTGGACAATTACGAGCAATGTGGCCCACCTTGCCACAATTGAAACATCCCCCTTTGCTCGCGCGACATTCGCTGACGTGGTGTCCTGGCTTGCGGCAGTAGGCACAATTTTGTCCTTGCTTCTTTCCTTGATTTGAGTCTTGGGAGCCGCCGTTGGTATTGTGGCGCTTATGCGCGTTGTTACCTCCTGTGTTGGCAGGACGCTTGTGATTGTAATTTTGCACAGCGCCGGTGCGAACTGGAGGATACTGCGACTCTAGGGACAGTGCATGATTCAAGGACTCCCGCATGGTACGATATTGAGTCACTACGACGTGAGCACGGATAGAAGGTCGTAGTCCGAGCTCGAACTTTCGTGCACGACTTTCGGCATTGGCGATCTGAGACTTGGCAAATTTTGCAAGTCGGTTGAACTCTGAGGCGTACTGACGCACCGTCATGTCTCCCTGCCTCAGCAGCGCAAACTCGTCTTCCTTTTCGCGACGGACGGCGGGTGGAAGGTATTCCTCCACGAAGGCCTTGCGAAACACGGACCAGGAGATAGCCGTTGTGCCACCTTCACCCAACATAGCTTGCTTGTGCACATCCCACCAATCATGTGCATTTTGTCGGAGCTGAAGCTGGGCACACGCCACTTTCTTGGTCTCGTCTAGGCACAGCGCTTCAAAGTGGTCCTCCAACTCGACCAGCCAGTCCATCGCTAAGGAAGGGTCCTCGGTGCCTTTAAACGTTGCACGGCACATCTTCTTAAATTCAGATATCGACACGATTGACCCATTCTCGCCCGAGGGTAAGGTACCCTGGGAATTCTGCGGTCCGGTGGCTTCAGCGACTATAGGCACGGTTGCGGGGGCGGATGCAGAATGATTGTTGGCGACCATATTCGTCACCATTGTTTGCAGACTATTCATCTGCTTCTGCTGTGTATCTGCCTGAGATCGCTGCGCCACGAATTGAGCCTCAATCCGTGACTCGAATTGACTCTGCCGTAGTTCAGCTTGTTTCTGCTGCGTCTCCATCAAACGCATCATTCGCTCGAACGGATCGGCAGAGGGTACGGCAGAGGGTGCGGCAGCTGGACTCCCAGAGCTGCCCGAGGTGCCTGAACTACTCGCTTGCACTTGCGCCACCATCTGCGCTTGTGCACCCGTCTCGGAAGTCGTTCCTTAAAAGGAAAGTAACTTGTATTAGTCTCAAGGTATATTATGGACTCATTGTATGGAACGCATCTCATTTTGGCCAAGCGAATTCAAGGGTCTACTCGGAAGGAACAAGGTCCTCTTTAGAAACTTTCTTTGTGAGATCAAAGGATCTGAAGCATGCTCTGATACCAATATGTCACGCCCCGATTTCGGCTAACCGATAATCGTCCCCCGGGCGTGATGCCGTGCACGCGTAGGGCGCGCGTGCACCAGGCCTTAGGCATAAGGATATTCTTTAGGACAATGCAACAGAGTAGACATATAAGATAACACAAAGTTGAGGCATAGAAAAGTTCCTCTTTTATTCATAATGAACATCTTTTTACATTGCTTGACTCAAAAGTATAAAATGCCCTGCGGGCTTACAAACTTGGACGCAAAATGAGATAGCCGATCCATACATTATGTCCCTTTACATAGATTTGAAAACACAAAACACCTTGGGTGCGAGTAAGCACCATCGCCTTAGCGATATTCAGCAACGGAGAGAGTGAAAGGCTTCTAGCTTGAGCCTCCAAAAGTCTTGGCCACGTACCACCAAGAGTCCCAAAAGTCCGAAGAGAACTTCAGCTCCTCGCCGCGTTGCCTTGCGCCGGGGAACCTGCTACAACGAGGGTCAGTACTTCGGAAAGTACTGGTGAAGGCTAGCTGCTCAACTTTACCAAGCTCATGAGATGAGATCTAATGAGTATGCTACAATTATTTGCTTAGGTGGGTTTCTATTCTTGCCTAGTTCAGATTTCATTTAGCAGGTATGCAAGAACAAAATAGCATAACTTCACATGCCACCGTTCGGTGACTTTACCTGTCCCGTCTGAACCACCTGTACAACTTACCATAGCCTTCCCTGTCACGAAGACATAGTTAGTCTGCACAGTTTAAATATACACAACATCTTTCTTTTGTTGTTTAGGAGCCATCATGGGTTTAGTCTGGGCTGGCGGCGACGCTTGCAGCGCGGGTAGCTAGCCCCGCTACAATTCCCCGCTCCCAGACTAAGAAAGTAGATTCCGCCCGGGTCGAAACGGCCCGGTGCCCCGGTAACCGTTCGCAGGAACCTGGATCCCCTGTGCACAAGAATTCCCATGACCATTTCTATGAACTCTACATCATAGATTTACTTACTAGCCATTTAAAGAACATCATATACGAAACTGCTTTACTGTACTATCATAATCAACCAACAGTTATATGAAATAACATGCAGCAGTTTATAGAAGAACACTTTGAACTATCAATAAATACCAACCCATTAAACATCCAACGAACATGCATGCATAAATGAATTTATGCAAGGTTTTGTATGACAAGCAATGAGTGTTCCAAGCCTACTTCTTATCTTATCTTTTTATCCAACTTGTTACTTAATTGGTATCGTTTGATTGAATGCACAACTGAGTCAATTTTATTATGAACGGAGCCCTTGGAAAGAAGGTGCTTATCGAAATAGAGCCACTCACTCGTTGGTTGGATAGGAAGAAGAAGGAGAGGTCTTTAAGACTCCGCTCGCGCGTCGTCTACACGATCACCTGCACGCACCAACGGATGATCAATACCTCCTGCTTCGGTCTCCAAGGCTCGATACGAAATGCGAAATCCTAAGAACGAAAGCAATGAAATCCATTGAAACCGTTCAAGAAAACGCAAGTCATAAAACCAACAAGAAAGCAACCAAGCGGCACGAAAACGGACAAGAAACCAGCGCAACGGAAAGGCCCCTCTTGACTCTGCCGCCGAGTCCATCCTCGAGGCACAATCCATTGTATATGGGACCTGATTCCGAAGAAACCAATCCATAACGAGGAAAGGATCTTAATTCAATCTGTCCCGTTCGGACGGTCGTAAGTATTTCTTGGCCGCGCTCCCCGCATAGGGGGAACGGGGCGTTACAGTTGACCTCTTCCCCCCTTCACGGGGCCAGCCATTTCGTTATAACAATGCATGGCCACAGTTGTCGGGGTACAAGGAGGTGGTGAGCGCAGCCCTCATTACTATAGTTCAAGGTAATAAATAATTTTAATTAGTAAACAAACTGAGGATGGTGAAGAAGGGGCTAAAATAGTGGCAAACATGCACTCCACGGTCTGGTTTGATACAGTCCAGGGAGCAGCTTCAACGAGTGCAAAAGCAGTTATGGTCTTCTCCTCAGGATTCGCAGTTAGCACAAGTCGAAAGAGATCTGTTGGATCAGGTTCGATTTGCTCTACATGTGGAAGAGGCAAAACTGGCCCAGTGCACGAAATACGCATGGTTGAAGGATGGAGACCGGTATTCCAAATTCTTCTATGAAATTATACGTACGCGGCAACATCGCAATTCTATCTCCAAGCTAATTAATGAGAAAGGAAGAAAAGTAGTTGTAAGCCAGGATATTCAGCAGACAATGGTCGAATTCTACAAGCAACTCTATAATCAGACCGATTATCGCAAGGATTTTTCGGAGCTTACGTGCAAGAGGTTGGTTTCCACGAGTGGGAACCAATGTTTGACACAACTTGTGGCAATGGAAGAGGTTGAAGCTGTGATTAAAGAGGCGGACCCAGAAAAATCTCTCGGACCAGATGGCTTTAATAATAAGTTTTTTAAAGTTCATTGGGAGGAGCTAAAACATGTTATTTTATCTGTCGTACAAGATTTCTTCACCAACGACAGATTATTACGTGAGTTGACACTACACCAAATCAGGGCTTTTACGGCCTCTAATTTACGACGTGCATTGGATGTTGCCCGTAAATAATATAAAATTACGACACGCGTGAAATATGAGTCATAAATCCCCCTTTTTGATCTTTATTATGGCATGCATTTTTAGAGTCGTTAAATTTTATCAATTACGACATATATTAGTGCAAGTCGTAAATTATAGGATTCTCACGGCCTCCTACGCAGGCCGTAAATTGTGATATGTTTTTACTGATCATTTATGGCACGCCGTAACCCATCAAATAATTACTCCAAAAAATAGTGATGTGTTCCCAAAACCCTCACCCGCTCGCCACCATAAGCAACCCGCTGAAAAATTTTCTTACCCCCGCTCTCTTAAGTATTCACGGCTTGCTATGTGTGCCATAAACTGAAGCAATCAAATACTTTGACGGCCCTCATCTCGTGTCATAAAAGTTTAGTATTTACAGCCTTCATTCTGGGCAGTAAATAAGATCCAAAAATTTCCAGCAACTTCATTACGACGTGTATTTACCTAGGTTACGACCTGTTTTTGCACGTCGTAAATGCTACTACCCTTTTACGGCTGGAGCTTTTACGGCACAACATTGTTAGCCATAAAATTAGTTTTAGGCACAAATTACGGGCCGTAAAAGACTTTATTTGGTGTAGTGTGAATCATAGGTTTCTCACTCTTATCCCCAAGAAGGAGGGTGCTACGACTCTTTCTGATTTTAGGTCGATCGCATATTGCAACTTTATGTACAAGATTATCACCTCTATTATGTGTCGTCGGATGAAGACGATCATGCGGGACCTGATATCAGCTAACCAGGCGGAGTTTATCAAAGGCAGGTCGATTGCAAAGAATAGACTGTTGGCGCATGAGTTGGTCAAAAATTTCAATAAAAGGGGCGGCAAAAAGGCATATATGAAGTTTTACCTTCGGAAGTCTTATGATTCGGTCAATCGGGAGTTCGTGTATCAGGTGATGCTGGCCATGGGGTTCACACCGGGATGAGTTGCTCTAGTAAGGGATTCATTTCTACTTTGTCCTTCTTGGTCCTCATTAGGGGTCAGATGTATGGGTACCTTAGCAGCAATCAGGGTCTATGACAGGGGGATCCTTTATCGCCCTATCTATTCATGATAGTGATATAGTATTTTACATGCCTTAAGGACTTAGCGGTGCACAGTAAACGAATATACATGTTATATAGTAAGGTGGACCCTATAGTGTCACATATGACATATGATATATGCAGATGATCTATTAGCATTTTTGGTCCCTTCAAGCAGGGGACTGAATGATGTGATGCGAGTCCTAAAGGAGTTTGGCCAACTGTCAGGTTTGGAGTTAAAACAGGGATAAAATCAAAATCTATTTTAGCTCTCCCACTGTCAGGAACATGAGGAGTTGACTGAGATTATACAGATAGAGAGAGGCAACCTCCCTGTGTAATATTTGGGACTGCCATTGTCCGTGAACTATGCTCGAGCGCAGGATTGTCAGAGCTTGGTTGAATATGTTTAACGGCGAATCGAGGGATGGCAAGCACAATGCCTGTCTTTTGGAGGTCGTATCGAGTTAATAAGGTCAGTAATTTTTGCTATATCATTATTCTGGTTACAAACCATTCTTCTTCCAGCTGCAACTATCTCCAGAGTGGAAAAACTGTACGCAAACTTTATTTGGCGAGGTAGGATATATGCTATTGCATGGAGGGATCTCTGTAGGCCGAAGAATGGGGGGTCGGACTACGATCCATCTCCATCCTGAAAGGGCTGGCGGGTATGAAGATGACCTGGAACTTTATCCAAGGACGATCGCTATGGGCTGACTGGATGCGCAATCGATACGTGAAGCAAGATAACTTTTGGGTAAAGAGGGTGGATAATAATTATTCGGTCATATTTAAATGAATTCTGAGGAACAGATCTAAGGTTCGGCCCTGCATATCGAGGAACATAGGAAGCGGGAGGAACACTCACTTATGGTTGGACCCATGGTTAAATCATCATAGCATCCTAGATAGAATATGATGGCATTCTTATTCCATGGTAGGCAGAGATGAGAGGGTCAGTGATATTATCCGGGACAACGAGTAGGTAGTGGAGGGCCATTATATAGGAGTGCATTATGCTGATGAAATTGCCCAAATTCAGATGCATCCGGAAGGTGAAGATGATGCATGGCAATTGGATGGGTCCCCAACAAGAATGTTTCACGCCAACACTGCATACAAGCAAATTCGCCAAACAAATCCATTAGTGGGGAATGTGGAATTCATTTGGGTTAAAGGTTTGGCTAGCAAAATGAAACTTAGTATGTACAAAGCTACCAAGAACCGACTGCTCACTTTAGAGCGTCTGGCCAGATTTGGAATCAATGTGCAGGGACAACAATTCATTTTATGCAATAGACAAGCAGAAATGGCAAGTCATATTTTCTTCCAATATGGAGTTTTATGGTACATTTGGAGCAGGCAATGTCAGACTTTCAACCATAACCTAACGGATAATAAGGAGTTGATGGGGGAGATAGAGCACATTGCGGCAAGTTAGAGGCGAGGAGGGCAGTGGTTCCGTTCAGCATGAATTAGATTGGCAGCGAGTGTCTGGCATATATGGATAGAATGTAATAATTGTATTTTCGAAGGGATTTTTATTACCCCGGATGTGATTCTACATAATATTGAGGCAGATATAAAGTATATGATGTAATTAGCATATATTTTGGCATGCATTTAGAATGAATAAAATTACCTTCTTTAATATATATATATATATATATATATATATATATATATATATATATATATATATATATATATATATATATATATATATATATATATATATATATATATATATATATATATATATCGATTCTTATGCTCTGTTGACGATTTTGGAGAGAGACAAAAGTGTTACCACTCAAAATCGATTTACAAAAGTGTAGAAATACAAAATTATGAGCCAAGTTGAGATTATGGAGAGATAGGACAATAGAGGTCGAATCAGAACGTGATTCCTATGCTTCGTTGATGATCTAATAAGACTTCAGGAACTAGAAAGTGCAAGAACACGAAGTGACCAAAAGTTTGTTGTGATTGGATTATTGGAATGTGTATGCTTATGTCACATATGTTGTCCTCGAAAATTGCAAAGAGCCAGTTATTTATAGAAAAATATCTGAAGGTAGTTTTGTCTCTCCACGAAAATAGGTTATCTAGCGGAAAAAAACTGTCACTTGGATCATTGTCCAGCGAAAACAGTCTTCTGAGCAGAAATTACTGTTTTGCTCAAAAAAAAAAACTAAATACTGACATGGCTTGCTTCTTGCACATGAAGCGAGACACGTCCTTTTAAAATAGTGCACGGATGACACATGGTTTATATAATTGCAAATACATAAACCTCAAAATAATCATGGGTGAAAACGTAGGTTAACGACTGTATACGTTCACCCAAAAATAGCAACAAGCAAGAGCCTTCATACGAAAGCTATTCTCAGAGAGGCATGAAACATTATGCAGGAGCATAGGGAGCACGACTTTTTCTTTGGTAAGTAGTCAGCGAAAAGTTCTTCCATGTCAAAAAAATAATTTTTGTTCTTCAAGATTGATTTGACTGATGCTTTTTGAAGATTGTCAAATATCATGAGCCATACCCCCTTCGATTGTTGTGGAGTGATAGATATTAATTATGCTAACAAAGTTGTAATTTAATAGCATTAATTGTGTCTCAGTGGAAAGGATAATTTTCGTTGGTTATTCTCCCGTAGAAGAAATTTACTCCACAGACATTTCTTATGTGAAAGAAAGGTAGTCTCTTTACCACGTGGCAGAGAAAAATAAGAGACTTTACAATTGTCTCACTTCTCGAGGTTAATTTCTCGTATTTTGTGACCAGTGTAACTTTATCTTTTTGAGGCAATCTTTGGAAGAGTATTTTTTAGGGATTTATGCCGAGTAAACGAACTTTTGTCCGTTGGACTTTTTGTCCGCTGGATGCTTTGTCCGTACAGAGCTTAATCTTTTCGTGAGCCTAGAACACTCTGTTATTTCCACTGAAAACATTATTTTATATCATGTCCGCTGGTAATATTATCTTGGGATATTTATATTTTTTTCATGTTTCTACAAGATCCCTTTGAAAGTTTTTGAAAATTTTATTTGCTTCGAAACACTTTGAATCGTAGAAGCATGTTTAGCCTAAGGGCAACTTGCAACGGAAGAATCCTCTAAGAGGAAAGCAAAACTCTTGATGAAGAGAAATGAGCAGTAGAATACTTTTAGCGATAAAGATCTAAACTTTCTGCACAAATTTACTTCTGTAGAAAGATAAGACAGAATCTGAACCGATATATCTTCCTCGAATTTTGTGTGCATCCATTATAATTTTCTAGGAGTTATTCTAGGAATTCAAATTACCGCCATAAAATTTGAATAGTTGCAGAGGTCATGCTCTTTAAAGAACGGGTCATTAAACACCCCTAAAAATCTGCACTACTATTAAAAAAATCGAACAATCCCGAGAAGCCTATAAATAGGTGAGTGACAAAGGATATAGAAAGCATACACTTTTAAAGAGAGTTTATCAACACTTGGAAGCTTTCTCTTAGTCGATCCACTCTCGGTAGAGAGTTTATCATGGTTAGCGAATGAGATAACTTTTAATATTCTCTATACGAGAAGTTGAGAAATGCCATTGTGTATACATGACCCATAAATAATCTTCTTACGGCTAATCAAAGGTGGAGATCATGGTCCTCTTCGTGCGCAAGGTTTCAACAATGCACAAAACTTCCAGACTCGAAAGTTTTCACGCATAAAGCGTATGCGCGCAAAGAATCCGCAAAGTATGTCTGTGCATAGCGCCTCAGTGTGCAAAGTTTTTGCACATATAGTTTTTTTTCACGTTATCTTTATGCGTAGAGTTTTTTTTATGCTGGGAGTAGGTTGCGTAGGAGCATGCTTCTTTGTTTTTGCATATACTTATATTTTTTCTTCACTATATGCTAAGTGTATATCTTCTTCTTTGTTTGCAAGAGTTACTACAGTTCATCCTGACAAAGATGAAGTATGAAAGGACATCATAAGGCTCTTGTTCAAAGTGAAGAAAAAGATTACCTAGAAAACTTTTGTCACCTTTAAAATAGTTTGATTGTGCGCACCCACGAAACTAGGCCCGATATTATCCGGTGGCCCAACAAAGATATTAATCACAGGGTTAGGATTTACTGTAATTGTTGTCATATTGCAAACCCTAACCCACTGTCATGAAAGAGTACAACTATATCTACTGGCATTCTTGGATAACTTATGCAGGTCCAATTTTGTATCCTCATGCTATGATGAGGAAGGTCCATATCGGTCTTATCAATAATTGCTGGTACATTTGTTGCCGTGAAGCCTCAACTAGCACTGTGTTTCTTCTTCCAGTCTTAATTTTGCAGTGTAGTATGAAAGCATTAGCACATGACTGGCATAAGGATCTTCACATGTACCACTTCAAAAGGTTTACAACATTACATGTAATATGATCTCGAATATCAAGGAAAAGCTTCATCTTATAATATGATCTTGAATAACAATAAAAAGATTCATCTTGTAATTATTGTATTTTTATTTTCTTAATAAATAAAATTTTGTTATAATCTTTCGTGCAATCAGAGAGTATGAATGTGTTATGGCAAATAAGTCTGCATGGAATAAAAAAATCATCGAGCAATATAATGATAAGAATGATTTTAAAATTTTGCCAAATTAAATTATTTTGTTCTTAAGAGATAGTATGGACATCACAACAAAAGAGTCTAATTTATTAGGTAAGAAAATAACTTGTGGTGGACCTACTATCTATGGCATACCTGAGACAAGGTACATATAGTAAGGATGAAGAGTAAGATTAATAAAAATAGAAGTAAAGCCTAAATTATTAAAGGTAATATGGATGTGATAACATAAAACTTTACATGTATAGAAAGCCTTGCTAGGGGATTCCAGAGGATTTAATGAAACTTGCTAGGAAGAGAAGGAACGATCTTCTTTTGTGGACCTACTATCTGTAGTATACTAGTGATAGGATACAGATAGCGGATGCGATTGCATTGAAGGTGACTAATTTATAAGAGGTAATATGAACGTAATAAGTTCGATCTCTCCAGAGCATTGTTGTTTAGAGGTAATATGGACATGATAACTCTACTGCAGGGATTTAATGAGTGAATTTATCATTTACGACATATCCGTGATAGGATATAGATAACAAATATGACTGTTAAGAAATAAAGTCAAAATTATTAGAGGTATATGGATGTAACAAATTTGACATCCTTAATTGTTTGTTATTCAAAGGTAATATGGACATGATAACAAAGTCAGAAAATAGTATACTTAATCTACTTGCCCAACAATATAACTAAACATGGTAAAGGAAATCAAGTATCTCTATTGAGGACTGAAAATGAGACCGTTCAAAGGTAATATGGATATGGCAGTTAGAAACTATTAATCCATTAGGGTTGTATTGGCGGGATATAAAATGAGAAGGTCATTGACCTATCGACCAATCAGAGTGATATGGATACGAGAGAAAATATATTTTGTAGGAAATATTGAATTGACTCTCATAGAGGATAGAGGAGGATTTTGACAATTATTGACCGTTCAGAGGTATAAATGGACGTGAAGATCAATAGAGTCGGTTAGGGAGAAACTCTTAACTCGCTGGGGAATTAATAGTAGACTTTTGTTTGATTATTCAGAGGTATAAATGGACATGAAGGTTAATGGAAATATCTCTACTAATTTGTCGAAAAATTAGTAGTAGTTGTTCGGGATTTGAATACGACCGAAAATACATTAACTTAAGTGGGGTCATACGTTTTATTTTTTTTAAGAACTTATCATTGATAGACATCATAAGTAAGTTACCATTCTTGTTGCTAATCGATAAGAATTATTGGAAGGCACTGACTCTACCACGAAAGGACCCTCCTATTTAGCTTATAATTTGCCTTTACTCTTGTGTGTCGTGATCATAGGCCTTCTTACTGTAAGGACTAGATTGTCGACTTTGAAGGTTCTCTCTTTAATCTTTTTTTTTGAAATCTTTAAAGATATGTGCTTGGTACAACTCAATATGTTATTGAGCTTGTAATCATTTTTCATCGAGTACCTCTTGTAGTCACGGTCAATCATTCTATTTAGTCGTCATCTTGGTGGCCAATGTTATACGAAGAAGAGAGCTTAGATCTCCAATAGACTGGCAGCTTCAGTTTATATATAATAGAATAAGGCGTATCGTATATCTGAGTCTAAACTATGGTACGATAAGCCCATAAATACTCGATGAGCTTCTTGTTCTAATCTTATTTGTTTGAAGAAATAAACTTCTTCATCAGCTTGATGATGAATTTGTTGGAGGATTCTGCTAATTCATTTGCTGTTGAATTGTATAATGTCGACGCGATATTCTGAATTTTGGAACTTGTCACAAAATTAAAAAAATGCTTAACATGTAAACCGGAGACCATTGTCATGGATAATCTACTAGAGAATACCGAAATATTATATAGCATGGTGTTTGGGGAAGCTGATAACGTTGGAGGTTTTTACTTCAATGAGTGGTATGGCTTACTATACGAATAAACTGATGCTATTTTACTAACGGCGGACTAATAGGGCCAATGATATCTATGACCCAAGCTTCGAAAGGTCAGGAGGCAGCTGTCGGATGTAGGAATTTTGACTATTGTTGAATGAAATCAGCCTGAATCTGGCATGCTTAGCATCTCTTTACACAATCAATGGCATCAACAGCCATGATAGGCCAATAGTAGACCGTGCATCATAAATGATCTTATAGCTTAGGACCAGGTTTATGTGCATCACAAGTGCCATAATGTGCTTCTTTGAGGGCTTCTTTTGCTTCTTTACTTGACAAGAATCAAAGTATGACTCCTTTATAAGATTGACGGTAGAGCATTTTGGTGACAAAATCATAACATAAACATATTGATCGCTTCCTGATGGATGTTGCTTCTTTGGGATCATCTAGCAAGATCCCATACATAGAAAAATCTATGAGTGGGAATCTCCAATCACGTGGTTCAAACTCTATCTCTATTGAACATGCTTCTTGAATCTCCAAATTATTCTTAGCACAAAATAATTGGCGACTTGACACTATCACATAGTATTCGGTAGTTATTGGAATGGAAAGAGAAGTTGCTAATCTTGCGAGAGCATCAACTTCCATGTTCTACAAATGAGGCACAAAGTCGATGAAAATCCTTTGAATATGTTGGCGATTGCTAAAGTAATTCGATGGTAGGGTATTAATGTCACGCCCCGATCCCGTGGAATCGATAGTCGTCCCCCGGGCGTGACCGCCGTGCGGGCCTAGGTTGCGCGTCGTACAAGACTAAGTATCTTATTTCGCATAGCGAGCACATATTCAGAGTACGCAGATAAATTGAAACACAATTGAAGCATGGAAAAGTTCTCTTTTTATTGATAATATGTACATCTTTTACAAACTCCTTGAACTGAGTCATAAGGTTGCCTCTATGGGCTTACAAAAGTGTTGACACAAAATTAGATAGCAGTCATGTACATTACATCCCTTACTAAACTCAAAATATAAGACCTCCGGTCGGAACGACGGCCTTTCCATGAAGCTGCATAATTGCTTGGATTGCTAGCTTCTTCTTCAAAATACTTTAAAAGGTGGCACGGTCAAGGCGTGCCTGCAGCTGGACTGGATTGGGGGATTGACTTCTGCTCCTCGCTTGGTTCTTCTTAGCGTGGAGAACCTGTTTCAACGAGGGTCAGTACATCGAAACGTACTGGTGAAGGCAAGCTAACCCAACTATACCAATCAACACGTTGTTTTAATGAAGCATGCATATTTATTGTGGTGTTTCTATCTTGCCTTAGTTTATTTTACAGCAAGAAATAGATATAGAAATCAATGAAATAACCTGCCACCGCTCGGTGACATTTACCTTCCCGTCTGAACCACCTGTAAAATACTTACCCTGTCTCCCCTGCCAAGAAGACACAAGTTAGTTGCAACATGTTTAAATGTACGAGGGGATCACTGGCTTGATGCCATATTGGACGTTATAGTCTATGGGTAAGGATGGTATGCAACGAAGTAATGAAGGCGCTGTATAATCCTGCCCGGGACATGAGACTATCATGAAGTTACGTCCGGATCGGATCGATGCCAGTGCCCCAACAACCGTCCGCAGGAACCCGAAGGCCTTGTGCACAAGTTGTCCGTGATCAACGGCGTTTGTATTGAGTTACTATTTATGTAACTGAGGCAATAAAATCAGGAGATAGGTAGCATTGTATGGTTTATTTTGCATAGTCTCCCTGATCAATTGTTGCATGGCAAAGAGTGTTCTACATATAGCATTTTTATAGAAGAAGTAAACATTCTAACTTGTATTATGCATATAATGAACATTTCAAACGAGCAAGCATGTAAGTAAGTAATCGTTCACAAGTTTCATTGACAAGCATACAGATCCAAGTCTATTCCCTTATTATCTTGATATCTTTTAGTTATTACTTGGTATCGTTTGATCGGGGCAAGCACGAATACAAGATTTTGGTGTGAAGGATGGAAGAAGGGCCAGCTAATCGGGATGGTAGCCACTCACTTAGTAGTTGGAAGGAAGAAGGAAAGAGGTGCTTTAGGAGTCCGTTCGAGCGGCGCCTACTGCTGGTTCACCTGCATTGCCATGAACAGCCGATCAATACCTCTTCCACTCTTTCCATTATCGGAATTGAAGTACAGTTCACGAACGAAAATAATGAAATCCATCAAAACCGTTCAAAAAATCTCAAGCAAATCCGAAAACCAAGTCAAGACACGAAAGCAACAAGCGACATCGAAAACTAGGCAACAAAAGATGCAGCGGAGAGGTCCCTCCTGACTCTGCCGCTAAGTCGATCCCGGGGGCACGGTCCAGTGAATATGGGAATCGATTCCGAAGAAGCAAATCCATAAAGAGGATGGGTTCTTGTTTCAATCTATCCCGATCGAACGATAATGTCTTGTATTTCTTAGCCGCGCTCCCCGAATAGGGGGAACAGGGCACCACATCCTACCCAACGAATTGGAAGTTTTATCCCAAAACTTAAGGAATAGAACCTACCACTAGAAAATAATGAGGGGAACCTTTTCCTCATCTCTGATTCAAGTTCCCAAGTAGATTCTTCGACAGAGTGATTCCGCCAAAGCACGCGCACGAGAGGAACCAAAAGACTCCGAAGCAACTTTTCTTTCCTATCCAAAATTTGCACAGGTTGTTCTACATACGTCAAGTCAGCTTGTAGGTTCAGTTGTTCAACGTCTACCACGTGGCTCGGATCGTACACATATTTTCTAAGTTGAGAAACATGGAATATATCATGTACGTCGGATAGGGATGGTGGTAGGGCAATTTGATATGCAACTGAGGCAACCCGCTTTAGTATTTCGAACGGACCGACAAATATCGGACTTAGCTTCCCCTTTGCTCCGAATCTGCTGACTCCTCGCATGGGCGAGACTTTGAGGAATACCCGATCGCCTACTAGAAACTCAAGTGGTCTACGATGTATATCCGCGTAGCTCTTTTGACGGCTTTGAGCTACCTTTAATCTTTCCCGAATCAAGCGGACCTTTTGGACGGTTTGTTCCACAAGCTCAGGGCCAAGTATCTGCCGTTCACCAACTTCGTCCCAACAGATCGAAGATCGATACTTCCGCCCATACAATGCCTCATACGGCGCCATTTGAATGCTTGATTGATAACTATTGTTGTAAGCAAATTCGGCTAAAGGTAGATGCAAGTCCCAACTAGTCTTCAAATCCAAGGCGCAGAGTCGCAGCATGTCTTCGAGGATCTGGTTGACACGTTCCGTTTGGCCGTCAGTCTATGGATGGTAGGCGGAGATAAACTTCAACTTTGTCCCCATTGCTGACTGCAGGCTTTCCCAAAAATGCGATATGAATCGACCATCTCTATCGGAGACTATGGATACGGGTACGCCGTGGAGCCGAATGATTTCGTTGAGGTAGATTTGAGCCAAGCGATCGGCATGCCAAGTAGATTTGATAGGCAGAAAGTGAGCAGACTTGGTGAGGCGATCAACAATAACCCAAATAGCATCATGTCCCCGTTGCGTCCTTGGCAAGCCAACAATGAAATCTATTGTTATATGTTCCCATTTTCACTCCGGAATAGCAAGGTTCTGAAGCTCTCCGCCTGGTTTCTGGTGTTCGGCCTTTACTCTCTGACAAGCCATGTAATGTGACACGAACTGTGCCACATCCCTTTTCAAGCCGTGCCACCAAAATATTGTACGGAGATCCCGATACATCTTTGTGCTACCCGGATGAGAAGTATAACTAGCATAATGTGCCTCCGTGAGGATCTCTTTTCTGAGGGTCGTATCGTCCGGAACGCACAGTCTTCCCTTCACTCGAAGCATCCCATCCGCGCCTACCGCAAAGTCGGACGCCTTTCCTGCTGAGATAAGGGCATGAATCTTTTGCAGGAACGGGTCATCCTTCTGAGCGGCCTTAACCTTTTGTAACAAGTCGGGCTCAAGGCGCAGTTGTGCCATCTGCGCCCACTTTTTGTATCTAATTTTAAGAGTAATGCCCAGTGATTCAAGATCTCGGCACAGCCTATCATCAATAGCCAAACTCCCTACAAACACTCGACTCAGTGCGTCAGCTACTACGTTTCCCTTGCCAGGCGTGTATCTGATCATGAGATCGAAGTCGCTTAGGAGTTCAAGCCAACGCCGTTGCAGCATATTCAAATCCCTTTGTGTGTACAGGTATTTCAAGCTCTTATGATCCGTATAGATTTTACACGGTACGCCGTAAAGATAGTAGCGCCACAGCTTCAGTGCAAACACTACCGCGGCAAGTTCGAGATCATGCGTTGGGTAGTTCTGCTCGTGAGGCTTTAGCTGTCTTGATGCAAAGGCTATCACTTTATCCCTTTGCATCAGGACACATCCCAGTCCCTTACCTGATGCATCACTGTATATTTTGAAATTATCCGGTCCGTTCGGCAGAGTGAGGATTGGGGCAGAGACGAGGCACTGCTTTAACTCCGTAAACGAAGCTTCACAGTCGTCCGTCCAAGTAAATTTTGCACCCTTTCGTGTGAGTTGAGTCAAGGGCGAAGCAATTCTAGCAAAATTTTGTATAAACCTGCGGTAGTAGCCTGCCAGTCCAAGAAAACTTCGGATATCGCTAGCTGACTCCGGTCGTTTCCACTGCATAATGGCTTCTACCTTCCTCGGATCAACTGAAATGCTTTGCGCAGAGATGATATGCCCCAAAAAGGATATACTGTCGAGCCAAAATTCACATTTACTCAATTTGGCATACAACTTGTTGTCTCGAAGGGTTTGCAGCACCATCCGCAGGTGTCTTGCGTGCTCATCCCTTGTCTTCGAGTACACCAAGATGTCATCGATAAAAACCACCACTAATTTATCGATGAAGGGCCGAAATACACGATTAATTACATCCATGAATGCAGCAGGTGCATTCATCAGTCCAAACGACATCACTGTGAATTTGTAATGTCCGTATCGGGTTCGAAAGGCAGTCTTCGGCGTGTCTTCAGGCTTAATCTTTAGCTGGTGATAACCCGAGCGAAGATCGATTTTTGAAAACACTGCTGCCCCCTATAGCTGATCAAACAAGTCATCAATCCGTGACAGGGGATATTTGTTTCTGATTGTGATCTTATTCAATTCCCTGTAGTCTATGCAGAGGCGTAGCATTTTGTCCTTCTTCTTCATGAAGAGCACAGGCGCACCCCAAGGAGACACGCTCGGACGGATAAACCCGCGATCAAGTAATTCCTGTAGTTGGCATTTTAATTCCTTCAGCTCTGCAGGAGCCATTATGTACGGAGGCTTGGAGATCGGCTGCGTGTTTGGGAATGTATCGATAGTAAATTCAATCTCTCGGTCGGGCGGCATGCCGGGTAGTTCACTCGGAAACACATCGGGAAACTTCGCCTCAACGGAAGTAGACTCGACGTTTGCGTAGCCCTGCCGTGTGTCCCGAACTGATGCTAGAAATCCCTCACAGCCTGAGTGGAGCATTCGCCGAGCAGATATTGCAGAAACCACCATGCAGGCCCTGGTCGCGTTAGTGGCTGGACTACTGGTGTAGCAGAATTCGGCTTCTCCAGGCAGACGGAAAAGGACTCGTTTCTCTGCACACTCTATAGTTACCGAGCACGCGCTGAGCCAATCCATTCCCAAAATAATATCGTAGTCCCGAACATCAAGAACTAAAACATCCAGCGATAGTTTCCTTCCTCCAATACAGATGTGACCACCTTGGCATTCTGAACGAACGGGTATTTTTGTACCAGATGGGGTGTTAACACTTAAATCTAAATGCAACGGAGTCATTTCTATATTGTTCTCTGTGGCAAAGTTTGTAGATATAAAATGATGTGTTGCACCTGAATCAAATAGTACACGAGCAGCTATGTTATTAAAAAGCAAAGTACCTGACACCACGGTGTCTGAGGCCAAAGCTTCTTCCCGTGTCATGGTATAGACCCGTGTCACGCCCCAGTCCCAAAATATCGAGGGACTAGACACGTGGCAATGGCCAGCAGCACACACCGATGGGCAAACCCAATTTAATGGACCCATCAGGATGTACTTAAGCTGTAGTACAACAGTAGGGGTCTAAATATACTAATCTCATCCACAGATATGACAATATCAGAATCAATAAGCAAGATCTATCACAATAAAACATAAACTAGGGAAATAACTCGATAATGAGTCTGATACAACTGTCAAGATACAAGATTAAAGATAACCACAGCAAATACTGAGTATGGAAACAGTATATACTCAGAAGATAACCGCAGAGATCACTCGTCTACTGGATCTGGTACAGCTCCAGTACCTACTCATGTTCCTGCTTCTGCTCCTGCTAATGCTCCTGTCCCGTGTACCTCGGGATCGATCTCGTCTGCTAATCCTGGGGACATAATCCGGATCCAGGTCCTCAGGGGACATAGCAAGGTACAAATAACTCATGCCAGAATAAATGCAGTGCAGCAATAAATGAAACAATAGGGTAAATATATAACCAGCTAAGTGATATGCAAATGAGAGTTTTAATCATACTCGGGCTGAGACTACTATAGGATCAGTGTCGGAGAAACCCATAGCAGCATAATATTACGACTCCAGTATATATGCCAAAGCAAGTAGTATCACGACTCCAGTATATATGCCAAAGCAAGTAGTATCACGACTCCAGTATATATGCCAAAGCACCTCCAATAGTATAGTATATATATCAATAATCAGCCAGTAGTACGGTGTGTCTCTCCCCACCCAATGTAATCATACGTCTCATGTCCACAACGTCTCATGTCCATGCCACGCAGGATCATAACTAATGCATCCAGTCATATAATATCTAAGCAAAAGAATATGTCATGAACCTGTATCCTATATAGAATCACCATGAATATCTCAAAAAGATTCTGTCTCATGAATAGTGTCAGGTGTCCTGGGTAATGACGTACTTGATAATGCAAGCACGAGAATGTAAAGGGTCTCGATATCCATCTCTAAATGATGTTACACAACTCCGCGTACGGTGTTGGCAGCCGACTATAATCGGACGCTAAGTAAGTCACACGGTCCTAGGTTAACCATGTACAACATATAAATAAGGCAAGGAAATATGTAACAAGAACTGCAATGTTGGCAAGGTACACTTACCTAGGCTTCTGACTCCAACTGTAGCTCTGGTAGCAGCAGGATTTGCAGGTAGTCCTCCGGTTTCTGGAATAAACATCACCATCAGATTCAGAAAATATCAAATAGCTAGAAACGTCTGTCCTAGACTCCAATTTGGACACAGGGGCAAAAATGACCGTTTCTGGTCAAAGCGGGGTCCACATGTGGGCTGCTTCGTACCGAAAAATGTGTCAGGAACAATGGTCTCCAAATTCATCCAACTTAGTGTCAACAAGTCCAGAACGTTGATACGAACCCAACGGAACTTCCAGAATTGGATTTCGATGAGCCGATCACAAAATCGCCGGTCAAGTGGAGCCGTGGGGCCTATGATACGCGATTTTGTCAACGTTCTCAGAATCAAACCAAACTTGGATCACAGGACCAGTGTATTGCTACGAGTCCGATGGCGCAAGTTTCGTTTCGATCCGACGTGTGTATACCAAGTTACAACGAGATCCAGAACAGGCCGATACGGGGCGTTGTCGGCGGATACGCGTTGATTCCGGTGTGCACGCACATCCAAATCAACTTCTGTGAAATCTCGCACGTCCGTATCAACGGCGCGCACCTTTCGGTGAAGACCGCATGCGACCAAGTCATCCCGTTTGGCGGGGCACACTCAGTTCCGAGGGGAAAACGGGGCATTGTTTTTCCTGTTTTTGGATCGCGGTTTGCGTTCGCTACAGGACGCGACACACCGAGCGGGTTGCACGGGCATCGAGAGGGTCACGTAGTCTACGCGTCACAACTGACGGAACAGAAAACGGAGCAACGAGAAGAGAGAACGGGTTACCTGAACGGGGCTACGTAGAACGAGATTTTCTCGTGTCCGCGTGGAGACGCGACACAAAGCGACACGACACTGTGTCCTGTGTCCGAGCTAGGGTTCAGACGGCCGGAGACTCACCGGGGCTGCACGGCCGGGGGAGGAGCTGCGACTGCTGCTGCGAAGGGCACGGCGGCTGGTCGAGGCTGCCGGAGTCGGCTCAGGCGGCTACGGCGAGGGACGAGGCAGGGGGAGACGCCGGGGGCTCGGGTCGAGCGGCTGCGGGTCGAGGAGAGGGCGGAGGACGGCGAGGGGAGTGACGACGTCGGCGGCGAAGCTCGAGGAGGGGCTGGACAGGGCGGAGCTAGGGCAGCTGGAGGAGAAAGGCGGAGGAGGGAGGCGGATGGTCGAATGGTGCGGGAGGCGGAGCGAGAGGCCGTTACGGGAGAGGCGGAGCGGCGGGGACGCAAAGCGGCGGCATAACTGCCGGCGGAGGCGAAGCGACGCCGAGGAGAGGAAAGGTCGGGGGTCGGGTTAGGGATTAGGCACTGTTGCAGGCGGGTCGGGTTTTGGGTCCGGGTCGGGTCTGAGGGGATCCGACCCGATCCGCAAAACAGGAATGCGGGTTCGGGTCGACGGGTCGGGTCGGATTGGCTGACGGGCCCGGATCCGACCCAATAAGGTTGGACCCGGTTCAGCTAGACCGGGTCTGATCCGGTTCAGTTGGTTTGGTTTATTTGAAATAAACCGGGTTTAATCTAGGGTTTATTTGGTTTATTTAAAACTTGGTTTTTAGGTCTTTAAAAATATTTTCGGGGTCCAATAAATTCCCGGAAAATTACCCTATGTCTAATTTTTCATTTTACACCAGAAAATATTATTTTTATAATATTTTAATATTAATTAACATCATTTAAAAATCATTTAATCTTAAAAATACCTTAGTTTTAATTAATAAAAATCTCAGAAAATTCTAGAAAAATTGTGAAAATCTATTTTAAAAATTCCTGAAAAATCAGGGGGTTTACAATCTACCCCCCTTAAGAGGATTGCGCCCTCGCAATTAAAGAATAACCGGTCAACAAAGATGACACGGTTGCAAATATTGTTCGATGCACATCACTATCAAGAAGAATCAAGGTTGAGGGTTTTAAAGAAGAACACATAGGGAAAATCATTTTCCTAAGCATTAAAAGTTATGCAATCTCCCGTATGAAGGAGATCTAGAAGACTACAGTTTTAGAAAACTAGGTTATCATTTAAAAACATACTAGGTTATCACTAGGTTATCAATTATTAGCAAGTTCAAAATTACTAGGTTAAGGCTAGGGTCACGAACCAACAAGCACGAGCTAAACAATACTAGAAACGAGATAGCTACAAATCACTTACGCGCATTAGCTACTCCATGAGTCTGCACGTTCTCCAAAGTCAACGCGAGGGCTTGTCCGCGTCCTTGCAGTCGATTCCTCTGCTGCTGCTGGACCTGCTGCAAGAGTGTTGATCTGCTTGATTGCCTTGTTGAGTTGATTAACCTCTATCTTCTGGTGTCACTTCATCTTCGTGTTGTGGTGTTCGTGTAGGAGTCTCGTTGCTTGATTGTGATTCCATTACTCTGCATCCAAAATAAACTATAAAAGACGCACAGAGGAATCAAGGCAGGATGCAAGTCAAGAAATAAATTCGAATCTGATATAGATGTCAAGAATGATTCAAGCAAGTGGATGAGATCCTAAAAACTTATCCTATTCTTATTGCAGGCTTGCTCGGTCCCTAAGTTGAAACCGAACAATTTAGTCGTAGACCTGCATGGGCCACCACAAAAACTATGTCACGCCCCAGTCCCAAAATATCGAGGGACTAGACACGTGGCAATGGCCAGCAGCATACACCGATGGGCAAACCCAATTTAATGGACCCATCAGGATATACTTAGTTGTAGTACAATAGTAGGGGTCTAAATATACTAATCTCATCCATAGATATGAATACAACAATATCAGAATCAATAAGCAAGATCTATCACAATAAAACATAAACTCGGGAAATAACCCGATAATGAGTCTGATACAACTGTCAAGATACAAGATTAAAGATAACCACAGCAAATACTGAGTATGGAAACAGTATATACTCAGAAGATACCCGCAGAGATCACTCTTCTACTGGATCTGGTACTGCTCCAGTGCCTGCTCCTGTTCCTGCTTCTGCTCCTGCTAATGCTCCTGTCCCGTGTACCTCGGGATCGATCTCGTCTGCTAATCCTGGGGACATTATCCGGATCCAGGTCCTCAGGGGACATAACAAGGTACAAAATAACTCATGCCAGAATAAATGCAGTGCAGCAATAAATGAAACAATAGGGTAAATATATAACCAGCTAAGTGATATGCAAATGAGAGTTTTAATCATACTCGGGCTGAGTGTAAACCCCCTCACCCAAAATTAGGCCTAATTTGCTTAGATAGTGAAACTAGGGCTAGTTTGAACTAATTAGAATTAGAACACGTCATTTGATTTAATTATGCAATGATTTATATCGTGTAGCGCACCTTACCGTTGCTTCGATAATTGGAGTACCTCACTAGCCATTTCCTATCTACAAACTTCAAAACCTCATCCTAGACATGCCCGCCTACTATTCTGACCCTTGTGCAACTTATAATATTGCTATCTGGTGCTATATTTTAGCTGCACAATAAACGTCGCGGACGTTATTTCTTAATTCGAAATAAATTCCAATTTTGTACCCTTGTGCGTCACAATCGAAATTGGAGACACAATCTTGACCATTTTGTACAAACCGAATTTTATTAATATTCTACACTGTCCCCTCTACGCCCCTGACAATTGTGTCCCGCCTAATTTAATCCCATATACTCCTAATTAATTCTAGAACATCGTGCGCGTTCGATTTAACTAATTAAATCCAATTTCTGCCTTTGTGCAATTTTCCAATTGTTTGGGGGGCTTTTATGCAAAAATGCATTGAGGTGTCCCCACCATTGGACAATTCACAAAGAAATCTATTTTTCCCTTCACGTGTATTTTTTCGTAATTTTTAGCATGTGCAACGCGCGCACATCGCCCCGTATATTAAATCTACCCTTGCATTTAATTAATGCAAATCCTAGCCCTCCCAACATCCCCATGGCGACCCCAAGGCCCAACCCAAGAGGGGTTGACCAGTCAAACCTATTTTAGGTCAACACCAACATCACCTATAAATATACCTTGATTTCTTTTTTTTCCTAAAACCTAAAACACCCAAAAACCAACTCCAATTACTCAGCCGACCACCCATCAGCACTGTTCATCCTCCTTCTTCCTCCCGAGTCTTCCTTGCCGGACACCCATGGCCGGAACTCTTCCTGCACAACCGCCTCTCCCCATCGACCGGATCATGAACCGCCTCGCCACCTCGCTTGAGCGGATCCCCGACCCTGCTGCTCTCCCCCGCCTGAGAGTCATCAGCCACCGCCCCCATCGCAATCCCACCGTCGAGCCACCATCGTCCCCAGTGCAGCCCCGGCGTTCGCCTCCTTCCCACGACGTCTCATGTTCAGTCGATCACTACGAGCTCCTCCCTGTGTCCCTGTCAGCCTCCTCTTTCCTCCTTGGCCGGAGCTCCCCTGGCCGAGCTCTTCCCCCGGAACCCGAGCATCCTTTCCCGTTCCCTCGACTTTCCTCCTCTCCTCCGCTTCCCCACCGGAGTCGCCGTCCCCGCTAACTACTGCACATCAACGACTCCCCGCATCCGCCATTGACGCTGCACACCTCGGCCTAGTCCTCCTTCGTCCCCGGCCTTCCCCGTCTCTGCAAAACCACCACCATTATCACCATTACAACCATCTTCCCCTCACCTGGATATCCCAAGTCCCTTCTGTTGATCACCAGCCACACCACCATCAAGCCATCCTCCTTGTCCTCCTTTCCCTTCACTGACCTCCCTCGCCGGACCCCCTGGCCGGAGCACACCACAGCCATCATCATCATCATCATTAGTATCACCATCCCACCTTCACCACAACTCCTCATCACTATCATCATCAACACCACCGAGCCACCCTGTCGACTACCACGCCGGACCACCCTCATCTTCCTGCCTGAGCTTCCCCGGCAGCCTCACCATGATCAACAGCACCACCATCACCATGATAACCACCACTGCACAGCACCACCCGAGCCTCTCCTTCTTCCTCCCGAGCTCCTCCTTCCGGCTTCCTGTTCTTCATCCTCCTCGCCAGAAACTCGACCACCACCTCTGTCCTCCTTGCCGGACCTCCTCCATGGCCGGAATAATATCACTCCCCATTAATGTCATCACCATCATCTATTATCGTCATCAACATCATAATCATCATTATCACCATTACATTAATATTCATCATCATCATAATCATCATCCCAATCATCGTCCTCGTCATCATCCATATCATCCTAGTCTCCATCCTCGTCATCGTCCTCGTCAAACACCATCGCCCTCGTCATCATCATTAGCATCACTTCATCGTTATCTCATCATCGTCGTTATCATCAACCTCTCGGTTCATCATCATCGCATCGTCATCATCCCATCACCATCATTATCATTATCATCTCGCTTTATCATTATCTCAGCATCATCATCATCACCTCATCGTCACCGCACCATTTATTTATCATCACTGTCGTCCTCACCACCATCGTTGTTATAGTCGTCACCATCGTCATCATCGTCGTCAACCTCACCATCTTACAGTGCACGTACTCCGAGGTATGAACCTGTCTGTCTTCTCTATTTATATGTGTTTGTGTGCGTTCCAGTAGGACAGTAGTATTTCGTTACCACTGTTAGCTGATATCGGACCCTGATTTGGTGAACCCAGTGCTGCGTACACGAACTCGTACTCGTACGCGTATAGCATTCAGTTTGATATATCTATATATATATTTAGTATATGCATACTATCCAACTTGGTATATGTATAATTATTGGATAATATATATGTATATATATATATATATATGGTATATATGTATATTGTAATTAATTATATGCTAATAATAATTAGGAGTATGTGTATTCAGACTGTACGACCCTAGGACACCGTGGACTGTCCCATACTTACCTTGACCATGTTGACCCTAAGAACTTGTGAATTGCCTGCCTTGCGTACATTAACGCACTGGCTTAGACACCTGTCAGCTGACTGACTGATTGTGTACAATACTTGAAGAGGTGACCCTGCATAATCTAACGCATAATTGACCGGGTTAGATGACTAGTGTTACCCCTAGTATACCCCTGAGTCCAGTGTAAATATGGTTGTGTATGTGCTAGTGTAATGACTAATGATTTTATTGTATTATATCATATGTACATAGGATATTGGATTTGTTCTGCGCGACTTCTGGAGCAGGATATTGGTACATTGCAGCTTTCTTGCCAGGCAAGTATACCTTGCCATTGTACTGTTATTCATATTCCATATGTTGCATGCATCCTTATTTATGTCTTTAGTTCATATATTTTAACTGTATATAAAATGCGCACGACGGTGTCGTCGCGGTATGTTTTTATTTATGTATTTGCATTGACCTTGTTTATGAGACAACCCCATTATCATGTAGCATCATTAGGATTCATTTGACTGTGACACATTTTTACACGAGTTGTGAGTCTCATATAGATCACGGACGTACGTATTGACTGATCATTGGTACGTGTGGGCCGTGCGTTAGGGATAACTGATGTTAGAAACTTTACATGCTAGTAGACTTGGCAGCTATTAGAGGTCTATGGACATAGCCTATTGTAGTACGGTGGTCCCATCCTTGTCCTTGTTTGGTTGCAGGATTGGGCTAGGGTACTAAGAATAGGCTATGAACTAAATTGTGTCATGGATGTGACATGCTTAGAGCATGTGGTGGGGAGAACAACAAGTACCGCATTTGAGCTCCTTTGTACTTTTTCTATTGTGCGTCCGGATTCTCCACTGGAGATACGGGTGGTGATGACCACTATATATTATATTATTATCAGGCGGGCCACCGGCGTTCGAAAGATGACGTGCCTTTGTAGGCCCCTGGATCTCCAATAGAGAACCATGCCAAATCCCAGGTTTTCAGCCAGATAGCTCACTTGTGGGGAAAGTTGTTCTTAACTGCATACACTTAGACGGTTAGGCGACCCCTTTGGATATTTATTTCAGTACTTTATTGGCATGTGTTTAAGTATCTTGTTATGTCCCTCTGAGGACCTGGTCCCCTGCCAGGTGTATCTGTTCTTGAGTATTCACAGGAGCGCAGATTCGGATGATTACTTATGTTTCGAGGATGTCTTCTCTTCGAGCCCGTGATTGATAGCTGGTATTCTTATATTGTGTTTGTTGTATTGTACTTATATTGTATTTGCTCTCACATTCGAGTTGGTAGTGGATTTGTTTCCATCCAACTATCATCCTTAGATACTTCTTATTAAGATCTAGTTTCATAGATATTGGTTATTTAATTATATTTGATTTTCGTGGATGAGATTTAGATTATACCATGTGACTTGTGACATATGTTTATACCACTTGTGGATTTGATATTCATATTACAGCGTACGTGTGGATTTTGGTTTCCATATATTGGAGTTGCCATATCCATGCGGCTGGCATTCTTACGTGTCCTAGTCCTATGTATTTTGGGACTGGGGCGTGACACTGAGACCACTATAGGATCAGTGTCGGAGAAACCCATAGCAGCATAATATTACGACTCCAGTATATATGCCAAAGCAAGTAGTATCACGACTCCAGTATATATGCCAAAGCAAGTAGTATCACGACTCCAGTATATATGCCAAAGCAAGTAGTATCACGACTCCAGTATATATGCCAAAGCACCTCCAATAGTATAGTATATATATCAATAATCAGCCAGTAGTACGGTGTGTCTCTCCCCACCCAATGTAATCATACGTCTCATGTCCACAACGTCTCATGTCCATGCCACGCAGGATCATAACTAATGCATCCAGTCATATAATATCTAAGCAAAAGAATATGTCATGAACCTGTATCCTATATAGAATCACCATGAATATCTCAGAAAGATTCTGTCTCATGAATAGTGTCAGGTGTCCTGGGTAATGACGTACTTGATAATGCAAGCACGAGAATGTAAAGGGTCTCGATATCCATCTCTAAATGATGTTACACAACTCCGCGTACGGTGTTGGCACCCGACTATAATCGGACGCTAAGTAAGTCACACGGTCCTAGGTTAAGCATGTACAACATATAAATAAGGCAAGGAAATATGTAACAAGAACTGCAATGTTGGCAAGGTACACTTGCCTGGGGTTCTGACTCCAACTGTAGCTCTGGTAGCAGCAGGATTTGCAGGTAGTCCTCCGGTTGCTGGAATAAACATCACCATCAGATTCAGAAAATATCAAATAGCTAGAAACGCCTGTCCTTGAGTCCAATTTAGACACAGGGGCAAAAATGACCGTTTCTGGTCAAAGCGGGGTCCACATGTGGGCCGCTTCGTACCAAAAAATGTGTCAGGAACAATGGTCTCCAAATTCGTCCAACTTAGTGTCAACAAGTCTAGAATGTTGATACGAACCCAACGGAACTTCCAGAATTGGATTCCGATGAGCCGATCACAAAATCGCCCGTCAAGTGGAGCCGTGGGGCCTACGATACGCGATTTTGTCAATGTTCTCAGAATCAAACCAAACTTGGGTCACAGGACCAGCGTATTGCTACGAGTCCGATGGCACAAGTTTCGTTTCGATCCGACGTGTGTACACCAAGTTACAACGAGATCCAGAATAGGCCGATACGGGGCGTTGTCGGCGGATACGCGTTGATTCCGGTGTGCACGCACATCCAAATCAACTTTTGCAAAATTTCGCACGTCCATATCAACAGCGCGCACCTTTTGGTGAAGACCGCACGCAACCAAGTCATCCCGTTTGGCGGGGCGCACTCAGTTTCAGGGGGAAAATGGGGCATTGTTTTTCCTGTTTTTGGATCACGGTTTGCGATCGCTACAGGACGCGACACACCGAGCGGGTTGCACGGACATCGAGAGGGTCACGCAGTCTACACGTCACAACTGACAGAACGGAAAATGGAGCAACGAGGAGAGAGAACGGGTTACCTGAACGGGGCTACATAGAACGAGGTTCTCTCGTGTTCGCGTGGAGACGCGACACAAAGCGACACGGCACTGTGTCCTGTGTCCGGGCTAGGGTTCAGACGGCCGGAGACTCGCCGGGGCTGCACGGCCGGGGGAGGAGCTGCGACTGCTGCTGCGGAGGGCACAACGGCTGGTCGAGGCTGCCGGAGTCGGCTCAGGCGGCTGCGGCGAGGGACGAGGCAGGGCGAGACGCCGGGGCTCGGGTCGAGCGGTTGCGGGTCAAGGAGAGGGCGGAGGACGGCGAGGGGAGTGACGACGTCGGCGGCGAAGCTCGAGGAGGGGCTGGACAGGGCGGAGCTAGGGTAGCTGGAGGAGAAAGGCGGAGGAGGGAGGCGGATGGTCGACCGGTGCGGGAGGCGGAGCGAGAGGCGGTTACGGGAGAGGCGGAGCGGCGGGGACGCAAAGCGGCGGCGTAACGGCCGGCGGAGGCGAAGCGGCGCCGGGGAGAGGAAAGGTCGGGGGTCGGGTTAGGGATTAGGCACTGTAGCAGGCGGGTCGGGTTTTGGGTCCGGGTCGGGTCTGAGGGGATCCGACCCGATCCGCAAAACAGGAATGCGGGTTCGGGTCGACGGGTCGGGTCGGGTTGGCTGACGGGCCCGGATCCGACCTAATAAGGTTGGACCCGGTTCAGCTAGACCGGGTCCGGTCCGGTTCAGTTGGTTTGGTTTATTTGAAATAAACCGGGTTTAATCTAGGGTTTATTTGGTTTATTTAAAACTTGGTTTTTAGGTCTTTAAAAATGTTTCCGGGGTCCAATAAATTCCTAAAAAATTACCCTGTCTAATTTTTCATTTTACACCAGAAAATATTATTTTCATAATATTTTAATATTAATTAACATCATTTAAAAATTATTTAATCTCAAAAATACCTTAGTTTTAATTAATAAAAATCTCATAAAATTCCAGAAAAATTGTGAAAATCTATTTTAAAAATTCCTGAAAAATCAGGGGGTTTACAACCCGGCCTTGAGCCTGATTACGCCCTTGCTGAGGCACAACTCGGTTGGCCTGGTTCGCAGCAGTCTAATTTGGTTGTTGAGTGCGACGATTGTGGCGGCTCTGAGGACAATCACTGATCTCGTGGCTCGCAACTCCACAAATGAGGCATAAGCCGAGTTTCTGACGATATTTCTCGGCCGTATCGTAGAGCTTTCCGCAGAAGGAACATGGTGGCCCTGGATTTCCCTTTTTCGAACCGCCATTGTTGGGGCACTTTGCAGCGGTGTTTCCTCTATCGTTGCCTTGGCGTTTGTGATTGGAGGTTTGCACAGCGCCGGCAGCAACATGAGGATACTGCAGTTCGAGGGTGAGGGCATGGTTTAAGACTTCCCTCATTGTCTGGTACTGTGGAACGACTACGTGCGCATGGATAGCAGGACGTAGACCTCCCTCGAATCGTCTGGCACGACTCGCTGCATCGGGTAGGTAGGCACTAGCAAATTTGGCAAGCTTGTTGAATTTTGCAGAGTATTGCTTTACAGTCATGCTGCTCTGCCATAGTTGTACAAACTCGTTTTCCTTTAGACGTCGTACAGGCGGGGGTATAAACTCCTCATCAAATGCACCACGGAAGGTAGTCCATGCTATCGCCTCCCCTCCATTCTCAACTGGAAGAGATCGCCGATGCACTTTCCACCAGTCGTGCGCATTGAGGCGAAGCTGCAGTTGAGCACACGCGACGCACTTGTCTTCAGGCACTTCTAGGAGAGAAAAATGGTCTTCAAGCTCGGCGAGCCAATCTAGGGCCACGATTGGGTCCTCAGTCCCCTTAAATGGCGTGTTGTAGACTTTCTTGAAGTTACCAAAGGTGAAGGCAGTCACTTCCCTCGTCCTTGGCACTGACGGTGTCTCAACTTCAAGTATTGGTTGTTCCACCGGAGTCGCTGCTGTCGCTGCGGACTGGTTGGTGGAAAAAGTCTGAACAAGTTGCTGCAGGGTATCTACCTGCTTTTGCTGGACTGAGAGTCAGGCCTCTAGATTGTAATGCCCCGCTCCGTGTCGGCATTATGTATCAAGGTGAGTGGGCAGAACTTCATTCTCTGATTCTTGCACGCCTTAATAATAACCTAAGTTTTTGCTTGCAATGTTTTCTTAAGAGAATGATAGAACCTGCCTTGCATGTTAATGAACAAACTCACCTAGCTTGTCTTTGAAATGATAAGTCTGCTAAACGAGAATCCTGAAACGCTTGCTTAGAGTGCATGAACATGTTCACTATCGTCTATGCTTCGAGAGAACCATATTGTGCCTGAATGTGTTCAAGTGATAAGTCGGATTGCCCCGCAACAACGATTGTAGTTCTGATGGTTCGTCTCGTCTGCATACTAGAGTTTATTTGATAGTGTTCCATGCATTCGCATCGGTCGGATAATGGCTTTTGGTGGAGAGCTGAACTGCATGTGTCACGGCTGCTACCATGATAGTGAAAAGCAACCATGAGTCACAGCTGCCATTAGCTTCAGATGAATGAGTCATTGGTATGCTGTACAACCAGCTACCGATCCTGAGATACTCGGGGAATGCCTTACATATAGCTAAGTCATTGTGTTGGCTTGGATAGATGACTGCCCCTAAGATTGTGCATTGTGTGTCTAGCTTTGCATCTGACCCTGGAGTCGCACGAGACACGCTGCACACACCCTGAAACATGAACGATTGCTTGCTTATTGCATATGAAACTCTGTTTCCAAACGTGTTTTCAAACAATGTAATATGACTCTGCTAGAACTGCATGAAACGAACCTAGGTAAAACTAGAAAGATCACTAGTAATGTAATGTTTTATAACATGATTACTTAGTATTGGTTTGAGTGAATGCTTGTTTCTGTTTAGTTGATTTATCTCACCAGTACTTGTATAAAGTGCTGACCCACCAACAGTTTACTTGCTTGCAGGTACTGCATCGTCCGAGGGAGCGATAGGCGTGCCACAGTCCCTAAGACCCAAAATCCTGGTTTCGATTGTTGCCCCGAGAATGCTATCGTATAAGGGGGCATAATGTATGGAACGAGCAAAGGAACCCAAGTTGCCTCGATTGTCCCGAATACTCAGTTGGTTAAATGCATTACATTGCAACAAGTCCATTTTCGCTGCTTACTCGATTGATGCGATGATAGCCAACTATCAACTTAAACGATTGGCCTTGCACGGGCGTAACCCCAGGCCCGTGCGACATCACGTCCCCCGATACGCTCATATGGGCCACATCCAACGTTCCCCTTCCTCGCACCCGTGGGACGGGCGCGGTGATTCGCGTCCGGCGCGCCGAGGCACGGTGATTCGTGCCCGGTTTGATAATCCCGGCCTTACGGGGCAGGGCAAGGCGGAGCGGCGGCCCGGGCGGGTCCGGGGCGTAACATAGATTGCTCTAGAACTTGGCTTGGCAGGCATCATCTCTCTGTCATTGTGCTTCCAACATTTGCATCACTTGCTGAAGCAGATCGGCTCGAGACATGCCCCGTTGGCTCCGAGAGCTTCCTGATGTGCCGGAGCTGCTCTCCTGAGCCTGTGTCTCTCCTGGTGCTAGCGCAGCGGATTGCGCTTGTGCCATTCCTTCAAAAGAAGGTAAATTACATCAGGATCATAAGGTATTACGGACTTATTGCATGAACGTATCTCATTTTGGCCTTAACGAGTTCAGGAGTTCGCACAGGGACTTATCGTTAAGGGAACTTTTCCAGTTCAAAAGTCAAAGGAACTTTGAAGCTGTGCTCTGATACCAACATGTCACGCCCCGATCCCGTGGAATCGATAGTCGTCCCCCTGGCGTGACCGCCGTGCGGGCCTAGGTTGCGCGTCGCACAAGGCTAAGTATCTTATTTCGCATAGCGAGCACATATTCAGAGTACGCAGATAAATTGAAACACAATTGAAGCATTGAAAAGTTCTCTTTTTATTGATAATATGTACATCTTTTACAAACTCCTTGAACTGAGTCATAAGGTTGCCTCTATGGACTTACAAAAGTGTTGACACATAATGAGATAGCAGTCATGTACATTACATCCCTTACTAAACTCAAAATATAAGACCTCCGGTCGGAACGACGGCCTTTCCACGAAGCTGCATAATTGCTTGGGTTGCTAGCTTCTTCTTCAAAATACTTCAAAAGGTGGCACGGTCAAGGCGTGCCTGCAGCTGGACTGGATTGGGGGATTGACTTCTGCTCCTCGCTTGGTTCTCCTTAGCGCGGGGAACCTGTTTCAACGAGGGTCAGTACATCGAAATGTACTGGTGAAGGCAAGCTAACCCAACTATACCAATCAACACGTTGTTTTAATGAAGCATGCATATTTATTGTGGTGTTTCTATTTTGCCTTAGTTTATTTTACAGCAAGCAATAGATATAGAAATCAATGAAATAACCTGCCACCGCTCGGTGACATTTACCTTTCCGTCTGAACCACCTGTAAAATACTTACCCTGCCTCCCCTGCCAAGAAGACACAAGTTAGTTGCAACAGGTTTAAATGTACGAGGGGATCACTGGCTTGATGCCATATTGGACGTTATAGTCTATGGGCAAGGATGGTATGCAACGAAGTAATGAAGGCGCTGCATAATCCTGCCCGGGACATGAGACTATCATGAAGTTCCGTCCGGATCGGATCGGTGCCAGTGCCCCAGCAACCGTCCGCAGGAACCCGAAGGCCTTGTGCACAAGTTGTCCGTGATCAACGGCGTTTGTATTGAGTTACTATTTATGTAACTGAGGCAATGAAATCAGGAGATAGGTAGCATTGTATGGTTTATTTTGCATAGTCTCCCTGATCAATTGTTGCATGGCAATGAGTGTTCTACATATAGCATTTTTATAGAAGAAGTAAACATTCTAACTTGTATTATGCATATGATGAACATTTCAAACGAGCAAGCATGTAAGTAAGTAACCGTTCACAAGTTTCATTGACAAGCATACAGATCCAAGTCTATTCCCTTATTATCTTGATATCTTTTAGTTATTACTTGGTATCATTTGATCGGGGCAAGCACGAATACAAGATTTTGGTGTGAAGGCTGGAAGAAGGGCCAGCTAATCGGGATGGTAGCCACTCACTTAGTAGTTGGAAGGAAGAAGGAAAGAGGTGCTTTAGGAGTCCGTTCGAGCGGCGCCTACTGCTGGTTCACCTGCATTGCCACGAACAGCCGATCAATACCTCTTCCACTCTTTCCATTATCGGAATTGAAGTACAGTTCACGAACGAAAATAATGAAATCCATTAAAACGTTCAAGATATCTCAAGCAAATCCGAAAACCAAGTCAAGGCACGAAAGCAACAAGCGACATCGAAAACTAGGCAACAAAAGATGCAGCGGAGAGGTCCCTCCTGACTCTGCCGCTAAGTCGATCCCGGGGGCACGGTCCACTGAATATGGGAATCGATTCCGAAGAAGCAAATCCATAAAGAGGATGGGTTCTTGTTTCAATCTATCCCGATCGAACGATATTGTCTTGTATTTCTTAGCCGCGCTCCCCGAATAGGGAGAACGGGGCACCACAATTAAATCATCATGCCAAACTTCATACTCTTCTCGAATATGACTCATAATCAACTTGGAGTCACCGTAAGTTTATAGATATTCGATTTCCAATTACTGAGAAAGTTGTACACCAGTTAGCAAAGCATTATACTATGCTATATTTTTAGAGCATTGCTCTATCAAGGAATAGGTGTAGCCACCCACAAATTTTACTCAGTATTTTTAAAATATTTTTTCCCGGGAAAAGATGTTACTTGAATTTATTTGGGACTAAATAGAAGTAATTCATTATTCTAATAATGAATGTGATTGTGCATCTATTTTAAGAGACTGACCTCAGTACATTAATTAGTTGTATCCTTCTATTAGGTAAGTTGATTAAATAAGGTAGTGTTCGTACTTTTAATTATCAAGTATGATAGTTGGTTGCAGGAACGTCTTCTTATAGATACTTAAATTTCCTAGATCCTATGTAAACACATAGTTTTCTCTAGGTGGCCAAATCCCCATTAATGTTACTACAACAAGTGTCACAAATATAGAATTTTGAATGGTCTTATTTAAATCCCTATATAGTACAGGTATATAGGTCTAAGTTAAATAATTTTTTTTGTAATTAACTATACGATATATTTTGGTATGTTTATACAACTTATATATATGTGCTATTAATTAGGTCATATTGGAATAAAGCTATAAGTTAACCTAGTCATGCTTGTCCAGGCCAAGTATTTAGCAAGCCCTTTTATTCCCTTTTGATTGTTTGTTATCCTTTTTTAGCTATTTTTCTTAGAGGTCCGGACCCAACCTTCCACCCCCATAGTAATACTATATCATTAGTACGAGCAAACCCTTGCCAAAATCTTGCTCCATTCATTTCCATACTTTTTCTTCTTCATATTACTATTCTTCTCCAACTTCTTCTACTCCTTTCATCCCTTATCTATGACCCTCTTCTATATTACCAATTCTTACCCCTTCATCTAGCTCACCTCATCCTCCATCTCGCCACCCCAACTGCCCCTCTGATGACGACCTTTCTCTAGTTTTGCACCACTACACTACCGACCACGTCGTCTCCCAGCATGAAGCAACACCCCTCCATGGCATCGTCGGGCTTGACATTGTTGTCAAAATCGATGGGAGCACCAAGCCATGCGCCTCATATCCTCGACTATCCTCTTGTCGATGACCACTCGAGACCTTCGGACGAGCTCTCAGTGCCAGCTCCATCAACTCAATCAGCCCCTCTGCGAGTACTCATGACCCATGAACTAAGCCAATGTTGGCCCCGTCGACCACCACCCCTGAGACACTTTGTGAGCACCCTAGTTTTTATATAGGGTTAGTTCGATAATTAATAATCATTTTTTTATTTTAAATATTTATTCAATAATTTAATTAAAATTTAGAAATCAACCACCATGGTTTTAAGATCTTGAGTGCAACACTAGCCTTTCCCTTCCAACCAACCTAGCATGCTTGACTTAGACGAGTCAAATTAGGCTCCTACCATGACTATCACTCACAAATTCGTAATCCCAGGCTTAATTTTGGTCGCACAACTTACGTGACATAAATTACGAATTGCACCCCTTTTTGCGATTTTGGATGGAAGTAGTGGAGAGAGTCATCTTCTTCTTGCTCGTAATTTTTTTTTCTCCGTCTTCCTGTTATTATTATTATTGTTATTATTATTAGTAATAATACTATTATTATTATTATTATTATTATTATTATTATTATTATTATTATTATTATTGTTGTTGTTGCGATGTTTAATTAACCCTTTTGTCGTGGCGTACGATTTTAACATGCCGTCCCAACCCATTGCTTCTAACTAAATCCATACTATGAGCCTAACTAGTCCTATTACGCACATGACACTCGAGTTACGTTATCCGAACCCCCTGCACGCTTCCAATATAATATTAAGTAAAAAATAGAATTTATAGATTTATTTAATTAATTTAATATTCATTCATATTTGGTAAATATCTTTTGAATTAATATGAATTGGTTTGTAAATTATTTGTTGGAAGAAATATAAATTTTTTAGAATTTTTTCCAAGTACCTAACTATTTTTGAGAATTTTCTATATATAACTATGGATAAAATAAAATAAAAGGAAAAGAAAAGAAAATAAATAAAACAAACCCTACCCTCAAACCTAAAACTACCCAAGCTCAGACCCCAACCCGTGGCTAGTTCCCTTCCCATCTACTTATGCACACACACACACACACACACACACACACACACACATATATATATATATATATATATATATATATATATATATATATATATATATATATATATATATATATATATATATATATATCATGTGTACATACTAAAACCATAACCCTAAGAGAACGCCACATCCATCATCACCCACGCCTCCACCCTCCAGGCGATACCCATGCCGGACCCCGACCACCCAGGCGACCACCCTAGCCCATCGCCGCTGCCATCGCCGAGCCGAAGCAACGCCGGAGCGCCGCCGCAGATCTGCCCCCGCTCGCACGCACACAGTAGCAGCCGTGCGGCCCCTCCCTTCGCGCGGAGTTTTCTCCCTCCTCGCTCATCCGTTTCGTATCCCATCTTCACTGGTACGCTCACAACCTAACCCCGTAGGATTTCCTTCAAGTGGAACGAATTTAGGCACCCGAGTTTGATCAAAAAATCGAACGAAAGTTGGCAGAAAAACTGTTCAACAAAAGTTCAGAAATTCAGTCAAAGTACCCCTGTTCATGTCCAATTTTCTACCATCTCGTTAATTATTTTTAAAATATAATTAAAAGAAATTCTTCACAATATAACCAAGATTTTTATTGTTCTTTTAGTTTTTATTAGTTTGCTTTAATGGTTAAATTATTCTGATTCTAAAACGACCAAAAACTTATTTTTAAAGAACCAAAAATCTTCGGTACAGGGTACGTCCCGCCAAACGAGGCTACGTCATCGTGTGCAGATTGCACTGAATGGTGTGAAACATGAACGCGGACGTGTGGGCTTTTGCGAAACTTGATTTGGGCTTGTGTGCACGCCGGAATCAACGCGTATCCGCCGAAAAATATCGTATCGGCCTATTCCGACACCTCGCCATAACTTCGTGTGTACTCGTCGGCTCACAACGAAACTTATGCCATTGGATTCGTAGAGTTATGCTGGTCCTGTGACCCAAGTTTGGTTCGAATATGAGAATGTTGACGAAATACCGTTTTGTGGGCCCTACGGTTCCACATGACGGGCGATTTCCTGATCGGCTCATCGAAATCCAGTCCTGGGCATTTCGTTGGGTTCGTTTCATCATTCTGGACTCGTAGACACTAAGTTTGATGAATTTGGAGAACTTTGTCTCCAGCACATTTTTTGGTGAGAAGTGGGCCACATGTGGACCCCGCTTTGACCCAAAACTGTCAATTTTGTTCCTGTGTACAAATTGGACTTATGGGTAGTCAATCCTATATATTTCAAGTATTTTGAGAACATTGGTGATATTGTTTCAGCATCCGAAGGTGTACGTACAGATTTCACTTTCCCAAGAGCAGTTGACGGAGTTCAGAACCCAGACAAATGTACCTTGCCAAACTTGCAGTAGATCCTCTTATATTACCTGCTTGTGTTTATATATATATATATATATATATATATATATATATATATATATATATATATATATATATATATATATATATGTCACGCCCCAGTCCCAAAATACGTAGGACTAGGAATACGTAACACGCCCAGCCGTATGTATATGAACTCCAATATATGGAAACCATATACACACGTACGCTGTACATGAATATCCAATCCACCAGTGGTAATATACTGTCACAACAAGTCACACACAATCTATATCTCATCCACAGCACAAATAAATAGTAAGAATAAAGAGCTAAATAATATCTGAATATCAAAGATGAGTATCTAGTCTGATAGTCGGGTGGAAATAAATCCACTACAAAATGACTATACTGAAGTAGCAACATGGATCTCTAAACAGCGATAATAAAATCACAGATACTCCGAGGGTAAGACCTCCTCAGTCTGGTAGGTAGCGTCAGGTCCAGGACCATACTCCTGTGGATACTCCTGCTCGTCCATATTTGGAAAGGGACCAGGTCCTCAGAGGGACGTAACAAGATACATAATAACATGCCAATAATGTACTGAAAAGTAAACATCAAATGGGTCGCCTAACCGTCTAAGTGAATGCAGTTTGAGAACAACTTTCCTCCAAGTGGGTTATCTGGCCATATAGTGGGATTGGCAAGATTCTCTCGGAGAATCAGGGGCCTACAAAGCATGTCGTCTTTTGAACGGCAGAGGCCGCCAAGTAGTATAGGGGTCATCACGACCACGTATCTCCGGTGGAGCGTACGGATTACATAAAAGAAAAGTGCAAAGGAGCCCAAATGGCTTACTTGTTGTTCTCCCCTTCCTATGCTCTAAGCATGCCACATCCATGACACGATAAAACCTCTAAATAACTGCCAGGTCTACTAGGATACAAAGTTTCTATCAGCAGTCATCCCTAACGCACGGCCCATGCGTACAAGAGGCCAGACCTGTCATGCAGTCTGTGATCTATATGAGACTCACAACTCGTGTAACAACTGTGTCACGGCCAATGAACCTAATGATGCTCCATAATAATGGGGTGGTCTCATAAAGTAGGTCCAAAAATATACATAAATAAAACATGATACGACGACATCGTCGTTGCACCCAAGTTTCCTTGGACGCACAATTTATTTAGCAATAAATGAAGTAAATAAGCAGAAATAAATTATGCAGGCATCATATGGAATGTAAATAATAGTACGATGGCAAGGTATACTTGCCGAGCAAGAATTCTATATAGTGCAAGCGTCCGAAAGGTGTTAAGTTTTGTGGAAGAAGTGGGGTTAGGGTTTGGGAGAGTTTGTAATATATATAGAGATAAAGAGGCGGTGGGGTAACTTAGTGGTCTCAAAAACCACTGTTGCTGCTGTTTCCTTCTTTCTTTGTTTTGGTTTCAGTTGAGGAGAGTTTAGTAATAATAGAGATAAGAGACGGTGGAATGAGATGGCTCACACGCACGGAGAAGGGAAAGAAAAGTTAGTTTTTTGCTACTGCTGTTGTTGATATTTTCTTCTCCTAACGGGTCCGGGTAGGGGTGTCACGCCCCAGTCCCAAAATATCGAGGGACTAGACACGTGGCAATGGCCAGCAGCACACTCTGATGGACAACCCAATTTAATGGATCCATCAGGGTGTACTTAAGCTGTAAATAAGGTCTACTACAACATGTCATAACTAATCTCATCCACAAAAGATAATAAGATCAACAGCAATAAGAAATGTAAATCAACAACCAGTCTCAACAAAGTATTTCGGGAAACAACCCGATAATAGTCTGTTACAATTGTTTGTTGAACAAGAAAGTAAATAACATCACTAACTGAGTATGGAAGAAACATATACTCAGAAAAATCCATGGCAATCACCTAGTCCTCGGTTCCTGGTTCTGCTCCAGTGCCTGCTCCTGAACCTGCTTATGCTCCTGCTAATGCACCTGTCCTGTAAACCTCAGAGTGGATCTCCTCTACTAATCCTGGGGACATAATCCGGATCCAGGTCCTTAGGGGACATAGCAAGGTACAAAATAACTCATGCCAAAAATAAATAAAGCAGTGCAATAGTAAATAGAACAATAGGGTAAATATGTAACCAGCTAAGTGAAATGCAAGATGAGAGCAGCACTAGCACTCAGGCTGGGACCACTACAAGCTCTGTGTCGGGAAGCCGGTAGCAGCGATATCATGTGGTTGTCTAGCTCGGAGAGAGACTAAGACGCCGGCATAATATATAATCAACCTGTAGTTTGTGTGTCTCTCCCCACCCAATGTAATCATACGTCTCATGTCCACAACGTCTCATGTCCATGCCACGCAGGATCATCTCTAATGCAGCAAGTCATAATAAGATCTAAGAATATAAATGTCTATGTCATGAACCTGTATCCTATACAGAATCACCATGAATCTCTCAAGAAGATTCTGTCATATGAATAGTGTCAAGTGTCATGGGTATAATGTACTTGATAATGCAAGTACGAGAATGTAAAGGGTCACGATGTCCATCTCTAGGTGACGTTACACAACTCCGCGTACGGTGTTGGCACCCGACTATTAATCGGACGCTAAGTAAAGTCACACGGTCCTAGGTCAAGCATGCACAATAATATATAAATAAGTCAAGGAAATATATAACAAGATCTGCAAGTTGGCAAGGTATACTTGCCTGGGGTTCTGGCTCCAACTGTAGCTCTGACCTCAGCGGGATTTGCAGGTAGTTCTCCGGTTGCTGAAATAGACATCACCATCAGATTCAGAAAATATCAATTAGCTAGAAATGCCTGTCCTTGAGTCCAATTTGGACACAGGGGCGAAAATGACATTTTCAAGTCCAAGCGGGGTCCACATGTGGGCCGCTTTGCACCGAAAAATATGTCAGAACTAATGGTCTCCAAATACGACAAACTTAGTGTCAACAAGTCAGGAACGATGATACGAACCCATCAGAACTTCCAGAATTGGATTCCGATGAGCCGATCACAAAATCGCCCGTCAAGTGGAGCCTGTGGGGCCCACGCTACGCGATTTTGTCAACGTTCTCAGATTCGAACCAAACTTGGGTCACAGGACCAGCGTATTGCTATGAGTCCGATGGCGCAAGTTTCGTTTCGATCCGACGTGTGTACACAAAGTTACGACGAGATCCAAAAAGGACGGATACGGGGCGTTGTCGGCGGATACGCGTTGATTCCGGTGTGCACGCACATCCAAATCAACTTCTGCGAAATCCCGCACGTCCGTATCAACGATGCACACGTATCGGTAAAGACCGCACACGACCAAGTCATCCCGTTTGGCGGGGCGTACTCAGTTCCGGGGTGAAACAGGGCGTTGATTTTCCTGTTTTTGGATCGCGGTTCGCGATCGCCACAGGACGCGATGCACCGAGCGGGTTGCACGGGCATCGAGAGGGTTACGCAGGGTTCGTGTTGCAACAGACGGAACAGAAAATGGGGCAGCGAGGAGGGAGAAATGGGTACCTGAACAGAGCTCCGAAAACCAAGATTTTCGTGTCCGTGTGTCGACACGAGACACTGACACATCTAGGTTTAGGGTTCAGGCAGCCAGGCTTCGCCTGAGGGAGACGCTGACGGAGGCGGCTGGGCTCGGGGACGGCCAGGCTGTGCTGCGAGGGTGGCGGCCGGCTCTGGCCGGAGGCGGCTACGCCGGAGCTGCGGCGGGGAGGAGACGCGGGGACGCTCGGGGCAGAGTCGGCTGCGGGTTCTGATCCAGGGGAAGGCGGCTCAGGCGAGAGCTCGAGGGGGTTCTGGACGGGGACGGGCGGAGGAGGAAGGGAGAGAGGGCGGAGGCTAGGGGGCTGACAGCGGCGGGGAGACCGGGAGCTGCGACTGAGGGAGCGGGTTAGGGTTTCGGCAAGGGGCTGAACTCGTCGGGCTGGGGCGGCTTCGAGCGGAGCGGCTGCTGCTGGAGACGGAGGAGGAAGGAGGAGGAGAGGGCGGCGGAGTTCTGGCGAAGGCGGCGAGGCGGCGAGACGGCTGACTCGGTGGTTGGGGGAGGGGTCGACCGGCGGAGGAGACGACTGGGGTTTCGCCGGAGAAGAGGGGAAAGGCGGCGGAGCAGCAGGTTATATAGAGAGAAGAGGGAGGCGGAGCGGTAGCCGGTGAGGGGAGGGGAAGAGAAGGAGCTGGCCGGGCGTTGCGGGGAGAGAAGGCGGAGCGGTCGGCAGTTACGCGGCGGCCGGAGGTGAAGCGGCGCCGGAGAGGAAGAGTCGGGGGTCAGGGAAAGGGTTTTGCGGGTTAGTGGATCGGGGTTCGGGTCGGGTTCCATTCGGATCCGACCCGACCCAGTAAGAGTTGGGTTCGGTTCGAGTTAACCGGTCCGGTTTGGTTTATTTTGAAAATAAACCGGGTTAATATCTGGGTTCATTTTGGTTTATTTATACACTGGTTTTTAGGGCTTTAAAAATACTTCCGGGGTCCAATAAATTCCCGAAAAATTACCCTATGTCTAGTTTTTCATTTTACACCAGAAAATATTATTTTCATAATATTTTAATATTAATAAACATCATTTAAAAATCATTTAATTTCAAAATACCTAGGTTTTAATTTCAGAAAAATCCCAGAAAATTACAGAAAATTATAAAAAATTCCAAATTAAAAATTCTTGAAAATCAGGGGGTTTGCAATCTACCCCCCTTAAGAGGATTGCGTCCTCGCAATCAAAGAATAACCGGTCAACAGAGATGACACGGTTGCAAATATTTTTCGAAGCACATTACTATCAAGAAAAATCAAAGTTGAGGGTGTAAGAACAACACATAGGGAAAATCATTTCCCTAGGCGATAAAAGTTATGCAATTTCCTGGATGAAGAAAATCTAGAAAATTACAGTTTTTAGAAAACCAGGTTATCCTTCAAAAACATATCAGGTTACAATTATAAAATACTCTAGGTTATTTAGCAAGTTCAAAATTACTAGGTGATCACTAGGTTATCTATTATTAGCAAGTTAAAACTGTCAGGTTAAGGCTAGGGTCACGAACCAATAGGCACGATCTAGCAACAGAAAACTACAAGAACTTACGCGCATTAGCTACTCCATGAGTCTGTGCGTTCTCCAAGGTCATCGCGAAAGCTTGTCTGCGTCCTTGCAGTCGATTCCTCTGTTGCTGCTGAGCCTGCTGGAAGAGTAGTGCCTGGGGTATCAAAGGTGGCCTTGGCTGATACCCTCCTGGAGCTGGTGGTAGGACTCCTTGAAGTTCCGTTTGCGGTGCTCCCAATGCTGGATAGGCTGGCCTCGGTACTGGTAGTGCTTGTTGTTTAACCCTTGTTGCTCCTTCTCGATGCTCAGGGCATTCCTTTATTGTATGCTGACTGGATCCGCAAGCTAAACATAATCTTCTTTTTCGTCTGCACTCGTCCTCAATATGGCCTCGTTTGCGACAATATTGACAAATAGGTAGTGCTTGTGGAGATGCTTCTGGTGGCTGGTGCATGTGAGGTCTTTTTGTAGCTTCTTCCTGTAGTGCTCCGGCTGGTGCTGATGGGGACGGTCGCTTCAGACTGGTCTCTCTCCTGATGACGCGCTCCATGCGTCGGGCTGCAGCAAGGACGTCCGGGTGAGATGTAGGTGCAATGGATCCAATTAGTTTCTGTAGCTCAATATTTAGTCCGTCGAAGAACTTCTCGGCCTTCTCTTCTTCTGTCTGAATCAGGGTTGGGGCGAAGCGACTCAGACGAATGAATTCTGCGTTGTATTCTTCCACTGTCATACTGTCTTGAGTGAGGCTATTGAACTTGTCCCGAAGTTCTGATCGAGCGATGGCTGGAATGTACATCTCCTGAAAGAGTCTAGAGAACTCTTCCCAAGTGACTCGGTCTGGTCCGAGCCGTGTCTCCTCAGATAGCCACCAGTGATGGGCATTTTCCGTCAGTTGCATTCTGACAGCAGTCATCCAACGTTCTCTTGGAATCTCAGCTGCTTCTAATTGATGTTGAGTGTTGGTGAGCCACTCATGAACTTCAGTGGGCTCCTCCTTGCCTGAGAAGGTACGGGGCTTCAGCTGGCGGAAATCGGTGATAGAGCCCATCGTTGGCCGTCGTGCTGGTAGATCTGCCTGCTCTAGTGCGGTTACTAGGCTGCGACTCAAAGCCTCTTGTTGAGCTTGCATTATTGCATAGATCATTTGAAACATCTGCTGTCCGTCCATAGCCTGCCCTTGTGGAAATACGGGCATTTGTGGAGTGAATTGCGTCGATGGTGGAATGTCATCTTCTTGGATTCTCGAGGCATGCTGATTCGCTTGACTGCGTTGTTGAGTGGATTGACCTTCTTCCACTGGTGTTACTTCATCTTCGTTGGTTACCACAGCATCTTGTGGTAATGTTGCAGGTGTCTCGTCATTAGCTTGTGGATCCAGTCTGCAACCAAAATAAACAATAAGAGGCGCACAGGAATCAAGGCAGGATGCAAGTCAAGAATTATTTCGAATCCGATATAGATATCAAAAACGTTTCAAGCAAGTGGATGAGATCCTAAAACTTATCCTATTCTTATTGTAGGCTTGCTCGGTCCCTAAGTTGAAACCGAAGCAATTTAGTCGTAGACCTGCATGGGCCACCACAAAAACCATGTCACGCCCCAGTCCCAAAATATCGAGGGACTAGACACGTGGCAATGGCCAGCAGCACACTCTGATGGACAACCCAATTTAATGGATCCATCAGGGTGTACTTAAGCTGTAAATAAGGTCTACTACAACATGTCATAACTAATCTCATCCACAAAATATAATAAGATCAACAGCAATAAGAAATGTAAATCAACAACCAGTCTCAACAAAGTATTTCGGGGAACAACCCGATAATAGTCTGTTACAATTGTTTGTTGAACAAGAAAGTAAATAACATCACTGACTGAGTATGGAAGAAACATATACTCAGAAAAATCCATGGCAATCACCTATTCCTCGGTTCCTGGTTCTGCTCCAGTGCCTGCTCCTGAACCTGCTTCTGCTCCTGCTAATGCACCTGTCCTGTAAACCTCAGAGTGGATCTCCTCTGTTAATCCTGGGGACATAATCCGGATCCAGGTCCTCAGGGGACATAGCAAGGTACAAAATAACTCATGCCAAAAATAAATAAAGTAGTGCAATAGTAAATGGAACAATAGGGTAAATATGTAACCAGCTAAGTAAAATGCAAGATGAGAGCAGCACTAGCACTCAGGCTGGGACCACTACAAGCTCTGTGTCGGGGAGCCGGTAGCAGCGATATCATGTGATTGTCTATCTCGGAGAGAGACTAAGACGCCGGCATAATATATAATCAACCTGTAGTTTGTGTGTCTCTCCCCACCCAATGTAATCATACGTCTCATGTCCACAACGTCTCATGTCCATGCCACGCAGGATCATCTCTAATGCAGCAAATCATAATAAGATCTAAGAATATAAATGTCTATGTCATGAACCTGTATCCTATACAGAATCACCATGAATCTCTCAGGAAGATTCTGTCACATGAATAGTGTCAAGTGTCCTGGGTATAATGTACTTGATAATGCAAGTACGAGAATGTAAAGGGTCATGATGTCCATCTCTAGGTGACGTTACACAACTCCGCGTACGGTGTTGGCACCCGACTATTAATCGGACGCTAAGTAAAGTCACACGGTCCTAGGTCAAGCATGCACAACAATATATAAATAAGTCAAGGAAATATATAACAAGATCTGCAAGTTGGCAAGGTACACTTGCCTGGGTTCTGGCTCCAACTGTAGCTTTGACCTCAGCGGGATTTGCAGGCAGTTCTCCGGTTGCCGAAATAGACATCACCATCAGATTCAGAAAATATCAATTAGCTAGAAATGCCTGTCCTTGAGTCCAATTTGGACACAGGGGCGAAAATGACATTTTCAAGTCCAAGCGGGGTCCACATGTAGGCCGCTTTGCACCAAAAAATGTGTTAGAACTAATGGTCTCCAAATATGTCAAACTTAGTGTCAACAAGTCAGGAACGATGATACGAACCCATCGGAACTTCCAGAATTGGATTCCGATGAGCCGATCACAAAATCGCCCGTCAAGTGGAGCCTGTGGGGCCCACGATACGCGATTTTGTCAACGTTCTCAGATTCGAACCAAACTTGGGTCACAGGACCAGCGTATTGCTACGAGTCCGATGGCGCAAGTTTCGTTTCGATCCGACGTGTGTACACAAAGTTACGACGAGATCCAAAAAGGACGGATACGGGCGTTGTCGGCGGATATGCGTTGATTTCGGTGTGCACGCACATCCAAATCAACTTCTGCGAAATCCCGCACGTCCGTATCAACGATGCGCACGTATCGGTAAAGACCGCACGCGACCAAGTCGTCCCGTTTGGCGGGGCGTACTCAGTTCTGGGGTGAAACATGGCGTTGATTTTCCTATTTTTGGATCGCGGTTCGCGATCGCCACAGGACGCGATGCACCGAGCGGGTTGCACGGGCATCGAGAGGGTTACGCAGGGTTCGCGTTGCAACAGACGGAACAGAAAATGGGGCAGCGAGGAGGGAGAAATGGGTACCTGAACAGAGCTCCAAAAACCGAGATTTCCGTGTCCGTGTGTCGTCATGAGACACTGCCAAAGCTAGGTTTAGCGTTCAGGCGGCCAGGCTTCGCCGGAGGGAGACGCTGACGGAGGCGGCTGGGCTCGAGGACGGCCAGCCTGCGCTGCGAGGGTGGCGGCCGGCTCTGGCCGGAGGCGGCTACGCCGGAGCTGCGGCGGGGAGGAGACGCAGGGACGCTCGGGGCGGAGTCGGCTGCGGGTTCTGATCCAGGGGGAGGCGGCTCAGGCGAGAGCTCGAGGGGGTTCTGGACGGGGACGGGCGGAGGAGGAAGGGAGAGAGGGCGGAGGCTAGGGGGCTGACAGCGGCGGGGAGACCGGGAGCTGCGGCTGAGGGAGCGGGTTAGGGTTTCGGCAAGGGGCTGAACTCGTCGGGCTGGGGCGGCTTCGGGCGGAGCGGCTACTGCTGGAGACGAAGGAGGAAGGAGGAGGAGAGGGCGGCGGAGTTCTGGCGAAGGCGGCTAGGCGGCTGACTCGGTGGTTGGGGGAGGGGTCGACCGGCGGAGGAGACGACTGGGGTTTCGCCGGAGAAGAGGGAAAAGGCGGCGGAGCAGCGAGTTATATAGAGAGAAGAGGGAGGCGGAGCGGTAGCCGGTGAGGGGAGGGGAAGAAAGGAGCTGGCCGGGCGTTGCGGGGAGAGGAGGCGGAGCGGTCGGCAGTTACGCGGCGGCCGGAGGTGAAGCGGCGCCGGAGAGGAAGAGTCGGGGGTCAGGGAAAGGGTTTTGCGGGTTAGTGGATCCGGGTTCAGGTCGGGTTCCATTCGGATCCGACCCGACCCAGTAAGAGTTGGGTTCGGTTCGAGTAAACTGGTCCGGTTTGGTTTATTTTGAAAATAAACCGGGTTAATATCTGGGTTCATTTTGGTTTATTTATACACTGGTTTTTAGGGCTTAAAAAATACTTCCGGGGTCCAATAAATTCCCGGAAAATTACTCTATGTCTAGTTTTTCATTTTACACCAGAAAATATTATTTTCATAATATTTTAATATTAATAAACATCATTTAAAAATCATTTAATTTCAAAATACCTAGGTTTTAATTTCAGAAAAATCCCAAAAAATTACAGAAAATTGTCAAAAATTCCAAATTAAAAATTCTTGAAAATCGGGGGATTTACAAGGGGCTAAACGGGTAGTGGATTTAGGATAGAGGGTTTGGTTTTCGGGTTGAGATCCAATAGGAATTTCTTTTCTAATTAGTTATATTTATATATATATACATATATATACATAGAAAATTCTAAAAATTATATTGGTGCATACGGTTAAGCTAGCAACTGTCCAAAGGGTCTCCTATATAGAATAAATTAAAAAATTTTTATAATGGCTCCATAAATCCTCTAATTTGCACAAACACCTCAAATAAAAATTAAATAAAATATATTCCCTCTATTTAGCTCATAATTACTAAATAAATTAAATAATACGGTTTTCAGAATTATGGGTTATATATATATATATATATATATATATATATATATATATATATATATATATTCTTGTGATGTGCCTGCTCAACCTAGGACTGTGAGACGTTGCTTAGCGTCCGAACAAGATTCGGGTGTCGACGCCGTACATGGAGTCGTGTAACGTCACTTAGAGAGTTGATTTCACGATCCTATTTTTTTCGTGCTTGCTTTACGAAGTACGCCATACCGTAGGATACTTGACACTATTTCATGTGACATAATCTTTCTTGAGTTATTCATGGTGATTCTGTATAGGCTTACATGATTCGTGATATGAGACTTGCATATTATATGGATATTATTATGACTCATTGTACTAGCTAGAGGTCATGATCTTGTGTGTTATGGACATGAGGTTACATTGGGTGGGGAGAAACACACATGCTACAGGCTGACTATGTTATATATATACTATGTTACTGGATGTGCTTTAGTCTCTATACCAGAGCTTGGCACATTTACTGGCCCTTCGAGATACTACTTACTGCTATGGGCTCCCCGACACAGAGCCTGTAGTGGTCTCATCCTGAGTACTAGTGATGCTCTCATTTCTATTTCACTTAGTTGGTTACATAGCTTGCCCTGAGGATCTATTTTTTTTATTTACTGTTTTTTATTTGGCTTGAGTGTTTATTGTACCTTGCTATCCCCTGAGGACCTGGATCCGGATTATATCCCCAGGTGTAAGACTAGGAGAGCTATCCCGAGGATTACGGAACATGTGCTACTATTGGAGACGTACATGTTGCAGAGGACGAGGTTGTTCTGGAGGACTTCTCTTGAGCACACAGTATTCTCACCATTCATTTATTATGCTTATTGTTCTTAGATATTTGATCTTATAGTGACTTCTGGATATTGTACTTGGAGTTATTTTTCTTTCCATTTTGATGACGGGTTGTTCCCCGTGACATTATTTATATTGTTTTGATTGAACAAATCATTTTATATTATTACGACTGGACTTGTCTCTTTGTGATTTCGTTACTTATTGTTGATGAGATTAGACTGTGACATGTATTCGTAGACCATTTATATGTATTACAGCTTAAGTGCACTCTAACGGGTCCATTACATTGGGTTTGCCCATTTGAGTTGTGCTGCTGGCTATTGCCACGTGGCTAGTCCCTTGGTATTTTAGGACTGGGGTGTGACACGCTCGTCGTCGTTCCACATATACACAAACCGTAAACGATGTTCCAGAGACTCTTGGGGAGCATCGCCATTGATATCGCCATCCCAAGGTTGTCCCTCACTGTTCTGGAAGAGCTGTCAGCCAATGTTGTAGTCATGTGAAGCCATCTTCAAAATCTTACTCGTTGGCCTCCTCTGTCAAAATTATAGTCTGCAAGCAACCTGACCACCTTCCCCATGCGACTCTGCCACCGCGCCTGACTCCGACCTCCGTCGAGTCAAGCAAGTCCTTCATGATATATTTCCTTCCACTCCTTGTCTATGGTAGAAGTTTTAGTATGAATATCTAAATGGTAAATATAATATCCTCAATTAGTCACATGCTCACAATATTACGACTAGCCTAAGTACAACTACGACTTCGTAGTAGTTGTGGATGTATGTACCATGTATATTTAATTATTAACACCACCCATAGGTAGCAACATAGTATAGAAAACAACAATGGGGTATAATAGTCTTTATACCTAGAAATAAGGGTTCTTCAGGAACATCTTTACATAGTTGTTGCTCGCAGATGTTTCTTTTCTTCTAAATCTAGTCTATATAAAGAAAGACATTATATTATCTATGGTGTAACAATATACAAAAAATAGCATCAATATTATGTAACTAAAAAGACCAAAATAGTTGATTAGAAAGATGTTGCAACTAAAATAATCGAATAGCGAGGTCAATAAATAAAGAACATTATTCTCATTTTATAAGAGAAACAAAAAAAAGAAGCGACGGTGGACTTGGCACGGCTAACGTAAACAAAATAAGATACTTACAAGGTACATAAAAAAGGGTTATTAACACTAACTACCCATAAGTTTTGGGCTTATTACACGGGGTATCCCTATTTTTAAACTAATTACACTGAGCACCCCCATGTTTTACGTTTATTACATGAGATACGTCTACTTTAAGATAAAAATAAAAAGTTATAACACTGACTACTACTATTTTTAATTTTTTTTTCTCTAAAGGGAGGAGTGGTTAGTGTAATTAGTTTAAAAGTAGGGGTATTTCGTGTAATAAGTCCAGAATTTAGAAATAGTTAGTGTAAAAAAAAAAAAAAAAAAAAAAAAAAAAAGAAAGAGGAAGAAGAAGAAGAAGGAAAAGGTGGAACAAAAGGAAAATATTTTATGATTCAAAATTAACGTAAGGGCACATTTTATATTCCCGTAAATAATTGAACCAGTCACAAAAATTAGTGGCGGCAGCCATTTACATGATTCTCTCCCCATTAACCTTCTCATCCCTCCGCTCCATCCTCTCCTTCCAAACCAAAGCTAGGGTTTTTAGGGTTAGGGCCTCCTCCTCCTCCTCCGCCGCCGCCACCTTCCTCCACTCTCCACCACCACCACCAGCGATGTCCGACGACCACCACCAGTGGCCGGCCGTCCGCGTCCGCGAGACCTTCATCGACTTCTTCTCCTCGAGGAAGTCTCACGTCCTCTGGGAGTCGAGTCCCGTCGTCCCCCACGACGACCCCACCCTCCTCTTCGCCAACGCCGGGATGAACCAGTTCAAGCCGATCTTCCTCGGCACCGTCGACCCGAGCCACCCGCTGGGGAAGCTGAAGCGCGCGTGCAACACGCAGAAGTGCATCCGCGCGGGTGGAAAGCACAACGACCTCGACGACGTCGGGAAGGACACGTACCACCACACCTTCTTCGAGATGCTCGGGAACTGGTCATTCGGGGACTACTTCAAGAAGGAGGCCATCCAGTACGCCTGGGAGCTGCTCACCGAGGTGTGATTTATAGCTCCATTTTCTTGAAATTAGGGTTTAGATCGAATAGTTTGTTTCGGTGTCGAATCAAATGAGTTTGGGGATAAATTTGACTGGATTCATTTTGCTAGAGATCGATTTTATTAGAGTTGTATGTTTGGATTGAGGGAAAAAAATAAGTAGAGTTAAGTGGGGTTAAAGTGAGGGGGGAGGGGAGTCAATACATATAACCTTGCTTGGATTGGAGTAAGAGTTAAGTGGGGGTGTGTATAATAACTCTTGTTTGGATTGGAGGTTTTGACTGGAGGAAAGAGTTAAGTGTGGTGTATTTATGACTTTTTAAACAAAACCCCTCAACCCTCCTCCCCTCCGATTTGGGGGTTAAAAAATGGACAAAAGAGGGCTGAACAAACCCCCACTTAACCTTCTATTACTCTCCCTCCTAAACCCGTCTCTCAAACCAAGCATGGTTCTTTTTTTGCTCATTTAAATTTTTCTCACTTAACTCTCTTAATCCTCAATCCAAGCAGACAATTGTAGGGGTAGCGGTTATGAGGTGTTTTTAGAGTACCGGTTATGAGCGGTTACGAGGGGTCTGATTTTGGATGGTTTTAAGTAGCGGCTTTATAACGAGCGATTCTGAAAGTTTTTTATACGAATAAAAAAAAATATATATATGTTCATATATAAACAAAATAATAGAAATATATTAAATAATAGAAATATCTCGATGAAGGTTTGAGAGAGATTTTAAGAACTTACCGAGGAAAGTAACCGCATTTTGGAAGAAATATAAGTCTATATTTGATCAAAATAATAAAAAACATATGAAATAATATAAACGTCTGGATGAAAGTAGGAGAGAAATATTTTAGAACTAACCGGGAAAAGTAGTCCTAGTTTGGAAGAAGTAGAAGAGAAACGCATATGAGAAAGAAAATAGGATAGGGTATTAGTAGTTATAATTATATATTTTTGGTGAGGATATACATGAAATAAAATAGTTAAATCTCTCAAAATCCATCGATTTGGGATGTTTATAAAGACACCCAAAATTATTTTACATTGGTTTTGGAAGGTTTTTGAGCCGACCAAAACCACTGTCTGGAAATCGTCTTTAGTTGAGCACATAATTATATGAGTCTGTACTAAATAGAATTTGTTCTTAAATTTTTTCGTTAGGATTTAGAGTCACTTCAAGATTAAATTTCATTTTTTTGAGATAAAATTGATTGAAGTTTAGAGGGTAAAGTGCAAAAAATTCCTCCTTCAATTTGTCTCGTTAGCAAAATAAGACTCGATAGACAAATATAGCAATTAAACTCTCCTGCAATATATGACTCGATTAAAATGTCCCATACCGTTTACAAACCGTCAGATTTGACCGTTAGTGGCTGTTTTAAAAATAAAAAAAATCTAAAATATCCTCTCCCTCTTTCCCATTCACCCCCCTCCCCTCCCTCACCCCCACCCGCCGTAGTGGTGGCAGCCCCCTCTCCTCCTCTTGCGGCCACCCTCCTCCTCCCCTCCTCCCCGCGGCCACCCTCCTCCTCCCCGCCCCCTCCCTCCTCCCCGCGCGGCCACCCGGCCACCCGCCCCCCTCCTCCCCGCGCTGCGACCCTCTTCCTCCCCGCCCCCCTCCCTCCTCCCAGCGCGGCCACCCGCCCCCTCCCCCCCACCCACCGGAGGTGGGGGGAGAGAATGTGGAGGGGTAAAATCGCCTTTTCAGACGTATTTTAACATTTGTTAACGACAAATTTCAAAATGTGTGTAAACTGAGCCAAAATAAAAATACGAGGGTTTTTTAAAACCAAGGGTCTTTAAATGCAAAAACGCAAATCTGAGAAATTTTTTGTACTTTACCCGAAGTTTAGAAGAACATGATAGTCGATTATTGGAGAAGGGAATCTTTATCCAATGTAATAATCAATTCCACTATAGAGAGCTTTGAGAAAAGATGTATCAATCTAGGTGATTGTAATTTAGTACCAAGTCTGATTTTTGTTAAAAGCATTTAATGCCTGTTTAATTACTTAGGTAGTTTCAGTGAATTTTTCGCTCATCTTTCTGTGGAATCAAGAATTGTTTTGGAATAAAAAATTGTAATGCAATAATAGTTCGCCTACTTGTCGAGATATTGGTAATCGGGGATTTTATAATTTCTGCATTTGGTTGGATAGAATTAAAACTTGAGGATCTAAATAATTGCAATATAAACTATCCCATTGTAGTCGGGTCAAGTTATTTATTTTGGTTCACCTGACACGTGTTCCAAATTGCTCCAACCTATGTTATCTGGACTCGGGTACGAGTGTTGGGTACGGGTACATATCCAAGAGTCGGGTCTTTCAAACTCATAATTGAAGGACAAACAAACTTGACTAAAAAGGATCCAAATTTTGGATACGGGTACGGGGATATGACTTTTAAAATAAATACATTTGAATTTGGTTTCATAAAAAGACACATCGTGTAATAAAATTTGTATGTCTTCATAAAAAATATGTAATTAAATTTGCACGGTCTCATAAAAAGACATACTCTCTAATTAAATTTAAATGATTTCATAAAAAGACAGTTGTAATAAAGTTTGCATTGTTTCATATATTTAACTTATAATTAATTTTGCATGGTTTCATAATAAGACATCATGTAATTAAATTTGTAAGGTTTCACAACTTTACTACCAATCCACCATATTAAAATAAACTATCTACTTCACTGCCACATTAAAATAAACTATCTACTTCACTATTAGTCTTCCGATTGTCACTATAAAGGACCATGAAGGATCCGATTGTCACTATGGAGGATCGGATACGGATTCCATATCCATACCCATGGGCTATCTGGTGGACACGGGTACTTCTCCTAAAGTGGAGAGTCCGGGTAACATAGACTCCAACTTATACTATTGAAAGTAAGAAATCAGAGTAATAATTAAAATATAGTTAGAACTTGTGGACATTGCGTATAATTAAGCTGAAATAAAGTGTAGTCTAGTCTAAAATATAAATTAAACTAGAGTAAATATCCTAGACCTCCCCTAAGATTATCCAGTATTACTACTGGATCCTCTCTATATTATGGAAAGTTCCCCTAAAGCTAATTTTACATAAGGAAATGACCAGAAATTACAATTTTGCCCTTACCCTTTAGATATGACTATTTGGAATTCACATTCATATTTCCCCAAAAACCACTTTTCAGCATCATACAGTACTTTGATGACTTTACATGACTAAGAAATCTGAAACCACTATGTAGTGGCATTTAATTGAGACAAGGGAGCCGATGCCAACGACTTCTAATCTAGGCTCATCAATGGCGTACACAATATTGATCAAAGCTTTCGGACTTATTTATTATCATTATAAATGTGTATTTTCCATACTCTCATGGTTAAAGGACATGGCCAATAGTGTACTTTATCAGTTATTTCGTTACATAAAGTTAGTTTTAGGGGTGTTATATGTAATAATGGAAAATGGAACGGATCTGAGGGTAATACTGAATAAGCGCAAGGGACTTTTTGATATTTACTCATTAAATTGAGAGTACACGCTGGTAATAAAAGCTATTATGTAAAAGGACTTGGGACTAATATACATCTTATTGCCTATTTGCAAAGGTATCCTAGTATGAGTAGATAGGTTGATACTCACTTATTCGAGTTAAAAAAAAACTGCTTTCTTTTTGGAAGCCAAATTAATTGAAGTTGGAAAAGTAATATTGGAAAGACTACAGAAAATTACATGTTAGAACTAAGGCTCTAGGTATCGGTATCAGACCCTTCCTTTGAGTATCGGGATCGGCGATATCGGCGGTTTCAGATCGGAGTATCGGATTTTTTCGTATCAGGAATCAAATAATTATTAATAAATTATTAAAATTTTAGAAAATATATTTTTATATATTTGGGCATAATTTTAAGTATTTCATGTGTTGTCTATTAGTAGCTTTGAAATTGAATGAAATAGTGGTCATCCTTGCCAATTGGTGATAAGTTTTCTTCTTTTACAACCTTACTGTGCTTTTACATTCTTGTTAATTGGTCTTTTCGTTCAAGTTATCTTTTGCCGAATTGATAGGGCGGTATCGGTCAAGTATCGGTATTGGATCGGGACATGCCAAACAATATCGTATTGGCCGTATTGGACGATAGTGTAAACTATATAACAACCATTTAAATACTTGTAGGATGGATTTATTATTGGCTAATTCTTACTATTTCATCGGTTTACAGGTGTATAAACTACCCACAGATCGAATATATGCCACATATTTTGGGGGAGATGAGAATGCTGGACTTGCTCCTGATAATGAAGCCCGTGACATATGGTTAAGCCTTTTGCCTACACAACGTGTCTTACCTTTTGGTTGCAAGGTAAATAGTTTTGAGATAGTCAACTCATGTTACCACTATATATAAGTGACAGATCTGATAATTTGGACATTCAACATTTCTTATGTTGCCGAGCATATTATTTTTTCTTCTCTTTTAATAAACTAGTGTATCGTGTTCTTAATCTCTTGAGATATTCCCCCCTTCCCTATATTAATGGTAATATTGTCAGTGTTTTGACTCTGGAAGTCAATAGTTTACTGGACAAATAGAAAGAAAGATGCTATAGATGTAAAAGAGAGAGACCAAACAAAATACTCACGACATTCATGCTGTTTTTTTTATTAAGGGCTATATTTGTTTCAGACCTTACTACTAAGATTTTACTGGGAATGAGGTGGCAACGGAAAAAGAACATAAGAACTTAAAGAAAATGTCTAAAAAAATTAAGAAAATCTTTGTATAAACTTAAAAAGGTTATATGCTATTATGTTATTACAGGCAACGCCTAGTCGTCCAAGTTGAGGGGAGGGCGTCTCGACTAGGGAAAAAAATTTCCGTGTCTGAAAATGGACGCCTAGGGTCGACCAGGGGATGGCCTGGGCGGGCGCCTAGCCTATTGCTGCTGCTGCTGCTGCTGCTCCAAAAAAGAAAAGAAAAGCTGATGTTGCTATTGCTTTTTTTTTCTTGACCTGGGCGGGCGCCTAGGCGGGTAGGCTGTCGCCTCGCCTAGCGCCCAGTACAACATAGATATGGAGATGCTGGTTGCAGAAGAGGAAGTACATTCACTATGTAATCGGATCATACATAGGTGTAATTGGATCATACGCAGGTTCACGTCCGAACCAAACCCTTAAAGTTGACAAAAAAGCTTGAAAGTAACATAATTAACTCTAAACCCAACATAAAAACTAACATAACAATTAATAACATCATCTGAATCACATATGAGAACCAAACCCTAAGATTTTTTTCTTGAAAATAACATCATCCGAGCAAACATATGTTCATATTCGACAAGCAAAACCCTAAGAAATGACATAAAAAGTTTTTTAAAATAACATAATTAACTCTAGACTTCATTCTTCCTAGCCTCACTGATTTTAAGAGAACATCTATAATGCTTCTAGGTTAACGTCTAGAAAGTATTGCTCAGTGTTCTAAAACTCGGCCTAGGCGGCCGCCTAGGCGCTAGGCAGCCGCCCGCTGCCGCAAAAATCCCCTAGTCGGCCCTCCTATGCGCTAGGCGGGGGCCTAGGCGGGCGCCCGTTCGGCCTTGAAATTTGGAAAAAAAAACTTACCTTGCCGGAGTTCGGCCCACGGCGGCGGCGGCGGCGGCGGCTCCAGTAGTGTTGGTGGTGGCGGCGGTGGTGGTGATGTGGTGGCGGTAGTGGTAGTGGTGGCGGTGGTGGTAGTGGCGGCGGTGGTGGTGATGTGGCGCTGTGGTGATGTGGTGGTGACGGTGGTGGTGTTGTGGTGGCTGTGGTGATGTGGTGTTGGTGGCGGTGGTGGTGAGAAGAGAGGCAGGAGAGGAGAGGGAAGTGAGGGGTTAGGGTTAGGGTTAGAGTCGGGTGCTTTATATAGGATCGAGTCGGGTCCGGTCGGGCCCTTCACCTGTTTTAAAGATTTGTTTTTGCTTTCAAAGGATTCGAACTCAAGGCCTGCTATTCCAAATTCAACAACACTTAAACACACCCCCTAGCCAAAGGGTCACATGAACATTTGTGTTAGAATAATACATGCAAACTACTTTTCTCTATAATAGATTAAAAAAAAAATCAGTTCGTCGCCTAGGCGCTAGGCGGTGTCGGCGCACCGACTCCGCATACCGAAATTTAGAAAATTGGTATTGCTTTTCCGCCTTTGGGGCTCAGCAAATTTGAGTGCGACACTTATTCACACTATTAGTTGCTACTCTTGTATTGAAGTTCGGAACTCAATTCTCTTTATTTTGACAACTTATGATCTGCCATTTTGTCAATTCAGTTGAATCAGTTTCGTAACATTTGTTTTTATTCCTTGTCGCTCTCTTCCATTTTCTTTATTTTTTGCTTCTTATATGTTCTCTTTATGTCTGCTCATTCGGAGCTTTGCGAGTGTGTGAAGGACTGTGTTTATATTTTTATACGAATCAACTGTCAATTTTTGTTTTTATACATTTTCATTATTTGTACCGTGAGCAGGACAACTTCTGGGAGATGGGTGAGACTGGTCCTTGTGGTCCTTGCACTGAAATCCATTTTGACCGCATTGGCAACCGTGATGCTGCTTCTTTGGTCAATAATGATGATCCTACATGTATTGAGATTTGGAATCTTGTTTTTATTCAGGTCAGTTCCGTGAATCTTTTACTTTGGATGCTTGAGTTATGATTCTAAATAGTTTTTATTTTCTTCACTTTTGTGCTATTGAAGATAGATTTTTTTAAATATTAAATGGTACATATGCTCGTATTCTGCAGTTCAACAGGGAAAGCAATGGCAGTTTAAAACCTCTACCAGCAAAACATGTTGACACTGGGATGGGTTTTGAGCGACTAACTTCGATCCTTCAGAAAAAAATGAGCAATTATGATACTGATGTATTCTTGCCAATATTTGATGCCATCCAGCATGTACGGTTAACCTGGACTTATTTGATTCAAACCTTATACTATGACTTGTAGAGTTTGTTAGTTGTAGCTAACAAATTGTAGATGTGTTGGAGTATTCTATAGAATCCAATTATTGTCTAGAAGGTAAAAGAACTTTCTGAAAATGATGGTTTCCCGTTTCTTCGTTTACAGGCCACTAAAGCTCGTCCATACTCTGGGAAGGTTGGTCAAGATGATGTTGACAAAGTTGATATGGCTTACAGGGTGGTGGCTGATCACATAAGAACTCTTTCATTTGCCATTGCTGATGGTTCTCGTCCAGGTATCTTATAGACATGTATTTTTACTGCTGTGCACAGAGGTTTGGTGTATGTTTCTAAAGTTGTCACTAGTGCATTACTTGTCAAAGAAGAGCATAGGTGCCAGAAAGTGGACAAATAAATAGAATAAAAGTTGTGGCAAGGGAACCGATTGATATGGTCCTGCTTTTATGGCCTATGTTACGAGGACACAGATTTGACGCGGTAACACGGACACGACACATATTTTGGCATGTCGCAGTCAGTCCTACTGCCTTTTGGAGTGCCCGATATATGTGACACGAAGCGACCGGAGGACATCACCAAATTTTGGAGTCTGTTCTTAATAGCCTATTTTTAAATTTGTTTTGAGCTACCAATAGTTGAAATACTTCTGATGCAGATAAAATAAAATGCGAAAATTTTCTATCAAGTCGATAAGCCATCATTTTTTTGAGACCTCATCGGTCCTAGTGGGTCTCGCCCGTGACTTCCCCTCCCCATACCAAAGGCCTCAACCAGTGGGCTGCCCCACCTCTGTATTTCACACATTGTTATATTACTGTTTGTTACAACTTAAATCCTTAGTTTTGTATTTTTTTTCAAAGTATCAAAACTTAACTAATATATTAATTAAAGGCAAGCGCAAACTAGGATGAAAAAGAAGAAGCTAAAACTTAAAAAATGAATCAGTGCATGTTCAGATCAAGATAGATTTTGCAGGTTGTGGCAGCAAGCCTGCAGTAGCAGGTGCTTATCAGCTCACAGACATGGGTAGCAACATCAGCCACTACAGCGTAGAAACTGCAGGAAGAAGTAATGGGAAAAACAGATTGCCAAGATAAAGAAAAATGAGTAATCTTGATCAAAAGAACATATGCATTGCCTCTGTCAGCGGATTTCTAAATTAGCAGGTGAGTTGAAGAGGTTTGAGTTTAGGCTTGAAGAAAGAAGAATTTAAAAATGGCAAAATATGGGGACCTCAGGGTTTTGATCCTTGTAGTATAAAGGGATGGATTATTGGTTATAATTTGATATTAAGATGAGTTGGACTACTATTAGTATGTTTGCGAATCAACACCGAAGGCACTCCCACAATTTAGAACACTGGGAATACTGTTGCTTGGTATATAGTCATTTACAGGAACCCCTTCTGCTATCTGGAATCTTTAACAATAAACTTGCTGGATATGTGTGTTTTAGGTTCTAAAGAATAGTTTTACCCTAATTCCACATCATGGGATAAGGATTAGAGAAGGTAAATTTTTAACTGAAGTCTGATGATATAGCAAGCCCCATTAGGGGATGTTTTCTTCACAATCTTGGTTATGGGTTATCCGCCACTGACCCAATATGAACAGTTGTTTGAACATTCAAGTCAGATTTCACAAGTGACCTGTCGTAAAAATGCAACTGGTCAGGGTATACCTCTGCATACTTCTGAAACTAGATCTAATTTTATAACCTTATCTAAAAGTTTCGATTAGGTATCAATTTTAGATATAAATCCGGATCCAACTAATTCAATCATGGGAAAGCGAGGAGGAGAGGGGTGGGGTGGGGGTGGGGGTGGGGGGTGCGGGGGATGATAGTCCAATTCCAAGTCTGTGTGTAGGGAAAAAAGCTGATGTAGGGACTTGCAAAGTCTGACAAAAACTTTATGACTTGGATTTTTCAGAACCACTTCCTAGGTTAACCGACAACCTCCCAGTTTAACAGTCTCATTTCCTGTAACCAATGCTAATATATTAAATGAACACATGACATTTGGTGTTGGGCACAACTGTTCCCTAAATTACAATTGCTTGCACCACATTTTGCTCAAGAAAAGGATGTTTCTTGGAAATTCTTGAATCTACCAAGTGCATACTACAAAGTACCTTGCCTTGTGCATACTAGCAAACTAAATATCATTACTTGTGAATACTGGGAATCTTGAGGTGTTAAAGCTGTATTATAATCTTCCACAGTTAAGGTTCTTCTACCTACACTTAACAATATCTATCTGATTTCATTATGTCAATAGAATTTGACATTTCAATACTCAGATCAGTGTAGTCAAAGGCGCGCCTTGCTCCTAGGCGCAGAGGCAGCGCCTCAGGGCACTCCAGGCGGGGCGCAATTCTTAAGGCGCGCCTAGGTGCGCCTTTTCCGAGCGCCTTGGAATAGCTAAGGCGCGCCTTGAAAATCTTGTGAAAAAAATAACATGTTTAGACTGTTTTTTTAGCTGTTGTACTGTTTTTAGACTGTTTTTTGAACTGATGTACTTTTTTTTTTACTGTTTTCTCTCTCACTCACTCAATTCAAAGTGATTGCAACCTAGACATGGGAGAATTTGAAGCACACATGTTTATCAATATAGAAATCCGATGTGTATATATATATATATATATATATATATATATATATATATATAAATTTTGCGCCTCGCGTCGCTCGGACGCGCGCCTTAAGTGCGCCTTGCGTCTCGGGCGATTTGGACCCTTTGCGCCTCGAGTGCGCCTTGCGCCTTTGACTACCTTGACTCAGATAGAAAACATGCATAATAAATTCCCTAATCAATGGCTCTTCTGCCAATGCTTAACTGAACCATATTGATCTTCTCTTACTTCTATATGCCACCAAAAATTTATATTCCCATGCATAACAACAGACATATCCTTTTCCAGGCAATGAGGGCCGAGAATATGTTTTAAGACGTATTCTTCGACGAGCTGTTCGGTATGGCATGGAATTCTTAAATGCAGAGAAAGGGTTTTTTAGTGGGTAAGTTAAGATGATTTTCATGATTGCTTAATGTTGAATAGTAGATTAGAATTCTATGTTTGTATGTTTTATTAATTGATGTATGTTTCTATTTCTTTCTAGTTAGAAATCTGATTTTATATTCTTTGTCGTCTTAAAGCCCTAATAAAAATTATTCAATTTCTACCAAAATTCTCAACATGGTTCAGAGCTCTAGATTCTCTTTCCTCTCGACCCCCATCTCGACCCCTAGCTGCTATTTAGGTAGTAGCATTTATCCTCGCTTCGACATCCTCTCGTCGGCATACATCTCCAAGTCCTAGCCATTGGCGCACCGCCAACATTGTGATCTTCGATCCGATCTGTTGACCTCTATTTCACTGCCATCATTGTCACCCTCATCATCACCTTTGTCATTACCACCATCAAAGCCATCGTCATCTCCATCGTCTCGAAGCCATCGTCATAGTCGTGGTCATCATCATCATGATTTCTGTTCAGACTGTTGTCACTTGCGCCGATCTCCTCTGCATCCTTTACTGCACCCTTCACTGCTCGGTCTATAACCCATTCCTCGATTAACCTTATCCGACCTCGCCACTACAACAAACTCTCCTATGATCCGTGATCTGCTTCTCCACGAGCAGACCACCACGATCGCCGCCAACACTTAATCTCGTATTGTCCTCTTTGTCTCTACGAGCATACCATCCCGATCGCTGCCAATACTTAAATCTCGCACCGTCCTCTGTCTCCCATCATCTCCTTTATCCCGACACCCTCAATATCTCCGGTGATCCTTTATCCCAACGCCCTCAAGCTCTCAATCATCGTCTCAGATCGTTGTCGAAATCACTCCACGAACAATTCACAGTTGACAAAGCCCGATCAAATCTGTGTCACGCCAACCAGCATCCATTCATCTCTGATGCTCACAATGCCTTTGTCTCCAGCATCCTCCATAGTTTGACGATGACCTCGACTTGACATGACCATCGAATTGTCTTCCATGGATGCTTTCTTTTGGTCATTGTCTGAAACTTCTCGTGTTTTGTGAGCTACGATGTTATTTAGATATTACTTCCGGGATATCTTGTTCACTTAGCCCCGACCCACTTCCGATATTTTTCCTTTTGAGAAACGTGGGTATGACACGGCCAACTACGCACTACAGAATACACTAGTACCCTACAATATGACTGCGGTTGAACCTAGACATAGGGGTATATACTACAATACAAGTCACCTCACAAGATATACTGTCTCAATTAGCAAGAAATAAAGAACATATAAGATAAAGCAGTAAGACATAATGATCATGAAGTTAGCTATACAAAATAGAGAGCTTGCATAGTATCAAATATACATGATCACATTGTCAGCTGCAGTCTGAATATAATACAATCATGTGATGGAAATAGTCTAGAATATACAGGCTAACATGTACCTGTTGGCTAAACGTCCAAAAAGAATCAAAGTGTTATAAAAGTGGTGAAAAATAAACCTGCTCATGTCCCATGACGACCATCCTGCGGGTACGCGCTATCTGGGATAAAATATACTAGATCCTCGGACTTTGCTACCAAATCTGGCCAAACAAAACCTGAGGGGTCATGTCCCTAATAGCAAGTACCAGAAGAAAGCACAAGTGAACAAAACAAAATCCAAACAATAGTAAAAGTATTATCCGTGCCATAGTATGGGCCTGTATTCCATCGTCGAGGCAGTAAGCTACCCCTACACCAAACAAAGACAAGGGCTCTCGTACTACGCCGAGGCAGGGTACAACTCCAAACTATGGTCAGGTGGTAGCAATGTTCTAAAAATCGGGCTAGGCGGCCGCCTAGGCGGCGCCTAGGCGCCAAGCAGCCGCTCGCCGCCCCGAAAACCTCCAATTCGGCCTCCTAGGCGCCTGTTCGGGCCTAGGCGGCGCATAGGCGGGCCAGTTCGGCCAGTTCGGCCCAGTTCGGTCCTGTTCGGCCAATTCGGCCCTGTTCGGTCAAGGCAAAAATTTAAAAATTCAAAATTTCAAATTTCAAAATTTTGAAATTTGAAATTTTAGATTTGAAATTGCAAAATATATTCAAAAAAAAGTTAAAATTCCAAAAAAAATTCAAATTTCAAAAAAATTTAAAAGAAATGCAATAAAAATTCAAAATATCAGGAAAAAAAAATTAAATATTAAAAAAATTTCAAATTTTTAAAAAAAAATTAAAACTAAAATTTCAAATTTCAAATTTTTTTTTTTCCTGTGCGGCGGCCTAGACGCTAGGCGGCCCTTTGGCGCACCAAATCTGCCTAGCGATTTTTAGAACACTGGGTGGTAGAATACACAATCTAATCAGTTTGACAGACCGGCTAAACAATTGCTACGACTTGCTTTGTTAATATTTGGGCTACCCCAATAATACAATATCGCGATCCTCAAATCGTGCAATGTCGAAGCGGGACTGATCAGCCATATAATTATAAATAATTAGTAACAGTCCACAGTTCCTCCTTCGGGAAGCCACCTTGTTGGTAACAGTAAATCAGTAACGGTCCTAATGCTCCTATAGGGTAGACACTGGATCGGTAACACTAATATAAAGTCAAATATTGCATTCCACTAGAATAGATAATACCACAGTATCCGATGGATGACCAGCAACCCACGATCTCGGGATCCCTTTTTCTTTCAATGTTTCTACGAGTTTTAAGTTACCTAATTAGCCATATAATTTATGTGGAATCACGTGCCGTAGACACATGATCCTCCCTAGATGTCGTACTGTAGTATGTATACACTATGTATAGATCTGCATTGGTTCCCAAAGGTTTCAATCTAGATTCATCCTGAACGTAGACTTCAACATTCAATACACATATCCTAATTTAGCCATATTAAGATCATCGACTAACTACGATGGTATCCATGCATGAAATACTAGAATATATAACAAGAACATGATATAGCACCACCTCAGTGCACATGAAACATAAATAGCACCGCAGTGCACTGATGAATAGGAAGCACCATCGGTACAATAACATGGCAATTATCTTAAAGGGTAAGTTGATTATCGACTAATTACGATGGTATCCATGCAGGAAATAATAGAACATATAACAGGAACATGATATAGCACCTCAATGCACATGAAATATGAATAACGCCACAATGCACCGGTGAACATAAGCACAATCAGTGCGATAACAGGGCCAATACCTCAAAGGGTAACCTGGTAATCATATCCGGATATACACAGTCATGTTAGGAACATGGACAATCAATCAGTCAAACAATCGGGCTAGTCTATCCATCAAATCGGTCTATCAACCGAAACATGTCACTAGATATGACACTAGCTAGCATCCATCAACGATGAAACATGAATATCAGGTCAGGAACACTACCACTAGATACGACACTAGCTATCATCCATCAATGATGAAACATTAATAACATGTCAGGAATACTATCACTAGATACGACACTAGTTATCATAAGAATATTGGGCCCTCAGGCTCATAGGAATATATCAAGCAATGATTTCTAGTTATCAGGCAATAAATCCTCTAACTCTCGGGATATCTCAATAGATATTGTAAAACCCATAAGTTATATTAAAAACCCTTTTCTTTTTAAACCCAAAGCCTAAAACCCAAAGCCCAATATCCAAACCCATACCCACTAGACTAAGTCAGAACCAACCCCCGTAATTCCTCCCCCACTCCCGGATCTGGAAACTACCTCCCCCTCACGTACTTATTCCCACTCCCAGAGAACTTTTTCTCAGAACCTCACATTTTCTTCCTGTTCTTCTTCTTCCTCCCTCCTCCTTCTCACCCCGACCGGCCATCCCCGCGCGAGCACCCCCTTCGGCCAGCAGCCGGCTGCGCATCCCGCGCGGTTCCGACGACCCCCGAGCCCCGAGCCCCTCTGCGGCCGCCCCGCTCCAGCACCACACACCCCCTGCGCGGCCTCCCCGGCCGGCCAGCGCCCCGCGTGCCTCCCGCCGGCCCTCGCCGGCGCACGCCTCCCCGCGCGGCTTCTCCGCGTGTCCCGGCACTCCCCCGCGTCCGTCCCCGACCCCGTCTGTGCCCGATCCCGAGTCCGAGGCCTCCCCTCGGTGCTCCTCCATCAACTTCCCGGTAGGTGCCACTATCAGAACGTACTGTTCCTTCCAAAACCATTCTCCTGTCCGACCGGGACTGACAGAATAAAGCTCTGTCAATCCCGGGATAGCTTAGAAATTGATAGGTTTAAAGTTAATTAAGTAGATTAATGTTAGTTTAGTTATTGGTTTGTTAATTAATTAACGATTTGATATAACGATCTTCAATACATATATTAGTTATATATATAATAAAAACCTTATTAAATATTACGTAGATTAGTAATTATTTAGTATATATTTCTAAAATGATTTTTAGTATTCAAAATATAATACGTTAGTATTTAAAATAAGTTTTCCAAAATATTATTCTCTTACAAATTGATTTGTAATATTACCAAAATAAAATTAAGTAATATTTTTCCCCTTAAGCCTAGTTTATTAGAAATAAATTGATTGCTAAAACAAATGATATTATTTTATTATAATCGTTATAAAATAACTAAGTACTTTCCTATTTTATCTTATTAGAAACAAAATGATTTTTAAAATATTAGTATAATATTTTAAATAAGTATATCTAAAACGTATTCATTAATTTTCGCGTATTCGCATCTTTATTTCTTTTTACCAAAGATTAGTGTTTAAACGAAACAAATATAAATAAATGCTATTTCTTTTAATAAAATAGAAAACCGTTTATTTACCTTATTAAAAACAGAAATACGATATTTTACCTTAAAATAAAATGTAATATTTTCTACGATAAAATAATAAATAAGTTTTATTATTAAAAGGGTTTTTGTTTTACTAAATTGCTATTACAAATTATTATTAAAAAAATCGATCGTTGGATTAAATCATTAACTTAGTTAACTAATCAAGTCAGATTAAAACCCTTTGATTTAATTCTAAAATCAGATTATTAATAAATGTAGGTTCCTGTAACTAAGGTTGAGACCGTCGCGACATCTCACTCGCGTCACCAACCAAATCCAGGCAAGTTTCATATAATTCAAACCTGTATTTTAGTTGTAATTAAATATGTTGCATGTCATATAGATATATTGTGACGACACTTGATTCACGGAACCGACTGATTGACTGATTGATTGACTTATTGACTCATTGACTCATTGACTCATTGATTATTGCCTTGGGAACTGGGGGGTAAAGTTAGCACCCGTGGTCAAAGCCCCCTTATTGCCTCATTGTGGATAGCTGAAGTCCAACCTCACTGGACTGACGCCGGACCGTGTTCACTAGAACACATATTGCCTCCAACCCCAACCGGCCACGGGACGCTACCTTTCTCAAAACACTTTTAGTGATTGTAGTTTGTCATCATTTGCTTCATCGACATTTACTGTTCTTGTCTCATATTTGTTTCATACAAAATATAAATATTGTTCAAAACTATTTTATTGCATCATTTTAATTATCATTAAAATGCTGGAATTGGATATATGTTCTTGCTCCCTCCTGACTGGAGATTAACATTTTTAGGTGATTACGGTGACGATGAGGTGTATGACACATTTTATGGTCCGGACCAGAGTACTGAAGGTCTAGCTGAACCTAGCCAGGAGGCCGATGTTTAGTTGTTTCCCTTTAAATTCCAAGTTGTAATAATCAGGGTTGAAGTAATAACCCTGGACCATGTTTTGCTTGATAATTGCTTGTAAAAGAATTTCTCTTTCGGACTTAGCAATAAAATTGAATTTCCTTCATGTATTCTAGATGTCTGTGTGTTACTACGGATTGATACAGCTTACTGCCGCCGTCTCACAACGGTGCAGGCTGGGCATGATCCGACTGGACCCAGATTATTGGGATCGGGTCGTGACATGTTTTCAGTGGTGGCCCATGCAGGTCTAGTTTACAACCTTTGGTCTAGTCAACTTAGGCTAGCCAAACAAACCGACTCGCCTTTGACTTTAGGTTTAGTATGACTTTAGGAAAACAGACTCTAGAAACAATTAGAACACTTAGAATTCTTGAGAAAATTTCAATCTATCACATCATAGGACCAAAATTCTTCTATCTATACATATATACAATTATTTTTGCTTGCTTATAGAACATAGGTTACCTTGCTTATGCTTGCTTCCTAAACCTTCCAGAAGATGGCACGAGGAAAGACAACCCGTTCCGGCCCAGCCGAAGAAGAGGCTTCGTCTTCTGAGCACACCCCAACTCAAGCTCAGTCCGACCCCTCTCCGTTGCAGCTCACAGATCGCCCCCATGCTGCAAGAGCTCCCCGCGCTGCCTACACTTCAGTAGTGCATGCAGCCCCACCCATTCCTCCCAGGACCACATCAATTCCAGCCGATGTGACTCCTCCTGTTGCACCACCTGTGCCAGTGGACCCCGCTGAACTCGTAGGCCTGCTACGAGGAGTTCTTGAAGCCCAGAGGGTCCAAGCTGAAGCAAATCGCGAGCAGACCGCGATTATGAAAGAGGGCATGGAGAACGCCCATAATGTAGCCATGGCAGCGCTAGGAACATCCCAGTCAGAACAGAAGCCTGCCCAGGTAATTAAGGATTTAAAAGCTTGGATTCCATTAATGAATTTCTGGTCTAACCACAAACCTGTTATCCAGGTAAAGGTTGGAACTGTGGAAAATTTTAAGAAGTTGGACCCGCGTCCCTTCAAGGGGACCGAAGGCATCATCTACGCAGACGAGTGGCTAGATGATATGGAGCGACTCCTCAGCGTCGCTCGACTCCCAGACGACCTCATGGTTGAGGCCGTAGCACTCCAGCTGAGAGATTTGGCTAACATTTGGTACCGCAACGAGCCAAGATTTTGAGCTGGAGGGATTTCCTGGCGGCTATTCAAGAAGCAGTTCAAGCGGAAGTTCTTTCCAGAGGCTGCCCTCAAAGCTATGGGAGGACAGTTTCAAGATCTGAAGCAAGGAGACCGCACAATTGAAGAATATGCGGCTGAGTTCAACAGGCTTGGCAGGTTTGCAAGTCACCTGGTGGACAACCCTGTGGAACGTGCTAAGAAGTTCCGGCACGGACTACGTGAAGAGATCCGCACCTTAGTAGTTGCTAACGGTGCGAAGACTTATGACAAGATGTTGAAGGTGGCCCAAGATGTAGAGGCCAGTTCACCTGCCCGACCCAAGAGAGAGCATCCAGGGTCAAGCAACAACTATCAGGGCAACAACAAGAGGCACAGCAACAACAACGATAGGTCCTCCTATCCCCAGCAGTCCCAGCAACAACAGCCTGCAGCGGCCAACAAAGCGCCTCAGTACAACCAACAAAAGGCGGTCAACTGCGCCTACTGCAAAAGGCCAGGTCATACCGCAGAGATCTGCAGGAAGAAATTGGGACACTGCCTTGCTTGTGGATCTGCCACCCATCAAGTGAAGGACTGCCCCACAGCATTCAACAAAACTGGAGCTGGACAGCAGAGAGGTCCACTGCCTACCCAGCAGCAGCGCTACAACCAGCACAGAGCCGGGCAAGCTTTTGCCTTGGCTGTGGAAGAGCCAGAAGCTGAACCCGAGACAGAAGGAGATGTCATCGCAGGTTCCATTCTACTTCATTCGCACCCTGCCTTAGCATTATTTGATTCTGGAGCATCACACAGTTTTATATCTGCAAACTTCATTTCTGCACACCATCTAGTTACTAGCATAAGTAAGATGATTTGTAGAGTTATGACTGGTGGAGGACCAATACCCATTAGTGAGACTTGTAGCTGCCCAGTCACTATCTCAGGACATGAGTTTCAGACTCAGTTCCTAATAATGCCTCTGCCAAACTATGACGTAGTCTTGGGCATGGATTGGCTTAGTCAGCATCATGCTCTGATAGACTGTCGAGAAGGCTGCGTAACTCTAGATCCACCTGGAGGACCTAAACTCAAAGTGATTCGAGCACCTGAAGGCGTGGAGTGTGTGTCCTACACATCCATCACTGAAGAAACCGGACCCCCTCATCCTCTCATAGCAGAATTTATAGACGTCTTCCCAGACAATCTTCCAGGGCTACCCCCTGATCGAGATGTGGAATTCTCGATCGATCTTGTACCAGGCGCAGCACCAATCTCCCAACGCTGCTACCGAGTGAATCCCAAGGAGTCCAAGGAGATGAAAGACCAGATTGACGAGCTTCAGGCGCAAGGATTCATCAGGACCGGTGCCTCATCCTGGGGTGCACCAGTCTTGTTTGTACCCAAGAAGGATGGGACAGTCAGAATGTGCATAGACTACCGGGCATTGAACAACATCACTATCAAGAACAAGTACCCGCTGCCCCGGATCGACGACCTCTTCGACCAGCTGAGTGGAGCTAAGGTTTTCTCGAAGATAGACCTCAGATCGGGTTACCATCAAATCAAGGTGAGGAAGGAAGACATTCCAAAGACGGCATTCAACACCAAGTATGGACAATTTGAATTCTTGGTCATGCCCTTTGGTCTTACGAATGCCCCAGCAGTGTTCATGAATCTCATGAACAAGGTCTTCCACAAATACCTGGACCAGTTTGTCGTTGTCTTCATTGACGACATCCTGATCTATTCGAAGACCAAGGAAGAACACGAGCAGCATTTGAGGATAGTTTTGGAAACCCTCAGAAAGGAGAAGCTATATGGAAAACTGTCCAAGTGTGAATTCTTCTTAGACAAGGTGGACTTTCTCGGCCACGTTGTCACAGGAGAAGGCATATCAGTGGACCCCAAGAAGATAGCTGCCGTGGAGACATGGAATACCCCCAGTTCAGTTGCAGAGATCAGAAGCTTCTTGGGCTTAGCTGGATATTACAGGAAATTCGTGAAGGACTTTGCAAGGATTGCTGAGCCCATGACCAAGCTAACCAGGAAGAATGAAGAGTTCGTCTGGACCGAAGCGTGCCAGGCGTCATTTGAAGAGCTGAAGAGAAGGCTAACAACAGCACCGATCTTGTCGCTACCCTCAGGATCAGGAGGATTCTCAATTTATAGCGACGCGTCCGGCAAAGGATTAGGATGTGTGCTCCAGCAACATGGAAAGGTAATTGCTTATGCTTCCCGGCAATTACGGACTCATGAGAAGAACTACCCGACGCATGACCTGGAGCTAGCAGCAGTCATCTTCGCCTTGAAGCTGTGGAAGCACTACCTGTACGGCGAAAGAGTAGAGATATACACGGACCACAAAAGTCTCAAGTATGTCTTTACACAGAAGGAGCTCAACATGCGTCAGAGACATGTCACGACCCGATCCCAATAATCTGGGTCCAGTCGGATCATGCCCAGCCTGCACCGTTGTGAGACGGCGGCAGTAAGCTGTATCAATCCGTAGTAACACACAGACATCTAGAATACATGAAGGAAATTCAATTTTATTGCTAAGTCCGAAAGAGAAATTCTTTTACAAGCAATTATCAAGCAAAACATGGTCCAGGGTTATTACTTCAACCCTGATTATTACAACTTGGAATTTAAAGGGAAACAACTAAACATCGGCCTCCTAGCTAGGTTCAGCTAGACCTTCAGTACTCTGGTCCGGACCATAAAATGTGTCATACGCCTCATCGTCACCGTAATCACCTAAAAATGTTAATCTCCAGTCAGGAGGGAGCAAGAACATATATCCAATTCCAGCATTTTAATGATAATTAAAATGATGCAATAAAATAGTTTTGAACAATATTTATATTTTGTATGAAACAAATATGAGACAAGAACAGTAAATGTCGATGAAGCAAATGATGACAAACTACAATCACTAAAAGTGTTTTGAGAAAGGTAGCGTCCCGTGGCCGGTTGGGGTTGGAGGCAATATGTGTTCTAGTGAACACGGTCCGGCGTCAGTCCAGTGAGGTTGGACTTCAGCTATCCACAATGAGGCAATAAGGGGGCTTTGACCACGGGTGCTAACTTTACTCCCCAGTTCCCAAGGCAATAATCAATGAGTCAATGAGTCAATAAGTCAATCAATCAGTCAATCAGTCGGTTCCGTGAATCAAGTGTCGTCACAATATATCTATATGACATGCAACATATTTAATTACAACTAAAATACAGGTTTGAATTATATGAAACTTGTCTGGATTTGGTTGGTGACGCGAGTGAGATGTCGCGACGGTCTCAACCTTAGTTACAGGAACCTACATTTATTAATAATCTGATTTTAGAATTAAATCAAAGGGTTTTAATCTGACTTGATTAGTTAACTAAGTTAATGATTTAATCCAACGATCGATTTTTTTTTAATAATAATTTGTAATAGCAATTTAGTAAAACAAAAACCCTTTTAATAATAAAACTTATTTATTATTTTATCGTAGAAAATATTACATTTTATTTTAAGGTAAAATATCGTATTTCTGTTTTTAATAAGGTAAATAAACGGTTTTCTATTTTATTAAAAGAAATAGCATTTATTTATATTTGTTTCGTTTAAACACTAATCTTTGGTAAAAAGAAATAAAGATGCGAATACGCGAAAATTAATGAATACGTTTTAGATATACTTATTTAAAATATTCTACTAATATTTTAAAAAATCATTTTGTTTCTAATAAGATAAAATAGGAAAGTACTTAGTTATTTTATAACGATTATAATAAAATAATATCATTTGTTTTAGCAATCAATTTATTTCTAATAAACGAGGCTTAAGGGGAAAAATATTACTTAATTTTATTTTGGTAATATTACAAATCAATTTGTAAGAGAATAATATTTTGGAAAACTTATTTTAAATACTAACGTATTATATTTTGAATACTAAAAATCATTTTAGAAATATATACTAAATAATTACTAATCTACGTAATATTTAATAAGGTTTTTATTATATATATAACTAATATATGTATTGAAGATCGTTATATCAAATCGTTAATTAATTAACAAACCAATAACTAAACTAACATTAATCTACTTAATTAACTTTAAACCTATCAATTTCTAAGCTATCCCGGGATTGACAGAGCTTTATTCTGTCAGTCCCGGTCGGACAGGAGAATGGTTTTGGAAGGAACAGTACGTTCTGATAGTGGCACCTACCGGGAAGTTGATGGAGGAGCACCGAGGGGAGGCCTCGGACTCGGGATCGGGCACAGACGGGGTCGGGGACGGACGCGGGGGAGTGCCGGGACACGCGGAGAAGCCGCGCGGGGAGGCGTGCGCCGGCGAGGGTCGGCGGGAGGCGCGCGGGGCGCTGGCCGGCCGGGGAGGCCGCGCAGGGGGTGTGTGGTGCTGGAGCGGGGCGGCCGCAGAGGGGCGCCGGGGCCGCGGGCTGGCGCCGGCTCGGGGGTCGCCGGAACCGCGCGGGATGCGCAGCCGGCTGCTGGCCGAAGGGGGTGCTCGCGCGGGGATGGCCGGTCGGGGTGAGAAGGAGGAGGGAGGAAGAAGAAGAACAGGAAGAAAATGTGAGGTTCTGAGAAAAGTTCTCTGGGAGTGGGAATAAGTACGTGAGGGGGAGGTAGTTTCCAGATCCGGGAGTGGGGGAGGAATTGCGGGGGTTGGTTCTGACTTAGTCTAGTGGGTATGGGTTTGGATATTGGGCTTTGGGTTTTAGGCTTTGGGTTTAAAAAGAAAAGGGTTTTTAATATAACTTATGGGTTTTACAACCTTCCCTCCTTAAAGAATTTCGTCCTCGAAATTAACTACAATTGAAGGGAAAACAAGGGTAAACATACCTTAAAACAGATGAGGGTACTTCTGCCTCATCTCAGCCTCTCGTTCCCAGGTGGATTCGCCTGGGGAGTGGTGAAGCCACTGAACCTTGACCAGTGGAATCACGATGTTCCGCAACTGCTTCTCCATACGGTCTACGATCCTTACTGGCTGCTCTGGTACTGTAAGACTTGGTCCAATCTCCAACTCTGAATGATCCAGGATGTGGCTCGGGTCCGGAATGTAACGCCTCAGCTGCGATACATGGAAGACGTTGTGCACGCCTTCAAGATTAGGTGGTAACGCCACTCTGTATGCCACCTCTCCAACTCTGCTCAATATCTCGAATGGGCCGATATACCTGGGACTCAGTTTCCCAGCTCTGCCAAAACGGATAGTTCCTCTGGTGGGGGAGATCTTGACGAAGACACTATCACCTGCTTCGAACTCCACAAGTCGGCGACGGCTGTCCGCCCAATGCTTCTGACGATCTTGAGCCACCCGAAGTCTGTCTCTGATCACCTTGACTTTTTCAGCCGCATCTGTAATCATCTCAGGTCCCAGCATGACTCGTTCTCCTACGTCGTCCCAAGCCAAGGGAGTGCGGCAACGACGTCCATACAGAGCCTCAAAAGGAGTCATGCCGATGCTGGCCTGGTAGCTGTTGTTGTAAGCAAACTCTACCAAGTGTAGGTGGTCCTCCCATGACCCTCCAAAATCCAGGACGCAAGATCTCAGCATATCCTCTAACGTCTGGATGGTTCTCTCTGACTGTCCGTCGGTCTGTGGGTGATATGCAGTGCTGAACTTCAGTTGGGTCCCCAGACTCTCTTGCAAGCTCTTCCAGAAGTGAGAAGTAAAGCGGCTGTCTCGGTCTGATACAATGCTCACAGGAACTCCATGTATCCGGACGATTTGCCTCATGTATAGGGCAGCTAACTTCTCGGTGGATAAACCAACCTTGAAGGGAATGAAGTGGGCAGACTTAGTCAATCTGTCTACGATCACCCAAATAGCGTCCTTCCCTCCTTGGGATCGAGGCAATCCTGACACAAAATCCATAGTGATGTGCTCCCATTTCCATTCTGGAATGGGCAGCGGCTGAAGAAGTCCTGCTGGTCTTTGTCTATCTGCTTTCACCTGCTGGCAGATCAAGCATCTGGCAACGAATTTTGAGACATCCTTCTTCATTCCATACCACCATACGTGCTCCCGTATATCTCGGTACATCTTATTTGCTCCAGGGTGGATGAAATACTGTGAGTGATGAGCTTCCTGCATCAGCTGTTCCCTCAAATCACCAGCAGGTACACAAAGTCTGGTGCCATTCCTCAGTGTTCCGCCGTCTGAAATAGAGAATCCCTCCAGTGTGCCAGCTAACACCTGGTCCCTGAGCTTGCACAATGCTCCGTCCTCGAATTGAGTCTCCTTGATTTTGTCCATCAAGCTAGACTGCACTTGCAAATGCATCATGGGGAAGTCGGCGCCGGGTACTATTGCTTCCCGTCCAAGCTTCTTCATTTCTTCTGCAGGCAATACGAGTTCTAGTCCCAGCTTCTCCATGTCCTCCAGTAGGTACCGATCTGTCGTCAAGAACATCGCCATCGGATACCGACTAAGTGCGTCGGCGACCACATTAGCCTTTCCGGGATGGTACTGCAGGCTGATATCAAAGTCCTTCATGAGCTCCAACCATCGTCTCTGACGCATGTTGAGCTCCTTCTGTGTAAAGACATACTTGAGACTTTTGTGGTCCGTGTATATCTCTACTCTTTCGCCGTACAGGTAGTGCTTCCACAGCTTCAAGGCGAAGATGACTGCTGCTAGCTCCAGGTCATGCGTCGGGTAGTTCTTCTCATGAGTCCGTAATTGCCGGGAAGCATAAGCAATTACCTTTCCATGTTGCTGGAGCACACATCCTAATCCTTTGCCGGACGCGTCGCTATAAATTGAGAATCCTCCTGATCCTGAGGGTAGCGACAAGATCGGTGCTGTTGTTAGCCTTCTCTTCAGCTCTTCAAATGACGCCTGGCACGCTTCGGTCCAGACGAACTCTTCATTCTTCCTGGTTAGCTTGGTCATGGGCTCAGCAATCCTTGCAAAGTCCTTCACGAATTTCCTGTAATATCCAGCTAAGCCCAAGAAGCTTCTGATCTCTGCAACTGAACTGGGGGTATTCCATGTCTCCATGGCAGCTATCTTCTTGGGGTCCACTGATATGCCTTCTCCTGTGACAACGTGGCCGAGAAAGTCCACCTTGTCTAAGAAGAATTCACACTTGGACAGTTTTCCATATAGCTTCTCCTTTCTGAGGGTTTCCAAAACTATCCTCAAATGCTGCTCGTGTTCTTCCTTGGTCTTCGAATAGATCAGGATGTCGTCAATGAAGACAACGACAAACTGGTCCAGGTATTTGTGGAAGACCTTGTTCATGAGATTCATGAACACTGCTGGGGCATTCGTAAGACCAAAGGGCATGACCAAGAATTCAAATTGTCCATACTTGGTGTTGAATGCCGTCTTTGGAATGTCTTCCTTCCTCACCTTGATTTGATGGTAACCCGATCTGAGGTCTATCTTCGAGAAAACCTTAGCTCCACTCAGCTGGTCGAAGAGGTCGTCGATCCGGGGCAGCGGGTACTTGTTCTTGATAGTGATGTTGTTCAATGCCCGGTAGTCTATGCACATTCTGACTGTCCCATCCTTCTTGGGTACAAACAAGACTGGTGCACCCCAGGATGAGGCACCGGTCCTGATGAATCCTTGCGCCTGAAGCTCGTCAATCTGGTCTTTCATCTCCTTGGACTCCTTGGGATTCACTCGGTAGCAGCGTTGGGAGATTGGTGCTGCGCCTGGTACAAGATCGATCGAGAATTCCACATCTCGATCAGGGGGTAGCCCTGGAAGATTGTCTGGGAAGACGTCTATAAATTCTGCTATGAGAGGATGAGGGGGTCCGGTTTCTTCAGTGATGGATGTGTAGGACACACACTCCACGCCTTCAGGTGCTCGAATCACTTTGAGTTTAGGTCCTCCAGGTGGATCTAGAGTTACGCAGCCTTCTCGACAGTCTATCAGAGCATGATGCTGACTAAGCCAATCCATGCCCAAGACTACGTCATAGTTTGGCAGAGGCATTATTAGGAACTGAGTCTGAAACTCATGTCCTGAGATAGTGACTGGGCAGCTACAAGTCTCACTAATGGGTATTGGTCCTCCACCAGTCATAACTCTACAAATCATCTTACTTATGCTAGTAACTAGATGGTGTGCAGAAATGAAGTTTGCAGATATAAAACTGTGTGATGCTCCAGAATCAAATAATGCTAAGGCAGGGTGCGAATGAAGTAGAATGGAACCTGCGATGACATCTCCTTCTGTCTCGGGTTCAGCTTCTGGCTCTTCCACAGCCAAGGCAAAAGCTTGCCCGGCTCTGTGCTGGTTGTAGCGCTGCTGCTGGGTAGGCAGTGGACCTCTCTGCTGTCCAGCTCCAGTTTTGTTGAATGCTGTGGGGCAGTCCTTCACTTGATGGGTGGCAGATCCACAAGCAAGGCAGTGTCCCAATTTCTTCCTGCAGATCTCTGCGGTATGACCTGGCCTTTTGCAGTAGGCGCAGTTGACCGCCTTTTGTTGGTTGTACTGAGGCGCTTTGTTGGCCGCTGCAGGCTGTTGTTGCTGGGACTGCTGGGGATAGGAGGGCCTATCGTTGTTGTTGCTGTGCCTCTTGTTGTTGCCCTGATAGTTGTTGCTTGACCCTGGATGCTCCCTCTTGGGTCGGGCAGGTGAACTGGCCTCTACATCTTGGGCCACCTTCAACATCTTGTCATAAGTCTTCGCACCGTTAGCAGCTACTAAGGTGCGGATCTCTTCACGTAGTCCGTGCCGGAACTTCTTAGCACGTTCCACAGGGTTGTCCACCAGGTGACTTGCAAACCTGCCAAGCCTGTTGAACTCAGCCGCATATTCTTCAATTGTGCGGTCTCCTTGCTTCAGATCTTGAAACTGTCCTCCCATAGCTTCGAGGGCAGCCTCTGGAAAGAACTTCCGCTTGAACTGCTTCTTGAATAGCCGCCAGGAAATCCCTCCAGCTTGAAATCTTGGCTCGTTGCGGTACCAAATGTTAGCCAAATCTCTCAGCTGGAGTGCTACGGCCTCAACCATGAGGTCGTCTGGGAGTCGAGCGACGCTGAGGAGTCGCTCCATATCATCTAGCCACTCGTCTGCGTAGATGATGCCTTCGGTCCCCTTGAAGGGACGCGGGTCCAACTTCTTAAAATTTTCCACAGTTCCAACCTTTACCTGGATAACAGGTTTGTGGTTAGACCAGAAATTCATTAATGGAATCCAAGCTTTTAAATCCTTAATTACCTGGGCAGGCTTCTGTTCTGACTGGGATGTTCCTAGCGCTGCCATGGCTACATTATGGGCGTTCTCCATGCCCTCTTTCATAATCGCGGTCTGCTCGCGATTTGCTTCAGCTTGGACCCTCTGGGCTTCAAGAACTCCTCGTAGCAGGCCTACGAGTTCAGCGGGGTCCACTGGCACAGGTGGTGCAACAGGAGGAGTCACATCGGCTGGAATTGATGTGGTCCTGGAAGGAATGGGTGGGGCTGCATGCACTACTGAAGTGTAGGCAGCGCGGGGAGCTCTTGCAGCATGGGGGCGATCTGTGAGCTGCAACGGAGAGGGGTCGGACTGAGCTTGAGTTGGGGTGTGCTCAGAAGACGAAGCCTCTTCTTCGGCTGGGCCGGAACGGGTTGTCTTTCCTCGTGCCATCTTCTGGAAGGTTTAGGAAGCAAGCATAAGCAAGGTAACCTATGTTCTATAAGCAAGCAAAAATAATTGTATATATGTATAGATAGAAGAATTTTGGTCCTATGATGTGATAGATTGAAATTTTCTCAAGAATTCTAAGTGTTCTAATTGTTTCTAGAGTCTGTTTTCCTAAAGTCATACTAAACCTAAAGTCAAAGGCGAGTCGGTTTGTTTGGCTAGCCTAAGTTGACTAGACCAAAGGTTGTAAACTAGACCTGCATGGGCCACCACTGAAAACATGTCACGACCCGATCCCAATAATCTGGGTCCAGTCGGATCATGCCCAGCCTGCACCGTTGTGAGACGGCGGCAGTAAGCTGTATCAATCCGTAGTAACACACAGACATCTAGAATACATGAAGGAAATTCAATTTTATTGCTAAGTCCGAAAGAGAAATTCTTTTACAAGCAATTATCAAGCAAAACATGGTCCAGGGTTATTACTTCAACCCTGATTATTACAACTTGGAATTTAAAGGGAAACAACTAAACATCGGCCTCCTAGCTAGGTTCAGCTAGACCTTCAGTACTCTGGTCCGGACCATAAAATGTGTCATACGCCTCATCGTCACCGTAATCACCTAAAAATGTTAATCTCCAGTCAGGAGGGAGCAAGAACATATATCCAATTCTAGCATTTTAATGATAATTAAAATGATGCAATAAAATAGTTTTGAACAATATTTATATTTTGTATGAAACAAATATGAGACAAGAACAGTAAATGTCGATGAAGCAAATGATGACAAACTACAATCACTAAAAGTGTTTTGAGAAAGGTAGCGTCCCGTGGCCGGTTGGGGTTGGAGGCAATATGTGTTCTAGTGAACACGGTCCGGCGTCAGTCCAGTGAGGTTGGACTTCAGCTATCCACAATGAGGCAATAAGGGGGCTTTGACCACGGGTGCTAACTTTACTCCCCAGTTCCCAAGGCAATAATCAATGAGTCAATGAGTCAATGAGTCAATCAATCAGTCAATCAGTCGGTTCCGTGAATCAAGTGTCGTCACAATATATCTATATGACATGCAACATATTTAATTACAACTAAAATACAGGTTTGAATTATATGAAACTTGCCTGGATTTGGTTGGTGACGCGAGTGAGATGTCGCGACGGTCTCAACCTTAGTTACAGGAACCTACATTTATTAATAATCTGATTTTAGAATTAAATCAAAGGGTTTTAATCTGATTTGATTAGTTAACTAAGTTAATGATTTAAACCAACGATCGATTTTTTTTTTAATAATAATTTGTAATAGCAATTTAGTAAAACAAAAACCCTTTTAATAATAAAACTTATTTATTATTTTATCGTAGAAAATATTACATTTTATTTTAAGGTAAAATATCGTATTTCTGTTTTTAATAAGGTAAATAAACGGTTTTCTATTTTATTAAAAGAAATAGCATTTATTTATATTTGTTTCGTTTAAACACTAATCTTTGGTAAAAAGAAATAAAGATGCGAATACGCGAAAATTAATGAATACGTTTTAGATATACTTATTTAAAATATTCTACTAATATTTTAAAAAATCATTTTGTTTCTAATAAGATAAAATAGGAAAGTACTTAGTTATTTTATAACGATTATAATAAAATAATATCATTTGTTTTAGCAATCAATTTATTTCTAATAAACTAGGCTTAAGGGGAAAAATATTACTTAATTTTATTTTGGTAATATTACAAATCAATTTGTAAGAGAATAATATTTTGGAAAACTTATTTTAAATACTAACGTATTATATTTTGAATACTAAAAATCATTTTAGAAATATATACTAAATAATTACTAATCTACGTAATATTTAATAAGGTTTTTATTATATATATAACTAATATATGTATTGAAGATCGTTATATCAAATCGTTAATTAATTAACAAACCAATAACTAAACTAACATTAATCTACTTAATTAACTTTAAACCTATCAATTTCTAAGCTATCCCGGGATTGACAGAGCTTTATTCTGTCAGTCCCGGTCGGACAGGAGAATGGTTTTGGAAGGAACAGTACGTTCTGATAGTGGCACCTACCGGGAAGTTGATGGAGGAGCACCGAGGGGAGGCCTCGGACTCGGGATCGGGCACAGACGGGGTCGGGGACGGACGCGGGGGAGTGCCGGGACACGCGGAGAAGCCGCGCGGGGAGGCGTGCGCCGGCGAGGGCCGGCGGGAGGCGCGCGGGGCGCTGCCGGCCGGGGAGGCCGCGCAGGGGGTGTGTGGTGCTGGAGCGGGGCGGCCGCAGAGGGGCGCCGGGGCCGCGGGCTGGCGCCGGCTCGGGGGTCGCCGGAACCGCGCGGGATGCGCAGCCGGCTGCTGGCCGAAGGGGGTGCTCGCGCGGGGATGGCCGGTCGGGGTGAGAAGGAGGAGGGAGGAAGAAGAAGAACAAGAAGAAAATGTGAGGTTCTGAGAAAAGTTCTCTGGGAGTGGGAATAAGTACGTGAGGGGGAGGTAGTTTCCAGATCCGGGAGTGGGGGAGGAATTACGAGGGTTGGTTCTGACTTAGTCTAGTGGGTATGGGTTTGGATATTGGGCTTTGGGTTTTAGGCTTTGGGTTTAAAAAGAAAAGGGTTTTTAATATAACTTATGGGTTTTACAACAGAGACGATGGTTGGAGCTCATGAAGGACTTTGATATCAGCCTGCAGTACCATCCCGGAAAGCCTAATGTGGTCGCCGACGCACTTAGTCGGTATCCGATGGCGATGTTCTTGACGACAGATCGGTACCTACTGGAGGACATGGAGAAGCTGGGACTAGAACTCGTATTGCCTACAGAAGAAATGAAGAAGCTTGGACGGGAAGCAATAGTACCCGGCGCCGACTTCCCCATGATGCATTTGCAAGTGCAGTCTTGCTTGATGGACAAAATCAAGGAGACTCAATTCGAGGACGGAGCATTGTGCAAGCTCAGGGACCAGGTGTTAGCTGGCACACTGGAGGGATTCTCTATTTCAGACGGCGGAACACTGAGGAATGGCACCAGACTTTGTGTACCTGCTGGTGATTTGAGGGAACAGCTGATGCAGGAAGCTCATCACTCACAGTATTCCATCCACCCTGGAGCAAATAAGATGTACCGAGATATACGGGAGCACGTATGGTGGTATGGAATGAAGAAGGATGTCTCAAAATTCGTTGCCAGATGCTTGATCTGCCAGCAGGTGAAAGCAGATAGACAAAGACCAGCAGGACTTCTTCAGCCGCTGCCCATTCCAGAATGGAAATGGGAGCACATCACTATGGATTTTGTGTCAGGATTGCCTCGATCCCAAGGAGGGAAGGACGCTATTTGGGTGATCGTAGACAGATTGACTAAGTCTGCCCACTTCATTCCCTTCAAGGTTGGTTTATCCACCGAGAAGTTAGCTGCCCTATACATGAGGCAAATCGTCCGGATACATGGAGTTCCTGTGAGCATTGTATCAGACCGAGACAGCCGCTTTACTTCTCACTTCTGGAAGAGCTTGCAAGAGAGTCTGGGGACCCAACTGAAGTTCAGCACTGCATATCACCCACAGACCGACGGACAGTCAGAGAGAACCATCCAGACGTTAGAGGATATGCTGAGATCTTGCGTCCTGGATTTTGGAGGGTCATGGGAGGACCACCTACACTTGGTAGAGTTTGCTTACAACAACAGCTACCAGGCCAGCATCGGCATGACTCCTTTTGAGGCTCTGTATGGACGTCGTTGCCGCACTCCCTTGGCTTGGGACGACGTAGGAGAACGAGTCATGCTGGGACCTGAGATGATTACAGATGCGGCTGAAAAAGTCAAGGTGATCAGAGACAAACTTCGGGTGGCTCAAGATCGTCAGAAGCATTGGGTGGACAGCCGTCGCCGACTTGTGGAGTTCGAAGCAGGTGATAGTGTCTTCGTCAAGATCTCCCCCACCAGAGGAACTATCCGTTTTGGCAGAGCTGGGAAACTGAGTCCCAGGTATATCGGCCCATTCGAGATATTGAGCAGAGTTGGAGAGGTGGCATACAGAGTGGCGTTACCACCTAATCTTGAAGGCGTGCACAACGTCTTCCATGTATCGCAGCTGAGGCGTTACATTCCGGACCCGAGCCACATCCTGGATCATTCAGAGTTGGAGATTGGACCAAGTCTTACAGTACCAGAGCAGCCAGTAAGGATCGTAGACCGTATGGAGAAGCAGTTGCGGAACATCGTGATTCCACTGGTCAAGGTTCAGTGGCTTCACCACTCCCCAGGCGAATCCACCTGGGAACGCGAGGCTGAGATGAGGCAGAAGTACCCTCATCTGTTTTAAGGTATGTTTACCCTTGTTTTCCCTTCAATTGTAGTTAATTTCGAGGACGAAATTCTTTAAGGAGGGAAGGTTGTAAAACCCATAAGTTATATTAAAAACCCTTTTCTTTTTAAACCCAAAGCCTAAAACCCAAAGCCCAATATCCAAACCCATACCCACTAGACTAAGTCAGAACCAACCCCCGTAATTCCTCCCCCACTCCCGGATCTGGAAACTACCTCCCCCTCACGTACTTATTCCCACTCCCAGAGAACTTTTTCTCAGAACCTCACATTTTCTTCCTGTTCTTCTTCTTCCTCCCTCCTCCTTCTCACCCCGACCGGCCATCCCCGCGCGAGCACCCCCTTCGGCCAGCAGCCGGCTGCGCATCCCGCGCGGTTCCGGCGACCCCCGAGCCGGCGCCAGCCCGCGGCCCCGGCGCCCCTCTGCGGCCGCCCCGCTCCAGCACCACACACCCCCTGCGCGGCCTCCCCGGCCGGCCAGCGCCCCGCGCGCCTCCCGCCGGCCCTCGCCGGCGCACGCCTCCCCGCGCGGCTTCTCCGCGTGTCCCGGCACTCCCCCGCGTCCGTCCCCGACCCCGTCTGTGCCCGATCCCGAGTCCGAAGCCTCCCCTCGGTGCTCCTCCATCAACTTCCCGGTAGGTGCCACTATCAGAACGTACTGTTCCTTCCAAAACCATTCTTCTGTCCGACCGGGACTGACAGAATAAAGCTCTGTCAATCCCGGGATAGCTTAGAAATTGATAGGTTTAAAGTTAATTAAGTAGATTAATGTTAGTTTAGTTATTGGTTTGTTAATTAATTAACGATTTGATATAACGATCTTCAATACATATATTAGTTATATATATAATAAAAACCTTATTAAATATTACGTAGATTAGTAATTATTTAGTATATATTTCTAAAATGATTTTTAGTATTCAAAATATAATACGTTAGTATTTAAAATAAGTTTTCCAAAATATTATTCTCTTACAAATTGATTTGTAATATTACCAAAATAAAATTAAGTAATATTTTTCCCCTTAAGCCTAGTTTATTAGAAATAAATTGATTGCTAAAACAAATGATATTATTTTATTATAATCGTTATAAAATAACTAAGTACTTTCCTATTTTATCTTATTAGAAACAAAATGATTTTTTAAAATATTAGTAAAATATTTTAAATAAGTATATCTAAAACGTATTCATTAATTTTCGCGTATTCGCATCTTTATTTCTTTTTACCAAAGATTAGTGTTTAAACGAAACAAATATAAATAAATGCTATTTCTTTTAATAAAATAGAAAACCGTTTATTTACCTTATTAAAAACAGAAATACGATATTTTACCTTAAAATAAAATGTAATATTTTCTACGATAAAATAATAAATAAGTTTTATTATTAAAAGGGTTTTTTGTTTTACTAAATTGCTATTACAAATTATTATTAAAAAAATCGATCGTTGGATTAAATCATTAACTTAGTTAACTAATCAAGTCAGATTAAAACCCTTTGATTTAATTCTAAAATCAGATTATTAATAAATGTAGGTTCCTGTAACTAAGGTTGAGACCGTCGCGACATCTCACTCGCGTCACCAACCAAATCCAGGCAAGTTTCATATAATTCAAACCTGTATTTTAGTTGTAATTAAATATGTTGCATGTCATATAGATATATTGTGACGACACTTGATTCACGGAACCGACTGATTGACTGATTGATTGACTTATTGACTCATTGACTCGTTGACTCATTGATTATTGCCTTGGGAACTGGGGGGTAAAGTTAGCACCCGTGGTCAAAGCCCCCTTATTGCCTCATTGTGGATAGCTGAAGTCCAACCTCACTGGACTGACGCCGGACCGTGTTCACTAGAACACATATTGCCTCCAACCCCAACCGGCCACGGGACGCTACCTTTCTCAAAACACTTTTAGTGATTGTAGTTTGTCATCATTTGCTTCATCGACATTTACTGTTCTTGTCTCATATTTGTTTCATACAAAATATAAATATTGTTCAAAACTATTTTATTGCATCATTTTAATTATCATTAAAATGCTGGAATTGGATATATGTTCTTGCTCCCTCCTGACTGGAGATTAACATTTTTAGGTGATTACGGTGACGATGAGGTGTATGACACATTTTATGGTCCGGACCAGAGTACTGAAGGTCTAGCTGAACCTAGCCAGGAGGCCGATGTTTAGTTGTTTCCCTTTAAATTCCAAGTTGTAATAATCAGGGTTGAAGTAATAACCCTGGACCATGTTTTGCTTGATAATTGCTTGTAAAAGAATTTCTCTTTCGGACTTAGCAATAAAATTGAATTTCCTTCATGTATTCTAGATGTCTGTGTGTTACTACGGATTGATACAGCTTACTGCCGCCGTCTCACAACGGTGCAGGCTGGGCATGATCCGACTGGACCCAGATTATTGGGATCGGGTCGTGACAGATATTACCTATACAATGTTACGCCTCGATCCCGAAGGACCGAAAGTTACCACTCTGTGTGATGCCGTGCAAGTCTAAGTTGCGCTTGCACTGGATATAGTACCTGCACAAAACACAAAATAGACAATGGATACAGAAACACAACTTTAATTGCAGAAAACCAAATATTGAACATATTGATAGGAACAGAAAATACATTTATTGATAACTTGAAATTTGGATTACAATGTATTTTTGCTTGGCTGTTACAAAATACGTTATATTTGGCTTACATCTCTTTGAAACCTAAAACTAGCCATAACGCTCATATATCATATCTTTTTAGTAGGACAAATAAAATACCTTGAAAAGAAACTTGCAAAACTTGAATAGAAAGCTTGGAAGCGACGAGCACAATTCCACCAGATTGGATGAGCTCTAGCGCATCAGAATAGCCTCCAGACACATGCTACCTGGAGATGCCCACAAACATTGGTCAGTACACATCTAGTACTGGTGAGCGACCGTAGCCAAACTTATCTACAATCAACACTAAGTAAACATACGAAGCTAGCATTTATTATTAAGTGACCATTCTACTTGTCTAGGTTCTTTTTTACAATTCATGTAAAGAAACACAAACAATAGAGTAAACCACTTATATGATAATTCTTACCCACGGTCGAACGGTTTTCCTCCAGCAGACAAGCATTAGCACCAATTGTATATATGTATGAAACTTATGAATCTTTGCATCAAGTGTTAGGTATGCAAGAAGGGTATCCTAGCATGCGTCCTACTACATGATGGTCCATGGGTAAACCCATGAGTAACAGCTGGAACTACGAGCCCAGTCTAACTATTAGACAGACATCCCCCTAATCGCGAGGACTACAAACCTCATGGTGCCACAATCTCTCCCATGCCGAACGATTTCCAGTGTTCCAGGAATCGCTCGAGAGACTCTATCCTTGTACACAAGTTGTCCGAGACCGATGCGATGATATGCATTCTATTAGATAAAAATATTTCTATTGCAACAGTTGGACAACATGCATCTATTTGGGACTATCTCTTTTAGATAGAGTCTTAGCTCTTTCAATCTGTCATATCGATCGATTTCAAATCATAATAGGTTTTCTATATATTCACTGTGCGCAACATACGATAAAGGACATGCATCAATTATCTGAACATGTGTAGTGACAACTCTATATTTCAAGCATAACAATTCTTTACTATGAAACAAGTAAAACATAAGTTCTATAATTTAGCATATGATTTTCATCTCTCTTATGTTATCTTAGTTATTGCGATATCATTGAACATTTGGACATGCAACTTGAGTGGACTAGAGATCCATTTTATTAAGGCGTGGAGACAAATAATTCATCGAAGGGCCGAAACAACTCACCGATTGAATCAACTCGAGAGAATGAGGAAGCCTCACGCAGCGATCACTCCTTGGTTATGCGTCCTGAAATCACTGTTGTAAAAATTCGACTGGTCGGCCGATTAGTCGGCAGTCGGCCTCCACCGACTCGACTAAGGTCCTACTCGGCCAAAAAATCGGTTTAGGCTAAATTCGGGCCTAGTCGGCCGACTAGACGGCTAGGCGGGACCTAGTCGGCCGACTGGGTCAAAAAAAGAAAAAAAAAGACTCGCACGACCAGCTACCCAAAACCTAAAAGAGAGCAGCAGGCGAAAAAGAAACAACAACAGCAGAAGAAGAGCAACATAAAGAAACTGAAGAAGGGAATTTTTTTATCATAAATATCGACTGGGATTCCGGTACGGCTCCAGACCCGCTTGCGATGCGGGTGAGGGGGTGGAGAGGAGGAGTTCCAGTGCCTGAAGATGAACCGGAGCTTGCTGGTCAGCTTGCTACTGTTCTTCTTCGCTATTGCGTCGACCTGGCGTGTGAAGGGACTTACAACAGCCAGGTGCAGCTGCAGCAGCATCATAGCACTAAAGGTTTACTGTAGGTCTTACTAAAGTAGCTTCAGAAAAGCTGAGATGTCTCATCCAATCTACAGTGAAAGTACAGTTTTACTGTGCACACAACTGTCTCTTGGTATCAGTTTGAATACATTTTTTTATGGCTGACTGAATTAACTGTGAGACTTTGAATTATTTATTCCTACTACTATACTAAGCCTTTACTAGGGAACAATGATGTTCCTCATCTTCTTTTTCTCTTTCACGTTTTTTTATATTTCTTGGGAAGAATGAATGCAGTAGAATATGTTGATATATTTGGGGTCTGGGCTAGTGATTAATGAAGAGAGTAAAAGTAATAAATTTTTTATTAGCATACTAATAATCCAGACTTAAAGATGGGCTTGGACCTCGAACCATGTTTTAATGATTGGGCTCTTAATATTGACCATAAAAAGTGGGCTCTGTCTGATGAGCTCTTATATATATATATATATATATATATATAACTTGAAATGATTAATCCGACTAGTCCCCGATTAATCCGATTAATCTCTAGTCCCTGCGAACCCACTAGCGGTCGACTAGCGATTTTTACAACCTTGTCTGAAATTGCACCAACACTTGGTTAGCATCTTTTGATCTCTTTCTCTTACGATTCAAAATGAATGCGCAAGCGAGGAAAGCGAACTATGAAAACCAAATCATCAAAAGCAATACGAAAACGCAAATTAACAAAGCCAAGCAGCGAAAACATCCAACGAAAAATCTTGGACTCATTTCAATAGAAGCCGATTTTAATAGAAGCCGATCCATGAGTTGGAAAGGTTCATTGCATTCCATCCGTGATCGATTGGATTGTAAGGTTTCCTTGATGCTCAGTTTAAAACTGAGTTACAAGCCGCATGTATTACATAGTGGACCGCTGGAAGCGGGGCACTACATACAAGGCTAGCACTCTACAGGTACTAGCACTATAACACAGTAGCGAATCACTAGGACAGTAGTATACATGACGAATTACACTAGCACCGCGAATCTGTACGTAAAAACTAGGCAAACTGAAATTTGGATATTAGACCGGTATACCGACGGTACACCGGTGGCGGTGTATCGGTGCTATGTAGCTAGCACTAAAAGTTTGGACAAATTATTCTGGAATTTTTTTCACACAAAACAGAATACCGATAGTGTATCGAACTTGGTATATCGGTGGTATGCCTGCCAATCAAAACTCGATAACAACAATTAAATTTTTTGTACAAACAGTATACCGGCGGTATGCCGTTTGTGCTGAAAAAGCACATAAATGACTATGGAATGAAATTTCGGGATTGGAATCAAGTCCTGATTCCACCCATTCTAATTCTAACAAGTTCTAATGCCGTTTGTGCTGAAAAAGCACATAAAATGGATCTAGATTCAACAAGAAAAACCTAAGTATCACAACCGATACCTAGTTTCCACTAAGGTATCACAACCTATGTCCTAGAAATCAAATCTTAGTTAAACCTTAATCAAAATCCATACAACGTCACATGTAAATGATGAAAACATGTTTTGGATACAATTAAACAACAAATACATATGAAATAAAAATACGAAAAAAATCATGGTTTTGTTCACTCTTGCAAGATGTACATGCCTATGTTAGCTTCCAAGTCTAGCTTCTACTCCACCACCAAAGAAATTTAGAAATCACATCCTTTGGTCTCAAGACCTAGCTCCTAGGTTCAGTCCAATGCAAGAAATAGAGAGAATAAAGAGAGACGAAGAAGAGAAAAAGAGAGAAATAGGATTTTAGGGCTTTTAGAGAGAGAGGAGAGATGAAGGCCACTAGATGAGTGCTGACTCATTAATCCGTGGCCCTCGCCCCCAATCACAACCGTTGGGAGAAAAACCAACGGACCAATGTGTAAAGAGAAGATCTAGTCAGCTTCGCTGATTGGGCAGACTAGGCCCTAACGTATACTGACGGTATGCCAGTTTGATGAATAATTTTCCATTTTGGACAATTCAGGATACTTAGATTTACGTACAGGTCATAGTACGGATCTATGGCAATATCAATGAGTATTTTACAAGTCCAGATAGTTTTATGCATAATTATCTTGTTATAAAACCAGTAACCCAAATACTGTTGCATAAGTCAGTTAATCAGTTTATTTCTATCGATTACTCTACGGGCAATTGTCCGCACGGTTCTTGAAACTACCGCAGAAAACCAATGACATGATACATGAACTCACTAATGAATACAGATACTCGCTCCATGTGCAAAATACCGTATCGATACAGGTTACATGAATACGAAATCACATAATACATGAACAAGTACACATATAAATACGTATAACGGGAACGGAGTGACATAGCCCAAGCCCACTTCAGATATTTTCTCCTGGGACTTCTCGATGTTTTGATCCCCGACTTTCTTTCTATTTCTTTTGGGATTTCTTCGCTTTCGTAGCCCTAACATTCTTTATATGATCTTGTTAGTTTTCAGATGGTTCTCAATTTCTTTCTTTCTCACTCTTTCCAAACTAGACTTTCACAAAGTTCCAGCTTGCGGATGTGTGTTGAAGAGTAAATTGGTTTTTTAGGTTTGTATGTTTTATTAATTGATGTAATTTTCTATTTCTTCCTAGGGTAGAGATGCCATTTTACATTCTTTGTAGTCTTATAAAAGTTGGTCAAGAGCCATGGTAAAATTTATCCCATTCCACTAAAATTTTCAACTCTTATTAACATTTGGTAGGTAATTATTAATGTCAAATGATTTCCAGTAGAGATAGGCAGTCATGTGATGCTTATACAGTCTGGTTCAGATGACTTGATATTATCAAGGTAGTTATGTCTAGAATCCTTGCAGTTTGTTTGGAGGTGAGAACACGATATCATGTCTGTCGAGGGGTTTAGTTTATTTGAGATTTGAGGTCTACAGATAAATATAGTGTCAGCAATGCTGTTGACCAGAGGAGTTATAGATGTGTTCAATTGTAAGTTATATGCTTTAGGGAGCCTGGGGGATTGCATTTGGTGGCTGATTAGTTGTGGATGCTGAGTCTGAATCGTATTTACTGATGTAATTGAAAGACTTTCCAGTGTTCTTGAGTGACGATGTTGGCTAATATCTTGAGGTTCTATTACTATTAGTAGATACTGGATTTGGTGGAATTTTGTTGGCTTGTAGTTAACTACTAGATCGAGCTTTTACATTTTGCTATAGATTTTACCATATATTAAAAAAGAAGTGATTGTAGTGCAGAACTGAACATGATAAATGATCTTCTGGTAATTTAATACTCTTACTATCATTTACAATTATTAGATGGAACCAATTGGTGAAACTTATGCTTGTTCTTTCCTCCGAGTGCACTGTAGGAGTCTAAGAAGGGATGTGGACGTAAGATATGCTAACTAGATGAAACCTACATGAAAGTTCCTAAATTATTGGGACGTGGGCACGATGAAAATATGGCAATGGATAAATTTATTAGGTCATATTGAGCATGTGTTAATCTTTTATATGTGTCTCCGGCATCTCTAGAAACGTAAGCTGTTCTTTTCCCTTTTCTGCTTCGTTCCATTTTGTGCCTGTCTTACACGGGCTTAGGTACTCACACGGAGTGTCCCTGTACCCATCAGTAGCAATCTTTAGATAAACTAGCCAGTAGTTGATAGGATAAACAGAACATGCATTATAGTGGTAGATGCTTGGATATAATACAATTGTCAATATTTTTTACACATGAGACTGGACGTTGACCGTAAATATTTCATGGAAACTCAAGCATTCATAATATTTCCTTTTTCTTTTTCCAGTGATTCTTTCTGTATATTCTCACCTTTGCCATGTCCTATTATACTTTGTCATTATTTTCACATAATGACCTTTGCCATATCCCATTCATAATATTTCAAATACTTTGTCATTATTTTATGTAATTATGAGTTTCTCATGATCATGAATGGTGATATCTAGTCTCGTAGGTGTTGTTGTTAAAGCGATGGGGGGCACCTTTCCAGAGCTTAAGCAACATCAGGCCAAGATCATAGAAATCATTGAAGAGGAAGAAGAAACTTTTGGAAGGACATTAACAAAGGTATATTGATTAACCCTTTTGCTGTTTGTTCCAAGTTTTATTGATGTTATCCACCTCAAAAACTGAGAGCTCTAGCTTATTTGATGTTCTTTTTTTGAAGTTACAGACTTTTATTGTTCAAAGAATGCCCACCATTTTTACCCTGAAACTCTGTTAAGACAATTAGATATCACATGTTTGTATATTATCTGAGGAAAGTAAAAAATTAGCATATCGTTCTCTACTTTGATCACATGAGAAAATTAACTTATTGCAGCACGTTTATATTTCTTCTACCATGGGAATTCCTACATTCATTCTATGTAATTGCATGATACATGTCACTTTGATGTTCTGAAATGGATAAACATATTTTATAGGAAAACAAAACTAAACTGCTAAATGAAGAAGGAAAATCTAAGAAATGAGCGGTTTAGAGGTTTAGGAGTTGCATTGGCTGCGGAGGTGATGGAGATGGATTAAGAAGAGGACAAAATTACCTAAAGTTGAATTAATTGAAATTGCAAGAAACAATTTCATTTACTACATTGGTGCAAGGAACTTATCCAGCTGGAGAAGATCATATAAAATAGATCCTAGATTCTAACAATTTGATATTACTTGTAACGGAAAAATTGTTGATAAAAGCAAATATTTGATCCCTATTTAATTTCCCACAGTTCATATAATTTGAGATTGATGCTTAACAATCTTGCAATGAGCATCATGGTATCCTTTTGGGCTTATAAGTCATGTCGTAACTCTTGCATTATGGGCTATACTTAATCGTTAAAGTCCTGTTTTCTCTCAAATTGATATCTTCTGTAGTACTTTATTAGTCTCCCGCCAAACCCACAAGTCTGTAGTTTATGCATGATATGTTCTTGGGCTTATGAGGTGAGGATCTAAAAACCGAATATTCTTTTCAGATTGCGGTCAAAATTTTCTAGTTAAATTTACACCAGCCATCATGAAACTTGGAACTAATGTAGATGGAGATAAATATCTTACCTTTTCGTCTAGACTCTTTTCGTCTAGACTCATTTCTGGTATAGGGGAAGTTGGAGGGTGTTCCTTGGTTGCATGATCTTAAGTTACATGACGAAACAAGTAGGTCTATAGCTGCAAACTGAACTTTCAGGTCTTGTGGCAAAGCTCTGTCTTGCTCATAGCTACCTGTCTTGGAACTTGCCAGTGCCGCAACGACAATGGGTTGACAATTGATCATAAAACACATGGAGCTATTTTTCTCCATATCGTCCCCCATCCTGATGGGCAAAGGCATGGATGATGATGATGATGACGATGACCAGCCATTCATGAAAATAGTGTAGATGAAGATGGATGTGTCAAGTGCTGCTGAAATTATTGCTAATTCTGGTTGTTATGATTTGCAACATCGTTATGGCTGCTATCATTTGCCTCCAAAGAGTATAGTTTGTTTCAGTGAAAGTACATAGTGACAACTTGTCTAGTCTGAATTTACCCTGAATCGGTTACCCCAACTTGATCGTCATTATTTTGGTCACAATAAGCATCATGTAGAACCCTCATGTTGTGATTAATCTCTCTCTTTATCACTGCATTTCATATGCGGTCGTATAAATAAGGTCTGTTGCGTTCAATGCTTTTTTGTTTAAACTTGAAGCTATATCCATCAGCAGTGTTCTAAAAGGCAGTCTAGGTGGCCGCCTAGGCGACGCCTGGTGCCCGCCCGAGTCCCGCCTAGGCGCCCTCCTAGTCCCCCCGATGCCCGACTATGCATGGTTTTGGGTTTTTGGTTTTAGGGGCTTTTTCTGCAATTTTCAGTAGTTTTTTTTGGATTTTTATTTTTATTTTTTGAGCCGCCTAGGCGGGCTAGGCGCTAGTCAGAGGGTGCCTGCCTGACTAGTGCCTAGCGCTTTTCACAACCTTGTCCATCAGAGCATTATAGGGTCCTATGTTTTGATATTGTAAATTGTTTTGCGTTTCAAATGGTGATGTAAATCTTTTTGAACATAGTTAATGATATATATCAAATTTACAATGCGAGAAATGAGAAGTAAGCATGGAAAAGAGATCATCAGCAATATTAAATCAAGTTTTTACCCCAATATTTTTTCATGATGCTATCTGTTGGCTATCATAATTTAATGTTTCGTCCTATTTTCAGGGGCAAGAGAAGTTTCAGAAGGCTGCCCAGGAAGTCAGTGGGAATATATTGAGTGGTCAGGCAAGTTTTTCTGACCAACCTGTTACTATTATTTTAGTTTTGTGTAGACCCTTACATTTAAATGCTTTACTGAATTACTTATGGCTGCTTTTTCTGCAATCCTGAGAGGATTGGTCACAAATTGATGGGTTCGAGAAGAATTTCTAACTCCATAGACGAGTTATGCTACTAATGTTTGTTACTTTTGTGTGTGGGTAAAAAACTTTTTGTTTCTTTCGAGTGTTATTTTTTCTTATTTGATTTTGATCTCCTCTTTTCTTGCCGGAAGAACAGCAATTATTTCAGGCTAGAGCTCAATACTATATTGTAATTTTTCTTGTTATGCATATTGTTTTTGAGTTTCCTTTTAGATATTACATCACATTTTTACTTGCATTTATATTAGCCTTATTCGTTATGTTTCTTAAATTGATTGTAAGGTCAATGTAGGACATCAACCTTACAATCAATTTAAGAAACATAACGAATAAGGCTAATTTAAATGCAAGTAAAAATGTGATGTAATATCTAACACCTGTCATGTTGAAAGCTGGATCTAACTAGTATGTGTAACCTTTTGTTATCCAAACCGTTTATCAATTTCTTTTCTTCAAAGATTATGCTCTTCTTTGCCCGTGTGTGTATATTAGCCCTATTTTCTTAAATTGATTGCATGGTTGGTGTCCTACATTCCATATTCACTGACTATATTGATACCCTCGTGTTGAAAGCTTGTTTGAAAACATAAGAATATTTGGATAGTTGACCATTCCCGATTGTTTCATAACTTAATGTTCCAATTTTTTTTTGTCTTTTTCTCTCGATATTTTCTTCAATCCCTTGAGCAAGATCAAAGCTTTTTTTGACAGTTGGTTATCTCTTTAAGCTGAAATAACTAAGCCTGCATTTTGGTGGCCATATGTCCTTTGTTTTCTTTTGTTCTAATCCAATATGCTTCTTTCACCTGTTGGTTATAAGAATGCTGAACCAACGACGTGTCTAGCTTCTGACATGTGTATGATAAGGTTTCCTTTGTTGCAGGATGCGTTTCTTCTATGGGATACCTTTGGTTTTCCATTGGACTTGACTCAAGTAATGTTGCATTCACTATTTGACGTAAACATCCAATAAAATTTCCTGTTAATTTCTCATGAAGCTTCGTTTTTCTTTTCCTAATTGTCTCAGCTTATGGCAGAAGAGAGAGGCCTCACAGTTGACGTGGAGGGTTTTAATATTGCAATGGAGGAAGCTAGGCAAAAAGCCAGAAGTGCTCGGAATAAAGTATGTTTGAATACCTAAATTTGATTTATATCATTGTCCATCACGAGGCATTTTGAATTCTTGTTGCTGAGTCCTTGTCATACCCTTCAATTGTGGCTTGTTTATGAGCTGCGAGGTTCTTTATTTTCTTGATAATACCATTGCAGGTGAAGGAAGTTTATTGACCTATTAGGACTAGGGAACATTGTTTTTATTCAATAACATTTTTTATGATTGTAAGAGACTAGGTATTGGTACCATGCAGACATGTCTCCAACACCTTTTTCTATAGTATGAGGTCACCCATTTGTCGTGTATACACCTTTGATGGAAGAAGAGTTGTACACTTTTTCAGGGCCAGTTTAATAGTATATCATAATGAACTTTTATGTTTGATAATGATATTGATTTTAGTAGGGAAGGATTATTTATCACACTGTACTAGGAAAGTTTAGGAACAAGTTTGGGAAAATTTACTATTGATAGTGCATGATAATTTTCATTAACAGAAACCAGGAAGTTTAGGAGCAGATTGGAATCAGCATTTACAAGGACTAGTGCAAGAATGGCTTTAATCATAATAGAATTATAGAATCAACATGAACATAGACCTGTCATGAATGAAATGTACCACAAATGAGTGAATTGTAGGTTTACTCCATGCTTAATAATGTTTGAAGGAAATCAAATCAAGGATTCAGATTAAAGGAAAGAAAATGAAGACCTAGTCACCTACTACGCACAGACAATCCAAAATTCAGTGGTGTCACATTGTGACGGACATTTATTTAGCAACGACATGGACACTACAAAGTACACTAGAACATGCCAAAATATATGTTGTGTTCATATCAGTGTCTTTATTTTAACGTGTCGTATTAATGTCCATGCAACATAGATAAGACCAAAAACTTGAGAACAAGGAAGGATAGCTAATCCTTGGAGGTTTTAGAGACAAGGTTGTCAGGATCCAGAACGACGGAAACAACTTCATGGAGTTCATTTCTGATTAACAACATAAGTTCAAGACAGGAAGAGTTATGTGGAAATGGTGAAAATGTTAATTGAAGGCTCTTAGGTTCAAAAACATGCTTAAATAGGTTTAAAAACATGCTTAAATAGGTCATGATGTTGAAAGGAATGATGTGAATATAAGATGTTAAAGTTAGTGAGCGAAGGAAAGAGGAGAAGAAATGTTTATGGAGACCAAGTGTCCTGCGTCAAATTGCCACCTTGGTTACGTGCCTAACCTACTTTTGCATTGTCAATGGCCATCCAGAATATCTCCAGCCAATTTACAAAAACTTCTATTCAATATTTTTTTTTTTTTTTACTTTTTAGTTGTGCTAAAGAGAAGAATTGGCAAGTAAAAAACTTATATACTATTCCACGCTAATTTTAACTGTCAAAATGATAATTATTTTATTGGGGAATTCAACTGTTGTTTTGACAAAGTTTATGTTCATAACAATATGATGCATGATATTAGAAAGACCACGCTTAATGACATGTCTTATTTATATCTGCCTATGCATTTTCAATTTCACTTGTGTATCATTTCAATAATGAGACATACTTGGCATAATGGTGCATTTGACACCACCTATATGCAACCAGTTAACCTCAGGGAAATTGTCTTTCAGTCATTGTTAGTTTCAAGCGATTATTTCGAGTAGCCTGATAATAGCGTTCTAAGTAGCAATATTGAAAGCTGATGTAAAAATGAGGAACTGTATAATGCCAACATTTTTGGTTATATACATGACACAGTTTATATGGGTGCTATGCCTTGTGCTTCATGTTTTAATTGCATTTTCTGAACTTTGATATACTTTTGTAGACAATTCGTCATTTTAAACAATTTTGATCAATTTTCTTTCATGTATAATTTATGCAAATATTAATTATTGTCAGGCGGTTGGAGACTCAATTGTTTTGAATGCTGATGCGACATCAGAGTTGCATAGGAGGGGAGTGGCTGCAACAGATGATAGCTTCAAATTTATATGGCACCAGGTTACACCTGTGAAAATCATTGCACATAGTAAATAACAAATAATTATGTAATATATAAATTGCTGTTTTTTCATGCCAATATTTAACTGTGTTGATAAAACAATATAGCTTCTATGTGTTCGATAATCATGTTCTTATATTACTAAGTACTTTTATGGAAATTCCGTCTTCATTGGTTCGTTCTGTACTTGTGAGCATTGTCCCAAGCATTATTACTCCGCAGCAAAGGTTACTTCCCCAGTTTTATTTCCATATCGAATTGAAATTCTAATCCGACTATAATTTTTGTTCATATTTGGATTACTTTGTTGTTCCATGTAACCCTTTTCGGTACTCTTTTTCTCTGGAATTTTGCTGGTTTGTTATCTGATTCCCCCCTCTTATCAGGACCATAGAACAGTGGTGAAAGCCATATACAATGGAGCTGAATTCATAGAAAGTTCTGTTGCTGGTTCTGATGTCGGTATTCTGCTGGAAAGTACAAGTTTCTATGCCGAACAAGGCGGCCAGGTAGTGGACTTGTACGCTTGCTATTTGCTGGCTAATAATTGCAGTCTGACTAATCACCAAATATGTAACTTTACCATACTGTTCCAGAATTTCTGTTGCCTTAGGCATTTATGAAGTAGCATATTTAATATGCAAGTTTATTTTTAATCCTTTTCTGAGGATTTATAAGTTATTGTTAGCCAAGTTTGATAGCGTGAAATATATTTACAATTTGTATTCGTCATATAATTTATATCTGGTGTTTATTCTTTTATTTCTCAGGTTTACTTGTTTTGAATACCATCCAATAGATGGTAAATAGGCCGCTTTAGAATATTTGTAACCAGAAGGTACTTGGCATATTGAGCGTCATGTGATCACTAGCTAATATAAAAGCTCAGACGCCTGGGATTCTCATAAGCACAGATTTTGCATTACATAAACCCTCGGATATGTAGGGACATTGCTATGGAAATACATGAAGATGCTTACACACACGATCACAAATTGGCGCGCACACGCATATTGGAGATTCTAATCCACAGATAGGTTACATGTACATGTTCAATGCTTATGTAATGAGGGAGTAGGATACATATGCAATGCAAATCTATAGGGTGGAAGGAGCAAGATATTTGGGGAAACTGTCAAATTCCTCCAAAACCCAAAGTACAATATATAATTAGTTCCAGCAATAAAATGCTATTTCTCAGAAAATAATTCAATTAGTAGAAGTGTAAAATGATGAAATTAGAGAATGGAAATTGATTTCAACACTAAAAATAATAATCTTTGGCATTAAAGAGTATCAAAATAAGCACCAATGAAACCAATTTCAATAGAATTCGAGTTCAGTGTAGTCAAAGGCGCGCCTCGCGCCTTGCTCCTAGGCGCAGGGGCAGCGCCTCAGAGCACTCCAGGCGGGGCACAATTCTTAAGGCGCACCTAAGGCGCGCCTAGGTGCGCCTTTTCCGAGCGCCTTGGAATAGCTAAGGCGCACTTAGGCGCGCCTTGAAAATCTTGTGAAAAAAAAACATGTTTAGACTGTTTTTTTAACTGTTGTACTATTTTTAGACTGTTTTTTGAACTGATGTACTTTTTTTTTTACTATTTTCTCTCACTCAATTCGAAGTGATTGCAACCTAGACATGGGAGAATTTGAAGCACACATGTTTATCAATATAGAAATCCGATTTGAATATATATATATATATATATATATATATATATATATATAATTTTTTCGTCTCGCGTCGCTCGGACGCGCACCTTAAGTGCGCCTTGCGCCTCGTACGATTTGGACCCTTTGCGCCTCGAGTGCGCCTTGCGCCTTTGAGTACCTTGTTCGAGTTAAATAGAACAAGTCTAGAGCTAAAATAGTTTGTCTATTTCATGGTTACCTATAAGGTTGGAAAATGGAACACTCTGGAATGCGGAACGAAACGAGGAATGCAATACACTGGTTGAACTTCAAAATTGCGCATCGAATGGGAGTGCGTTACATGGAATGCATAACGAAATGTGCATTTCTGAATGCACTACGTTGCATAGCTAGCGAATTCTAGTAACTGTGGGCTATAACTGAGGCATCTACCCAATAGGTTGCTAAAAGAAAAAAGGATTTAGAAGATAAAAACTTATCAGAATGATGGAAGGAGCTGGAAGGTTGATTGAAGATATTTGGGGCTGAGATGAAGGATGACACTGCTTGTAGTAGTCAAAGTTGAAACTTTCAAGCTGGTGCCTAGGTTTGAGGAATTTGGAGGGGAACTGTCAATCAAACACATTTCATGAGAAGCTCCAAAAGATGTATGAAGACGAACATTATAATACTGATCTGAAAATTTACCTAAATGTTTCATTCTTTACGAAGTGAAAGAATGAAGTGATGCAAGTATCAATCAATGCATGGCATGTATAGTAGGCTATGTTCAATTTTGTGCAGAATTTAGTTACAAGAGCATGCTATGAAGAATGTTTTGTACCTTCTTTTAGGGCAGGGGACTGCAGTATGGGTAAGATTTGGAAGCTAGTTCACTAGGTGAAGTATAACTTCTTATGTTACATGGATACGAATACGGCACGATGTGGATACAACAGAATGGGAATGATACCAATTTTGCCATGTCCTAGTATTTTGGAGTGCATGTGTTGTGCCGTCTGTCCAACATGAATATGACATGGACACGGCCCCCATTTTGGAGTGTCCATTGTTATTTGATCCCAGATGGTGATATGCGTCTAAATGTTTCTTTAGTTTTTTTCTTTGAGATAATTTAGTTTTTCTTTTTTCAATTCTTTTTTAAAATAAGTTTTCTTTAGCTAATTTGAAATCACTGTATTATTTTATAGTAACTTAGCGTATCCTTTGAAGGACCGTGAGACAACTCTAGAGGGGGGGTGAATAGAGTGCAGCGGAATAATCTACCCAATTTAAGATTATCAGAATGAAGGCAATTGCTAACTAACATTGTATATAAAGACAGTAAAGTAAAGCAGTAAAGTAGAGAGAAAGCAAACACCATGATGTATACTGGTTTTCCTCTGAGAGGACTAGTCAAGTCCAGAGAACTCAAGCTCGAAGTTTTATCCACTATAATCACCAATAGCGAATCACAAGCTTTGATCCGAAGGCTTGCCACTTCTTTACACCACGAGGTTTGATCCGAAGTCTCACAACTTCACAGCTTAGAGAGAGAGAGTAACTGATGGAACAAAGCTCTTTACAACTCAGAAAACTTCTAGACCGAGATCGCACTTGGCACTTGGAAGGCTAGGGAGTTGTTCTTTGAGATGGGAAAGTTAAGGCTTTAGGGGTTTGCTCACAATAGGATAGAAGGCTTAAGAATGGTTGAGTGAGTAAGAATGAAGAATTCCAATCCTATTTATAGGGTGTAGGCAAATAGAATACGGCCAGAATTCGGATGGGGTTTAATTCAAATTTTCAACTGTTGGGCCAAGAAATCAGGAGCTATTGAATTGGTTGATTTCATACCAAAAGGGTAACCGAGTTCGCTCCGAGTTCGCTCCGAGTTCGGCACGAGTTCGGTCTCTTAGTATGGTAGATTTTGTAAATGAATGTAGCCTGATTTGGTGGATAGGTTCTTTGGCTCATTTGAGCGGACTAGGTATCTGGATATAGGTACTTGGAATTTGCCAGTGCGACTTAGCTTACATCAGTCCTAGACTCAAATAAATGAAAGATTACATTTGAATAGACGAAATACAGACATGTAAAAGCAGTGTTGAGGTTTCAGATCGCGACATATCAATGCATGGTTTAGTTAACTATCAAAATCAAGTTGACTGAAACTGGATGGGCCAACAATCTCTCCCATTTTGATAATTGACAAACTATGAATGATACTGCAAGTCTTTGATATGCAAGGCTTCCCCGTAACTGTGGAACAGTTGATATGCTGAAGACAACGTCTGTCAAGTATCGTCTTGTATGCTAGTATCATGTATGTCTTTCTCCTCCGTTGTCATTTGATTGAAATGGCATGCTTCTCCGAAATCGGTGAGATGACAAGAAAAATAAGAGAGTAAAGTGTATACAGGATAATATATAATGACAAAAGAAATTTTTTATTAAAACTTTTATTCATTTGAAAAGAAAACATACAAAAACAGATGTGTAGTGGAAACATCATATAGAGCATCTATAAGTAAACTTTTTAAACATTTGAAAATCATTGAGTAACTAGTTATGTTCATCATCTTCATCATCCAGTTCAACTATTCTGTTTGGATCAAAGAAGGCATCAGCTGGATCCAAGTGTCGCTGAACATAAGGGTGATCAATACGAAATCCTTGTTGATTCGGATTCCGGAGAATTGAAAAAGGTCCGGCTGGGTACTTCGATAGGGTGTACCGGATGTCTATCAAAGTGTTGCCAAGAGCCTGAGTCTGAAGAGTTTGGCGATGATCAGTAGCACGATTACGTATACCTTTTTGGTGGAAGTGATCACGCAACAGATTGAAAATAGACTCTAAGGTTTGCGGTTGTTCGTCAACAGGAGGGACATAATCAACAAGATGAGTGTTGGAGTTTGATGATGAGTTATAAGGTAGAAGCATAGTTGGCTCAAATCTTCGAATTCTATTGAGGTATAAAGGTTCCTCAAGATTTGGACACGTATCCAAAGGAATGTTGAAATAGCAGAAAATGGTTGGCAAGTACATGGCGTATAGTAGTAGACGTCCTTTCTTGTGACATTGAACCATTTGAGATAAGATGGTCTGTGGAACATTTAAGTTAATACCGAAATGCAAGTGATATAAAGCTGACATTTGTAGATAAGAGACCTCATAAAAGTAAGTCCTCTTAGATAGAAAAGTTAAAAAGATAATGCGATGCATTTCAAAGAAGTGACTATTCAAATATCTAGCATGAAATTTACCAGGTGGACATTCAAGAGGGTGACAAAGGATATTCTTTTAAATGGTCGAATTGAACTTGCGTGATGTTGACTAAGGTTTGTTCATCAGCGGGAATGCGTAGGATTTCACCCAAGTCATTCACATCGAATTTAATTGGAATGCCACGAACTCTAGATGAAATAGTATCATGTTCATATGTTAAGTTACAATAGAACATTTGAATAGCATTGGTATAAATTTTGGTACAGGTTGTAACAAATTCTTCAAGTTGAAGTTTTTGAAGAATAGGTAGATAGTCTATATGTTGGGAAGAAAAATCAATAGGATGGCCAAAACAGATGTGTCTCTTGGAGAAGTCATTAAACCAATCATTTGAAATTTCGAGGCTTCGAAAGGTGAAACCGTCGAATTCTCCTATGTTTGGCATAATGAGAGAGAAAAGAGAGTCGGAAAAGGAACCTTGTTTCCTTTTAGGAGCCATTGGGAAATGATGTAGGAAGAAAAGCTAAGTTTTTATTTGTGGAGATGATTTTCGTTGGTCTGAATGAATGGGCAACGAAATGATCTATATATATATAGAGTACCAGAAACCTAAATTAGGAAGAGAATTAAATGACAGCATATTCTGGAATTAAACTAACCGAGTTCGGTCCGAGCTCGGCCCGAGTTCGATCCGAATTCTGTTGACATTTATTTCTAGAATCTCAATGTAACTTTAATTGATATTATGCCTTTCTTGACTTGATATAAATACAGAATGATAAGTGCTAAACCTAAATCGTACGTTTTCAAGAGTTTAAATCATCTCGGAGTAGCTGTAGGGCCGGATCCCAGCTAGCGGTGGTCCGAAGACACTTAAATACTGTGTCGCTTAAGGTTATTTACACCTTTTTGACAGAAGGGCCCTTTCGATTTGTATCCAAAATTTTCAAATTTTTTGAAAAGTGTGACGAAAAATTTGTAAATCATCTTATGATTCTTATATGTTATCAGAATCCAAAAGACATAATTCTCGACGGATAAAGTTGAATCGATCTTCAGCTAAAGGTTTAGTAAAGATGTCTGCTAATTGATGTTCCGTGTCCACATACTCTAAACAAATATCTCCGTGTAATTGATGATCCCTTAAAAAATGATGACGGATTTCTATGTGCTTAGTGCGTGAGTGCCATACTAGATTTTTGGTTAGATTAATGGTGCTAGTGTTATCACAGTAAATAGGAATGTTCTTATAGTGTAGATTGAAGTCTTCTAGGGTTTGCTTCATCCACAAAGTGAGCACAACGTCCTGCGGCGATATACTCTGCCTCAGTTGTTGATAATGCCACAAAATGTTGTTTCTTGCTAAACCAGGAGACTAGAGACTTTCCTAGAAAATAACACGTGCTGCTGGTGCTTTTTCCATCAACTTTGCATCCAGCAAAATTAGCATCTGAGTAACCAGCAAGGTCAAAGGATGTGGTTTTGGGATACCATAAGCCTGCCGACAAAGTCCCTTTAAGGTATCTAAAGATACGCTAAACTGCGCACAAATGTGATTCCTTAGGATTAGCCTGATATCTAGCACAAAGACATAATAAACATAATGTTTGGGCGACTAGCAGTTAGATATAACAAACTACCAATCATACCTCGATACTTACGTATGTATGTTGGTTTACTGCTTTTATCAAGGTCAAGCTTAGTGGATGTTGTCATTGGAGTTTCGATAGGCTTTGCATTGTCCATGTCGAACTTTTTGAGCAAATCCTTCGTGTACTTAGCCTGATGGATAAAAGTTCCTCGTGAATATTCTTTGATTTGCAATCCTAGGAAGAAAGTCAGTTCTCCCATCATGCTCATCTCAAATTCACTCTGCATACACTTAGCAAACTCGTTACATAGCATCTCATAAGTAGATCTAAATATGATATCATCAACATATATTTGCACTAATAACAAAGAATCAGCAGAAGATTTTATAAAAAGGGTAGTATCAATTTTTTCTTTTGTAAAACCGTTTTCAAGTAGAAAGAGGCTAAGACGTTCATACCAAGCACGAGGGGCTTGTTTGAGTCCGTATAGAGCCTTTCGTAACTTGTATACGTGGTCAGGGTGTTTGAAATCTTCAAAACCAGGGGGTTGTTTGACAAATACATCTTCTTTGATAACACCATTTAGAAAAGCACTTTTAACATCCATTTGAAAAAGTTTGAAATTATGAAAACTAGCAAAAGCGCAAAGCATTCAGATAGATTCAAGCCTAGCAACAGGAGCATAGGTCTCATCGTAGTCAATACCTTACTCTTGGTTGTATCCTTGAGCTACGAGACGTGCTTTGTTACGTGTAACTGAACTATCCTCATTTAATTTATTTCGAAAAACCCATTTAGTACCAATGATCGGATAATCATTAGGTTTAGGAACAAGTTCCCAAACTTGATTGCGTTCAAATTGGTTGAGTTCCTCTTGCATAGCAGAAATCCAAAATTCATCAGCAAAAGCTTCATCAATATTTTTAGGTTCTATTTGAGAAATAAAAGCAACATTTGTAATGATGTCTCTATTTGATGAACATGTACTTACACCTTTCGATACATTACCTATTACCAAGTCCAAAGGATGATCTGTGGAGAACTTTAGTCTCCTTGGCAGACTTTCCGGATGACTTGTACTGTTCATCTTCTGATGTCTTGGTTGTGGGTTTCATCGTCGCTGTCGTTTAGTGCTTGAGTGTTATGTTTATCAAATGTAACATTGATTGATTCTTCAACAGTCAATGATGTTTTGTTGAATACTCTGAATCCTTTACTTTTAGCGGCATAACCTAGAAAAATATCTTCATCGGCCTTGGAGTCAAATTTTTCTAGATTATCTTTGGTATTAAGAATAAAATATTTGCAGCCAAAAACTTTAAAGTAACTAATTTGGGGGATTATACCAAACCAAAGTTCGTAGGAGGTTTTCTTCGATATAGGTCGAATAAGCACCCTATTCAAAACATGGCATGAAGTATTTACAGCTTCAGCCCAAAAGTATTTCGGAAGGTTATACTGATTTAACATGACTCTAGTCATATTGCCAAGAGTTCTATTCTTCCGCTCTACAACACCATTTTGTTGTGGAGTTCTAGGACAAATTCATGAGAAAAACTATTTTTATTGCAAAATCTTTTGAAATCACTATTTTAGAATTCGCCTCCATGATCACTTCGGATACGAGTAATCATGAAACTTTTTTCGTTTTGAATTTTTTTGCAAAAAGTGACAAATTCAGAAAATGCTTCATTTTTATTTGCAAGAAAATAAATCCATGTGTATCTAGAAAAATCATCAACAATAACATAAGCATAAAGCTTACCGCCAAGACTGACGACTCTACTGGGTCTAAACAAGTCCATATGCAAGAGTTGGAGATGTCTAGAGGTACTTACAAAGTTGATTGATTTAAAAGAAGATTTAGTAGCTTTATTTTTTTCACAGTCAGTACATACCATATCTTTCTTGAAAGTAATCTCTGGTAAGCCTCTTACGAGTTTCTTTGTAGATAGTCTTGCAATAGTGTCTATGTTTGCGTGTCCTAGATGCATATGCTATAGCCAACTGTCATCTTTGTTGGCGTATAGACATTTGCCTGCATTGTCAGTGTCTTTTGCAAGATATAAAATATATATATTGTCTTTCCTGATCCCTTCAAAGATAACCTTACCAGTGGATCTTTCATAAATAGAACATTTGTTTTTAACGAAGTTAATACCATAACCATGGTCAGCTAGATGACTGATGCTGAGTAGGTTTTGTTTTAATTCCGTTACTAGACAAACGTCTTTTATGACAGGATATGGAGGAACACCTATATTGCCATTACCAATAATGTATTCTCTGAGGTTATTGTCGAAGGAGACATAACCTTCTTTCTTCATCGATAGCGTTGCAAATAGGTTAGCATCACCAGTCATATATCGTGAGCAACTACTATCGAGAATCCACTTGCTTCTAGCATGAGAGGGTTGGTCCACCTACAAAACGAGTTGTAGATGTAACCCTTGGTACCCATTTCCTTGAGGGTCTTGCTGTGTTAGTTTTTGGTACTCATGCATAAACATTCATATATACTAATTTTCTTGTTCCACAGAATCTATATATATTTTCTTTCTTACCACAGTAGTGACATATAGCTGTGTGATTAATGCTTGGTTCAGCATGATAGATATGATTGTGTGAAGCAGTACTTTGTGGTCTATGTGGATAGAATGCATGATTGTGTGGAACATTTCTTTGTGGTCTTCTATAATAGAATGCATGATTGTGTTTGGTTCTATGTGCATGATGATTGTATGAACTGTTATGCATGTAGGTAGGAGCATAACTGTGAGTGTTCTTTTGTCTTGCTACGTGTCTCGTGTTAGGTTGGGTGGAAGTTTGTTCGACCTGTTTATCCAATCTAATCTCTAACTTTTTAGAGGTAGCATATACTTCATCATATTTAGCAGTGAGAGCATCTATTCTACGTGCATCAATGAAATACTTCTTCTTTTCACTTAGTAGAGATGTTAGTCTCTCTATTTCAGTTTGACATTCTTGAACATCTTTCTTAGCATGCTTGTACTTATTTCTAAGTTTCCTAAAATCATCAAGCAGATCACTAAAATCATTACCTAGTTCATCAAAAGTAAAATCATCATAAGAGTTGTTATCCGTTACCTGATCGGCTAATGCCATGAAGCATAGGTTTGCTGTTTCTCGAGAATTCTCTTCGGATTCACTAGCTTTACTTTCGTGCCAAATACTAGTGTTTGCATATTTCCGTGATGATGTTCTTTTGGATGAGCAATTGTGGCGATTTTCTTTTCTTAGAGTTGGACAATCTTTCTTTATATGCCATGTCTTCTTACAGTTGTAGCATATAGGCTCTTCATCACTGTTGTCAGTAGGTTCCTTCTTTGATTTCTCAAGCTTTAGAAATTTTTTGAAGTTTCTGGTGGTCAGGGCAACTTTCTCATCTTGAGACTCATTGTTGTCGGAGTTATAGTTGGTAACCTTTTTGTGATGTGCCTTAAGAGCAATCGTCTTCTTCTTGGGAGTGGGTTCTTCAAATTCCTTGAGATCAATGTTATAAAAAGCGCTAGGCGGAATCGGTGCGCCAAAGGGCCGCCTAGGCGGCCAAACATAATTTTTTTTTTTTTGAAAATTTGAATTTTTAGTTTTAAATTTTTTTAAAAAATTTGAATTTTTTTTAATATTTAGATTTTTTTCCTGATATTTTGAATTTTTATTGCATTTCTTTTAATTTTTTTTGAAATTTGAATTTTTTTTTGGAATTTGAACTTTTTTTGAATATTTTTTTCAATTTCAAATCTGAAATTTCAAATTTCAAAATTTTGAAATTTGAAAATTTAAAATTTAAATTTTTTGCCTTGGCCGAATTGGCCGAACTGGGCCGAACTGGCCGCCTAGGGCCCGCCTAGGCCGCCTAGGACCGCCTAGGCCCACCTAGGCCCGAACAGGCGCCTAGGAGGCCGAATTGGCCGAATTCGGTGCGGTGGGCGGCCGTCTAGCGCCTAGGCGCCGCCTAGCCCGATTTTTAGAACACTGCTTGAGATTCAGCTCGTGAGTCATCAACTTGCCCATGAGCGTCTCGAGGGTCATCGTGGTAAGATCATTCCCTTCTATGATTGCAGTGGCCTTGGGATTCCAATTCGTGGTGAGTCCCCTGAGTACCTTGTAAATCTTCTCGTGATTGCTGTACTTCCTTGCCGAGTGATAATAGAGGGTTGACGATGTCGAGGAATCTCGTGAGCATTTGAGTAATCGTATCATTTTGTTTATCTTGAATGCTTCATACTCTTGTGTTAGACGACTTATTTTTGATTCCTTCATTTGGGAGGTTCCTTCATGTGTGACCTCAAGAAGTTTTCATACTTCGTGCGAAGTTTCACAAGTGGAGACCCTGTTAAATTCAATTCTGTCTACAGCACAAAATAAAGCGTTAATAGCTTTAGCATCAAGGCTAGCTTGTTTCTTTTCGGTGTCTGTGTACTTATCATGAGGCTTCTCTACAAGGTTACCATCTATGACTATTCTAGGTGGCTTCTTGTATCCTTCTACTACTACAGCCCAAAGGTCAAAATCCAGTGACTTTAGGTAGAAGCTTATACATGTCTTCCAAATAATGGTGGCCTATTTGTGGACTGGCCTTCACCATTGTTGGTGTGGATAGATCTAACAGTTGCCATAATTTTTTTAGGATGTTAAGCCAAATATCAAGAGAACTAGCTCTGATACTAATTGAAGGACCGTGAGGCAACTCTAGAGGGGGGTTGAATAGAGTGCAGCGGAATAATCTACCCAATTTAAGATTATCAGAATGAAGGCAGTTGCTAACTAACAGTGTATATAAAGATAGTAAAGTAAATCAGTAAAGTAGAGAAAGCAAACGCAAACACCAAGATGTATACTGGTTTCCTCTGAGAAGACTAGTCCAGTCCCGAGAATTTAAGCTCGGAGTTTTATCCACTATAATCACCAATAGCGAATCACAAGCTTTGATCCGAAGACTTGCCACTTCTTTACACCACGAGGTTTGATCCGAAGTCTCGCAACATCACAGCTTAGATAGAGAGAGTAACTGATGGAACAAAGCTCTTTACAATTCAGAAGACTTCTAGACCGAGATCACACTTGGCACTAGGAAGGCTAGGGAGTTGCTCTTTGAGATGAAAAAGTTAAGGCTTTAGGGGTTTACTCACAATAGGATATGAGACTTAAGAATGGTTGAGTAAGAATGAAGAATTCCAATCCTATTTATAGGGTGTAGGCAAACAAAATTCGGCCAGAATTCGAATGGGGTTTAATTCAAATTTTCAACCGTTGGGCCAAGAAATCAGGAGCTATTGAAATGGTTGATTTCATACCAAAAGGGTAACCGAGTTCGGCATGAGTTCGGTCTCTTAGTATGGTAGACTTTGTAAATGAATGTTGCCTGATTTGGTGGATAGGTTCTTTGGGTCATTTGAGTGGACTAGGTATCTGGGTATAGGTATTTGGGATTTGCCAGTACGACTCAGCTTACATCAGTCCTATACTCAAATAAATGAAAGATTACATTTGAATAGACGAAATACAGACATGTAAAAACAGTGTTGAGGTTTCAGATCGCGACATATCAATGCATGGTTTAGTTAACTATCAAAATCAAGTTGACTGAGACCGGATGGGCCAACATCCTTTACTTGATTTCTCGATTGCGTAAGCAAAATGTTTTCATCTATTTCCTACTTGAACCAAGGCAATATAAAGGGCATGGTAGTCGCAACACGGCCTCAATTTTGGAGTGTCCGTGCTTACTTGATTCCAGGTTGTATAGATATGCGCCTGAATGTTTTCTTCCACTTTCTTTAAATCACTGTATTATATTATAGTAACTTACCATATCCTGTACAAAGTTTTCGACTTATTATTATCTGTTGAGTTAGACGGGGTAAGCATAATATTTTCATCTCATCTTCTATGTGAACCAAGGCAATATAAAGGGCATGATAGTGGCTAGTAACTAGTTTAACAGGGATGATGACCTTTACCAGTATAATCATAAATTTGGTGTTGTTTTTTCGGATAAGATATCTGTCGTTTACCTGTTCTAGTTGAACAATCAGAAGCCATATATGATACATGTTAAGCTTTTTCGCTCGATATGGATTTTATTCACCTGACACACACGACTACATAGAATAGGTGAAAATTAAACTAATAAGAAATATTTTAGGTGAAGTCTTTGATATAACTCTAATTACGGTGCATCTTGCATCTTATTTCTAATTTGAACATGGTTCATCTTGGAGCATACAATTTCCTAAAGTATATTTGCATGACTCCATCCCTACTTGTTTGTGGAATTGTGCATCTATATTTGCATACAATTTGATGTCTATTTTAACTAGTTACATTAATTAATGTAAAAACTCGTGTTTGACTGGATGAACTTTTCCCCCCCTCCAGATATATGATACTGGTTTGCTCGAAGGTTCATGTGGAACTTTTCATGTCAGTAATGTTCAACTTTACGGAGGATTTGTTCTTCACATTGTTTCTTTATCTGAAGGGCTCAAGAACTTATCAGTTGGAGATGAAGTAATTTGCAAGGTAATATAATATGATGAACAAATAATTTTTCCTTCTTCTGTATCTTTTTTACTGTTAGAAGGGTTTGTATCAATAATGAATAATGCACTATCCTTGTGCACTTGACAGGTCGACTATGGCAGGCGCGCCCTTATTGCCCCTAATCACACATGTACCCACATGCTAAATTTTGCTCTCAGAGTATGGAAATGCTTTAGCTACCTTTAGTTTAGTGTTAATTCCTAGTTTCTGTTCCTTTCACCTTATTGTGATACTGGTGCAGGAAGTTCTTGGTGATCATGTTGATCAAAAGGGTTCAATTGTTCTTCCTGACAAGTTGCGTTTTGATTTCTCTCATGGTAATATCTATCCACCTGTCAGCTTTATGAGAAGGAATGAAAAATTATTTCAACCCAAGCATCTAAATTATGACAGGAAAGCCTATCAACCCTGAGCACTTGAGAAAAATCGAATCAATTGTGAATCAGCAGATTAAAGATGGACTAGGTGTTTACACTGTTGTAGCAAGCCTTTCTGTTGCCCTGAAGATAAATGGATTGCGGGCAGTCTTTGGTGAAGTAAGTTTTTGATACTTTTATGTGTTTAGAATTTGTTACTTCGAATTTTTTAGTGATAGGGTGTTTTATGATACTAATTTAATCATTCTGTAATCATTTCCTGTTTAGGTGTATCCTGACCAAGTTAGAGTGGTGTCAATTGGTCGTAAAACAGATGATATTTTAACAAATCCTGGAAGCGTGGAATGGTTGTCAATCTCCACGGAACTATGTGGAGGTATAGTCATTTCACAAACTTGCCCTTTGGTGTTACTTCTTTATGGATGGTAATCTTCAATATGATTTATACTATTTCATTTGTTCCAGGCACTCATATATCCAACACTCAGGAAGCCAAAGCATTTGCTCTTCTATCTGAGGAGGGAATTGCTAAGGGCACTCGAAGAGTAACTGCTGTTACAGGAGAATGTGCTATTGAGGCAATACAATTAGCACATTCTATTGATTCTGAAATAAGCGACGCTTCAAAAGATGAAGGACTTCTGCTGGAAAAGGTAATTTTGAGATGCCATGGTAACTTTTGGATACATGTTACACATTCCATGTGTATCTGTTTCACATGACATTGGTGCTAGGCCTGGTATTTGAAGTTTTCTAAGGGTATTTTTCTTAAAATTTTGTGGGACCATGGTACGTAAAATTCGGAACGAGTATTCCCTACAATGTGCTGTAATATTAGCATTTGGAGGAAGTCACCTGAAAAATTGAAGTCTTGTGAAAAGCCGTGTTAACATGAGTTGAATGGCATAACTCTCATCTCCATGAAAAATTAAGTTTCAGGATTCATTCATCACGTTGACATAAACCCAACAATACCTTTCCTCACAATACATTTTTGAAAATTTTCTAACATGTTCTGTTTCTGGGGATGATTGTTTCTTTATGATATCCTACTTTCGTGGTTGACAATAGTTGCCATGTGACGAATTGAACTAATATAGCAGGCATAAGATTGCTGCTGACCATGCAATAATTGTTGTTCCTCGAGGTTCCTATTTCATTTATAGAGGCAAATTAATTAATGTGAGGTGCGGTTGCATCCTGGGACCTGGGTTGCTAGTTAAAAAAATGTTTCCTGATACTGATGTTTAAATGCATTCTTCTTCCATGAGCCATCCTGAAACTTGCAATATCCTTCTCCACCTTGGCAATTGACATATGCGTCTATGCTTCTTAGGACTAGTGCTACCTTTGTTAGTTCATACATTTTTATTTAATTTGCATAATACACTTCTCAGACCAATATATGTTTTCTACGCATTGGAGAGGCCTTTTTCTGATTTCTTTCTATTTGTTCTCTCCTGGCAGAAAGTTGCAGCTTTGAAGAATAAGATAGATAAATCAGTTATTCCGGCAGCTATGAAAGCTGATCTTAGGACCAGGATATCCCAACTGGAGGTAAGTGATTTTTTTCTCAAAAAAGCAGCTATGTTAATCACAGATCTGAAATGATGTATGCTTCTTGCTTAACTCCAATCTAATATGTGCAATGAATCAGGATCAACTTAGAAAGATGAAAAAGAAGGCTGGTGAAGAAAATATCCAAAAGGCAATAAAAATAGCGTCTTGCATTGCAGAGACTTCTGCTTCTGAAGGAAAAGCCTTCTGTATTTGTCGAGTAGATGTAGGTCTTGATACTAACGCTGTTCGAGAAGCAGTTCTGAAGGTTATGGATAAAAAAGTAAGTTGCTCCTGCTTTCCCCTAAATTCTACTCTCTTCTTTTGTTGCTTTGTTGTATGATGAATGAATGATCAGTTAAGTGTCTACAACTTTTATGTTAATCCGGAGTGTCGATAAGTGTTTCTGGTGACCACCTTCTTGCAATTACTCTTCTCTGATATCATACATGTATGCTTCCTTCCCATGAACCACTTATGCCAATGTGTATAGGTATCTCCAAATGTTAATTCATTATTTTAGAGTGGTTCCGTTAGCATACAAATACATATATGCTACCTTACCATGGACCACTTGGGCCAATGCGTATTGGTATCTCCAATGTTAATTCATTATTTTAGATTGGTGATATTGAAGTGTTGATTAAGGTCTCTACTCTGCATTTTGACGTAAAACAAACCTTTTATGGAAACTTTTACTCGATCCTATTAAATGTTAACAGGGACTACCAGTTATGGTGTTCAGTACAGATGAAACATCAAATAAGGCTGTGGTATATGCTGGCGTACCTAGCAATGGATCAAAGGATGGCCTTCCGGTGCTAGAGTGGCTGACTGCTGCTCTGGTGCCTCTCAAAGGAAAGGGAGGTGGAGGTAAAAATGGTATTGCTCAAGGCCAGGTCAGTTATGACAAATTGAAACAATTTGAGAGAAAAAATCTCATAAAATTTGAAATTGTTAGGTTTTGTATGTTTAGCAATACTTGATGTTGGTACTTGCAGGGAAGTGATGCATCTCAAATTGATGAGGCCATGGATCTCGCCTCAAAATTTGCTTCAATGAAGTTGAGGTAATATCTTTGGTGGTGTAACTGGGGGATGGTGAAGATATTGTATGAGCTCACCTGAAAATAGCTCCTATTGATCTTGATTTCCTTGTTGGAGATCGTGCTCCAATCTCATTTACATTGATGATAACAAACATTTGGATTGATAACAAACATTTGGATACACGTCAATTATTTACGCAAAATAATTTGTAGTCATGAAAATCAACGGTGTATTTCTAATTTATGGATTAATAGTAGGGATCTTATTTTTGGAAGTGGAAAGTATTTGGTTGAATTTCTTGAATTAGTGTAATTGGAGTGACATGGAAAGTGGAATAATATTTTCTAAGATATGATATCACCTGCTCAGTTCCCAGATGTGCAAATTATCTAGGTTTGTTCTATAACCTTGTGCTGAAGCTTCTTGTTGTCATTTGCATTGTCATGAGAATTTCAGATGATTTGTTTCTCATTCTAGTGAAGCATCAAAATCCCTGTTTCAACTGAATCTCTCTGGCAAGTAATTGTTACGAAATTAATATACTAATGAAAAGTTAATAGTGATTGCGACCAACTTTTTTCGGAAATTGCGGATAGGCAATATTAACGTGTACAAGATGTTGATCACCATCGAATTGTTCCTTATCTATAGATGGAAATAAAAGAGGCCGTCTTCTGTCATCCGGTTGTCAAGAGTTTCTTTTGTGCTTGTCTATGCAGTATTTATTTAGTGTACAAACTCAGCAATTTGGCAAATGCCACGTGGTTCTTCCCAAATATATTGGAAAGAAAAGAAGCCAATGTAATAAATGAGAGATTTTTATTGTTCTTATCCAGAGTGTTTCTCGGTTGTGCGTTGCACATTCATAAACATCCACTATTTTTGGGTTAATACTAAAGGCACATCAAAAGATTCAAAACTTAGGACATCCTAATTTTTTATGCTAGTACAGTTTAAAGCAATTTTTATTCAGGACAATACATAATTTACTATGGGTTTGGCCACATCCTCCACTCCCCAACCCTCATCACTTGCGACCCCGACCGTCCCTCCCTCGCGCTTGCCGCCATTCTTATACTTCTATTGCTGGTCCGAGGATCTCCTCGTCGCCCTCCTTGCCCACCTTCCTTTGCCGCCTCCCTCAACCTCCTTAACCCCGCTTCCGTCGATGGCTTCAACTCCTCCAAACTCACCTCCGTTGCCTTTGCCCACCCTTCCTTTGCCGCCTCTCACCTCCTTAACCCCGCCTCCATCAACGACTTCAACTCCTCCAAACTCACCTCCGTTGCCTTTGCCCACCCTTCCTTTGCCGCCTCTCACCTCCCTCAACCTCCTTAACCCCGCCTCCATCGACGGCTTCAACTCTTTCGAACTCACCTAACTCACCTCCGTTGTCGACGTTTGCCCCAACCTCGCCCATTTCTTCGACCCATGCGTCTTCGACCCCAGGTGCTTCGCTTATTCGAAGGACTGTCAAAAATATTGACAGTCCTATAGAATATATTTTGTCAAAATTTTTGAACACTTAATTATATTGGTAGGACTGTCAAATTTGACAATCATAAATAAAATTAGGTTGTCCTGAGTAAGTTTGGATGTGCATTTAGAATTAACCTATTTTTGTTCCCCACTTTTATAATGCCTATGTTTGGTATTTCTAGGAGTCCGCTTCTCATTGTTTTTCCATGAAAAATAAATTTAACATTCTCATACACATATTTGGTTAGGTTGGAAATATATAGCCAAAACAATTCAAATTTGTCATTTTTTGGTTCAAACACGAAGGAGAATATTAATTTGTTTAGTTTTTCAAAATATCCTTTCATTAATTTTATGATGTTAATATTATTTAAATTTAGCTAGTGTTATTAAGGGCAATATTGTTCAAAAAAATTGTAATTAATGTATCAAATCGACATTTTCAGTAAAGCAAAAATATTTCAAGGGGATCATTGGGTTTTACTTTTACGCAGCTGTGGAAAACTGAAAGGCCCCCATATTTTAGAATTTTCTAGGGACAACACACAAAGTGATAGGATATCACATATTTTTAAAAATATGGTCATTTTTTTTATACCAAAATTATTCCTTAAAAAATGTTAGGGGCTATCACAATTTTGTGTATAAAAAGAAAAAAAAAACTTGTCTCTTCCCCGCTTGTCTTCTTCCTCCCCCTTTGTGGTTCCAAATCCCCGAGTAAAAATAAATTAGAAATTTGTCGTCCCAAAATTCTAAACCATAATATTTCTTGAACCCTCTTATGTTCCACGAAAATCTCCGAAGAATCTTTCACAAATCTACGATCATGAACTCTTTCTAAACCATAATATTCCTTGAACCCTCTTATTCCACGAAAATCTTCGAAGAATATTTCACAAGTCTACGATCATGAACTCTCTAACAATCTCTGACCAAACTTCTCAAGCTTGTATTCATTCTCCAAAACAAATCGTGTCCAACAATGTAGAAGAGATGATGGAGATCCAATTCGACGAAGCGATCGACTCGTCGAATACACCACCTCACATTATCGAAAATCCTGAAGAACCTAAGGTAGCTAGCCCTCGTTTATTTCATTCAATTTTAGCCAAAAATGTCAAAAATCGCAACTGAAAGAATAATGACCGCTAGAATTCAGACAGTTATGCCTGTTGTTAGTACTGTCAGAATTATAGCAGTCCTAGGACATAGAGTTATATATATAATTCTCTGTCCTATGACTGCTATGATTATGACAGTCATGTCTATTGTTAGAACTGCCAAAGTTTTGACAGTCCTAATTACAGTCGGGAATGCCAAAACTCTGACAGTCCTTATTTATCTTGGGTAGGATTGTGTTATGATTATGGTTTGTTTATTTTGTACATAGCTATTTATTTTCAATTTAATATGTATAATATTTTATTCCAAGATATGGTCGTCTCTACTTCCATTACCGTCGAATTAGGCCATTTATTTCAGACATATTTTGTATTTGACTCCCGTGAAGAAGTGCAAAATTGGTCCCGTGAAGAAATGCAAAATTGGTGTCAACATGTTTGAAGTCTACTGACAATGAAGAAGTATCGAAATCTTTACCAAGAAATCCAAATTTGAAGAGAAAACCTTGGAGGAAATCGAATTAACCTACTAGTTAACCTTGTACCTTTTCTTTCAGATATTTCTGAAGTCTGAAAAACCTTAGGACTTGCACAAATGTAATGAATTTCATATGTAAATATTATGAAATCAGCAAGGGTCTTCAGTGTGTGTTGAATTTTTTGGTATGGGCAGTTGGGGACAAACTCAAATTTTCTTCAGGTGTCTGATACTCTGATCTTAAGGTTCTATAATAGATGAAACCAGTCCCCACTTTTGACAGTTTTACTCTTCAGTAGAAGTATATCAGGCCTTAAAAATTTAGTGAACGACATTAACATGGTATATAAATTGTTGGGTATATTTGAAAGAAATAGGAGAATAGGAAACAACTTTGAGGTATAATTTGAATGGTTTCCTTAAAGTGTTATTTGCCCCTACTCAATGAGTTTGCTAAAAGGGTCTTGGCAAATCACTTCCAAGATACAACAAAATTTGGAATCTGCGATATAGCAAAATCGAAAATTTTTCTTAGAAAATAATAAAAAGAAATTGTATGATTATATTAGAGGACAGAAAGAACAGAAGAGTCAATTACAGTAGTATTGGTTGTATCAATTGGTGGCATGTACTGCTGTTTATAAAGAGTTGAATATGTGTCAAAACCACTCTCTCAATTGGAACACAATTGTTCAATAGCAACCTTTGAACAATTAAGTTTCTTTCCAAAAGGTACCGTAGGAATATATCTCTTCCTAAATGAAGAGACACTTTCATCTTCTTGTGTATAATCCAACCATCACGTCTCTTCAATTATATTATATATTTTATATATAATTGAAATCTCCAACAATCCTTCCCAATTTCAAAATATATAAAATATGAAATTGTCATGATTCTCTCGGTTCAATCCTCCACAAAATTATAGCCATACCAATATAATCATGCATACAAGAGAGGTATCTTTCGAATTAAACCTTCAATTAGTGCAAGTAATTCGAAGTATTAACGAAAACTTTGGTGGCCTTAGCTTAAACCAAGTTCTCATATGCTAATACCGGAATTACCACACAGATGATCATATTATATTATTTCTTTAAAGCAAAATTCTGAAACTAGTTAAGCACTATTATGGCCTTGTTCTTCATCCCGATTTCATAAACATTTATAAGAGAAAACCCAACTCTTGGTAGAAGCGGCACAACTTCTTATGTTAATATAGGTGAGGTTTGTTCCCATGTCTCTGCTACTATAGACATAAGCTATGATCTAACCTCATTAAGACCAATTACTCATCCTTCTCAACGCAGCAATTTGGCTTGCACTGATCATCCTGGAATGAGCTATATAATTAATTTTAGTACTTCTACAATCACATACAGTAACTTGTTATTACCCATTAAACTTTGAGCTAGTGATATTCTAGACAAAGTCGGGTTACTATTACCGGTGATTTAAGATAAGGGTTTTAGCCCCATTCCACTAAATGTTTTAATTACCAAATCTCTCGAGAGCGCTTTTGTAAACGGATCCGCCAAGTTATTACTTGACTTAACATAAGTAATATTAATAACACCATCCGTTATCAATTGTTGGACATACTCATGTCTCAAGCTAATATGTCTAGATTTTCCATTATATACTTTACTATATATCTTTTGGGATCAAGTACCTTATAAAAGGCTAAACATCCCCATACTCTTAAGTAAGACAAATTTGGTTTTCTACCTTTCCAAATTTCATACGGTGAGACGTGTGTTTTTCTAGATGTAATTCTATTATAAATATGACATGCAGTAAATAATTATTCACCCCATAAGTACAAAGGAGCTTTAGCATTTATCATCATAGAATTGATCATTTCATTGAGTGTCCTATTTTTTCTTTCGGCTAATCCATTTTGTTATGGAGTGTATGGTGCCATTTTCTGATGTATAATACCATGCTCTTCACAAAAATAATCAAATTCATTTGAAAAATATTCACCTCCTCTATCACTACGAATACATATAATTTTCTTTGCCATTTGGTTTTCTACTTCAACCTTGTAACGTTTAAAACATGCAAATGCTTCATCTTTATTTGACAAAAGATATACATATGTGAACCTAGAGCAATCATCAATAAATGTAATGAAATCTCTTTTTCCTCCTCTACTCAAAACATCATTAAACTCACATATATCTGAATGTATTAAGTCTAATAAATTAGTATTTCTTTCAACCATTGGAAATGGTTTCTTAGTCAATTTTGCCTGAATGCAAGTTTTACATTTATCACTAATGTCATCATTGCAATCAATCAAACCATGCATATGCATATATTTTAGAGAAATTTTGACTTACCCTCTACTTTATTTACCCATATTCAGGGTGCAACTCACTGTTTTTCCATAATCTATAAGCCCCCCTCCCCCACTTTTGACGGAATCCGTCTCTTCCTAATGGTCAACTCGTTTGACTCATTTTTTGGACGAAAATACCCCCGTCTTCTTATCCCCCCTCATTGTTGCAAGCCCCCGCTCCCCCCTACCCGCCCCGCCCCTTCCCCCCTCCCCACCACCGCCCCCCGTGACAGCCCGTTTGCGACCCCGCTCCCCCCTCCCCTCTCCCCTCTCCGCCACCGTCCCATCCCCCCTCCCCTCCCCCGCTCCCCATAGCCAACAGTAGCAACAACAACAACAACAACAACAATAGCAGCAGCAGCCGCCGCCGCTGATCGCGCGTCGCAGAGGTACGCGCGCCGGCGCCGTCGCTACTCGCAGCCGCTATTGTTGTTGTTGTTGCTGCTAAGGGGAGTGGGGGTAGGGAGGGGGGGGGAGAAGGGGCGGTTGCGGGGAGTGGGTGAGCTGGGGCTGTGGTGGGGAGGGGGGTCGACAACGGCGACAGCAATGGGGAGGGGGGTCGACGGCAGCGGTCGCGATGGGGAAAGCGGGGTGAGAGAAAAGAGGGAGAAGACGAGGGTATTTTCGTCCAATTTTTTTGGTCAAATGGATTGACCGTTACTTTTAGACGAATTCCGTCAAAAGTGGGGGGTCTCGTAGATTATGATAAAATAGTATGGTGCACCTTGAATATGGATAAATAAAGTGGGGGGTAAATTAAATTTCTCTATATTTTAAAGATCTATAGTTTATATGTGCAAAACGTAAAAGCCATAAATGAGATGAATACTCAATGATATAAGCAGAAGAATTCACTATATTATTAATAACACTTAGTTTGAACATCCCATCACAAGAATAACCCTTCCCAACAACATATCATTCTTCGACATTATTAATTTGTCCGACTCTAATATGGATTTTTATATCGCTTTTACAAATCATATTTGCAGATACAAGATTCTTCCTTATTTCTGGAACATGTAGAACATTAATCAAAGTCACTTTCTTCCCTGAAGTAAACTGGAGTTCAAAAATTCCCTTTTTTAAGACTTTGGCAGGATTATGATTCCCCATTAAGACTTCTTGATCACCCTTTGTTGATTCATATTTCTTGAATTGTGCTTTATCATTGCACACATGGCCAGTATTTTCGGAATCACACCACCAATCAGAGGAATTTATTGCTGATGCCATGTTGACTTCAGTAAGCATGCCTATATCCATCATGGATATCATGGCAACAATATCGCTTCCAATATCTTCTACCATATTTGCACCATTATTCTTATTGGCAATTTGCTCACTAGATTTTCTGTGTCTGCAATTACGAATATAATTGCGTTTCTTTCCACAATGTAGGCATGCCCCAAAAGCATTCTTCTGCTTGTTAGAGTAGTTGACCCTTTTGAACTTCCCTTTGTCATTTTTTACTTTGAAGTTCTTTTGGTATTTGGCCGCTTCCACATTGTGAACTTTGGAGAAATCTTGAGAGGAAAAACACTTATCACAATTTTGAGTTTCCTCTTCAATTTGAATGCCCTTTTGCAATTTCTCCATGTCTTCTTCCATGTGCAGAAGTTTCTTTCTATAATCATTCCATGTTTGAGGTAATTTATGCATAATATCCCATACTATCATAGGATCATGAATGATTATTTTTAGTTCACGAAGCTTTGAGACTAATACCAATAACTCATGAACTTGGTCTAGGATGGGCTTATTGTCAAACATAGTGAACTCATAAAATTTAAACATTAAAAACTTATCAGTACCTTTCTTCTCTGTGGTGTATTTGTGTTCCAGAGCTTCCCAAATTTCTCTTGGAGATATGATGTTTGTGTACAGATCATACAAGCGGTCTGTCAAGGTGCCTATGATGTGTCCTCTACAAATCAATTCCTCTTCCTCACGTTTCTTGTGAACAACAATTATTTTATTAGTATCTTTATCACTTGGTTTAGGTAAGGACTGCAACTCTGGACCCAGTACATATAAGACGTTAAAAACAGTAAGCATGAATCGCATCTTGTCCTTCCATCGGGTGGAATTTGTTCCATCAAACTTGTCTAACTTGTAGACATCTTGATTGAGAACACTCACAGACATGACCAGACTTGTTCTCCATAGCGAACAGTAACACTTTAAGATTGTTGGGTATATTTGAAAGAAATAGGAGAATTGGAAATAGGAAACAACTTCGAGGTATGATTTGAATTGTTTCCTTAAAGTGTTATTTGTCCCTACTCAATGAGTTTGCTAAAATGTTCTTGGTAAATCACTTGTACGATACAACAAAGTTTGGAATCTGCGATATATCAAAATCGAAGAATTTCCTTAGAAAATACTAAAAAGAAATTGTATGATTATATTAGAGGACAGAACGAACAGAGGAGTCAATTACAGTAGTATTGGTTGTATCAATTGGTGGCATGTACTGATATTTATAAAGAGATGAATATGTGTCAAAAGAACTCTCTCAATTGGAACACAATTGTTCAAGGCTCTTGATAAAGGCACTACAAAATTCACTCGGGGCAGCCCAAATTTTCACCATTGATAATTACAAGTTTACCACTCCCAAAAATTACTCACCGGGCTGCCCACTTCCAATTGATTTTTTTTATAATCAGGACTGGCAAAATTTTGACAGTCCTACCAATTGGAAGGACTGTCAAAATTTTGACAGTCATAACAATTGGTAGGACAGTCAAAATTTTGACAGTCCTAACAATTGGTAGGACTGTCAAAATTTTGACAGTCCTAAAAATATATGTTGAATTTTTAGGACTGTCAAAATTTTGGCAGTCCTTCCAATTGGTAGGACTGTCAAAATTTTGACAGTTCGGAAGGGAGAGCTACGCGAGGTGACCACGAGGAATGGGCTGCGTGGAGGCCGGAAGGGGGGACGAGGCGGAGGAGCGGGAGGGGAAGGAGGCGGCGAGAGGCGGGGGAGGAGGCGGCGGTGGAGGACGGGGGAGGAGGCGGAGGCGGAGGCGCGCGTGCGGTGGAGGGCGGGGCCGCTGCTGCGTGCGGGGGCGGCGGCGGCGGTGAGCGGTGGGGACGGCAGCAAGCGGTGGAGTTGCGGGAGGGGGAGCAGGAGGAGGGAGGTGAAGAAGGTGGGCTGTCCTAGTAAAATTTGGACTAGACTGAGTAATTTTTTTTCATAACTGGACTAGCCCTGAGTGTACTTTGTAGTGCCTTTATCACAAGCCTTGTTCAATAGCAACCTTTAAACAATTAAGTTTTTTTCCAAAAGGTACGGTAGGAATATATCGCTTCCTAAATGAAAAAATACTTTCATCTCCTTGTGTTTAATCCAACCATCACACCTCTTCAATTATATTATATATTTTATATATAATTGAAATCTCCAACATAGATAAATAGGCTATCATTAGGAATCCGGAACTTCCTCCTGCTCGATTGTAGTTGAACCAAAGCTTTGTGAGATCTTCAATTACAGTTGAAGCAATGTTTCTTTTTCCTCGACAAATTATTTTCCTTCAAAATGGGTTCAATTTCTAATTTGAATTGAAAGGCTCGTTGATGTTTATAAACAATGACCGACATGAAGTTTTGAAGAAACATCTATGAATATTCAAACTAATATGTAGTCACACATATTACGAGTACTCAACATAATTGTTAAACTTTTGTAACAAGAGCATCATAATACTCAAATTAGTTCACAGTCACTTGATATTCTTGTCACAAATGTTTTCCATGTAACTTTGGTTCCAAGAACCTAAAAAAGAGATTGAGCCAGATGGTCTCATGAATAGAAACAAAGAAATGGCAAATGAGATGTTCTATAATTACTACAAATCCAGCATATCCATCAGAAAATATTTGGTTTCAATAGACTATTGCATGTACGCAATATATTTTTCGGGCTTTCCTTTAACTAGTACAAAAACTTGTCATCAAACTAAGAAACTTGAAAAAGAGCGACAGCTATCATACAACAAAAGAAAGGGTTAACACTAGGAATAACCATAACTTCACACACGAATGCACCACCATCAGAGCTTGGTTCTTTTCCTTTTTGATGAACTTGTGGGCTCGAAGCTTTTGCTGCTCCCTTCAAATGTAGCTGTGACAAGTGGGGATGATCTAAACTTATTCTATTTCTTGACGAGATGAAGGCAGTGGCTAGATTCTATGTTATTTCCGAAGCTTAATCAAAGATGGTAGAATAAGAAGTTGAAGTCGAGATCAGGAGTTCACACAAATTTTTTCTCTCTGATATACCTCGATCCAACGAAGAACTATATAATATAGAATATAGTTGCTGATTACAACTCCTTCTTCTTCACAGAATTCAAGAACAAAAAACACATTTTTTCTTGCAAACACAGTTGCAATTGGGACAGAACGTTTACAACTAGAAGAAGAGGAGAGAAATATAGAATAAAAATTATTTTCTGGGGTGGTGAAGACCACCGTTGCTCAAAGCAAGATTCGTCCTCTTTTGACGATATGCTCCCAGGAGCCAGCAAGTTCACAAGAGAACTTCTGGAACGCTCATAGTCACCTATTTGTGTGACTCGAACGGACTCCTTTGGACTCCTCTTTCTCAATATTTGGTGTGTCTCAAAAGGAGGCTAGAGGGCTCTTTATATAGGGAAGGATGGAAGCCCATTCTCCTCTTCTTTCTGATGTGGGACTAAAAACCCATTAAACAAAATTGATATCCCACAATCGCAGCCCAATGCATAGTCCGCTGAGCGCCCGTTCAGCACCCGCTTAGCGCCCGTCCAACGCCCGTTCAACGTCCGCTTATGCAACACGCGCATGCAACCCGAGCATAAAACTCGCACATAAAACGAGCGCACAAGCGCAACAAAATCGCACAAGCGCCTTGCGACGATGCTGGCGTGCTAAGTGCAAAGTGCGCTAACAAAGCGTCACTTTGCGCCCTAGAGCCCGAGTCCGAGTCCGAGTCACTAGCTCCTATGGAATAATATCCAAGAGCATGAAAAAAAGCTTAAAAGCTTTCACTGAGGAGTTAAATCATTTTTTCTCCTAATAAAATATCCCACATGGCACCCATGTGCCCTACCAAACCCCATGTGCACACCTCAACACATACAAAGTATTATATTGAGATACCCACTTGGTGTTGTAGCCAATATGGAAATATCTTTACTAGTTCAAAGGCAAAAATACCAACAATCTCCCACATATCCCAATATATGGGTTGAGCGTTCCCCACAATGACTGCCCATCATGCATTGGGATAGATGTCGCTTCGACTTGAATCTTCTTGCATGGGTCGAATAACAGTATGATACAAGAATGAACTAAGCCTTGAATTCTGCACCATAGCTAGAATTCTTCTCACTCACACAATGACATCAGCTGTGCTTTCGGTTGCACATTAAAGGTCCTGTGCATGCCTGGTTTTAGTGTATGCATCTTGGGCGTCTACAAGTTTACCCTCAAGAGACGACCTATATCTCTTTCCATACACTCTAGGTGAGTTCTTTTAAAGAGTCCTTGGCATGAAGCCTTGCGCTTCCTTGCGTTGCTAATCTACTATGACATGGCCCAAAGCCGAGATCCTACCTCATTGTGGTGTCATCCACTGTTGATTGAGGTCCCAGCCTCTTTGTAGTGCCAAACTACCCAGCATGAAGCCTTGTGCTTCCTTGCGTTGTTATGTCACTATGACATGGCTCGCGTAGCCGATGCTTTACCCTCTCTAGGTACCTCTTGGTGGTGTCACAACACTGTAACATGAGAACATCAGCCTCTTTGTAGTGCTACCTACTACTCTTTATTTTACAACATTAAGCCACCTTCTTACATGCGGTGCTACGCCGCTATGACATGGCTCATGAAGCCGAGGCATTACCCTATCGAGGAACCTCATAGTGGTGTCACCCACTGTAGCATGGAGTTCTCTGCTCCTTTGTAGTGCTGTGCTATCATGCTTTCTGTAAAGAACGCTAGACATTCCAAATGTCCTAGAACTTATTAAGGCGTCTAAGCCATCCTTCCAGAGCATCTTGTTCTACTCAAAGAACAGATAGTAGACAACAGTGATTCTGGGTCCGTAACCCCTCATTGTCTCAAAGGACTACCTATTATTCCTGATATTCTTCCAGTCAATGATCCTTCTTTAAACCAAAAGCTAGATGCCTATTAGATTTCTCTTTGAACTAATAGCATAAAATTTTATGGTAGAATTACAAAGACAGAATATCAAAAGTCCTTCAAGCCCATGTATGCTGTGTCCTTGACTATATGCGGTGTTACGCTGCTATGACATGGCCTAAAATCGAGGCTTTATCCTGTCAAGTTACCTCATGTAGGGTCGCCACTGTAACATGGAGTACTACGCTCCTTTATAGTTCTTATGATCAGTTGGAGCTTGAGGCTTATATAAACAGATCCGTCAGACCCTCCTGACTCCGATTATCAACCACTGTAATGATGCCATCTTTGATGCGCTTATACAGCACCATGTGTCTTAGCTGCAAAGATCTCTTCTAACCATTGAAGAAAAAAAATGATGGCACTGCTGTAGTCGCCGGCTTGTCTTAGTGAATTAGTACGCCGAATATGCGTACCAACCACTGGAAGATCATACATGAGCTCCCGAAGCCACTCTGGTTCATTTGTTATAGCCGCTAGTGCATATAACTCAGATTTCCTTGAGGAATGAGATATAACAGCTCCACCCTTTGAGAAGACATACTCTTGTGGACCTTTCGCTCTCTACTTCTGAATACCAGCTTGCATCACTGAAGCCTTCCACTACTGTCATACCCTCTGTAGTGCAGTGCATAATTATGAGTCCTTTTGAGATATCTCATTACTCTCTTCACAACTTTTCAGTATTCAACACCTGGATTTCTCGTAAACCTACTCAGCATCCTCACCACAAAATCTATGTCAGGCCTTGTGGTAGTTGTTGCATACATCAAACTTCCGATGATGCTTAAATACTCCAGCTGTCTGACCCTTTCCCTCGGATTTGGCGTCAGCTTCTTTTCACATCTATACGGAGTATCGATCCCTGGAAGATCCTGATATCCATAGCGTGTGAGCATCTTCTTAATATAATAAGACTGTGACAGCGCCACTCTAGTGCCCGTCCGGATGACCTTGATTCCCAGGATCACATCAGCTCCCTAAGCCCTTCATACTGAACTTGGATGAGAGAAACTTCTTTGTCTCAGTGAAACTTGCTCGATCCGTGCCCAGGATCAGCATGTCGTCTACGTATAGATCGACAAATGATAACTCCTCTCCCGTCAGTGAACTTTGTGTAAACACACTTGTCCGTCTCACTGACCCTGTAGACGTTTGATCTTATAACTTTATCAAACTTCTCATGCCACATCTTGGGAGCTTGCTTCAGACCGTATAACGATTTTACCAACTTGCAGACTTTGTCTTCAAGGTCCTTGATGATGAATCCTTCTGGTTGTTGCATGTAAATCTCTTCGATCAATTTACCATTCAGGAATGCTGTTTTCACATCCATCTGTTGTATAACCAGCTTATGGATTGTACTTATAGCAATCAATATCCTGATGGTCGTCATCCGTGCTACTGGAGCATATGTGTCGAAGTAGTCGATCCCCTACTTCTGAGAAAACTCCTTGGCTACCAGCCTTGCCTTGAACTTATCAACAGTTCCATCGGCCTTCATCTTCTTCTTGAAGATCCATTTGCATCTGATTGGTTTAGCTCCTTCAGGCAGATCGACCAATATCCAAGTGTTGTTGGAGGTTATTGAGTCATACTCATCATTTATAGCCTCCCTCTAAAAGACAGTATCTCTGGTCTTTATTGCCTCATCATAGGTAATCGGATCTGCTTCCGCATGATAGATGACAAAATTATCTTCAAAGTATTTATGTCTCCTCACCCGCTTAGATACCGGTTGCGAGATCTGGTTCGAATCTTGTCTCTAGAATGACAAATTCTTCTTCGACTACATCTTCATTGGAAGCATTAGCCTCCTGTTCACTCACACTATTCTCTGAAATATCCGTGAAGATAATGTTCTTGTGCCTTATAAATTTATCTTTCAAAGAATTATGCGTCGCGAGATTTCAATGATATAAATTGACTAAATATCAAGGAACCTCCGAGCATTACTCTTCTCAGCATGCCCCAGGAAGATTGTCTTCGTAGTCCTCATTCCTAGATTCTGAATCTTCAAGTTTGGAAGCTTCACATATGCCAGACACCCCCATACTCGAATGATATTCAAGTTGGGTCTGATTTTGAACCAGAGTTCATGAGGAGTGACATCGAAAGTTGCATACATCACTCTGTTCAGAATGAACAGAGCCGTTAGGGAAGATTCTCCCCAGAAGCAGTTTGGAAGACCCACAGTTAACAGTATTAACTTTATCATCTCTGTCGATGTTATGTTCTTCCGTTCAACTACTCTATTTTATTAAGAAAAATCTGGAGCAGTCGCATCATTGATAATTCTATATTCTTTGCAGAACGATACAAATTCAATGGACCTATACTCTCCGTCTCGATCACTTCTGAGTCTCTTGAGTTATTACCATTTTCGACGTTCAGCCTCAGCCCTGAACTCCTTAAACTTCTCGAATGCTTCGTATTTTGTCTTGAGCAGATAGACAAATGCGTACTTCGAGTATTCGTCGATGAAGGTAATGAAATACTTTATTATGGCCTTTGTGGAGAACTGTTTGAAGTCACAGATATCTGAGTGTACCAACTCCAGAAAATCTATACTTCAATTTATCCGTTTGAAAGATTTTCTTGTAATCTTTGTCTACGCACAGACCTCACACTTCTCCACCTCCTTACCCCCACATTTGGAGATAAGCCATAGACTAGACATCTTGCGGTACAGAGTATATGTCATAGTCTTGGTATTCCACAACTCTTGTAATGAGACTCTACTCACAAGCAGAAGCTCAAACATCCATCTAATACTGAAGCCTTGTTTCAAAGTATGTCTCCTGCCAAGATATCACCATCTGGCAACCATGGATGTTTACCCTCAAGTCTGCAAAAGACTTCCTGAGATTAGTTCCATTATAATCACTTATATTTTGCTACACGTACTTCTTTGACTATAACTTCTCGAAGTCCAGAACCATTATCCCAATCCCCAGATCCTCTGCTTGATCCTTGTTTGCTATCGAGATCTTCGGCCTTCTTCAGTGATAGGCTTGACCTTGGTGAACTGCTCTTTTTAGAGCTCCCGTGGTTAGATGCACTAGTATCCATTAACCAGTCAGCAACCACGCCAGATGACTTAACCTGCGCAATCATAGCAACCAAGTTAAGTAATCAAAGTAACCAATTTAGCCTTTTACCTTGCTATTTTGGTTTAAAATTGGATCTGCAATCCTCATTCTCATGATCCTTTATGCTTGAAGAGACATACGCCAAGGTACTTATATCCCTATGCGCATAACTTGGTCGTGCATAGACCTTTCTTAGAACTAGCCACATAAACGCTTCCATGAGCCAAGTTCTGTCATGCATCGAAAGAACACCATGCGCATTGACTACACTGTACTGAGCCCGCCATGCGCAGTGAGTTCCCTGCAGCGAGACTTCTTATGTGTCGAGTTCTTCCATGTTCTAATTGTTGCCATGCATAGATGCATAGTGCCACTCTCTCTTTGGCAACCGTAGTAGACGTCTCCATGCGGCTACTAGCTTCATATATCTTCATGCGCAAACTTGCATCAGATGTTGACTTCCTTTCTCTTGTAATGTACGTCTCCTGCGACGCCAGATCAAGTTCAATTCCATCCGTAGGAATGGTAGATCCTGGATCTCTCTACCCACGTCCAATATTTGACAGAGGACTCATTTCTCATCCAAATGATTGAAGTGTAGCCCGTCAATCTTTTCAAGTTTGTAAAAACTTGTGTTGTGAAGACTTGCATGATTGTTCTCCATCTTACTCGGATCTTTCTTTGAGACTGTTATTCTTGAGGCATAATCAAAGATGGTAGAACAAGAAGTTGAAGTCGAGATCAGGAGTTCACACAAAAGTTTCAACTCTGATATACCTCGATCCAACGAAGAACTACATAATATAGAATATAGTTTATGATTACAACTCCTTCTTCATCACAGAATTCAAGAACCAAAACATGTTCTTCCTTGAAAACGCAGTTGTAATTGGGACAAAATGTTTACAACTAGAAGAACATGAGAAAAATATAGAATAATTTTTTGCTAGGGTGGTGAAGACCACCGTTGCTCAAAGCAAGATTCATCCTCTATCGACGATATCCTCCCAGGAGCCAGCAAGTTCACAAGAGAACTTATGGAATGCTCGTAGTCACCTCTTTGTGTGACTCGAACAGACTCCTTTGGACTTCACTTTCTCAATATTTGGTATGTCTCAAAAGGAGGCTAGAGGGCTCTTTATATAGGGAAGGATGGAAGCCCATCCTCTTTTTCTTTTCGATGTGGGACTAAAAAGCCAATATACAAAAATGATATCCCACAATCGCAGCCCAATGTATAGCCCGCTCAGCGCCCGTTCAACACTCATTCAGCGCCCGTCCAACGCCCGTCCAGCGCCCGTTCAGCGTCCGCTCATGCAACATCCGCATGCAACCCGAGGATAAAACTCGTACATAAAACGAGCACAACAAAATAACATAAGTGTCTTGCGACGATGCTGACGTGCTAAGTGCAAAGTACGCCAACCAAGTGCCACTTTGCCCCTTGAGCCCGAGTCCGAGGTCGAGTCCGAGTCCGAGTCGCTAAGCTCCTTTGGGGCTTAGCTCCTATGGAATAATATCCAAGAGAATAAAAAAAGCATAAAAGCTTTCATTGAGGAGGAGTTAATCATTTTTCCTCCCAATAAAATACCCCCAGATGGCATCCATGTACCCCACCACACCCCATGTGCACACCTCAACACATACAAAGTATTATATTGAGATACCCACTTGGTGGTGTAGCCAATATGGGACTATCTTTACTAGTCAAAAGGCAAAAATACCAAAAATCTAGAGTTTCTGAAGTGGGAGAAGATTTCTGATGGAGGTCTTCAGTAGCTAGAATAGGATATATGGAGTTCGCAACCTTCTCAAACTCAGAATCACATAATTCTTTCACAGAATTTTATGTAGAGGGATACGATTATCCCTGTTTGCATGGAAGAGAAGAGATTACAAAAAAGCAAATGGTAGGATGAAACGTCATTGAAAATAGAGCCTAGCATGAGACGTCATCACCAATGGCACTATATCACTGAGAAATTAGTGGGACGTCATTACCAATGACGCGGTGAAAGTTTTGAAAATGGGACAATATTGTCAATGACGTCCCATATATATATATATATATATATATATATATATATATATATATATATATGTAAAGGCTTTTGATTGGCCAGAAGGGAGGGACTCTAATCATGAGTAGGTAGAAAAAGTGCAAGAACCATCCCTAAGCTCATGGGGGCCCGAGGCGAACATCCAAAATGGGTCACCCATACATAATGTAATTTTTTTTAAGAAACTAAAATAAAAATAAATTAAAAAATAAATTAAAAAATAAATTAAAAAATATATTCAACCACCAAGAATTGAACTAAGGACCTCATGTGTGAAAGTTTAACATAATAACCACTACACCACAATTTTTTTAAGAGAGGTCCATGGTATATACTTGCTCTATTTTAGATAATTATTAATATATTTGTGTAAACTAAATTTTTTGGCCCTCCTGATTCGTGGACCCTGGACAGTCGCCCTAGCTGCCCTGGGCCAAGACCGACCCTGGAAAGAGCTATAAAAGAAGAAGGCTATAGGATTTTTAGAACTTAAAGAGAGAGAGAGAGAGAGAGAGAGAGAGAGAGAGAGAGAGAGAGAGAGAGGTGAAAGATGGGTGAGCAAAACGACGAACACATTTCCAGTGGACCTACGACTGATAAAGAGATCCATGAACATGAAAATCATGTATCTCGTTTAGTATTTGTTGGAAAGCTAATTTACTTAAATTAGTTTTTATTTGTTATTTTATTACTTTCTTTTGTTATTTAATATTTCTATAAATTATATATGTAGTTATACGATTATAGTCATGAAGTATGCATATGGGAACATGGTCGATGACGTAACACAATAAACTAAGCCAAATGGGAGCTAACTAGCTCCTAAAAGGCCCTTGTTCATACCTTTGGATTCTACTATATAGATGAACTATAGTTCCTAAAACATGAGAGGGACTTGATGTTAAATTTGGCAAAGCGTTGGTGGCCCCAACGTAACACTTTCTAGCTTCCAGTAGGAAAAATGACCATCACTCTCTGGGATGTAGCAAACATTATAGGTTTACCTACTATATGTAAAATGATTTATTAGGTGATATCGTGGTATGAGTTATCTAATAATTTAATTTAATACTACAGATGACCGTATATTTTTAATGAATGATTAGATGCCAATAATCTTATTAGACGATATCTTGGTGTGGGTCCGCAAACAAATTTGAGGAACATATCCAACGTCGGCAAAAGCTGGCTACGTGACAACTTCATGGATCTTGACTGTACTATTAAAGTTCATGTGAATGTGTAACTCATTCATTATAATCTAAATCATGGATCTTATAGTTTAACTCATTCATTTTAATTTAATATTTTATATCGTTTGTTGCATGAAGGCATATTTAGTAATTTACTTGCTTTATGTGGTTCAGTTCTTCTTGAAAACGGAACTGGCTGCAAGGTAAGTATGCGTCTTCTACTTTTTTTTGGAAATTTAGTAGAACACACTTGACGTGCATGTGGAGTACCAGTATTGACGTATTTGGATTTCTCCTTGACGGAGTTTTTGTCTACGACCTCAGTGGATAGATGTAGCAAGCATGTGACTAGATGCATGTCACTACTACATGTATTTTATCATGTTAGTTCATTATTCATGTATCCTTATAGGGTATAATTTTATCATGTTATTTCTACTTAGGTTTGGTCATATGAGTATTTCGCTATTGGTAGATCGATGACGTATTAGTCCTGAAGCGAGTGTCTTCCTGGTTGCTAGACGATGACCGATTAATGTAGTGGACCAGGCTGCAGATATTAGGTTCTCTCTATTTATCGAGTACACTTTGATTCGCTACAACATGCAAGTTAAAATAATATTGTATTTATATTTATTTAAATTTACATGTCAGATCCCAGTCCCAAAATATGTAGGACTAGGAATACGTAGCATGCCAGCCGGTATGTATACGAAGGCTACTCCAATATATGGAATCCTCCAATACAATCGTATGCTATAATATGAAACACAGTTCACTAGTGGTATATATTGTCAACATAAGTCATATTCAACTAATCTCATCCACAACACAAGTCAATAAGTAGAGAAATAGGTGGTTTACCAAATAGATCAAAATGATCAAGTTTGAATAATCCAAAATGATAATCGGATGGAGACAAATCTACTACCAATCGACTATATCAAAACTAAAATGAGAGAGGAGGATGAACTCCAATGTAAAATAAAATGATAATAAAAGAGTGTACTAAAATATCCATCACTAAGAGATATCAAGTAAGCTAAGAGGGTAAGACCTCTCGACAGAAAATAAAGAATCAGGTACCGGTCCGTACTCCTGCGGATAATCCTGATCGTCTACACCTAGGAAAGAATTCAGATCCAGGTCCTCAGATGGACGTAACAAGATACAATAAAAGGATGCCAATCATAAACTGAATATAACTACATGTACTGGGTAAACTAACCAACCTACGTAAATGCAATTACGGATAACCTTTGCACGAATGGGTTATCTGGCTGAAAATTGGGATCGATATAGACTCCTCTGAGACTAGAGGTCTAAATGTACATAATCTATCCAATCATATGTACATGCCGCAAAGTGTCCCCTGAACACTAGAGGCCAATTTCTCTCATATAAATACCATAGTCGTTACCCCGCATCTCCATCGGAGTGTACGGTCACAAAAAGTGTAAAGTAGCACAAACGCCTCATATATATATATATATATATATATATCCTCCCCACCAAAATGATTTTCTAGATCGTATCCACGACACGTTTAGTTTCTCACCACTAAGTCCAATGAATATCCTAAAATAATAAATATGACTAGGCCGACACACGTCCCTTACGTATCGAAAGTGACCCGAATACGATGGTCCCTAGCCTCTAACGCGTATCACACATTAGTGTATATACAAAGTATATGCCAAGGTCATAGATATATGAGGATACCTCATAAATATATGGTGGTCACATAACTCTAGGTCAATATCCATAGTAAACGAAATAAAGACGATACAATCCGCCGTTGCACCCAAGTCTATCTTGGACGCACAATTTTACAAAAAATAACTAATTAAATAATGAACATAAATGTAACATGTCATACAAAATATAAATAAATAGTAATCATGTCAAGGTATACTTGTCTGATGGAGATTTGGTGTAGAGACGATGTCAGACGGCACACACAACGAACCAGATAATATGGAGGCAGAGTAAACGTCTCCGGATGCTGAAATAGACATCACCAACATTTTTGGAATAAGCGAGATAGTCAAAAAAGTCTATCCATTCGTCCAATTTGGATACAAGGACAAAAACAGTAATTTTGGGTCAAAACGGGTTCCATATATGATCTACTTAGCACCAAAAAGTATGCCAAAGGTAAATGTCTCTAAATTATATATATTATAGGTCAAATAAATCATAATTGATGATACAAACTCAACAGTATGTCTAGTTTTTGGATTCCGGTGAGCCGATCACAAAATTGCTTGTCAAGTCGAATCTTGGGGCCCGCGAAAAGGTGATTCATCGATTGACTCAGAATCGGACGAAACTCGAGTCACTGGTGTCATGCCCCGATCTCCCGCAGGATCGACCGTCCCCGTTGAACATGAATCATCATGCCAACGCTTTCGCAGGACGATCGTTCCAACCAGGACGTGTATCGCGCCAGCACAAGCTGCGCCCGCGTAAGGCCAAGGTCCGAACATGCGATAAAATAACTAAGTTACAAAGTCACACAGATAGTCTCCAACGTAGCGGATATTTGAACGACACGAGTAAATAACTGTTCGATAACTAGTTCGCAAAGTCGATATAGTGGAAGCATAGAATAAACACAAGTATGATACAAAAAAGCTCTTTATTGATAATGAAATAAGATTACAAGCAGCGCTAGGCCGAGATTACAAGTCGCTCAAGCGCGCTCTCTCTCGAAATAATAAAAGCGTGCCAAGCGGCTTACAATATGGAATAATACATAAGCGATGTTCTAATATTTTGTCCCGTATATGTGCTTCAGCTCTGGACGCATCACTCTAAGGCTCAAGAGCGAACTCCATGCCTTAGTGTGCACGAAGGGATATTCCGCACCGAACGATGTTCTCCCGCACCCTGCAAGCAACCTGGTAGGTTATAAGTACATGGATGCACTGGGGGGAGGCTTCTCGCCCACTCGACAAATCCAAACACGTTATATAAGTTTTGTGCATCATCTATTAAGTTATCTTTATAATATTGCCTTAGGATCAGTTTCATGGAAATGATATAAAGCCTAACTCGTGTGGCAGTGCACAGTGCGATATAAGAGTAACACGACGAGACTTACCAAATTACCTTGTATCCTTTCCTGTCCAAAAATAAAACCAAGTTAACCAGCACGGATATATAAATCCAAGGATCGCATAACAAATACAAGTATTTCGAGAGTGTTTCTGATTCAGGTGCACGAGTTAGTCAAGATACTCAAGTGTAATACACTAGCTTATACATATGTTTATATTACTTGATTCGATACAATGACTCGCATATGGATGTTCACCATTAATATAAGTTTTAGAAACTTTTGCTTAACCACCAACAAAAAGTACAAAGAAATCCTAGACAAAAAATCTATGTACAATATTTTTTATCTGAGGAATGTAACGATGGAGATTGAGTGCTGTAGTGACTCCTTTTCTTTGTTGACGGTCCAACAAGGGAATGAGGATGCACCCTTCACTTTTCTCTATCTTGAGCATGTGTGCACGTATGTGGCTAGTCGGGGCTCTAGTCTCCAAAAAAGAGGGGCGGGGGGGGGGGGGTGTTGGAATGTCCAAGTTCCTCCTATTTATATTCATCGTGCTGATGGGATATAAGTGCTGCATATGCCTCTGTTTGGTGGTCGCAGGAGGATCCTTCAACTGAATGCGGTTGCAACTGTAATCGCATACTACGTGTAGGCTGTCACGTGGCCTCAGTTGGAATCTGTTGTTGATAAGATCTCGGGGTTGTTTTCAACTCCATTGTATGCATGACTCGGTCAGCTGGACATGTAATTCGTACTAACTATTTGAAGGTCATTTTGGTTGCAATAGATAGATCTTGCAAGCTGAAAGCCGAACAATATCTTAGCTGCATAATATCTTGGCTACATATATGTTCTCCTTTGGCCTCGGTCTTATGGACACTTCGGCCGTATGGCGCTGTGGCCGCATGCAATCTCTCATATGGGCTTGATCTTTTAGATACTTTGGCCGCATGATGATGAGGCCGCATAGGGATATAGCCGCATATGAGAAAAATGTGGCATGGCACATCTGATAAAGTTATTAATGTACTGATATGACTTTTCGTTCTTTATGAGCCGCTGTCTCTCTCACGATTCTCGAAGCACTCTGGGTGATGAGTGGTATGTCAGAACTTCTGACAGGCATTGAATGTCATGTCAGGGAATCTTATGTGGCCCCTTACTTCGTGGTTGTTCAGGCTTTATGGGATCTTCTTATGCGGCCTCTAACTCCTTGGTTGTTCGGGCCGCATGGATGCTTTATAGGATGGGGGAGCCCCTCGGTCGCATATGCTTTATGTGGCTCATTTGTAGCCTTCTTTCACTTCGAGGGTGCATGGGCTCTATGCGGCCTGCATGGCTTTCATATTTTCCATGTTCTACAAGCCCCCTTCAAAGTTTCCAAAATGACAAGTTTGGAATACTTTGAACAAGAAGCATGGTCGAGCACTGATGAGAACATAAAATATCATATTTTTATTCCTTAATATATACTCCTTTATGCTCATTTAATGTCTAAAGATACTCATTACTTTTATATTTTGATCTAGGATACAATTGGAGTCACTAAAAGCAAAATGGAGCTAATTATCAATTCTGGACAGTTCTGACACCTTGTAGAAAAATGGTCATAACTTACTCATCCGAAGTCCAATTGAGCTGATCCAAATTGATTCGGAAAGCTAAGTGATAGAGGCACAATTTTTATGTTTTGATTTTCCCGATATTATGGCTACATCATGGACAAAATCACGCTTGAAGTTGAGTCAACTATGCTGTGCACAAAAAGTGGAGTTGAAATAACCATTTCCCAACTTTTTCAAAGATTTTATTTTATTGTTTGGGTTGTTGTAACTATTAGAGGATTTGTGGGAAGATATTGTGATCTTCAAACACTAATTTAGAGTCTATAAAAGGGATAGAGATCAGGAGGAAATGAAGAACAACACACAACTCTTCTTCCTCTTCTCCAATATTCTTTTGAAGTTTTCATGAACGTGCGGAGCTAAAAGTCTTGTTGGTCAAAGAAAACAGAAGCCTTAGAATCAATAAAATTGTGAGATCTAAATTATTTTATATGTTTGATTTATGCTTTGAGTATTGAATGTTTTTCTATGCCTACTTTCATGATTGTTTTGTTTAATTACTAGGAGGCCTACTAGTCTATTATCCATCTCGATCTACTGCTAAATTAGACATCAAATCCGTAATTGTTTGATTTTTCTAATTTATGAAGCAACCAAGATTTAATAAACTGCTTTGTTTTATTAGATCTTAGGAGAAAAACTTTTGACAAAATTAAATTCAACCGCTTGTGCTTGTGTTATTTTGCTTCATCGATCTCTTTGTTCTTTAAGAAATTACTAGATTAAATCTTCAGCGCTTGTCTTGGATTATTTAGTAATTAAAGATAATTAGATCGCTTGTTTCTAATTATCTAAGCCTAAGAGAGATAGGAAATACTTCCAACGGTGAATATTTAAAGTATGATAATTTATGTTTGCATCAATGATAAATTTTAAGATTCCAATGGTGGATGTTGACTGAGACCAACATTTTTTTCCTTTGATAATTTTAATACTTTAATTATTTTTAGCTCTTTTTAATTTGCTTTGATCCAAAACTCTTCCCCCATCCTATTTCACATAGCATAAAGATTAACTAATTACTCTCCGTGGGAACGATCCTTACTCTCACTACTACATATTATTTCAAGATCCTTACTCTCCGTGGGAACGATCCTTACTCTCACTACTCTCACTACTACAATTGCCGGGGAGTAATTTTAGTTAATTTTTGTGCCTTTTGTGATCTTTTCTTATAATTAAATTATTTTTGTTTATTAGCAAAAAAAAAAAAATTATTCTCATATATTTTTCTGGATTGCTTGCTATCATTTTATTCCTTGTTTATGATTGCAACTCGATCTTCTAATCAAAGTGATTTTCAGTGTGATCCAGAAATAGAAAGAACTCTGCGCAGGTTAAGGAAGGAAGCTCAAAGAAACTCTAACGAGAACGACCCTGCTACGGATCCCTTACTCTCTTGCAAATCTAATCCTGAAGAAGAGGAAGTCATGGCTGCAAATAGAACTTTGAAAGAACTTGCAGCCCCTGATTTGAACCAACACCCTTTATGCATTACATTTCCTACTTTAGATGCTACTACTAGTTTTGAATTAAAATCTGGACTAATACATTTATTACCCACTTTTCATGGCCTTGCAGGTGAAGATCCTCATAAGCATCTAAAGGAGCTTCATGTGGTATGCACAACTATGAAACCTACAGGGGTATCCGAAGAGCAAATCAAATTAAGAGCCTTTCCATTTTCTTTAAAGGATTCGGCTAAGGATTGGCTCTATTATCTACCCTCTGGGAGCATTGTAACATGGAACGAAATGAAGAGACTATTCTTGGAGAAGTACTTTCCTGCTTCAAGGGCGGCCAATATCCGAAAAGAAATTTGTGGGGTAAGGCAACACAATGCAGAGTCTCTCCACGAGTACTGGGAACGTTTTAAAAAATTATGTGCAAGTTGCCCCCATCATCAAATTAGCGAGCAGCTACTTATCCAGTACTTCTACGAAGGCCTTCTACCAACTGATAGAAGCATGATAGATGCTGCTAGTGGAGGAGCTTTGGTAGATAAAACTCCTGAGGTCGCAAGAAATTTAATTGCAAATATGGCGGCAAATTCTCAACAATTTGGCACTAGGCTAGATCTTCCATCTAGGCATGCTAACGAGGTAAATATTTCTTCCCTAGAACAACAAATTGCTAGTTTAACGTCTCTTGTTCGTCAAATGGCTGTAGGTAACATGCAAACAGCAAAAGCTTGTGGGATTTGTTCAGTAGCAGGACATCCAACTGACATGTGTCCAACTCTTCAAGAGGAGTCCAATGAACAAGTGAATGTGCTAGGTGCTTTCCCTGGACAACCGCAAAGGAAGTACGATCCATATTCAAACACTTACAATCCAGGATGGAGAGATCATCCCAATTTCAACTATGGGAATCCACAAACAAATTATCCTGTCAATCAAAATCGCCTAAGTTACCAACAGTACAAGCAGCCATATCCTAAACAACAACCAAACCAAACTTCTAACTCTGGTATGTCTTTAGAAGATATTGTTAAGTCTCTTGACACTAATAATTTACAATTTCAACAGGAGACAAGGGCTAGCATTCAAAGCTTAGACAATCAAATGAGCCAAATGGCTACAACAATTAATAAGCTAGAGGCACAAAGTTCTGGAAAATTACCATCTCAAACGATAGTAAATCCAAAAGAAAATGCAAGTGCAATCGTTTTGAGAAGCGGTAAAGAGGTTGACATTCCAGTAAAAGAAGCACCTGCAACGTCAAAACAAGAAGAAGAGAAAACTACCGTGCCAGACACGAACGTCCCCAATGATGATGAGGTACCCAATTGTAAGTTTCCACCCCTTTGTGATTATAAGCCAGTACCTCCTTTTCCTCAAGCTTTAACAGAATCTAGAAAAATTGAACAAAATAATGAGTTATATGAGACTTTTCGTAAATGTGAGGTAAATATTCCACTTTTAGATGCTATCAAACAAGTACCTCGCTATGCTAAATTTTTAAAAGAATTGTGTACAATAAAGAGGAAACAAAAGCTTAAAGGATATGAAAAGGTAAAAGTCGGGGAGAGTGTTTTTGCAGTAATTCAACGAAAACTCCCTACGAAATGCAAAGATCCTGGAATGTTTATTATCCCTTGTAAAATAGGTAACAATAAATATGAGAAAGCCATGTTAGATTTAGGAGCTTCTATCAATGTTATGCCATATTCTATATATGAATCTTTAAATCTTGGACCTCTGAATAAAACTGGTGTTGTGATCCAATTGGCTGATAGATCTAATGCCTATCCTAAGGGAGTAGTCGAGGATGTTCTTGTACAAATTGATAATTTAGTTTTTCCTGCTGATTTTTATGTGCTTGATATGGAAAATGGTGATCAAACTGCTCCAATTTTATAAGGAAGACCATTTTTAAAGACATCCAAGACTAAGATAGATGTTCATAGTGGCACACTTACTTTGGAATTTGATGGTAAAATTGTTAAATTTAATATTTATGATGCCATGAAATATCCTGATGATGATAATACTGTTTATTCTATTGATGTGGTTGATTCTTTAGCACAGGATATTTTTGAACTTGATGGCAAAGATGTATTGGAAGTGGCCATTAGTGAGCATCTTGAAAAAGAGCATAAGGAGTTAGCTTTGAGTTCTGATTTGCAGGAAACTGTTGCAGCATTGAATGATTTTCCAAAAATACAACAATCAGGTAACGTTTCTTATATTTCATTACCAATTTCTAACAAGAGGCCTTTACCCTATGTTTTGTAGGCCCCTATTCCAGAATTAAAGCCTCTCCCTAGTCACCTCAAGTATGTATTCCTTGGAGATGGAGGAACATTACCAGTGATCATCTCCAATAAACTTAGTGCACCACAGGAAGAAAAGCTTGTTCAGATCCTTAAGGAGCATAAGACGGCTATTGGTTGGACAATTGCGGATATAAAAGGAATTAGCCCGTCTACATGCATGCATCGCATCTTACTTGAGGAAGGAGCAAAACCTTCCCGTCAACCGCAAAGAAGATTGAACCCACCCATGATGGAGGTAGTAAAAAAGGAGATCCTAAAACTTCTTGAAGTTGGAGTGATCTATCCTATTTCGGATAGCCAATGGGTTAGCCCGGTGCAAGTGGTTCCTAAAAAGACTGGGATAACTGTCATGAAGAATCAAAATGATGAGTTAGTTCCCACTCGTGTCCAGGATGGGTGGAGGGTTTGTATAGATTATAGAAAATTAAATGCTGAAACCCGAAAGGACCACTTTCCTTTACCTTTTATTGATCAAATGCTTGAAAGGTTAGCTGGTCATTCCTACTATTGTTTTCTTGATGGTTATTCAGGTTATTTTCAAATTGCAATTTCTCCGGAGGATCAAGAAAAGACAACTTTTACATGCCCATTTGGAACTTTTGCATATCGTCGTATGCCATTCGGTCTTTGCAATGCCCCAGCTACTTTCCAAAGGTGTATGGTTAGCATATTTTCAGACTATGTTGAGCATATTATAGAAGTATTTATGGATGATTTCACAGTTTATGGAGACTCTTTTGATAAATGCTTGCATAACCTTACACTTGTTCTTCAAAGATGCATAGAAACTAATCTTGTGTTAAACTCTGAAAAATGCCATTTTATGGTTGACCAAGGTATAGTTTTGGGTCATATTGTTTCATCTAAGGGAATTGAGGTAGATAAAGCCAAAATCGATATTATTCAATCTTTACCTTATCCCTCCAGTGTGCGGGAAGTTCGTTCTTTTCTTGGACATGCAGGTTTTTATCGAAGATTCATCAAAGACTTCTCCAAAATAGCGTTACCCCTTTGCAAGTTGCTACAAAAGGATGTAGCTTTTGAATTTGATGAAGCATGTGAAAAGGCATTTGATACACTAAAGAAACTATTAACTTCTACCCCAGTTATCCAGCCCCCTGACTGGAACATGCCTTTTGAGATAATGTGTGATGCAAGTGATTATGCAGTAGGTGCTGTTTTGGGTCAAAGGATTGGAAGAGCATCTCACGCCATTTATTATGCTTCAAGAACTTTGAATGAGGCGCAGAAAAATTATTCAACTATTGAAAAAGAACTTTTAGCTGTCGTTTTTGCTTTAGAAAAATTTCGATCTTATTTGCTTGGTACTAAAGTCATTGTTTATTCTGATCATGCAGCTCTTCGCTATTTGATGACGAAGAAAGAGGCAAAACCAAGGTTAATTCGATGGATACTTCTCTTAAGTGAATTTGATTTGGAGATCAAAGACAAAAGAGGGACAGAAAATCGTGTTGCAGATCATTTAAGTCGTTTAGTTCATATGGAGGATGAACTTTGTCTACAAGAAACGTTCCCTGATGAGCAATTGTTTGCTTCAAGTGTGACATTGCCTTGGTATGCAAATATTGTAAATTATTTGGTTACTAATATGTTTCCTTCTGGCTTGTCAAAGGCTCAAAGAGATAAGATCAAAAGTGATGCCGAATACTATGTATGGGATGACCCATACTTGTGGAAGCACTGTGCAGATCAAGTGATAAGAATGTGCGTTCATGAAAATGAAATTATTTCAATTCTCACCTTTTGTCATTCTTATGCATGTGGAGGACATTTTGGAGCGAAAAGGACGGCAAGAAAAGTATTAGAATGTGGTTTCTATTGGCCGTCTTTATTTCGTGATTCATATTCTTTTTGTAAAACATGCAACAATTGCCAAAAGACAGGTAATATATCTCAAAGGAATGAAATGCCACAAAATCCTATACTATTTTGTGAAATTTTTGATGTTTGGGGCATCGATTTTATGGGACCGTTTTCTGTATCTTTTGGTTATGTTTATATTTTGCTTGCTGTTGATTATGTATCAAAATGGGTAGAAGCTAAAGCTACTAGGACTGATGATTCTAAAGTTGTTTCAGATTTTATCAAATCCAACATATTCTCCAGGTTTGGAATTCCAAGAGCCTTAATAAGTGATCGAGGCACTCACTTTTGCAATCGAACCGTGGAGACATTGCTGAGAAAGTACCATGTGACCCACAAGGTGTCAACTGCCTATCATCCACAAACAAGTGGACAAGCGAAAGTGTCAAATAGAGAGATCAAGTCCATCATTGAAAAGACGGTCAATCCAAGTAGAAAAGATTGGAGTTGCGCTTGGATGATGCTTTGTGGGCGTATAGAACTGCATACAAGACGCCTATCGGTATGTCACCTTACCGGTTGGTGTTTGGGAAACCATGCCATCTTCCTGTTGAGTTAGAACACAAGGCTTATTGGGCTATCAAGAGTTTCAATATGAAGGCATATGAAAATGGAGAACATAGGAAGTTACAACTACAAGAGTTGGAGGAAATTCGCAATGACGCCTATGAGAATGCTAGAATTTATAAAGAGAAGACGAAGAATTTTCATGACAAGATGATCTCTAGGAAGGTGTTTCAAGTTGGTCAAAAAGTCCTTCTATACCAGTCACGACTTCGTCTGTTTCCGGGTAAATTGCGTTCTCGTTGGATTGGACCTTTTATTGTTACTAATGTTTTTTATCATGGTGCAGTTGAAATTCAAAGTTTAGCAACTTCCAAAGTGTTCAAGGTAAATGGCCAAAGGCTCAAGCTTTTCTATGAAGGTTTCAAAGTAGAGAATGTGGATGAATTGAACCTTGAAGATCCAATTTGTATCAATTGAAGGAGGAAACATCCACGACAATAAACAAAGGCAACCCAAGGGGAGTTTGTTCTTATTCTTATTCTTTCATTTTTATTTTATTTTTTTAATTTTGCCTTTTCCTTGCATTTCACCTTACATTGGGGACAATGTCAGTTTTAAGTGTGGGGGAGGGGATTTACTTTATTTTAAGCATTTTTAGTTCGCTATTTTTCTAAAATAAATAAATAATAATAATAATAATAATAATTATTATTATTATTTAATAAAAGAATTTTGTTTTTTGGTTTTTAATGATTTTTGGTTGTGTATGTCATGAGTAAGATTCAACTAGATTTGAAAACTTCATAACATGATTGAATAAATAATTTTTTTTTCAACTTAGAATTAATTAGTCTAGTTATTTTTTATTGAAAATGGTAGTATCTAAATTGGTAGACAAAAGCCAGTGAGGATTTGAGCCTTTAGACTGACACATCAGTCTCATTATTCTTTCATGAGAGATATTCTTCCACTGATTTGTTTCTCTAGAACTTGCTTTGATTCTCTTCGAGGTCACATTGACACATGCATGCATGAACATGATTAAGGCCATCTTTGTTATGCGTTATATAAGCCAAATAGCCCACCTTGTAATTAATTTTCTTTTTGTTGAACCCCTTTGAGCTTTATTGTCTTTTTCTTGGTATACCCACATTACAAGCTTTCAACCAATAATATTTATACCTTTACCCAAGTCGCAAAGCTAGTGGAGCATTGTTGATCATTATGATATGTATGGGTGTACGAAAAAATAAGAGTGGGGGTGTCCAAATTTGTGGTTTGGTTACAACCCACAAAATGGAACATATTTTCATCCTCAAATTTCCTAAGTTCCATTATTGTTTAAAAAAAAAGAGAGAGAAAAAAGAAAAAGAAAAAGAAAAAGTAAAAAAAAAAAAGAAAAAAAAGAAAAAGGATGGAAGTTGTTTTACATTGTTTAAATGCTTTAAAAGCCAAATTGAAGATGTTGCAAAATGGAGTGATTGATTTTACATGTTTTATATTGAGATTGAGTTAATTCAATTTTGCTCCACTAGTTTTGATGGCTTTTGAGCTACACTCCCAAATATATCCCACCTTAATCCTAAGCCACGTTACAACCCATAAAAAGTCCTTATGATTTATGTTATGCATGTGATCCCAGTGGTGGAGAATGAGAAGATATGCAAGCTTATGGTAGATCATTTCTTTTGGAATGAATTTGAGTGAAATATATACCTTTAAACACATGAGAGTTGAGTATTTATTCTGTGAGGGTCTACCTATTTAGTTTACTCCATTTTTCAAGTAAAAATATCTACTAAGTAATTAGAAGTTGTTTAAAAATATATGTTCATGATATGTTATGAGTTTTGAAGAGCTTGGTTATTTTTTTTATTTATGATATTGCAACCTTGATTTCTTTTTGAAAAAATAAATTAGAGTTTCGCCCGAGGACGAGCAAAGGTTAAGTGTGGGGGTATTTGATGAGAACATAAAATATCATATTTTTATTCCTTAATATATACTCCTTTATGATCATTTAATGTCTAAAGATACTCATTACTTTTATATTTTGATCTAGGATACAATTGGAGTCACTAAAAGCAAAATGGAGCTAATTATCAATTCTGGACAGTTCTGACACCTTGTAGAAAAATGGTCATAACTTGCTCATCCGAAGTCCAATTGAGCTGATCCAAATTGATTCGGAAAGCTACGTGATAGAGGCACAATTTTGCTGTTTTGATTTTCCCGAGATTCTGGCTACATCATGGACCAAATCACGCTTGAAGTTGAGTCAACTATGCTGTGCACAAAAAGTGGAGTTGAAATAACCATTTCCCAACTTTTTCAAAGATTTTATTTTATTGTTTGGGTTGTTGTAACTATTAGAGGATTTGTGGGAAGATATTGTGATCTTCAAACACTAATTTAGAGTCTATAAAAGGGATAGAGATCAGGAGGAAATGAAGAACAACACACAACTCTTCTTCCTCTTCTCCAATATTCTTTTGAAGTTTTCATGAACGTGCGAAGCTAAAAGTCTTGTTGGTCAAAGGAAACAGAAGCCTTGGAATCAATAAAATTGTGAGATCTAAATTATTTTATATGTTTGATTTATGCTTTGAGTATTGAATGTTTTTCTATGCCTACTTTCATGATTGTTTTGTTTAATTATTAGGAGGCCTACTAGTCTATTATCCATCTCGATCTACTGCTAAATTAGACATCAAATCCGTAATTGTTTGATTTGTCTAATTTATGAAGCAACCAAGATTTAATAAACTTCTTTGTTTTATTAGATCTTAGGAGAAAAACTTTTGACAAAATTAAATTCAACCGCTTGTGCTTGTGTTATTTTGCTTCATCGATCTCTTTGTTCTTTAAAAAATTACTAGATTAAATCTTCAGCGCTTGTCTTGGATTATTTAGTAATTAAAGATAATTAGATCGCTTGTTTCTAATTATCTAAGCCTAAGAGAGATAGGAAATACTTCCAACGGTGAATATTTAAAGTATGATAATTTATGTTTGCATCAATGATAAATTTTAAGATTCCAATGGTGGATGTTGACTGAGACCAACATTTTTTTCCTTTGATAATTTTAATACTTTAATTATTTTTAGCTCTTTTTAATTTGCTTTGATCCAAAACTCTTCCCCCCATCCTATTTCACATAGCATAAAGATTAACTAATTACTCTCCGTGGGAACGATCCTTACTCTCACTACTACATATTATTTCAAGAGTAAAGGTTTTATTTTTGGGTGCCTACGACAGCACGCCAAGCACTTTCGGCCGCATGGTTGTGATGCCGCATAGGTACGTTGCCACATAAGTGATTCTGCCAGGATGTCAGATCATTAAATATCGAGATTTGGCTCAATCTCCGAGGAGATTTCTTGGGACCCTGAGTCAACTGCAGTTTTTGAGGAGATAAATATGGATTACGCAAATCGAGGCATCGGGTTCATCCTAATAACTGCCTGGTTTATTGTCTCACTCGCCCTAGGAGCCTATAAATAGCCGGGCTAGGGAGGAGAGAGAACTTTTGTCTCTCGGCTTTCCCTTTTTGTGTGAAAGAAGATGCCGAGGGCTACTGTCTATCTCGTTGAGAGGTTTGTCAAGAACGGCATCGATCCGTGACCCCTGATGCTGGCATTCTTTTTAGAGGTAGGGGTGTGTCATGATGGCAGTGACACTACACGGCCTCGCCGCATGGATGAGAAATTATCTAGAATACACGTATGCCCCCCCACAAAGTTCTGCCACAAGGATGAGTAATCATCTGTAACATGCGCGCAGAGCCTATCTATGGCTTGGCTGTATGGATGGAAACTTATCTACAACATGCACGCAGAGCCTTTCTATAGCTTGGCCATATGGATGAGGAATTAACCCATCTGTACCTTGGCCGCATAGATAAGAACTTATCTGCAATATGCATGCAGAGCCTATATGTGGCTTGGCCGCATATATGGGAACTTACCTGCAACATGCACGCAAAGCCTATCTGTAGATTAGCCACATAGATGAGGAATTGGTCCATTTGTATCTTGGTCGCATGGATGAGACCTTATCTTGCTCATGCATGTGGACTTAGATATCTCGAGATGCCCCCTCTTGCGTGTGGCTGCGACCTGGAAGCGGCATGCGGTTGCTGTACACTTTTACAATCTTCATTGAGACTGATATGTGTTCTCTTTATGTAGGTTTCACCACCCTTCGTGGTGACCATAATGGAGCATAAAAGGATATCATAGAATCCGTCATTCGAAGAGAGTGCCAACCTTATACGGCGGTTTGCCAAGAACTGATCCCGGAGACGAGGGTGAACATCATGTGTCATGCACGGAGCTGTCCCTGTTTATGTAGCGTGCTAGCTGCATTTCTTTTCTTTATGCGTCTTGTTACCGGCAGGGGGCCTGCGGTATCGATGACAGAATTTGGATTAATTAACATTCCTGTCTTTAATCTTTTCACATGGTTGAAGAGCGCCTGATCCTTCTCCTCCCTTGATATCCATCAGTATAGGTTCTTTTTCATATACTGAGGTTTCTACTGTGGAGGGATGATCGAGAATGTGTTGATGTCTTCTGATGGCTTCACTCGTGTCAGTAGCACAAACAGTACGGAGGGGCGCCTCAAATGAAAAATGTTCATATCGGCGAGACTTCATGGAAACCCTTAAATTTGGGTTTCCATTATATGTACTTATGACCTTAAATACTAATAAAATGCCCTTAAAAATAGATTTCCATCATATGTACTCATGATCTTGAATATTACTCAATAAAGTCTCTTCTCTTCCAAAATTTCTTTTTGTATTTGGCATATTACATGTTGTGGACTTTGGGTATTGTGCTAGAGATAATATGGACATAGCACAACACCGTAGTTGTCAAGGACATTCCACTGGGGGATCTTTGGTGGACCTATTACTTCTTGCACATTTTGGGTGCAAGTAATAGATTCGAGACAAGCCCTACGATAGGTGATATGGACGTGGCAGATTTTGTGGACTTAACACCGCTGTCATACTTAGAGTTAAGTACGGGTGATAAGTTTAGATGACGACTGACATCAGAGGTATTGTGAACGTGATAATCGATAGTTTTAGAGAGAGGTTTGCTCATAGGTAATATGGACATGGCAAATCCAACTGGGAGAACGGTTAGGACAGTAGTTCAGAGGTGATGTGGATGTGAACTAATGCCCAAGGGACTGATTATGAGTGATCTACCCGAGAGTGTGGATAGCCCTGAAGGTGGCTCCGCTGGGGAGCTTTTGAGGATCCACTGTCTGTTGCGTATTCAGGATTCCTGAACACAGACAATGGATTTTATCAATTTTTTATAGAAAAGAAGCACATATTGTGCTTACACATTTGGTGGGGAACAATGGGGAATGTACACTGTACATCATGGTTGTCCAGCTGACATTAAAGGAAGTACAAGTCTAGCTTAGACATAGTACTTTTTGAGGAACTTGCCGTTGATAGGCATCATGAGCAAGTCACCATTGGGTTATGCGAGCCGTTAGGCGCCGTTGGAGAATACAGACTCCACGATGAACGGGCCCTACCATTTAGGTTAGAATTTATCGGCCATCTTGTGGGTCATAACCATCGGTCTTCTTACTGTCAAGACGATGTCACCCACTTGGTAAGTTCTCTCCTTAACCCATTTGTTGAAGGTTCCTGAGAGGCGTGCTTGGTACAACTCAAAGCGTTATTGAGCTAAAAGATGTTTCTCATCAAGTGCTTCTAACTCTTGTAGCCGTCGACGGTGATTATCGTCAACGGTCAAACGGTTGGAAAGAGCCACTCAGAGTGACGGAATTTGGATCACGAGTAGGAGGACCGCTTGGCTTCCGTAAACCAAGAAGAATGGTGTACTGCCAGTAGGTGTCCGGACTATTGTATGATAGGCCTAGAGACATTCACCCAGCTTCTCATTCCAGTCCCACTTATTAGATGACACGAACTTCTTGAGTAGCTTTATGATGGTCTTATTGAATAATTTTGCCAGACCATTTGCTGTTGGGTTGTATGCAGTAGAGGCCACGTTCTGGATTCAGTTTTTGTCACAAATCTGGTAGAAAGTATGACTTGCAAACTGTGGACCATTGTCATGGATGATCCTCTGTGGCAAGCTAAAGCAGTATATGACATGATGCTTGACAAAGCTGATCACGTTTGAGGTCTTGACTTCAGCAAGTGAAACAACTTTTGCCCATTTTGAGATATAGTCGGTGATAGCCAAGATGAACCAATGTCCCTTAGAAGAAGATGGACTAATTGGCCCAATAATTTATATTCCCCATGCTTCAAATGGCCAAGATGCTACCGTTGGGTGTAGGAATTCTGAGGGATAGTGGATAAAGTCTGCGTGGATTTGGAACGCTTGACACTTCCTCGCATAGTCAACAACATCCACTACCATTGTCGGCCAATAGTAACCCATTCTCCGGAGACAGTCCTATAGCTTGGGTCTGGGCTGTTGGGCACCGCAAACTCCATCGTGAGCCTCGCAGAGAGCCTGCTTAGCTTCTTTATTCGATAGGCATTGTAGCATAAGACGGTCATAGGAACGATGATACAGCATTTTGGTAGCTGTATCGTAATAGAATCGGAGGGAACATCTTCTGATGGAGGTAGCTTCCTTTGGGTTCTTGAAAAGAATTCTATAGACTGCATAGTCCATGAATTGGAGCCTCCAGTCTTGGATGGTGGTGTCTACTTCCGCTGTGTAGCTTAGATACATACAAAGGTTATTTTTCAGGTAGACCAGCTCTTGACCGACCACTGTAATCAGCTAATAGGTTTTGACTGGGACTGCCAGGGAGGCAGCGAGGCCCGCCAGGGCATCAGTCTTGATATTTTGCAGCCGAGGGACGTGCTCTATAAAAAGTCCCTCGAAGGTGGAGATTATTCTAAGCACGGCTTGGTGGTAGGGAATTAAGTTTTTGTGCTGGACCTCATACTTACCCCGGACTTGACTGATTATTAGCTTGTAATCACCGTAGGCCTCTAGGTAGTCTACTCCTACTTGTTTAGCAAGTTGGAGCCCAATGACGAGGGCGTTGTACTCTACCATATTATATGAGCATGGCTCTGTGAGGGAATAAGCGCGGTTGATGACCAAATTGTATGGGAAAATCAGTACTATCCCGATGTCAGCGATAATATTACCTTTGGGCCCTGTTCTTGAAGCACCATCGAAGAATATTTGCCAAATGACTTCTGCGATTGTGGTCATGTTTGAGTCTGTTACTTCGTCTGGATCTCCTCGTAGAGCTTCGAGGTTGTCAGTCTTTGTTGAAGGCCACAAAGTTCTCTGAGGTTCTTCAGCGGATGTATTTCAAGGATTACTTTAGTCTTGGTAGGGTCTACGTGGATACCCTTCGAAGTTATGACAACACCCAAAAATTTATCGCTGGAGACTCCCAGGAAGGATTTGATAGTATTCATCTTGAGCTGGTGCACACTCATCAGGTCAAACACATGTTTCGAAGGTGATCATCTTTAGAGCAACTCTTGACATCGATGTTATTAACGTAACACTCCACTATCTTGCGTAGATGTTTACGGAAGATGGTACTCATAGCTCGCTAGTATGTAGTACCTGCATTCCTCAGACCGAAGGACATGACTGTGTAGCAGTATACTCCTATCGGCGTTCGGAATGATATATGCTTCTGGTCGTCAGGAAACATCTTGATTTGATTGTAGCCTGAGAATCCGTCCATGAAGGACATGCGCTTGAAGCTACAAGTATTGTCGATAATTATATCTGTGATCAGAAGGAAAAACTCGTCCTTAGGGCATGCTGCATTCAGATCACGAAAGTCAATGCATATTCGAATTTTTCTATTCTTTTTGGCGACGAGCACGATGTTGGCTACCCAATCCAGATGTTGTTTGTCACTCTCACTTTTCCAACTAGGGGTAGTTTGGTACATTATCATGGGTAAATATTTGTTAGAAATAAATATTAAATATTAGTGTGATGATTGTAATAATTATTTAATTATGTTGAGCTATAAATTATTTGTGACTTGTATTATTTATTTTAGTTAGGAGGCTAGTCCAATAGTTATATTTCTTGTAAGCCCAATTGGACTTGTCATGACAACTTGTGAGCCAACTTGGACCAAGCCCAATAGACCATTTCCCACTAACTAATTAGGAGGATTAGAGTTAATTTGTATTAGTTAGAAGCTTTTCTAATTTATCCCTTCCTAATTAGAACCTACATGACACTAGTAAGGGCATGTTAGACTATTTCTAGTTGCTTGGAGAAGGAGAGAAGGGGCCGGCCACTATTAGAGCCTCTCATTCTCTCTCTCCACCCCAATTGCATTTTTATTTGATCCAAAATTAGATCCCCAAATTTTCTACTTTTTCTCCATCAATTTGCCTCTCAATTCCTTCATATTCCTTCTTATTTTTATTCGTCAAGAAGTTTTGGAGCTTGGAGAAGTAAGGAGGACAAGGAGGAGGAGCATTGATGAAGAGATCGTGTCTGAAAAGTGTCCAATTTTGTTTTTATTGGAAATCTATCTCCCAATTGGTAATTCTTGAATTTTTCCCCTTCATTGTAGTTCTTAATCATGCATTTGCCCATTAGGAATGACCCCATGGAATAGGGCTACCTATAGGAACAAGTTCTAGACTATTTGGTTATGTATTGTGAGTTCTATGTCATAATTTATGTGTGGGTTAAGGGAATTACGAGATTGACACATCAATATTGTGTCATGAGGCCAATTAGATCTAAATAGACTTAGATCGGGATTATGGGACTAGGTATGTTCCATAAATGGATACGTGTAGGTCGTCTCATGGTATTTTGTGATACAGTGCGACACGAAGCCAATTTTGAGTGTTTTGCATAATTTCTCCTAAATTATCGTTCTAGCAAGTTGTAACTGTTGTATAATATTGCAATTGATTAGTAGGAATATGTATTATAGTAGTATTTAGATTTTGGAATTCACATCGAACATATATTATGAATATACTATATTTTGTGCACCAAGTGCTTGTTAGAATGTCTAGTGATCATGTAGCTTAGAATTTTAGTTGTATATATATACTGGGAGATGTGTATATAGAGTCTAGTTGAGTGGAGTAAGAAGCATGCACATGCCAGAGCATATGAGCAGCAGTTAGGAATCGAGCAGTAGCAGCAAGCAAGATGGAAGGATTTTTGCAGAGTGGTGAGGTGGGGAAATAAGTGCCAGTATAGTGTTTAAATGTATGAGGGTAAGAGTTTATGTGTGAAGTATAGTCGGTGTGTATCAGAACTATAAAGGGGGATCTGAGTATAAGTTTTTGGTGTTCCAAGTGTACTGGAGGTGAAGTGATACACTAGAATAGATGTGGAGCCCTGGCAGCAAGGGGGAGGAGGAAATTGTGTGCATCATGGGTGCACCTGAGAACTTCAAGATCTATGAGGTAGCTCCATACCTGAATCAACAACAGATGGGAGCAGGTAGGTGTGTACTCATTTATGTAAGTTAAGAGTGGTGTCTCAAGTATAGTGAAGGGCTCGGATAAGAGGCATCAGGCCAGTCCAGACATGAAGTGATGTATAGCAGTAAACTGAGATAGCATTAGTGCACTGCTATTAGAGCAGTTATTAGTGCCATAGTGTGATATACTGTATTGTATTAGTGTAGGCTAGGCTCAGAATGTCCAGACTTTGAGATGATGCATCAGTGCACTGCCATGCAAGTGCAGTAGCATCAGGTGTGATACACCACTTGTATCAGTGAAGAAATAGACTGGAGTATGGGGGGATACCAGGAAATGTTGTGTTAAGGGGTTGGGTGGTAACAAGGGGTATTGGAGTGGTGAGGTGAGTGAGCGTGGATTCCCAGTGGGCTTGGGGAGTGGTTGGTGATAGCATGGTTATTTGAGGAGAGCGTAGAGTTGATGTGAGCACTGTGTGCTCAGTTATGGGATACACAAGTCTGTGCATTGGGCACAAGTTTGCACAAGGACTGTGTGCAAGCACATGTAGGTGAAGGTAATGATATAAATTGAGGTATCAAGGTATTGGGGTATAAAGTTAGCTAAGGTATTAGTTATTTAGTAAGGGTAATAGTGCAGGTACTAGGGTATATTGATACTATGGTTAGAGTATTGTATATGTTGTATTATATTAACTAGTATAAGGTAATATGTATATTACCTAGTATTATTAACTAGTGTATGTAGATATTTAGTAATGATAGCTAGTTTAGCAAATACCTTAAGATATTGACCTAGAAGCTAGGTATGACTCTCAAACCAAGATAAACACCTACTTTTACCTAGTTTGACTAGTGTGACCTAGAAATAGCCTAAAAATTATATTTTAACATATTTTAGCATATTTATCACTTCTCTACACCCAAGTGACATAATATTTCATATATAGGTCTGTGTTACACCAGCTCGGACACCGAGTCATACTATTTGCTCCGGACCCGAGGTGAGTACCTCTCTCTGTTAGTTTTTATTTTATGATAGTATATATATATCACATGTTCTAGAACTGTATACTTGATTCTGACACAGTGGTTATACGAACTAGTACTATATGGATCCTGTCAGGAGATGCTATCCCTTACCATATTCAGCGGGTACTCCTTCACATATATTTTATCATGTTTATCGGATATTGATTTTAGTATACTTCGTGTTCACACACTGCTCGTGTTCAGTGTGCCCATATTCGTGTTCGTAACGTGTCATAATTGGATCCATTGGTATTGGTTGGGGATGGGAGAGTAGGAGTTGGTTATGTGATCAAGCCCAAGTGTATTCGTGTACATGTGGATTACATATCACACATGTAATCGAGTTACCATATTGTATTCGTATTCAACCCAAACCGACCATATAATAAACTTGTACTCTATGGCACCTTAGTTAGTTTTATCTTTTCCATTTAAATTTCAGTTATTCTATTGCATGTTCTTCATCCCAGTACATTACCTGTTCACTCTAGTTCATTCTATTTCTTATGTTTAGTTATCTTGTATTCTTTCTATTACCTATTATATATGCTCGATTATGTATTTGGAACTGCTTTCAGAGGTATGTACTTTGTTCCAATCTTGACTGGATATATTTTTCAGATGATTGGCTTATGGACCAGTGTCCCACCTACTACGGGCCACAGGACGGCATACCATTAAAGGATACTCCCTTAGAGCAGGAGGACCTAGTGCCAGATACTGAAGAGGCCTAAACTTATTATTTAGACATGTATTAGACTCTATTGAGGTTATTGGCATGTATATATATTATTTTGGACTTGTGGATGTATTCTGACTCTTTTCTTTGTTATTCTATTTTGTGATTTATCTTTCTTAGTTTGCATTATGATTGAGTATAGTTTACAATTATCATATACCATATTTTTCCTCTATTTGGAGTTGAGATGACATTAACAGGTACCATATATATATTGTATGAGATATTTAGATAGTATGGTTGACCAGACAGCGTTCTACCGTCGATGCTGTAGCGTAGGATAGGAATTTCTTACTAATCGTGCCCTTACTCCAGGTGCAGGTCATGATATTGTTCCTCGCGGATGAATCCACTAGCTATCAGTATGTTGACTTCAGCTTTGATGGCGTTCATGATGTCCGGCCGGAACCGTCATTGCTGTTGCTTGACTAGCTTAGTATTTGGCAAGATATTGAGTTTGTGGACCGTAATTTGGGGCTCCTGTCCTAGCATATCTTCGTAACTCCAGGCAAAGACATCCATGTACTCCCTGACAAGCTATAGTAGGGATTCCCGATCCTCATCTGACAGACTTTTCCTGACGAAGATAGGTTTAGGGGAGGATTCGTCGCCCATATCAATTTTTATGACTTCATCCTCAGTGGGAGGTTTCCTTTGCTCGAACAGAATCTCTCATTGTAAGTCTAGGCGTTGGGCCCACGATTCTACTTCAAAGAGTTCAGGTGGATCTTTATCGTCTGCCTCAGGATTAGCTGACGCCATATTGGCTGACAACGTTTGTTTGAGCATCTCTCCGATACTGATATTGGAGTCCCAATCGAAAGATTCTGAGGAGTGAGTGTAAATTATCTTCTTTATTCGAGCCTTCGGGGGTTGTAGTAGGCGTAACGTATCCTAGGCCATGCTTGTTCTTATGGTAGTAATACTCGAACTTTCCTACAGGAGAATGTTGATATAGAGGCAGACACTGGACTTTGTCGTAGTTTAAACCCCTAGCGGCTTTCAGATCGTATCCCATCTTATGGATAAGGTGCTTGGTTTGAGAGCTGTACCGGTAAAGTGGTGTTTTGCTGGTTTCGAGTTCTGGCTCCAGTTCCTCTGGGGAGAAGGATTGGGGACTTTTCACTCTGTCGAAGATGATGAGTTTGTCTCTCCTCTTCCTTTCTGGAATTATGAAGTAAGAGTTTTGACTGGGGAGAATTTAGTTCACTGCATAGGTGATAGTCACCTATGTATGCAGGTGCAGGCCTAGACCGTGCTCAATAGAATATAATGTGCTTAGATGTGCAATATTCGAGTAGTTCAAATATAGCCCTTTATTCATAAAATAAGGTATCGTATCCTCACGAATTACATCGTCAAGAGAAGGTACGTTAGCATGAGCAACTACGTATTCCTCCAGTTCGTCATTCCCCAGATCTACCCCAGTGCGAGCGACGGCTTTGAAGGTCTCCTGCGCAGCTTTACAACTATAGGTTAGGAAGTCGTAGTAGGTACCGAATCTTCCTTCAGCGGTTGACTCGGTCTACGAAGGTGAATGACCAGAGGTTCGGGTGCTTTTTTGTATAGTTTTACCATGAGGGGAGAGGCTGTGTTGAAAGCGCATGCTTTGAGATGGACTCTCAAGGGATCATCCGATGTTGTCCTAGTCTCTGCCTTATCGTCGGCCTTATTGCCACCTTTATCTTGGTGGACTTGCTTGTAGAGGATTGAGTCAGAGTAATAGGCCTTAACCCGTTTGAATGGATCAACGTCGATAAACTCTGTCTTAACGATGAAATGATCGTCCATGTACTTCAAACACTGGTACAAGGTCAACGGTACGATCATGTACTGGTGTATCCATGGACATCCCAACAAGATGTTGTAGAATAATTCTACGTCTATGACGTAGCAGGTGACCTCTATTTTTAAATCGTCGATATGATATTTCAAGCAAATCTTTCCCAGAGGGTAGCTCCACCCTGCATTGAAGCCACTTATGGCAGTATTGGTTGTTGCCAGGCGATGCATCAGGATATCCAAGGTCTGAAGCAGACTCCGAAGGATGTTGTTGATTGACGAACTAGGGTCGATGTGTATCCAGTCCACCTTGATGGCCCAATGTACCCTGTGTAATACAGAGGACGATCGTGCCTATTATTTTTTAGCAACATGTCTTATTGTGAGAACGTGATATTGGTTATCGCCTCCATTATATTATTACTGTGGGGGCATGCAATATGATTCTCAGTTGGCGGCTTGACCTGCGTCAGGTAGGTGTCAGCATTCTGTAATGCCTCACTCAGAGCAACCCGAGTATCTTTGGAGAGTCGAAGAAGCTCAAATAGTGACAACTTTACTGGAGTATTGGCCAGTAGTGCCAATATATCAAAGTTGGAGGACTTCTCCAGCCCTTGAGCTATATTTTTGCGTAGCGGTTTGTCAAAGCGAGTTTCTTTCTGCTTGGACTTGACCGCTGTCGGAGGTTGGGATGGACCCGGATCAGATGTTGTAGATGCGGCAATTAAGAGCGCACCATCGTCAGGGATGTCGTATTCTCGTTGGTACGCCAGTCCTGACCTCGTTGTTCCTGCTATAGCTTCTTCAGAAAGGAGAGAAATCATATAGCCGGACTTGGACTTCTTGCCCTTGGACTTGGTGGCGGAAGGTGCTGCTGCTGTATCAAGTCTGGAGCAAGATATGGTAGAACCCGCATGACCTCCTCCCGTGATGTGGTGAGAGGTATCATCCCGGCTGTTTGATCATGAGTTGGCGGGAGATTGACAACCTCCATTGTTGCTTTGGGGATATGGATCACTCTGTCTTGGGCTTCCATTGTCGAAAAGTTACAGAACTAGAAAGATACCATGTTAGCGGCAACTATTTTTTTTATCGAAGTCCAAGGTGAGGGCTTTGGTGTCTAACTGACTCTGGATATACCGCTTCAGTGTTTAGAAATCCTGCATTGTATGGTGGACGTATTGGTGGTAGTGGTAGTACTTTAGATTATTCACATCGACTGCCTCATCAAGGCACTTAACGTCGGAAAGCTGAAGCTTATTTTCCTTTATTAGAACGCCAAAAATTGCCATGACTTCATCATCTTCAAAAGAATAAGTTTTCTTCGATATCAGAGCCTCTGTAGGCTTTTGCTCGGGCTTCTTGGTTATATTGGTGAAAAGGGCCTGCTTTCTCTTGCCATCTCGGGTGCTATTTTCGTTGTTGTTGTTGTAAAGATATTTTCCCCTATCATTTGCGATGTGATATATATTTCCAAGAGGCGGACGTCCTTCACTTTCTTCTCAGCACCGACATAATTTATGATGAACGCCGTCCAGTCTTTAAACTGAGAGTCGTCCATCCAAAGTCTGACCGTGGGACCGTGGGAAGAAGATTTCTCCGGAAGGTGTCCATCAGCGTGGACTCAGGATTATCGGGGGGTAACTTCCGCGCCGCTTGCCTGTACCGCTCGATGTACTCTCGTGCAATCTCTTTCTCTTTTTATGTGATATCCATTAGAGAGGACATTGTCATGTCATTTCCTCTATCGTAGAACAGAGCAAGGAAAAGTCCTTTAAGATCGTCAAACAATGAAATACAGTTGTCCTGGAGAATGCAAAACTAATCGAAGGCTACTCCAGATAATGCCCTGATAAAGAGCTTGGTTATGAGGGCATCGTCGCAAGGCAGATGCCTCGTTGCTGTCTCGAAGTAACTCATGAATTGACTGGGTGATATCTTCCCTTCAAATGGATTCAAGTTAAAGGGCTTGTACTTGGACGGGTATGGTACATCTCTCCATTCTAGGGGATACGGTTGTCAGATCCCGAGCTCGGGTAGTGAGTCCCGATTGCCCATTGAGTCTATGCGGGCCTTGAGTTTTTGTACCTCCCGCTTTGTTTTCCGGGCTACATCGACTGTAGAAAGAGCAGACGATCCGGGCAGGGAATGATTACCGTCAGCGGGTGGAGCGGTTGTATTTGAATCCCCGTTAGTCCCAGGGTCCTGGATTTCTTGATGAGAGGCCCTTGCTGGTTGTGAGGCTATATTTGTCTGGATCTCCAGCATTGTCTGGGTCAAGGCCTGCATTAACGCGCTCATGGTTTGTATCATGGCCTCGAGGGTTTCGAGGTCCTGTCGATCGCTGGGGCCCTTATGATTGTTTCCTGCCATGTATGTTGTTCTCATATGGGAAAAAATGGATAGGACGATGGAAGTCGCACTTTTTGCCTCAGAATTTTGCCGTAAATAGTCATCCTGGAAAGTTGGTAGTGCCACATCCTCTTCGGACTCGGAGGGAACACTACCCCCATAGTAGAAAGCTGCATCTTCTTGGCATGGGCAGCCACCCCCAGGGATCTCAGCATCTGTTCCTTGGTAATTACCGTCTTCTCAGAACGCCGAATTGCCATAAAAGTTCGGGGGATTACAACCCCCAGCTTGCTAGCTACCTGGGGTCCTAAGAAAGAACTAACCCAGTGGCTGACAGCTTCTTCTTTGAGCGGGTGCCTAGGAAAATACCTTTCGCAGGTTCCGCTGCCTGTCCTCCTTGGACCCATCTTCTCGACCCGTTGGCCAAGAGCGATGTCCTGGAGGTGCTGGACTTTCGACCTCCTCTCATGGAGGGGGCCTTTCGAACAGAATAATATGAGGCGAAGGGCTCCTTTTTCTCTGGTGCTTGCACCCGTTCTCCGGGTTGCAGCCAGGTGGGTGCCTTTGGTTGTAGTTGCTGGAATGCCGAATGCCTATTTGTGGGTTCTGCTACTTTGTTACATCAGTAGTTGATGATAATGCTGGCATAGTGATGCCCTGGAGAGGATACTTCATATGTCTTAGTTGTTTTTCTCTCTTTGCGCTTGTGATTGATCACGCTGCGTAAGTCAAACGATGACTGATTTACTTTTGCACCCTTCTTATGAGCCCGGGTTGACCGGGCACATGGGTGCGTAGGTATTGTCTTTGCTTCCTGACTTGGTATTCGAATAAGAACTTTTCCCAGGTTGCTAGTAGAAGATTTTTAGACTGACCCTGTTCAATTGCCACTACCGGCGGGATGTATGGGTCGATCTTGTAAAACTTTTCGTTAGGGGCACGCATTACAGTTAGCGGTGCTTGGACGGTCGGTCAAATGAGTAATTGCTTGAGCTTGGCGAGCTTGTATTTTCCTAGACTTCTTTGTCCTAGTACACGCTGGTGCGTAGTATGAAGAGTCCAAGTTTACATCTTCCCCTTTCTCAGCATGGCCTACGGAACCATCGTCGCATGAGATTCGGTCGAAGATGGAACTTCGGTTGTCGTCAAGGCCGCATATAACCTTCTGTCTGTGGATGGAGCTTGATGTCGCATGGAACGTACCTTAGCACTCAAACTCCTGGCATCGTAGTATTTTTCTCTGCTAGAGCTTAAGTGCTGAGCACTTTTCCTGTCAAAAGAGGCTATAACTGTCACGACCCGCACCCGGTGTAGGGATGCAAGTCGGGAACAACGCCCAGCCTACGCCACAGCATCGGCGGTAGAACGCTGTTTTGGTCAACTATACTATCTAAACATCTCACAATAATATAAAAATCTGCCAACAATATCTCAACACAAAACTCAATCATAATTCTAAAGCACGAGAATATATCAAGGAAGTCTAACTATACATTCAAAATATATAATAACAACAATAGAAACAATATCCAAAATCTCAAATATATGCCAGAAATAAATTTGGTACCAAAATACTAAACAAAACTAACTATGAAAGACTAGTGATCCTGATAAACCTTCAGGTAATCACTCCAGAACTAGTTGGTCCAGGTCTGCATCATCTATAGGTCAAAGTCCATAGTATGTTGGACACCAATCTCATGGATCCTCTGAAAAATATTTTCCAGTCAGGAATAAAGTGAAGTACATCTCTAACAACAGTTCTAATCAATGATATAAACTATATAGCAGTAAATAGATATGAATATACAAGATGTCATATACATATACAAGAGATACGAAATAAAGGAAATACTGAAAATAAATACAAGAATGGGCAATATGGAATGAACAAGAAATACTAATGACTAAGTGAGTGAATACCAGCTTTAACATGTAATCGCCTTGGGAACTTGCACAAGAAACTTGCACAAGAATAAGGGCCTGGCTGGTCATATGTGCAGTGTATGACCAACACTCACAAGAAACAAGACATGCACAAGAAGGGTATGATCACATATCTACACTATATACTCTCCGCCCCCGACTGGTATAGTGGATCCAGCCATGGTACATCATGACACATGTTCCCACAAGAAGGGCACTACTCTTCTCATGAACCAATGTCTGTACATGCACAAGAAGAATAATGAATAAGGCTTGCACAAGATACACCATACATACCAAGGAATAATATCTCATGACAAGATTCGGATATACCAATCTGTGTAACCATCGTGTTAAGAAATCAAGGATATTTACACTAGATACAATGAACATAGAGGATATCATAAATGAGAAACTATCAGAGAATGTACTCACCTGTGATCCAGAGCAATGAATGTCAAACTGGGTCCGAACTAGTGTCACATACCTATATATGGAATATTGCATTAATACAAGGTTCCGGAATAAAAATAAGTTAAACTGGTTCAATTCTAGGTCATTAAGCCATTTCTAAGTCAAAATAGTCAAACTAGGTCAACCCTAAGTCAAAATGGTCAAACTACCTATTTCTAGGTTGCATGCGTCTAATTCTAGGATATTGAGTCCATATACTATGAAACTATGCCACATTAGCTAAAATATGATACTATGAAAGATACCGTATCGCAAGATACGCAATCAAGTAGATATATCACAATATACAGATAGATACAATTAATAATATCTAATATTCCTAATTATAACTGCTAAGTGGATATCTTGGCTTTGAACCAACGTGGTATCGCACCACCACACACCTATCTCGATACTCAAACCCCAAAACCTTGAGTATCGACCCAATACATTGATATTACCTTGGTATCCCAAAGTAATTCAAAACCTAGTGAATAGCTAATACCTATATAAACCCAATACCCTATATGCTAGCTATACTAATTACTTAAATAGATATCAATACAATACATACATATCTACATACTAACATATAGCTAATATAGCTAACTATTAACATGTATCTACTAGTATATAGATACTACACTAGCTATTACCCAAACCATATACATAACCTATATGAATATTAGATACTAACTAACTATCTATCACATAACAAGTAACTATCCATTTATACCAACTATTAACTAATTATTACTAATTAGCTACTAAACTAACTAATATACTAACCCACTAAACTAACCAAATACCTCACTCAAGCCCAAGTACCTTACCTGAATTGAACCTCACTGATACTGCTCGATACCTCACTGAACACTGAAAACTAATACTGTGCAGTAAAGATACTGCACAGTGAAGACTCCTCCTGCAGTTGGCTACTGAGCCTTGCTCCTTGTTGAAGCCTGCTGCACTGCTCTAGCTTGAGCAGTTGGCTGACTGCACGAGGCTCCCTGCTGCTGCTGACTGGAACTTGCCTTGTCTAAACTGCACATGGTGCTGCACTGTGCCCGAGCCCTTGCTTGCTGAATGCTGTGCATCTCCTTGCTATTTGAACTTGCTGAACTGCACTAGGGTGTTGCACACTGATGCACCTCTGTTGAAGGTGTAGCTGTTGAACTGAAATGCCTAGCTTGCTGCTGATGCAGTGAGTTGCACTACTCAGTGCAGTGCACATCCTCGCTGTGGCTCGACTGATGTAGGTACTGTGCTGTGCACGATGTGCATTGGCTGCCACTTGCTCGAGCTTTGCTGTAGACCCTCCTACTGTGGCTGCTGCACGGGCACTGCTTTTTGCTGTGCTGGTGCACACTGCTTTCTATAGTTGATAATGAAGGTGCAGTTTACAACTGATGTACTGATGCATTGCATGCATGCCTCTACTGTACTGATAAGCTGAACCATGCCTGCACAGTTGGCTTGCATCAACATGCTGCAGTGAGTTATGCTTCACTGTGTTGATACTCGAACTGCTTTCTGTGTGCACGAGTTGCACTAGCTACTGTGCATACTCTCCTTATGTACTGCACAGTGTCTTCCCCCTCTTGCCACTGTGCATGAGCCCCCCTTTCTTGCTGATACTCCCTACTGCTGAAGCTTCCTGCTGATCCTCCAGTTTGCTCCATGCTACATTGCCCTCTGTATCAATATGCTCCCAGCAGAACTCCTCTATATCAACATGCTCCCTGCAGAACTGTGCACTGAATCCATATTTCTTGATACTACATAGCTGCAATGCTGGCTCGAGCTGAATGCCCTGCATTGCTGTCGAGGCATTGGCTCATAACTGCTGGCTTGCTAAACTGATGAAGCTTCATGCACTGCGTGCTCAGTGTTGCTCACCTCCCTGACTCGAGCTCCCCTCACAAACACTAGAACCATTTCAAAACACTATACACACACATACATATATAGGTATCTATACACCCACCTATATACCATCAACCTATAAATATAACACTCCCCTCAACTATACATATATGTATACAGCCACACATATATATATACATAAACACATATATATATATACATAAATATTTACATATATATACATATATATAAAGACTCATACATATATACATACATATATAGCTGTATCAACACACTATATATATATATATATATTCATATAGATATATATAGCTATGTATACTTATGTATACTATAAATACATACATAATACATATATATCATACACCAAATCTCATACATATGTATATACACAAGCACACATAGAAATGAGGACCATAAATCAAACATGTGGAGTGCACCGCACCCGTATCATACTTATTCTATGATACACTTGCGAAACGGCTCCAACACATAACCAAATGCATCTCGAAGGACACAGTGTAAACCCCCTCAACAAATTTAAGGATTAATTGAATTAAATCCGGAGAACTAGGAATTAATTATAATTTAATTAAATTTATGAACGGCAATTATAAGTACCTCACTGACCATGGTAGAACCTTAGCTACGCAATGCTCACTAATTCTCGCCTTGCGCAGTGAATTATTAATCTAGTAAATTATGGAGGCCGATTTCACCCTAAACAGAACTTCACCAAGCCATATACACTCTTTTACATAGACTAGCCCACCCTAGCTAGGGTAGACAGGCCCAAGTCCCTAGGCCAGCCCATCAACCCCTTATAAATATACATGTCTCCTACATCAAACCCTAAACCTAATTATTCATCTCCCTTCCCTCATACCCTAGCCGACCTCCACGACCGGACCACCCAGCCCCTCCACAGTCGGACCACCCTGCCCACCGCCTGCCACCGCTGGCACCGGCGGCAACCATCCCCACCGAATCCATCTAGCCCGATGCACACCAAGCCGACTGTTTCCGTCGGCCGCTGACTTCAGCATCCCGACCACCACCATCCGGCAAGGAGCCGCCTCCAGCACCGACCTGACCCTCACCCAGGCGGCGTTCCCCGCCGGACAGGCCGCTGCCCTGCACCATTGCTGCGACTGCTGCATTGCTGAGACGCTGCTGCCGCCGCATCTCGCCGCCGCGACGCCGGAGTTCCACCCGCCGGAGGACGGTCGAGTAGCAGCAGATCCTAGTCCCGACAATCAGGTACTCGTCGGTCAAACCCCCTTCCCCGTAGCCTATTATCGTATCTTTGTGTCCTTGTGTCTTTCATGAACAAATTTAAAATAACAAGTAAACTTGTAATAGAGAATACATAAAGATTGAAAAATACATTAGTAATTTGCCTAAAGTTATGACCTATTATCAAAGACTAGAAGTTATCAGATACTTGGTCATAAACCAAGTATAGGAGAACAAGGTCATGTATTCACACGGAGCAGAGATAGATGGTAACCCATAACTGAATAATTTAATGACTCAAGGCACGCGTTAACCGAAGACAGAAAACGTGTACACCCTAGCTACGTGCACACGTAACGCTGGCTTCAACCAACCATGAACTTGAGACAGACCCTTAAGAGCAACGTAGTGTCAGTACATTGGGTCTTAGCATCTGATGTAGATTTCTATATTATATTGTGTGTCAGGATCATCGGATCAGCCAGGAGACATCGCAGGAGCAGGCTTTTGGCATTCCCAGCTTCAGGACACAGGCAAGATACCTTGCTATATTTACTGTCTAATTTAGATATGCGTATGTTGTATTGTATTCTTGTTGCTTGTAATTTATACAACTGTGCGCGTCCGAGTTGTCTCGGGTGCATTCGACGGGTACGTCGAAGATTAGTATATATGGACTTAGCTCTTAGCAGACTCCACCCATTGGACATACTCTGTTATTGTCTGAGACCTGACACCTTACACGTTCACTGAGACATATTCATATTGGGATGTGGGTTTGCGCACTCGACTAGCTATCGTTACGTATCACCTACATCACGGTTAGCATGTAGTCAGGATATAGTTTAGAGACTTGGCATATAGATATATGGTATGCACGTCGAGTAGTCGACTTGCGTATCTACATTGGGCGGGGAGGACAACTAGTAGGCGTATGGGGTACACACATTGGAGCCGTAGTTTCGGAGGAGCCTCGGATCCAATGACTTTCCCTTTATACTGATGCCACGTTCTTCGGAGCGATATGGACGATATACTGTACAGATGCCACTCTCTTCGGAGCATGGACGTTATGCCTACACCTACCTATACGCACCAGCGTTGTCCTCACATTGCATTCACTTAGATGGCTAGCACACCCTTATTGTATTTATTTTCTTCAGTATTCATATATAGCATGCTGTTTTCTTGTATCTTGTTACGTCCCTCTGAGGATCTGGTACCTTTCCAGATATAGACGAGGCTTACTACCCCACCGTATACGGCCCAGGACAGGAGACGAGATTCGCTTCAGCTGAGGAGTTGGAGGTGCAGCCGTCAGAGTTTCCGTGACCAGTTGGTAGGCCTTTAGCCTAGATGGAGGGCATCATTATCTTCTCAGCTGATGCCATATCCATTTCTTTTATATCTCATTTTAGTACTTTATTTCGTCATAGTAGTGGGTTTGTTCCCACCAGACATCACTGGTTGTACTATGATATCTTGAGACTGGTATTTATTAACCAGCAGTTTATTTAGTGTTTCTTGCTCTTTATATTGTGGATGAGATTAGTTTACCTGTTATTGACTGATATTGGACATGTTAGTATCATAGGACAGCGTAGCACTCTTCGTGGATCTATTAAATTGGGATATCCTCGGAGACGTGTCAGCTGGCTATTGCCACGTGGCCTGGTTCCATATAATTTGGGACTGGGACGTGACACACAGGCAAGTCTAATACACTAAATATGAATAATACATATAATAATTAGATCAACTACGTGTCTGTGTCAAGATATGATATGCACAAGGTCCCGTATCGGAGGAAAAACTCCCAAATTAACCCGTATTTCCAAATTATTGGGATACGACCCACACGTATCCAATTGTGGATATGAAACTAGCCACAAACAATCAAACACATGTCAAATTAATCTATATGACTAATTGACCAACACCACAAGTGTCAATCTCAGAATTTCCCTAAAATTGACACAAAAGTACCATAACTTTCTCCATAGGCCTCATATGAACCTAATTCTAATTCCTATGGATAGCCTTTGCATGTGGAGTAGTTTCTTATGGTTAATTCTTAGATTTAGAATCTAATACAAGAGAAAAAACTGAATTATACCTATTGGGAGATGGATTCCTAATGAAACCTCCAAAATTGGTGAAATTGGCCTTCAACTTGTAGATCCTTGTTCCTCTTTATAGATCCTTGCTTCCTCCTTCTAGATCCTTACTTTACTAGACTCCAATGATGATTTGGGAAGGAATTGGAGAAATTTGGTAGGGATTTGATAGAATTTGGTTGAGAAAAATTCTAGATCTAGATTTGAAATAAAAAATAAAGAGAGAGAAAGTTTTTATCCCCTTTATATAGGCCTCACTTGCCCCCTCCCTCAAGCTACTATATAAAGTCTAAAATATCCCTTGGGGCCTCTAATGAAGAAATTAATTAAGAAGGAAATGTTCTAGCCTAATGGGTTTAACATAATTAATTATCCTCCTAATGATTGGGCGTCTAATTATTGGGATCAATTCTAACTAGAATTAAATGTTGGTCCATGGAACTAGAACATGAGTACCTTGTGCATAAGTTGTCTGCGATGATGCAAGTCTGGGGTCTGCAAGATTATACGACATGAACATGATCATTCTTGATTTAGGACGAGTATTGCTCCGTGAGCTGTATTGATATCATAATTCTTGCTTGACTTGACATGATATAGTCCCTTAGTTTGGGCACTACCTTAGAGACCTAACGATCCAGCATACTTTCAGGTTTAGGCTTGCATGGAACGACTAATCGATAGTCTTTCGACAAAGCTAGATAATGTAAGACATGAATTATGTTACTTGATCGTGGCATGATTCTATGTGACAAGCATTGAAACGAGACGAGCGAGTACTAGTTAACATGTAAAGTAGGCAAACATTGAAATAATAGAAACATAAGCCTTTACACTAGCGTGAGTCTAAAGGATTAGTACGAGGATTGAAACCATACTGAGGCATGTAGAGAAACGTATGAGAAAATCTATCGAGTTACTTCTTTTTCATCTTCTAGACAAGCATACAAGATGGGATTATTCCCTTAGCTAGGTGAGTTGTATTATTTATTAGCATGCAATGGGTAATTCTCCTAGCGAATATCATGTATCTTTTATGTTTTATGTATGCAGGCTAAGCAATGACATGTTTATCGTAGCCACCCACCTTAGCGATGATTTGCCTCGACCAAGCGATACTCCGAGCGTGCCTTTGAAAGTCTAAGTTTGAACTCCTGAAGGGCCAAGTCTGAATTCCTTTGCATCAAGCGAGTCTTCTCGCTAAGCTAGACAGGACGGTTTATCGCACTTACGCCATTTGAATTGGCTCTTCGCATTGACGCAAAGTGGGTCGTTACATTATACACCACTCAGAACAAGTCTTGTCCTCGAGAATTCCTGAGCAGAATATGTTCTATCGCACACTATCGAATCTAACTCAAGCAAATCATTTTGTAACATTAGACTGATCGAACACAACTATCTACTCATTTTTCTCACTTCGTGTCGCATGCGTGCTGGGTCTGTTTCATTGAATGACTCTATCACTTAATCCAAGTTAACCATATCCACTTGATCCTCGTATTCTTTGACTCAGTCTCTACAACACCTTAGCGCAGGGCTGTACTACTCAAACACGGGATATGTTCTAATCTACCACACACAAAGGTCTTAGGCTGAGGCTAACTTATCCAAATCTCTATACTCGTCCACGAGAATCTAAATATATTTACTTGCAACTACTTTCAAGTTTAGCATATCACGGAGTCTGGATCGTGCATATATTCAAGGCGCCCCCTAAATATATGCATTTTAACCAACTTAGCGATAACGAAGTCTTTGCACTCGAGTTCAGTATATCACTAAGTTTGGATTGTGCACACATTCAAGGCGTCCCCCAAACATATGCATTTCAACCAAACTTAGTGATAGCAAAGTCGGACAAGCTACTCGCAAAAATCCCAAGTGTATCTCGTCTTAGGAATCACGATGATACATCAAGCGGAGTTGACCAAATCCAAGTTATTTCCAATCTCACTCAAAACCAAGCATTGTACTACCATCAAGCACGATCTATCCAATCTACCAACTGGCGTACAAGTCCTATCCCCCATTCCGTTCGTGTTAAACATCAACTTCTAGCACACACTTATCATTCTAAGCCTAACTCTAAGTTGTTGCCCCAGTTCTATAGCTTGCCCAAGCAATACTCTAAAGTCGGTCACATAATTCCTTTCACCCGATATAGGGCCGTCTGCCTAACCGCTAGATCATCTCACAAGGTTATAGGTACACTCCAAGTTCATGATCTATATCGTGCAATCTGTTGTGCGAGACTTGCCCCAATTCCTAAGGCCAAATCATTGTTCGTTCGTACGAGGTATTCTACCCAAGCTCATTTTACTCAGATTTTTAAACATCGAGTAGTGATCATCCTACTTGCATCACCCATATTCGTTGTACATGATTCGAGTCCATTCAGTTAATCCGTTCTTAAGACATGTTCGTTTAGCCAAATCCTTGATATATCAATGTCGCACATCAAACCTAGCATTTTCATAGTCTATCGCCTTAGCACGTTTGATAGAATTTACCTATCCATTCTTTTCTAAGTCTAGACCACCAAGTCACGATTCAATTTCTAAATCTTTGATCTCAATCATAAACTCTAAGTCGTCTAACATGATTTACGTATCTATTCATGAAACCATCAAGCATATCTTACTTTACGTTATAGACTAACTCATCCTCTAAATACTTTCTATTCACTTGTATTCTCAAACTTGCCTTATCATTATACTTTATTTTATCCAAGTTATATATTAATCCATCAAGTCATACTCATCTAATAACCGTTCATGCCGTGATCATAATTTGCCTAACCAGATTGTCTAACTTCAATGTTACCGTTTGATCAATCCGTAGTCTACTTCTAGTATTCGTTAAACAACTAAGTTCAAATTCTCTATCCAAAGTCTATTCACCTTTGTTACGTTCTATTTTATCGAGTTCGTCTGCATAATCATTGAACATGTTAGGCCCTAATCTTCTGCGAGTCCGATTATCCCCACTGGATGTGAAATCACCATGCCAACGCTCCAGCGGGATAATCGTTCTCATCTGGGCCTAATATCGAGTATTATCTTTCGAACTAGATTCAAGATCGTTCTTCCAAATTCAAGATTAAGTCTATTATCGCCTACCTCAATCATCGAACCATACATTCTTAACTTGTACCAATCTATGCTATGTTTCAACTATCGATATCATATCAAGTCTTCAAATTCAAATCACAACATCCATACTCAAGCTAAATTATATCGAGCGATATCCTTCTAACTCCAAGGTTTTTATGCGCGCTATCTTTTATCGCACTGACTCCGATTACATCCTCGAGTATTCCGTCTCAACTCAAGTTTTAATCCGTTTGATTCAATTCGAAATCGCTCGTACATTTCTAAGATAATCCATACACCACTCAAGGTTAAAGCTATACTCGATAAATCTTTAAATCTTACTTTATCCTTAGATCGCTTGTTCGTCCCTGAGCTATCACATACACCACTCAGGAATCGAGTCATCCAAATAGCTTCACTATCATTTTTGTATCGCTCACTCGCATATCCACTAATTTATTCCTTAAAACTCCTGCGCGATCCCTATGCATCACCTCGATAATTTTAGTCTCATATATTCCTCTATTGATAGTCATCCACGCAAACTATATCTTGATTTGTACTTAACGACACGAACAATCGTCCGAACCATTCCTCAAAATCCAGGCATGATTCTCTATATTCACCTTAGAGATAACCTGATAATGTCTCTATCGATTCCATTCTAAGCCCTAACTTATCCTTATTCGAACAATTTTCCAATCTCACTCGCAAACTTCACTCGCACCAAAGGGTCTTAGCGCACGATACTCAACACAACTTAGCCGAAAGGCTGTGTGCATAGCTATCACGTTCGAACGATATTCTAGTCTCGCATACTAACGTGCTTAGTATTTACGTTTAGGTATTTGGGTTCGCAGCCACGAGATTCGAGATAGCTTTAAAGTGGAGCGGAGGCATAACTTGTAAATTCATGGTATGAGTTTATTCCCATAAAGTCTGACACAGTTCGGCACAAAGGCCTTCACATAACTATCCCCTTCAAACAATTATATCATTCATATGCATTTTAAAAATATTTAGACTCCTTGTAAGGAATATCCTAATGGGTTAACGAGAGAGCGAGTATGTACATAACCCACGAACGAGCTTTCAAAACTGAGAGAATCGATACGAAGTCTAAGGACGTAAAGTTGTGCTCTGATACCAATATGTCACGTCCTGATCTCCCACAGGATCGACTGTACCCAATGAACACGAACTACCAAACCAGGGCTCCCGCAGGACAATCGTTTCCATCAAGACGTGATACCGTACGATCATAAGCTATGCCCATGCAAGGCCAACGTCCGAACAGGCGATGATATGACTATGCCATATAGTTGTACATATAGTCTCCAACGTAGCAGATATTTGAATGACATGAGTAAACGACCGTTCGATAACTAGTTCATAAAGTCGATAAAGCGGAAGCATAGAATAAACACAAGTATGAAACAAAAAAAGCTCTTTATTAATAATGAAATAAGGTTGCAAGCGGCGCTAAATCGAGATTATAAGTCACTCAAGCTCTCTCTCTCTCTCTCTCTCTAGAAACAATAAAAGCATACCAAGTGGCTTACAATATGGAATGATACATAGGCAATATTCCAACATCATGTCCTGTATATGTGCTTCAGCTCCGGACACAACACAACAAGGCTCCAGAGCGAACTCCACTTCTTAGCGTGCACGAAGGGATACTCTGCACCGAATGAGGTTCTCCCGCACCCTACAAGCAACCTGGTGGGTTATTATTACATGAATGCACTAGTGGAGAGGTTTCTCGTCCGCTCGACAAATCCAAACATGTTATATAAGTTTTTTCCACCATCTATTAAGTTATTTTTCTAATCTTGCCTTAGGATCAGTTTTATGGCAATGATATAAAGCCTAACTTGTGTGGCAATGCATCTAACTCATTATATTTATATAATGAAATCCAAGGGTCGCATAGCAAATACAAGTTTTTCGAGCGTATTTCTGATTCAGCTGCACGAGTTACTCAAGATATTCGGGTATGATACATTAGCTTGTATAGGTGTTCATACTACTTGATTCGATGCAATGACTCACACATGGATAGCCGCTAAGAGAGATAACTTAATCTATATGAACATGTCTGTTGTAGCATCCGCATGGTTATTGGGTGCTAGGCCCCCCGTGCACAGTACTTGAGACTACTATAACATGAAACGATTGCTGACATAGCCATAAATGACAGTGTTGTAGTCTCGGGGTGGTTAGATGCGTGAGGTAAGAATCGATACACACCATCTTTACCCAGAACGGTATAGGGTACAACGTAAGGCCATGGGGCATTTTACTTCATCCGGCCCACTAACATGCGACTATCGTAATATTTCGTCCAGGTCGGATCGGCCCTGGTGCCTCAACGATCGTCCGCAAGAATCTGAACATGAATACCTTGTGCACAATTTGTCCACGAGAATGAAAGTCTGGGGTCTACAAGATTAAATGATAGGAACATGATCATTCTTGATTCAGGACGAGTATTGCTCCACGAACTATGTTAATATCATGATTCTTGCTTGACTTGACACGATATAGTCCCTTAGTTCGGGCACTGCCTTGGCGACCTAACGGTCCCACATATTTTTATGTTTAGGCTTGCACGAAACGACTATTCGATAGTCTTCCGGTAAAACTAGATGATGTAAGACATGAATTGTGTTACTTGATCATGGCATGATTCTACGTGACAAGCATTGAAACGAGACGAGTGAGTACTAGTTAACATGTAAAGCAGGTAAGCATTAAAATAGTAGAAACATAAGCCTTTATACTAGCGCGAGTCTAAAGGGTTAGTGCGAGGATTAAAACCGTACGGAGGTATGTAGAGCGGCGCATGAGAAAATCTATCGAGTTACTTATTTTCTATGTTCTAGACAAGCATTACAAGATGTGATTATTTCCTTAGCTAGGTGCATTGTATTCTTTATTAGCATGCAAATAGTAATTCTCCTAGTGAACAACATGTATCGTCCATGTTTTATGTATGTAGGCTAAGAAAAGACAGGTTCATCGTAGCCACCCACCTTAGCGATGATTCACCTCGGCCAATCGATACTCCGAGCATGCCTTTGAAAGTCTAAGTCTGAACTCCTGAAGGGCCAAGTCTGAATTCCTTTGCATCAAGAGAGTCTTCTCGCTGATCTAGGTGGGACTATTCGTCGCACTTGCGCCGTTTGAATCTATTATCCGCATTGACATGGAGTGGGTTATTACAACTAGATAGGTCAGATGCTACGAGTCCAGCAGAGCAAGTTTTGTTGTGATCCGATGAGCGCACACGAACTAATGAGGTAATTTACAAAATATTGATACAGGGGAATTACGACTGATACGGGTTGATTCCGCGTACACACATGTCCAAATCAAGTTTCACAAAAGTCTACACGTCGAGAAATAACATACGCGCCTTTCAGTACAATTGGTATGCGACAAAGTCATCTCATTTGGTGGGACGAACTCCGTCGCAAAGTTTTTAGTTTTGGAAAACAATTTTTTTGTCATTTTGGAAACATAATAACTAAAGATTAAAAATAATGTAATTAAACTATTTGAAGGAAATTAAACTTGGTTATATTGGCTACAAGTCTATCCAAACCTATTTTAAAAATAGTAATTATTTTGGGAGAAAACAGGCTGCAAACCTAGGGGTTCATGAAGATTTCAATACTGTTTTTGAACAGTTTTTTGTCCAACTTTGGATCGACTTTTCTCTCGATACAGAGCATCGTAAATTAATCTATTTTGAAGAGAGTTATAGTCATTCATGTTGTGAATGCATACTAAAAAGCGATTCAAGAAAAAAAGCAAAGATAAGGGAGATATTGGACCTTAAAGAGTGGGGTCGGGGTCTCTCGCGGGGTGGGGGGGTGGGGGGTTGGTTGGCCGTCCATCGGATCTGTCGGCCTGGGTGGTCGGCAACGACTTCGGCGGGCAGAGGTCGAGGGGGCGTTGGGTGTCTAGGGAAGAGGGTAGGTATAGGTTTTAGGGTTGGGGTTATATATATATATATATATAGGGGGAGGGGGGGGGGTCGTCTGCGCGGGTTAGTGGGTGAGGGTCGGGTAACGGCGCTGCTGGTTTAGGGTTTTCTTTTTATTCTTTTATTCTTTTTCTCTTTTCTCTTTTATCTTTTCTTTTCTTTTCTTATATATATATATATATATATATATGCACATGAAATAAATTCTCGAAAAATTATAATACGTAACAAATAATTTTACACAAAAAAAATATTTTTGTGAAATGATTTTGTTAATTACTAAATATAAATAAATAATAAATCAAAGAATTTATTTTCTAATTAACCAAGAAAATAACCGAAGGAAATCCAATAATTTAATAAAAATTCTAAAATTCTAAATTAAAATTAGCGGGGTTTACATTCTACCCAACTTACAAAAATTTGATCATCAAAATTAAAAATAACGCACGATCAGTGAATAAGAGAGGCAATATGGTAGAGAAAGGTTAAGAATTATCGTACCTCAACTTTGGAAGGGTAAGATAAAGAGATAGGTATGAGATTTTAGGGGTCAGTTTGGTCTACTTTAAATAAGGTGATATGGCACGAGTATGTTTCAGTTCAAGAAGAAATTGCACATGGAACTAAAGTTAAGGAGAGGTATCATAGAGAATATGGATAACACGAGGAGAAGGTTTTGATAGGACGAAGGAGAATCGTATAGCACCTACAAGGGTTTATGGTTACGGTATCTAGTAGAAGTGTTAACCTATTCTTATAACTGCTAGATCAACCCATTATATATGATTATACATCTATTTATACCCCTAAAATATCATATCATAATGGTGGTCATGATGCTCATGCAATGGTAATTATAACAACAAGGTCATACCTACATCTACGGCTTCCTGTGCTTGTGCTCCCACATTCATCATAATGAATGCTTGGCCTTGTCCTTGGTCGCCTATCTGTTGTCTGGCCCCCTCGTATTGTGTAGCTTGAGGAGTCAAGGGTGGGCCTCGTAGATGTCCAATGGGTGTTGTGGGACGTTGTGCTCCTGGTGCAATTATAGTTTGCTGCCCCGGATACTCTCTGGCCTTATGATGATCAGAGCCACATATCATACACTGTCCCAACCTTATACGACAATTCTTCTGAATATGACCACGCCTACCACAGAAATGACAGACAGGAAGCTCCCTAGCTTGGTACAATAATGCTCTCGGTTGTGGTTATGATATAGGATGCCTAATCGGCCAACTCTGAGTTACTCTAATTGGTTCAACTACTGGGGCAGAATGTCTGTGTCTGCTGTGCCTCCTTACAAAGGAGCTCCTAACTTCTGGCTTCCTCTAGTATTGCTGTATGGGATATCCTCGACTGCGCACTAGTGAATCTCCCGATATCCAATGATAACCAATGGTGGAATCTCTTACCTCTCTCCAGCTCCATGGGAATAAATATCTCACTAAAATGATCAATATGCTGAACTCCGCATTGTACTTGTCCACTATCATATTCTCTTGTTTGATATGAAGAAACTGATCATAAAGGACATCTAAAACATTGGCAGGGAAGAACCCTCATTGAAAAGCTTGTAGAACTTCTCCCAAGTCTGGTTGGCGTCAAATCGTCTCTGCTCACCCTTCCACCAATGGTGAGCATTGTCCTCAAGTAGAAGGTCTATGACTATCATCCACAAGTTCTCTAGTAAATGCGACCCCTTCAACAAATTCTCGGTGCTAATGAGCCATTCAGAGACTTCCAGCAGAGTCTCTGTACCTCTGAAGTGCTTCGGGTTTGTCTGAGTAAAACCCTTGGTTGCCCTCGTAAGGTCGTGGCACTGGTGCTGGTACAAGGGCTAGTGGTGGCGAGGGAGTCCTGTTCATCGCAGCTAAAAGGGCTAGTCTTAGTAGCTTGTTTTGTTTCCACTGGACTTGCACTATAGCCTGCTTGAATTGGGCCGAGGTAACATTCTCGTCAATATGCGAAAATGGCTGCAGAGGTGGCACAAAGGGTATCTTATAGGTGAACTGAGGTAAGAACTATGGTGGCGGTTGTAGAAGCATGAAAAATACGCTGGCAAAGAGGTACGCGGCGTATTGATACAGACCAGCGCAAGCAAAGGCCTTCAATGCCATCAGGCGTAAGAGCTCAAGGGTACAGCACATCCAAAACCGCTTCGGCGTAGACGGGACCCCCCCATCGCCTCCAGGGCGTAAAACTCAGCCGCTCTCAAAGCGGCATTAAAAGCGTACGAGGAACGCTTCGTCTTCCCCGAAATGAACCTGTCGAGTCACGCAGTGAACCTGGCCTCTGACTCCTGACAAAAAAGTGCTGCACGGCGACCCAGACGACGGCTGGAAACAGGCACAGACCCCTCGGGACGCACACCACAGTATGATGGCGGATCTCTGCATTTAATGCAGAGGATTGGGTTAAGATACCACCGAACCGTCGTTTACTGACGTCCCCTCAGCATAAACCGCTCTTTTGCATACAGAGGGATACGCTGCATTGTTTTACACAGGCAGACATAAGCCGGTTTACGCTCCGCAGTAGACAAACCGCCTGCCACGTCAAAAGCTGCACATCGTACGGGGCTCGAGGCACGTCTCTACGGGGCGGTGACAGGTTCAGTCAAGGCACGTCTCTGCAACGGATGCACAGAAGGACTGCAGACCTTCAAAACACGTCTTCGCATTTAATGCATAGGATGATGGCAAATCTCTGTAGAAGATTTGATTACATCTTCGAAAGCCGTGATTCCGGCTAAGACGTCCACATCAGCACTCGGGCACGATATGCAGCGGCTTCTACGCCCAGTCAAGACCTGTGCCCCTCCGGCTTCAACGCCTATCCGGCTTCAACGCCTCTCCGGCTTCAACGCCTATCCGGCTTCAACGCCTCTCCGGCTTCTACGCCTATCCGGCTTCTACGCCTATTCGGCTCCTATGCCTATCTGGCCTCTGTGCCAGAGTGACAGTCATTTGGCTTCTACGCCAACCTTTTCTACACACGGGATACCTACCTGCGTGGCTTTTATGCCGTGATCTTCGTAGCAATAGTACGCGTTGTGTTCCCTTAGTTGGACCCGCGTCATACGCTCATTCAAAAGATCATCCATACGCAGGCATTGGTTGCTTTAACCGTTGTGTAAAAGGGTGTTGTACTTCCCACTCCTCGGTTTTTACACCGACGGAGTGGTCACTGTCACCAAAACTCTATAAATAGAGACCCCTATCAATGGAGAAAAGAGGTCAAAGAAGAATTATCGTCCAGGAAGAAGAATTACCGTCCAAGGAGAGAGAGAGAGAGAGAGAGAGAGAGAGAGAGAGAGAGAGAGAGCCCGGAGAGCAGGCAAAGGACAGGGATCGACGACCTTGGCCTCGTGCGTCCAACCTCTTCTGCAACCTTCGAAGCTGCTACCTGTCTTCCATGGTACTTCTTCAACATCGTGTGGTCCAAGGGCTAAAGTGATCGACCGCAGATCAGACACCTATAGCAATTTATACCCAGATTAAATAAATTGTACTCCCACATCCTCGTATAGGATTACATTGTACAAGTTTGTTTGTAAACAGAAGGGCGCGGGTTTCGCATAAACCCCGTCATTGAAATACAATTTCATTCCTTTCGTTTAATACCACAAACAAGATGGCGACTCTGCTGGGGACATCTTTCTCTTCTGACGAGGAAGCAATTGCTCAACACGATACGGTATCCGTGGGAACCGTGAAGAAGACGCTGGTCGTTCATTTCGACCAGTCAGCCTACGAAGACATGCTTCGAGCCGGGGGTAGCTCTCGCCCTCTCTCCGTCCAAGACAACAGGAAGCTGCGCAATGTGTGGATGCCCAAGACATCCTCTACTATTCCTGTGGACTCTCCGATCTCTCCAGACTCTCCGATCTCTCCGATCTCTTCGGCCAATGAGGTTGTAGCGTCGCTCCCTCCGTGCCCCGCACGTAAAATTCAGTCTCCCGCTACGCGCGGTACAGACAAAACTTCGGGCGAAGCCTTAGCGCTAACCCCGAAGAATCCACTGCGCTTTACGCGTAGGAAACAGTCTCCCGCTACGCGCGGTAAAGACAAAACTTCGGGCGAAGCCTCAACGCTAACCCAGAAGCCTTCACTGCGCTTTACGCGTAGAAATCTGTCTCCCGCTCCGCGCGGTACAGACAGAACTTCCGATGGTGCCTCGGCGCCAAGACGGAAGAACAGATCTCGCTCCACGCGCAAGACATCATCTGACCTCTACGGTAAACCAGATGAGCGCTGTGATCTCCGCGAAGGAAAGCAAGCGGCAGGCTCCTTAACCTCTCGGCCTTCACGCCAGCGAAGGAACAGAATGCCTACCCTCCAGATTATGCGAGAAACCAATGGCCGACTAAGGGCCTCTCCGGCAACTCCTCCTGACCAACGCAAATATCTAGTCCAGAAGCGTAAAGAGAGGGGACCTTCCAACATGTCTATTACGCCTCCTAGCGAGCATCATTGTAATAGCCACAAGGTTGTGATTAATTGCTGCTGTCCCAAAACAAAACGATCGGTCTTCGACCGATTGGGCTACTCTCTGTCTTTCCAGGGAGAGGAACCCGCGCATGCGCCTATAAACATGGCCTCGCACCTGCGTAGAGAAGGGTCAAGTTCAAGACGTCCTCCCTCCAAGCCCCCGGGCCGAAGGAGGTTCAGTGACACTGAAGCCGGAGTATTCCAGAACACTCGCGCAAAGTCACGACAGCCAGCTCCATCCTCTTCCGATTTCGACGCTGGGGGCGCCAAGAATCAGAAGCAGAAAGTGTAGAGTCGACTTCTACAGCGACCTATACTAATCCTTCAATGACGCCCAGGGAGATGGGAGCCTACGCCGTTGAAGATGAACGCGAGGAAGCTTCGCCGTCAGGAGACGCGGAACAATGCCTCACCACGCTGGAAATATCTCTGCAACAAATGCAATCAATGATGGAAAACATACACCAGATGATGCTAACTCAGCACGCAGCTACCATGGCTCAAGCATCGGTCCCGCCGACTCAGATACGTGTGGGGGTGGACTTACCACCATCCCACCCGAGCCAAGAGCCCGCGCTGGATCAAGAGTCAGCAGTTCCTCCGCTTCCTCACTCAGGGAGCGCCTTACCTCCCGCTGGGGTTGCGATACAACCAACTCCGCACCACTCCATGGCCCCGCTTCCGACTGAAAATCTGATGCAGGCAGTCCGGGAGTTGAAAGCCCAGTTTGACGCCTTGAAACACAAGGATCAGCTCAAGAAACTGGGAATCAACCAGCCCTACCCAGCTATCTGGGAGGAAGTCCCTTTCCCGCCAAGGTACAAACCTCAGACCATGGCCCTGTTCGAGGGAAAAACATCGCCAAGCCAGTACATAAATTATTTCAGCATGATGACGGTGTTGCTACAAGGGAACGACGCCCTCCTTACTTGGGTGTTCAAAGGCTGCCTCTCAGGAGTAGCCTATCAGTGGTACCGCAGCTTGGCGGATAACTGCATCACTTCCTTCAAGGACTTCAGAACTTTATTCTTCACACGGTTCTACGAGGGAGGAATGGACATGTCTATGTCCTCCCTCATCGAAGTCAAGCAAAAGGAAAAGGAAGACGTTCGCATCTTCATCGAACGTTTTCGTCAGGCCACCTTACAAATGCCTCCAGGAGTTCCCGACTCTGCATTGGTGGACATTTGCAGGAAGAACCTCCTTCCCGTGGTCTCGGTGTTCACAGGACCATATCAGTTCCGTGATTGGCCCTCGTTCATCATCTCGGCAGTAGCAGCCGAAGATAATAGTCGCAAGGCGCGCGACAATGGCATCATGATCTCCGCCTCCGACAGAGGCAAGAGGTCATCTCCTAGCAGCGACCACCCTCGTGGTCCCAAAGGGAAAGAAGCCCTGGCAATCAATACGGCCAGACCAAAGATTGCGGCAACTGCGCAAGCAAAGCCCGGGACTTCCAGACCCGTTGAAGTCTACTCCTTCGACGACGACGACGTCCCGAGCATATTCGAGTGTCTCGTCAAGAGTGGCAAGATCACCCTTCCCGAGCTGAGGCGGCCCCAGGAAGTTGGCAATACTAACGACCCCAAATACTGTGTCTTCCACCGATACTTACACCACCCAACAAAGGCGTGTTACGTACTGAAAAGGAAGATCCAGGGGTTAATCGATGCTAAGGCGATCACCCTGCACAACACCGAGAAGACGGTCACGGCCAACATGATCTCTCTCCAGTTTGGCAGTCTGCCTCCCCAAACGATCCTGGATGGTGTCACACCTATTTCCCGAGCAACGATGAACATCGTCAATCTCCCTCCAGCTCGGGATCAAAATCGCAACCTGGTACCCCTAACTACCCGGCAAGGCGAGATTATGTGGGTTCATCCCGACCTGGTGTCAGAAATCGGGGAAGAGACTGATGCTATCAGAGCTAAGTCTAGAAAGAACTCCAAATGCAAACCATGCCATATGGTTGCAACTCCAGAAGAAGACGAGGTGTTGGCTACAGCAACCCGATCAGGGAAAGCCTACCTCAAGGACTACGGCACGAGCCCGGAAGACGCTCCAGCCACCAAGCCTTCGGGACCCGAGCCCGCCACACCAGAGACCGGTCCTTCAAGACCAACTCCAGCGGACAAGGGAAAACAAAAGGAAGTACGCTTTGATGTACCTGTGAAGAATATTCCAAACAAAGGTTTAGAGAAGCCGTACAACTTCGACATCCTGGCCCAATTGGCCAATACGCCAGCCAGGTTGTCCATCTTCGAGCTACTCAGGCTCTCCCAAGACACTCGTCTAGCCCTGAGCGAAGCGTTGATGCAAGCGGATGTGTGCCTAACCCAGCTCAAGTCCCCCAACGAGGAACCCGTGGCGTGCCCTCAATGCCACAGTGTGATGGAAGTGGTACCAAGCATCACTTTCACCCAAGACGACATGCTGCTGAAACACAACAGGGATGACAGGCCTCTCTATCATACCGGATACATCGGTTCCATGGAGGTCGACCGGATTCACATAGATCCGGGATCGTCGATCAGCATCATTCCTCACAGTCTACTCAGACCATTGAGGATCCCCACCAGCGAACTGGCCTATACCACTACTACAATTGTGGGTTTCAACGCTGGAAAGAGTAAACCATTGGGGAAGATTCGCTTGAGAATCCAGATTGGCAACCTTAGGTCAGTGGCTACATGCTACGTCATTGATTCAGAGGTGTCCTACAACATCCTGCTGGGAAGACCGTGGATTCATGACCACAACATTGTCCCTTCAACTCTACATCAATGCTTCAAATATGTAGATGCCAAGGGAGCGGTGCAAACCGAGTTTGCGGACTTAAACCCGTTCAGAGGGGTGGAATCCTACTACTCCGACGCCGTGTTATACTCTCAGAGCTACACGGAAGAGGTAACGGCCCAGACAGAGAAGGAATCCCGTCGGGAGCCAGAAGAACCCGCTGTCGAACAACCTCTGTCAATCAAGGTGAAGGGACGAACTGCTCGTCCAAAGGCCACAGAGCCTATGACCACCCACCTGAACAATACTAGGTCAGGAAGAGGGGGTGATCCTTTGGTAATCACCTTAAACAAAAAGCCTCCACCCTTGGTCATCAACCTTCGGCGCGACAAAAGGGATATAAAAACTACCAACGTGGTGGCCAATGACAATAAAAGTCCCTTTTTCCAGTACATTGATGAGATAGAACCAATAGCACAAAAATTCTTGGGAGCTATAAATGCCTATCATCCATATGTATGGGAAGTAGCGTCATCATCCAACGTCGTCACAACGTATGGACCCCATGAGGATTCTATCTTCATCGTCCCACCTACCTACAGCAGTCAGCGTCCGATATTCTTCGGCCGAATGCGCAATCAGCCAGCTATCCCAGAAGATGCTTTCGACGACGATACTGGGGAAATACAGGTTCGCCGATACAGCCCACAAGCGCTGAAGATCATGCAGAATATGGGCTACAATCTGAAGCGGAACCAAGGTCTTAACAATGGGAGGGGCAGGCATACGCCGCTGCTCGGCAACTCTTGCTACCGAAAAACCCGCTTCGGGTTAGGATATCCGACCTCCCTGGCGGCTTCTGAAGACGCCATTGCCTCTCCTCAAGGCGGCTCAACGTCCTCCGACTCGTCCAACGATCTCGGACAAACATTCTCGGTGAATATGGCGTCGACAGATCCCTTAGAGGCAAGCGAACAAGAATCTGAGTTGTTCGAAAATGACGCTTGGGCTCAACACATGGATACGCAGTGGGAATTTCGCTTCGAGCAAAGGGAACCTCCCACTAAAGACGAAGTTGTCCAAATCGACGTTGGGGGTGAACTCTCACCAAAGCCAATATTTATCAGTAACCATCTTTCCCCAGCTGAAAGGGAAGAAATCATCCAACTGATAAAAGAATACATCGACGTCTTCGCGTGGAATTATGAGGATATGCCAGGCCTCGATCCAAAGGTGGCTACTCACAAGCTCAACATTTTGACCGACTCAAGGCCTGTCAAACAGCACCAACGCCGGTTCCGCCCGGATATGATGGACGCCATTGAAGCTGAAGTCAAGAAGTTGATATCCTGCGGCTTCATCCGTGAAGAGCAACATCCCGACTGGGTCGCCAATGTTGTCCCAGTCATGAAGAAGAATGGGAAGGTGCGTATCTGCATCGATTACCGGGATCTAAATGCGGCCTGTCCCAAAGATGAATTCCCTCTTCCTATCACCGACATCATGATCGACAACACCTGCGGTTTCGAACACATGTCTTTCATGGACGGGTTCTCGGGATACAATCAGATCAAGATGCATCCTGAAGACGAGAAGCACACTGCCTTCCGGACACCACTGGGGGTATATTGCTATACGGTCATGCCCTTCGGATTGAAGAATGCCGGGGCTACATACCAACGGGCCATGAGTAACATATTCCATGAGCATTTACGCAAAACAGTGGAATGTTACGTAGACGACATAGCCGTCAAGAGCCGCCTCAAAGGTGATCACCTCCAAGACTTGAGGACGGTGTTCGAGCTAATGCGCCGCCATCAACTCAAGATGAACCCTACGAAGTCATTTCTGGGTGTGTCTAGTGGCAAGTTCCTGGGATTTGTCATCACCGCCAAAGGCATCCAGGTGGACCCTGACAAGGTCCAGGCAATCGTAGAAATGCGACCACCCCGTAATCTGAGGGAACTCCGGGGATTTCAAGGCCGTCTGGCCTATATCCGGCGATTCATATCCAACCTCTCGGGGAGATGTCAGCCCTTTTCTCACCTCATGAAGAAAGGTGTATCCTTCGTGTGGGACGAAACCTGTCAGCAGGCGTTCGGAGATATCAAGCGCTACCTCACCAGCCCGCCAGTTCTGGCACCTCCCGTCATGGGAAAACCATTCTTGCTGTACGTTCGAGCAATGGATCATTCACTAGGAGCTCTTCTTACACAGAGGAACGACATGGGGCATGAACAAGCTATCTACTACCTCAGCAGGATGATGGTCGGGGCCGAGCACCGGTACAACCCAGTGGAGAAAGAATGTTTGGCTCTGATGTTCGCCGTCCAGAAGACACGGCACTATGTCGCCGGACAGACCATTCATATCATCTCCAGGATCAACCCCCTGCGGGTACTAATGAGCAAACCGAGTGTTCTCAACTCCCGACTCGCGACTTGGGCAATGCTATTAACGCCATATGACATGGTATACGTACCGCAGAAGTCCATTAAAGGCCAAGCACTAGCTGACTTCCTAGCTGCCCATCCGATCCCGGAGTCCTCCAAGTTATACGAGGACATTCCCGACGAAGTTGCAGAATATAACTCCGCAATGGAGACCGACGCATGGCAACTCTTCTTCGATGGGGCCTCCAGAACCGGTCCCAAGGGAAACATCATCTCAGGAGTAGGAGTCGTCCTGGTCACTCCTGATCAGCTCGTCATCTACCGAGCATATTCTCTTAGCGAGCCCTGCTCCAACAATGTGGCAGAATACAACGCTCTGTTAATCGGGCTCCGAGCCGCCAAAGAGCTGGGGGTCGAATCCCTGGAAGCTTTCGGTGACTCTCTGCTTATCGTCAATCAAGTCAGAGGGATATATGAAGTCCGGAATCCAGACCTCATCCCCTACCACCAAGCAACGGTCGAGATAGCCATGACCTTCAAAGGATTCTTCCTGGAGCATGTACCTCGGTCTCAGAATCTGGAAGCCGATGCCCTAGCCAGTCTAGCCGCAGACTTAGCCACTCCTATAAGAAGGCAGGATTCGGTAATCCTTCTTAACAGAGACTTATTCTGTGCGAAGAACAACCTTCACATAGAACGCAGCCATGCTGTGAACACAGATCTCCCCGGAAGGGACTGGAGAAGTCCCTTCATAGATTTCGTCGCATACGGAATCTTGCCGGAGGACCCCAAAGGAGCAGTGTCCATCAAGCGACGATCATTACGCTTCTACTACGATGCATCTGCACAATGCCTGTATCGCCGGACCTACGACGGATTACTGTTGAGATGTCTGTCTAACGACGAAGTACAGCAGATTATCCGGGAAGCTCACGACGGCGTATGCGGAGCACACCAACCCGGTCCTAAGCTACAGGATCGCATCAGGAGAATGGGCTATTATTGGCCTACTATGATCACAGATGCGATACGGTATGCAAGACAATGTAGAGCCTGTCAGGTTCACGCAGACTTCATACACCAACCATCTGAGCATCTACATCCTACAGTTGCATCCTGGCCTTTCGAAGCATGGGGTATGGACGTCATTGGTCCCATTCACCCGTCTTCTTCCCGAGGTCACCAGTTCATACTGGCCATCACGGACTACTTCTCCAAATGGGCAGAGGCAATCCCTCTTGCTGAGGTAAAGGCGTCTAATGTGATCAGCTTCATCAAGCATCACGTCATTTATCGCTTCGGGGTCCCCCGAAGGATAATCCATGACAACGGGCCCCAGTTCATCAGCCAAGCGTTTCATCGATTTTGCGATAAAAATCGAATACACAATATCGCCTCTACGGCATACTATCCAGCTGCTAATGGTTTGGCGGAAGCTTTCAACAAAACCATTATCAAACTCTTGAAGAAGTTCGTCTCTTCAAACAAAAGAGATTGGAACGAGAAGCCGGGCGAATGTCTCTGGGCATACCGCACAACGGTACGAACGCCGACAGGCTGTACTCCATTCTCACTGGTATACGGGAGCGAGGCAGTTCTCCCTATTGAAATCCAGATCCCGTCGCTCAGGATAGCCGTGGCTAACGAGCTGACTCAAGAAAATAATGACCTGTTAAGGCTTCAGGAGCTAGAAGGATTAGACGAGAAACGCCTCCAAGCTCAACAGCGCATCGCGCTCTACCAAGCACGCATTTCCAGAGCTTTCAATCGTAAAGTAAAGGAAAGGGTGTTCAAAGTCGGCGAGCTAGTTTTAGCCGTAAGAAGGCCGATGATTCTTACTCACAGGAGTAAAGGCAAGTTCCAGCCCAAGTGGGAAGGCCCTTATGTGATCGAGACAACATTCTCAAACGGAGCCTACAGACTAGCCCAGCCCAATGGAGACCTATTAATGGCTCCTATCAACGGCAAATTCCTGAAGAAGTACTACGCCTAATCTCCTCCACTCAGGAGGAATACGGCGAGATTCTCGTAATCCGACGAAACTACTTCAAAGGAGAAACAAGCAATAGGCCCACAAATCAGTCATGTCCATATCACCTCTGAATTGTATTTTCTTGGAGAATCTGCCATGTCCATATCACCTCTGAACAGGCTTTCCAAGATTCTGACCATCGATTATCACCTCTGATATCGATCGTCACTTCAACTTAACACCCATACTAAATCTAAGTACGCCAGTGGTGTTAGGTCCACAAAATCTGCTACGTCCATATTACCTCTAGCAGGGCTTGTCCTCAAACCTATTACTTGCACCTAGGTGCGCAAAAAGCAATAGGCCCACAAATCAGTCATGTACATATCACCTCTGAACTGTATTTTCTTGGAGAATCTGCCATGTCCATATCACCTCTGAACAGGCTTTCCAAGATTCTGACCATCGATTATCACCTCTGATATCGATCGTCACTTCAACTTAACACCCGTACTAAATCTAAGTACGCCAGTGGTGTTAGGTCAACAAAATCTGCTACGTCCATATTACCTCTAGCAGGGCTTGTCCTCAAACCTATTACTTGCACCTAGGTGCGCAAAAAGCAATAGGCCCACAAATCAGTCATGTCCATATCACCTCTGAACTGTATTTTCTTGGAGAATCTGCCATGTCCATATCACCTCTGAACAGGCTTTCCAAGATTCTGACCATCGATTATCACCTCTGATATCGATCGTCACTTCAACTTAACACCCGTACTAAATCTAAGTACGCCAGTGGTGTTAGGTCCACAAAATCTGTTATGTCCATATTACCTCTAGCAGGGCTTGTCCTCAAACCTATTACTTGCACCTAGGTGCGCAAAAAGCAATAGGCCCACAAATCAGTCATGTCCATATCACCTCTGAACTGTATTTTCTTGGAGAATCTGCCATGTCCATATCACCTCTGAACAGGCTTTCCAAGATTTTGACCATCGATTATCACCTCTGATATCGATCGTCACTTCAACTTAACACCCGTACTAAATCTAAGTACGCCAGTGGTGTTAGGTCCACAAAATCTGCTACGTCCATATTACCTCTAGTAGGGCTTGTCCTCAAACCTATTACTTGCACCTAGGTGCGCAAAAAGCAATAGGCCCACAAATCAGTCATGTCCATATCACCTCTGAACTGTATTTTCTTGGAGAATCTGCCATGTCCATATCACCTCTGAACAGGCTTTCCAAGATTCTGACCATCGATTATCACCTCTGATATCGATCGTCACTTCAACTTAACACCCGTACTAAATCTAAGTACGCCAGTGGTGTTAGGTCCACAAAATCTGCTACGTCCATATTACCTCTAGCAGGGCTTGTCCTCAAACCTATTACTTGCACCTAGGTGCGCAAAAAGCAATAGGCCCACAAATCAGTCATGTCCATATCACCTCTGAACTGTATTTTCTTGGAGAATCTGCCATGTCCATATCACCTCTGAACAGGCTTTCCAAGATTCTGACCATCGATTATCACCTCTGATATCGATCGTCACTTCAACTTAACACCCGTACTAAATCTAAGTACGCCAGTGGTGTTAGATCCACAAAATCTGCTACGTCCATATTACCTCTAGCAGGGCCTGTCCTCAAACCTACTACTCGCACCTAAGTGCGCTAAAAGTAATAGGCCCACAAAACAGCTATGTCCATATTACCTCTGAGCTGTAATCTCTAGTAGAGCCTATCACGTCTATGTCACCTCTGATAGTACTTTACCTATAAAACGTGGCCAAAGCACGTTCTATCATGTCCGCATGACCTCTGAATAGATGTGCTCTGCTGAAGTTTACCGAGAGTTTGTCACGTCCATACTACCTCTGATACCACTCTCGCCCTAACCTGTCATTTACATTCCGAAATGATGGGTCCAAAGTTAGAAAAAAGTCTCTTTTTATTCCCAAGAAAGAACAAAATTACATCTGGGAAAGCAAAAAGGGCAAAAAAGAGTACATCATTGCGGCGGAGCAGTCATGTCACGGATCTGCCGCGCTAGCACGGCCATCCTCTCGTCCCTGATGGCCAGAGCATCAGCACGGGCCCGCTCCAGCAGTGCCTCGTTGTCACTCGAATGGGACAGTTCGGCTATCGTCCGGCGAACGCCCGCGCAGGCACCTTCCGCGCGATCCAGATCTCGTCGAGCTACGCTCAGTCGACCGGCCACCACATCCAAGCCTGCCAACGACTGAGAAGCCCACTCTTCTGCCCGAGCGAGTTTCTCCCACAACCGGTGAATCCTCGCTACGTTCCCCTCGTGCTCGGATTGGCACGTAGTCTGGAGGACAAGGATCTCATCCACGGCGGCTTTCCTCTGAATGGCCTCCAGCTGGCGAGTTCGAAGGAGTTCCTTCAGGTCTCCCATCCGTTTGGCAAGATGCGCAGTCATGAAGCCATATCAGGTCTGGGCCTCAGCGTCAAGACTGCCCTGAGCCAACTGCAAGTACTCGTTAATGGGTTGCTCTAAACCATTAACCATCGCCTCCAGGGCATCGGCTCCTCCAGAATCACCGAACGCCCTGACAACTCCGATCGAGAACTGGGCAGTTCTCTTCAGGCGCTCGAAATCCAGGCTCTTCGCCAACACCATTGATATCATCGCTCTCAAACCGGTGTAGAAGAGGCTGGTATGTTGCTCAGTCAGCGCAACTAAACCCGACTGAACGCCAGGAGAGACCGTGATATCAGCAAGTCCCCCACCAGGGACGATCGCAGACAAGGTAGCCACAGCTGCCGCCTCGACGGCTGGCGCGACCGAAGAAGGTGCAACGACGACAGTCGAAGTCATCGGCATACTCGCAGAAGGCGAGGTCACGATGGCAGGCTCGTCCTCCTCTCGAGATGACAAAACCACTCCGGGCGAGCTAGCCCCCGAGGGTATTTCCTCCTCAAGATCAGGTGCCTCCGTATCACCGCCAGGAGCCGGAGCAGAGCCGGAAGGCGGCTCAATGCTATACTCCCCGTGGGCTCCATCCCCTGAGAAGAAAGGACCCGAAAGTCGGCATCAGTACAACGGTAACCTTTCTAAAAGGAGACATGAAAACGACATTTACCCGGGGCCAATGGTATATATGGCGCATCTGCAGCCGAGGCAGCTAAGCCTCGCTTTAAGGACGCAATGCGAACTATCATACCTGGGGAAGGAGGTGGACCAACTGACATCGCCCAGAATTCCTCCAAGTCTCCACCAAGACGCGGTCGAGGTTCGTCAACTGGAATCTCGCTAGGCACAGCAGGAGTTTTATCCGTTGCGGATCCAGGGAAAGATCCTCCCATCTGCCATGGCCACCTAGGCGATCTCGTTCCACTACCCGGAGCAGTAGCCACAGCAGCGACCCCTAGCGAAGATCCTCCGGCGCCGCCAACCGAAACCATAGAGGGTCCCTCTCTAAAAGGCGAGGAACCTCCAGCCAAAGACTCATCCCCGACATGGGGAGGTGTAGGGCCACTTCCGGTAGCTTCAACACCAAGAATGCGGAAAGGACGAGCAACTGTCTCCTTCCTCCTCTTACGAACAGAAGCCTCCTTAGGAGCAGGCGCCCTTCGCTTCTGAGGACCTACCAAAGCCCCCGCAGGCGGAGGCACTTCACACCCCGGCATCGACTCCAGGGGTTCATCCGGAGTATCAAACTCCTCACCCTCATCAGGAGAAACCGAGGGAACTTCAACTCCTCCCCCGGCAATGGGAGAGGACACCCTAAGACTTCCGCGTATGTCGAAATCGCGGTGGAAGGTATTGATCGCCACGTAAAACTGGGCGTAAGAATGAAGGATGCGCAGCTCCGTAGAGGGGGTGACATCCGGCACGACGAAGGCTGCTCCCGTGCAACCCGTGGTGAAATACCGCCATCCTCTGGCTCCATCAATGAGCCCGCCTCTGGACCTGAAGCTGGTGACGGCATTGCCCACGTGCAGCTGGCCGTACCCAAATTGCCTGGCGAACCGACTAGGCAAATAAGGCTCGAAGAAGCAGTGGTCTTCACTCCTGTATAGGAGATGGGAGGGTCTAATGCAGACCAGCCAATTAAAAGCCTCCGGAGAAAGATCGGTCTTCTCTCTACCTGAGTCCTCAAGCCTCACCCCTAATTGATTGCAATCTACGGGAGGGAGAGTACAGAGGAACTTCCAGCCATGGCTGAGGTTCAAAGCCAGCCGACAATCTAGAACGGTGTCCACGTTCCAGGGAGAATCCTTGTAGTTCAACAGGAAATTTCCCCCTGAGCTGCTACCAGAGCCAGGAGACATCACCCGGGGATTGTGGAGAATTAACCAACCCATCAGATACAGGTATGGTAATTCCACCCTAGGAAAACTCTCACGCCGGGCTTCATCAGCAAGCAACCCATCGGTCAGAGCTCTCAAACCAGCCTGTATACGGCACACCATGGCAGGAAGCAAGCCCAGTCTTGCCCCGAACACCAGGCGCACTGCCGGCCACAAGATGTTCCGGTAAATGCGGTCCACGGACGCAGTACCAGGCACTACTACTCGACGCAGCCATAACGAGAGGAAACCAGCCAGCTGGGCTTCCTTGGATAGAGACCTGCGACAGCGCCTCAAGTAACTACGGGCCGTAGTACCTTCAGGGTACTTTCCTACCCTCTCAACGAGGATCTGGTCCGAAGCTTTGGCCTCCTCCATAAGGCCATCCACGACCTGGGCACTAAGCACGCCCAAACAGTTCACGGGCTCATTCTTGCCTCCCGAAACTTTCTCCAACCTGGCAGCTCTAGCTCGGTGGAAGAAGAGGTAGGACATCCACTTGGTAGTGTGGGCCAAACCAGAGGGCTCGTTGTAAAAAGCGGTGCAGGCGAGGTATTGGCACATCAGCTCCTGATACACATCCGCCACCCGAGAGTCCGAATCCCCCAACTCTCGGTTGGTGGGAACATACTCTTCGTACGGGGTATCCCCCATCGGCAGCCTCGAGACAACCGCCATCTCATGAAGGGCCAATCCCAACTCCCCCAGTGGAGTGGCAAAGGTCCCAGTGAGCGAAACGTATCGCTCCATCAGTGCCAAGAACAAATTAGGGTTGGGAGGCAACCCGACGCTCGTCGCGCTCACAGCGGCATACAACCCAATGCCCTCTAGCTCTTGCCGAAAGCGCTTCAAGGCCCAGTTAACTAGGCTGGTCCATCGGAGGTTTGCTGGGGTGACCCACCCATTACACCGAGGATTCTCCTTGGGGTACACCCCACCTCGTCCCATGAAGCTGTTGCAGAAAGTCGACAGTTGGACCGGCTGGATCACAGAGCTGTCTTCGCTTGGGACGCCACCCGGGTACAATCCCCGGAACAACGTCACAGGACCAAAAGGACGACTGACAAACGATCCCTGGTCAGCTCCTTTCTGATGAAAGATCTTCCCCGGCTTGCCATGAAGATCGGGAGTCAACGTCCACGACATCTTTCTGGGATGAGTGGCATGGAAGAAAGCCGAGATGGGATAATCCCTCGGCATCGTCGGCAGGTACATAACCAAGCTCTCGACAGCAAAGACCCAAGGTTCCCTCTTAGGCTTCGTCTGGGACCGCTTGTCGATCATGTCCCCAAAAAGGAAAGCCGGCTTTATGTACCGCTCTCCGTCTACATACGTCAGGGGCTCCCCGTTGATCATACTCAGTAGTGCCCGCTCGCCCTGAGCCGCCAACAAAAATCCCCTTCCCTCAGGATACTGGGATCCGGAGAGGGGAAATGCCACGTGGGACAAGTCCTCCAGGTAGTTCGAGTGCAGCATCCCAGCGGAGGAACCCATCACCTTGGTCAGCGGAGACTCACCCAAGTTAACTGCAAAGGTGCAGAGAAAGTATGTCATTACAAAAATCTTGCACAAACATACAAAACCAAAGAAACGACAAACTGTGCTCTACGCCAGGATTGTACGAATTCGGTTATTATACGCCGGGAGTCCCCTCCACAAATGTAAAATGCTTATTTTACGATATACGCCAGTTTTCGGTAGCCAGAGCTTTTACGCTCGGAACTACAAAAATATGGCGCCTTTACGCTAGCACATGAGAAATGTGGGCATAAAAGATGAAAACGCCTCCGTGCATCATCTTCCTCAGAAGAGGTTATCAGCACAGAAGACGACCTAGCGCGGTCACGTTCAACGTGTGCGAAGGATTTTTCGTTATTCTTGTCACCCCAAGGGCTCTACCTCTCAGACCGGGTGCGCTGCCCGTCGGCGGGATACTTTCAGAGGGAAGTCCACTTTGCCCGACCGAAGACTCCCTCACTGGAGCAGGAGTAGCAGAAGAAGAATCTATGCCCTTTCCCTTAGCGGAGGAGGTTTGTTTCGTCGCCATTTCTGAAGACTCGAAGTGCTCGGAGGAGGAACGAAGAAAAGATTGAGCAGTCAAGAACTCTCGTTCGCAGAAGACGGATGAAAAGTTTTTCTCTCCAAGGCTTGGGATATATATAGAGTCCGGATCGACTCCTCGAATCCTCGGATCGACTCCTCGAATCCTCGGACGGACTCCTCGAGACCCTAACCAAGTCTCGCATTAAATAGTCGGTTATGATTGGGTGCTACGTCAGCCCACTACCCTCGAAAGACGGACAGTCAGTGAATTCGAAATTTTCTTCGCGCAAGACAGTTCAGCAGTTCTACGCTAAAGGAGCTTTTCTGCGCTCAACAGCAACAGATCTACGATTTTACGCTCGCAAGCTACAAGTCTATGGTTTTTCTCGCCCGGATGCCTTTGTGCTCGGTAGCTTTTACGCTCGAGAGGCGACAAACCTACGGCTTTACGCTCAACAGATACCAAATCGATGATCTCACGCTCGGTGGCGCTCAGTTTACGCTCAGAAGCAACAGATCCGCAGAACTTCACGCTCGAAGAAATTCTCTTTTCAGGAGCTACAGATCCACAAGTCCTACGCTAAAGGAGCTTTCTACACTCAACAGCAACGATTCTACGGCTTTACGTTCAAGCAGGTATAAGTCTATGGTTTTTCTCGCCCGGATGCCTTTGTGCTCGGTAGCTTTTACGCTCGAGAGGCGACAAACCTACGACTTCACGCTCAGGAACCACAAGTCTACGACTTCACGCTCGACGGTGTCTTACGCCCAGACGCTACAGACTGAGGATTTCGCACTCCGCGACTTTCCGCTTATCCAAAACAATCCCCGACCAGGTCAAGTGCAAAGAGTTCACACAGAAGATACTCGTTCTTGACCCCCAAGTACCCGAAACATACAGAGTTCAAACATTGAGAAATTACTCTTTTCGGGTCCGAAATTGGAGGTTCATCCAGACTCCAGTCTGAACATCTCGTCTGTCAAGATGACAAAGCTCAGCCAGAATCCTCGACCCTGTTTCAAGGGAGTTCTGAGAGATCATTCTTGAAGACGAGGACTGAACAGGTTCTGCTCATCAGAAGCAGCGGTTCAGAGCTCTACGTCGACCCTCAGTCCTAGCAAAAAGACAATTCTAAAATGTTCAAAATGCTAAAACAGCGCTCTATGCATTATTCGCTGAAAAGGACAGGGCCTGATACTCTTCTTATCAGAGTTGGCGTAAAGAATCAGACGTGTCGAAGCTGCACACATTCAGACTTCACAGCAACGTATGGCAAGTGATCATATGGAGAAAAGACGACTTTATTGAAGATTAAAATCATGATTACATATGAGGGAAATCCTGTCTACAGGGGTTTTTCTCTACTTTTCATGGTTACATATGAGGGAAATCCCGTCTACAAAGGGTTTCCTCATCATCGTCTGAAGATTGCCCAGAAGCTGTACTGACAGGTTCTTGCTGGGCATCAATTCTTTATCCATCTTCTTCAGCAGTTCATCGGCTACCACAGCCATGAACAAAGAAGATGATAGTGGCGGGAGGATACAAAATGGGCGTAGACCCATACTCCAACAGAAGGCAGATTACAAACTGCTTTCCTGCCTCCAGCGCCATGACAGATCGCGCTGGGATATTTCTCCCAACTCGATCCCGGACGGAGCCAGTCTATCTGCTCTCGTCCCCGGAGGCAACGGAAGAAGACGCCGCTTGCAGGCGGCATGGTCTATCACGGCCCTTCCTCTCCCCTGGTGCAACGCCATACAAAGTTGCTGATTATCCCGAGCAAGGGAGGCTAAGATATCCTTCCATGATCCATCGCTGCAGATGACACTTGCTCGAAGACGCCGTCTTTTTCGGCTCCCAACATGCTGGAAGAACATGATCTCCTTCTTCCTCAGATCGACCCGACGAACTCCGGCGATCATTTTAGCATGGTGATGGGAATATGGGGAAACAGGTTAACCCCCCTGCCTTTTTATAGGCAAAAGAGATCACAGCGGTCCCCAATAAAATCTGCCATAAAGGCCGCACCGACCGTTTCAACGCTCCATTCAGAAACGTTTCGAGTCACGAGGGGCCATTCATGCTTCATTCAAAGCGTTTCAAATTCTAAGGAATTTAAAAGCTTTGAAGGGGGTCTTGTAGAAGCATGAAAAATACGCTGGCAAAGAGCTACGCGGCGTATTGATACAGAGCAGCGCAAGCAAAGGCCTTCAGTGCCATCAGGCGTAAGAGCTCAAGGGTGCAGCACGTCCAAAACCGCTTCGGCGTAGACGGGACCCCCCCCCCATCGCCTCCAGGGCGTAAAACTCAGCCGCTCTCAAAGCGGCATTAAAAGCGTATGAGGAACGCTTCGTCTTCCCCGAAATGAACCTGTCGAGTCACGCAGTGAACCTGGCCTCTGACTCCTGACAAAAAAGTGCTGCACGGCGACCCAGACGACGGCTGGAAATAGGCACAGACCCCTCGGGACGCACACCACAGTATGATGGCGGATCTCTGCATTTAATGCAGAGGATTGGGTTAAGATACCACCGAACCGTCGTTTACTGACGTCCCCTCAGCATAAACCGCTCTTTTGCGTACAGAGGGATACGCTGCATTGTTTTACACAGGCAGACATAAGCCGGTTTATGCTCCGCAGTAGACAAACCGCCTGCCACGTCAAAAGCTGCACATCGTACGGGGCTCGAGGCACGTCTCTACGGGGCGGTGACAGGTTCAGTCAAGGCACGTCTCTGCAACGGATGCACAGAAGGGCTGCAGACCTTCAAAACACGTCTTCGCATTTAATGCATAGGATGATGGCAAATCTCTGTAGAAGATTTGATTACATCTTCGAAAGCCGTGATTCCGGCTAAGACGTCCACATCAGCACTCGGGCACGATACGCAGCGGCTTCTACGCCCAGTCAAGACCTGTGCCCCTCCGGCTTCAACGCCTATCCGGCTTCAACGCCTATCCGGCTTCAACGCCTCTCCGGCTTCTACGCCTATCCGGCTTCTACGCCTATTCGGCTCCTATGCCTATCTGGCCTCTGTGCCAGAGTGACAGTCATTTGGCTTCTACGCCAACCTTTTCTACACACGGGATACCTACCTGCGTGGCTTTTATGCCGTGATCTTCGTAGCAATAGTACGCGTTGTGTTCCCTTAGTTGGACCTGCATCATACGCTCATTCAAAAGATCATCCATACGCAGGCATTGGTTGCTTTAACCGTTGTGTAAAAGGGTGTTGTACTTCCCACTCCTCGGTTTTTACACCGACGGAGTGGTCACTGTCACCAAAACTCTATAAATAGAGACCCCTATCAATGGGGAAAAGAGGTCGAAGAAGAATTATCGTCCAGGAAGAAGAATTACCGTCCAAGGAGAGAGAGAGAGAGAGAGAGAGGGAGAGAGAGAGAGAGAGAGAGCCCGGAGAGCAGGCAAAGAGCAGGGATCGACGACCTTGGCCTCGTGCGTCCAACCTCTTCTGCAACCTTCGAAGCTGCTACCTGTCTTCCACGGCACTTCTTCAACATCGTGTGGTCCAAGGGCTAAAGTGATCGACCGCAGATCAGACACCTATAGCAATTTATACCCAGATTAAATAAATTGTACTCCCACATCCTCGTATAGGATTACATTGTACAAGTTTGTTTGTAAACAGAAGGGCGCGGGTTTCGCATAAACCCCGTCATTGAAATACAATTTCATTCCTTTCGTTTAATACCACAAACAGCGGTGGTGACATACTCCCATCTTGGGGAATTACAGTCGACTGCTCCTGATGCTCTACCATAGAAGCAAGATTCTAAGGGTCCTGCTGAATCGATGGTGGTGCCTGGCCAGCTTGTAATGGTTGTCACTGTTGGAGTGGTGTAGTCGGGGACATCATCGATGAAGGTGGAGCTCTTGATTCCTCCAGAGTTATTGAGTCGCCTGTAGTGATGGCGAGGGTAGCAACACGTCTACTACAAAGATTTATATCATTGGACACAAAGATAAGGACAACGTTAGAACAGATTCAAGGTAGATGCGAGTCAAGCAGTCAAATGAGAGTTTAAAAATAGAGTCGAGGAAGGTATAAATAAGTGGATGAGATCCTATACTTTAATCATATTCGCAGGCTTGCTTGGTACAGTAACATAACCGAGACAATATATTCTTGACCTGCATGGGCCACCACAAAAATATGTTACGCACCACTCCCAAAATACGTAGAACTAGGAATACGTAGCATACCAGCCGATATGTATATGAAGGCTACTCCAATATATGGAATCCTCCAATACAACCGTACGCTATAATATGAAACACAATTCACAAAAGGTATATATTATCAAAATAAGTCACAGGAAACTAATCTCATCCACAATACAAGTCAATAAGTAGAGAAATAAACTAAACCAAATAAATCAAAATATCAAGTCTGAATAATCCAAAATGATAGTCGGGTGGAGACAAATCCACTACCAAACGACTATATCAAAACTAAAATGAGAGAGAATGATAAACTCCAATATAAAATAAAACAAGATAAAAATAATAAAAGAGTGTATTAAAAGATCCATCGACTAAGAGATATCAAGTAAGCTTAGAGGGTAAGACCTTATCGACAAAAAATAAAGAATTAGGTCCCGGTCTGTACTCCTGTGGATAGTCCTGATCGTCTATACTTGGAGAAGAATACGGATCCAGGTCCTTAGAGGAACGTAACAAGATACAATAAAAGGATGACAATCATAAACTGAATATAAACAAATGTACTGGATAAACTAACCAACCTACGTGAATGCAATTGAGGATAACCTTTGCACGAATAGCTTGTCTAGCTGAAAAATAGGATTAACATAGACACCTCCGAGACTAAAGGTCTAAATGTAAATAATCTATCCAATCAAATCAAAGTCCAATTTCTCTCATATAAATACCATAGTCGTCACCCCCATCTCCATCGGAGCGTATGGTCAAAGAGAAGTATAAAGTAGCCCAAACGTCTCATGTATATCCTTCACACCCAAAGTACTGTCCAGATTGTATCCATGACACGTCTATTTCTTCACTACTAAGTCCAATGAATGATCCTAAAATAATAAATATGACTAGACCGACATACGTCCCTTACGTATCGGGAGCAACCCGAATACGATGGTTCATGCCCTCTCACACGTATCACACATTCGTATAAGTACAAAGTATGTGCCAAGGTCATGGAGATATGAGGACACCTAACAAATATAGGGTGGTGTGAGACTAGTCTCACAGTATTCGTATTTTATGCGGATACATATTTTTTGCTATTTATTACATTATATTAGATCTCGAGGAAGCTCAAAAATTCTCAAAATTGAAAATTTACTACCTGACCGGTATACCAACGGTATACTATCCGATAGATATTTGTTTTACTTTTTGAGATATTTTCGAGATATTTCTCTATAAATAGTACTTGAGTTATTTTATTTATTTATTTCTCTTTCTTTCTCTTCTCTTCTTTATTTTTTCTCGAACATGGAGCTTGGTCTTGAGACCTGGAGTGTGGTTTCTGAATCCCTTTGTGGTGGTGGATTAGAAGGTTTAGGTTGGGAGCTCGCTTTAGGCAAGTACACCTTGCCGATTTTGTGAACTTCTATTACTTTCTGTCATTTTACTTTCCTGGAGCTTGGGTGTTGCTTTCTAGCTTAGACTTGCTTTACTATAGTTGTTTATATTATGATTTTTAGCCTAGTGACCGTTTCAGTTTTGATTCTGCAGAATGTCACACCCGGATTTATATAAGAAATTGCTAGGGGTTAATAACTAGAGATTCACTTAGTACATGGCTAGGAATTTTCCTAGATTGTATGCAGTTCTGGTTATTCATACATTTATCTTGTGGAGTATCCGGTAGTTTATATTATGAAGTATCTCGAGGAGTATCTGGTACTGGTTTGTGCGTATGGATATCCCGGACAGACTGTAGGAGCATGCGATCAAAAGGAACCCTAGTATCGCGTTGCATTATAATTGTTAGTAATTAGGATTATGATAACCCTAGTTAGTTAAAGTATCAAGCTGTACTTATATGATTAGCCATGATTGATGGATGATGGTTAGTTTAGGCTTTACATGATCACACTTTTATTTTTTGCACTTGTTACTCTATTGATTATCAGTTCAGGATATGTCTCATTGTAGGTTTATAATATTTCCTTTATTATCCTAAGATCATTTACATTCAGTCATTACCTTCAGTATTTGTATTGCTTGTGTTGTTGGTTTAAGTTCCTAGATTGGCTTCCTTTGTGGTACTTGCTATTTGGAGGTCTGAACCCACTGGTTTTGTATGGCCAGATCCAGTAGCAGCACCGGAGGATCTTTCGTACTTTTTTGAGGATGGTGGTCATGAGGAGCACCAGACCGCTTGAGTGGATTTTCTTACTTCCCAACTCTGATGTACATTCTTCTTTTATTGGTGTTTAGCCACCGAGCACGTGTTTAGATCGTGTTTTAGTTTGATCATTTAGCCTATGTGCAATATCATAATTAACATATCCTAGGGTTGATCATGTATGACTCAGATTTTGGCTAGTTTATTCATTTTGTGTTTACTAGCATCATGATCATTTATATGTTATAGTTTGGGATGCTTTACTATTATATTGCAGTTGATCTAACATCTTATTATTATTCATGTTGTTCTTTTGATTGAGATATTAGGGTTTGTTGGAACTAGGCTTGACTGTTTGTTTATAGTAGTGACCTCTCATGTCTTTCAGCTTTACCGTATACGCGGAGTACCGGTGTGCTCTATGTATATATTGCAGGCCTTGTCAGCCCCACTCTCCAGTATTCTGGTTCTTGGGCATGACATGGTTTTAGTGATGGCCCATGCAGGTCTGTCTGAGCGGATTATGTCTGTTTGAGCGGATTTGATCTATTTTTTTTTACAGATATGTGGGGGTTAATGTTGTTGCTAGATGTCTCAATCCTGAAGTGTTCCCTTAATCCCTAGTCATTTATCTCTATCCCTGATTCTTGACTTGTTATCTACTTATTCGTTTATATATCATGTTCTTTGTTTAACTATTGTGTCCTTAACTTTCAGGGGCACTGTTCCTGTTACTATCAGCCAGATGGATCAAGTGCAGCCCGAGAAGGGTCAACATTCGGCAGCCCGGCATAATCTTGGAGATCGGCCTCAACATTCAGGGGCAGAGTCTAGAGTAGATCCCGAGGCAAATTGGCCGATAATATAGGACCAGTAGGCAGCACCTTTTTACCCAGTTTCGCCCGAGCAGCCATAGGGTATTGCCCGAGCACTGATGGATGTACTTTGAGGGTTCATGACGACCCAGCAGCACCAGAGTGATTTATTCACTCAGTCGATCGAGACAGCGTTGGAGCGAGGTGATTCTCAGATCCATAATTCTACGACCAGCTTTAAGCGTCTCAGTCCTCAGTACTTCAATGGTAAAGAAGATGCGATTTCGTCCGATGCTTGGCTGCAGGACATTGAAGACATCTTGGAGGCAGCAGGGACTCCGACTATAGAGCGTGTAGCAGTAGTAAGTCTACAGTTGTTGGACTTGGCTCGTGACTGGTGGGCAGCGTAGGAGGCTTCTCTCACAACATCGATTCCATAGGCAGTTTTTACTGAGAGATTTCAGGCGAGGTATTTTGACGCAGTGGCGTGTTACGAGCTTCAGCAGAGGTTTAATAACCTCAGACATGAGGGCAGGACCATCGACGGTTACGCGACAAAGTTTGCGAGACTTAGTCGGTTTGCTCCCACTTTGGTAGCGACCAAGTTGGAGAGGGCGATGAGGTTCCAGCAAGGACTTCATTTAGAGATTATCTTGGCGATGGAGCAGCATGAGTTTCAGACCTTTGATGTGGTAATGCGGGTAGCCAGGAGGTATGAGTACACATCGTAGAGGATACCTGGGCATATAGTATCAGAGTGCCGTAGGGCACATGGATTGTGCTTGGTGTGTGGGGCATCAGACCATATGGTCAAAGCATATCCTAAGAGGAACTAGACTGGATCATCATCGGTCCAGTCAGCAGTTCGGCCAGCAGCGTCGCAGTATAGGGCACCAACACCAGTGTAACAGCCACAGATTCAGAGGCCTTTACCTCCACAGGCACATGCATTCTAGCAGAGGCTGCAAAAGTATGCTCAGGTCCAGGCATATGCGAGACCTAGAGGTCAGCAGCAGAGGGGACCAGCACCTATAGGGCAGGGTCAAGCCTTCTTGCTATCGATAGAGGAGGCTTTGGTAGCAGAAGAGGTAGTAGCAGATACCATTCTCGTCCAATTTCATTCAGCTTCAACTTTATTTGATTTTGGTGCATCACATTCATTTATATCTGTACGCTTTGCGATACGAGTTGGATTAGAGTCTGAGTCCTTACCTATAAGGTTGAATATACTTACTGGTAACGGTCTCGTAGAAGTAGACAGAGTATATCCCTCATGTAGAGTTATAGTGTGCGGGAGAGAGTTTCTCGCGAGACTGATAAAGTTTTCTATGGGCGATTATGGTATCGTTCTTGGGATGGATTGGTTGAGTGCGAGACATGCGATGATAGATTTTCATAATGGCAAGGTTATCTTTCATGTACCTGATGGGGAGGAGTTCTCATTCTTGAGAGGTGCAGTAGAGTCACTGGAGGTTACATTGATGATGGCAGAGACCGAGGAGGCACAATTTCCAAAGGTAGTTTACAAGTTTTCTGACGTATTTTTTTACGAGCTACCAGGTGTACCACCAGTTAGAGATGTGGAGTTCTATATTAATTTGATCCCAGGAGCAGAGCCAATTTCAGAGAGAGTTTATAGGATGTTACCATCTGAGTTGGAGATCTTATACCGGATGATTGAGGAGTTGAGAGCCAAGGGATTCATTACACCTATTGCATCATTTTAGGGAGCCCTGTTACTTCTTATTAAAAAGAAGGATGGTTCATCGCGTTTAGTTATTGATTATAGAACACTAAATGCGGCAACCATTAAGAACAAGTATCCCTTGCCCAGGATAGATAACTTGTTTGATCAGCTCAGTGGGAAAACTATATTTTCTAAGATCGATTTGCGTTCTGGGTATCATCAGATTAGAGTCGGAGAGCAAGACATATCCAAGACGGTGTTCAAATATAGATATGTTCATTAGGAGTTTCTAGTTATGCCATTTGGAGCGACCAATGCATCAGCTGTATTCATGTCTCTCATGAATATCATCTTCATGCCTTACCTAGACCAGTTTGTGATAGTATTTATTGATGATATCTTGGTCTATAGTCGGAGTGACGAAGAGCATGAGCAATATCTTTGCGTAGTTTTTCAGATTCTTCGAGAGCAACTATTGTACGCGAAGTTCAGCAAGTGTGAGTTCTGGCTTAATCATATCTCATTCTTGGAACATATTATTTCTGGTGGAGGAGTCGAGGTAGATTCCAAGAAGGTGGAGGCTATTGATAGTTGGCCAGTACCCCATACAGCTTCAGATGTACGCAATTTCTTGGGTCTAGCAGGCTACTACACACGATTTGTGGCAGACTTTGCTAGGATCTCCGTACCCTTAACACGACTGATGTGTAAGGATGTGTGCTTTGAGTGGTCAAATGCTTGTCAGGCTTCTTTCGAGAAGCTCAAGTGGAGTTTGATTTCGGCTCCTATCCTGATACTTCCAGTGGGACCAGGTGGGTTCTCAGTGTATTGTGATGCTTCAGGAGTGGGACTAGGGTGTGTCCTTATGCAGCATGGTAGAGTGATAGCTTATGCGTCTCGGCAGCTTTGAGACCATGAGAAGAATTATCCGACACATGATCTTGAGTTGGCAGCAGTAGTGTTTTCACTTAAGCTATGGAGGCATTACCTATATGGTGATTGAGTGGAGATCTTCACAGACCACAAGAGCTTGAGATATGTGTTCACACAGAAGGAACTCAATATATGGCAGAGGACGTGGCTCAATTTATTGTCGGACTACGATCTTGAACTTCAGTATCATCCAGAGAAGGCCAATGTTGTAGGAGACGCCTTGAGCAGGAGAGGAGGATATTACTTCTTGACAGAGCAGCGCCATATTTTGGAGGATCTGTAGGAGATGGGTATCGAGGTAGTATTACCTGGTGATATCAGTTTGATGGCAAGTATGTAGGTTTAGTCTTCTATAGTTGAAAGGATCAGAGCAGAGTGTTTGATAATAAACGAAAGAAATGAAACTAGATTTATACGAAACCCTTTCTTTGGTTTACAAACAAGAAAAAAATTACAATTAATCCTATACGAGGATGTTAAGTACAAAAGTTTGATTCTGGAGAAATATTGCTATAGGAGTCTGATCTGCGGTCGATCACTTTGTCCCTTGGACCACACGATGACGAAGAAGTGCTATAGAAGACGAAAAAGAAGCTTCAAAGACTGCAGGAGGGATTGAACTCTCGTAGCCAAAGTAGTCAACACTCTCTGGATATACTCTCTTTTTTATTCAACCTTTGTTTGTGATCTCTCTCTCAATTTGACCCTTGCTTTTCTCTGACCTTTTTCCCCACTTTTGACCTCCGTGACCGGAGGTCTCTATTTATAGGGTTCAATCCCAATCGGCATAGAAATCGAACAGCGGAGAGAGCTGCACCTTTTACGCGGCGGTTATAATAACTGCCACCCACGTATGAATGATCTCCTGAATCGGCGTATGACACGTGTCCCATTACGAGGTAATACGTATAATTGCTCATCGAAGATCACGTCATATAAGCCACGTAGATAACTGTCCCTCGCGTAGAGATGGTTGGCATAAAAGCCAAATAACTGTCTCGTTGGCGTAAAAGCCAAATAGCTGTTCTGATAGCGAAGAAGCCAAGTAGGCGTAGAAGCCGAATAGTTTTCAAGTTGGCATAAAAGCCAAATAGCTGTTATGTTGGCGTAGACGCCAAGTAGCTGTCTTGTTGGCGTAAAAGCCAAATAGGCGTAGAAGCTAAATAGGCGTAGAAGCTGAATAGTTGTCAAGTTGGCATAGAAGCCAAATAGGCGTAGAAGCCAAGTTCTGCGTAAAGCCTGATGCTGTATGGATAGGTGACCAGCGTAAAGATAGCCGATTATCCTTCCTTGACTGAGGTCTTGGACGTATTCTGGGCGAAATAGCCTTATCACGCACTTTATAAATATAGCCTGAGTTGGCGTATTTCGAGGAGATAGCGTACGGCGTACTCCTATAGTTGAAAATAGCCAGGTCGGCGTATTTCGAGGAGATAGCATACGGCGTACTCCTATAGCTGAAAATAGCCTGGTTGGCGTAATGTGCAGAGATGGTGATGTGAGCGTATTAGCCCTAATTATAGCTCTCCCAGTCATTAAAAGTAGAACAAAATCTCGTGCATTAAATGCAGAGATCTGCCCCTTTCTCGCGCATTAACTACAGAGGCGTGCCTCGAGTTCTGTACGAAGAGCAGCTTTTGACGTAGCGGTTGGTTTCGTCTCATCCTGAGCGTAAAAGCTCATCTCTGCCTGTGTAAAATAGGCAGCATATTCCTTGAATGCGTAAACGATGTCTTATATCAAGGGTTATGTTACTAAGCAACAATCTGGGGCTCTGTGCAGAATCATCATAACAGCCGTCCTCTCGATCGTCGTGCAGTACTCTTTGTCAGGAGTCAGGTTCACTGCTTCGTCTGACAGGTTCATTCGAGGAATACGAAGAGTTCCTCGTACAATTTCTTGCTGCATTAAAAGCAGACAGGTTTTACGCCAAAATAGCGATGTAGCAACCTTTTTACGCCGAAGCAGTCTGGAAATACTGCTTTACACGGGTTGTTCTGGAGCTATGTTTTACGCTGAATAGCGTTGAAGCTCTGCTGTACGCTAACGGCTCTGAAGTCATATTTTACGCCACCCAATGTTGGAGCTCTGTTTTACGCAGGCTTCCTGCATGTTGAGGGTTTTACGCGTATAATTCTCCAGCATATTTTTCATGCTTCTACAAGACCCCCTTCAAAGTTTTCAAATTCCTCATAATTTGAAACACTTTGAATAAAGCATGAAACGGTCAAGTTTGACTCGTTCCGCGAGGCTGATTTCTCGGCAAATTTTTAGGAATTTGTTGGGATTTGGTGTGTTCTCCTATGCCTATATAAAAGCGAATGAGTTAACCTGTTTTTCCTACACTTCCTTCACCACAGAGAGGGATAGTTGCCGAGATTGGTCGTGCTGACTTGAGGAAGAAGAAGATCATGTTCTTCCAGTATGTAAGGAGCCGTAGAAAGAGGCGTCTTCGAGCAAATATCCTCTGCAACGATGGATCATGGAAGGATATTATAGCTTCCTTTGCTCGGGATGATCAACAATTTCATATGGCGATTCGTCCAGGAGAGAGGAAGGGTCATATTAGACCACACAGCTTGCAAGCTGTATTCTCTCCCATTATGGTGCTGGACGAAGGCAGACAGCTTGGCCCTGTCTTCCAGTATTGTGTTGGGTCTGAACCCCTAACACAAATCTAGGACATGCCTGCCATAGCGTATGGAGGATGGGCTTGCGAAATTGATACATGCCCAGTTCTGTATCCTCCCGCCATTAATTATTTTCTTGTTAATCGGCCGCGGAAGCCGATTAACTGTTGTAGAAGACAAAAAAGATCTACACCAATATGATAACCTAGCACAGCAGATTCTTGGTGTGATCTTAAGTGAAAATGAGAAACCCTTTTTAGAAAAAGGATTTCCATTATATGTAATCATGAAGATGAAAGAACCCTTTGTAGACTGGATTTCCATCATATGTAATCATGATTAATATAATTGTCTTCTTTTACGCATCTGATGATTCACCATATTTGCTGTGATGAAGTCTGAATATGTGTAGCTTCGGCACGTCTGAATAATTTTACGTCGATACTGATAAAAGAGTATCTGACCCCGTCCCATCTTTTACGCGTAATAGAATACGCGTAGGAAGCTTCTTTAGCATTAAGTTGAATATCCAAACTGTCATGCTGTTTTGGACGAGGAGTTGCGTAGAATTTCTGAACTGTCACTTCTCTGATACGAAGAATTTGCTGTTCAGACTATCTTCAAGAATGGTTTCCCAAAAATCCCTTGAAATAGGGTGAGAAATGTCTGTTGAACATGCCATACTTGAACTTGTGTAAAAGACTGGACTTTGGATGAACTTCCAATAGCCCAAGAAGAAGAATTATCATCAATGCTGAACTCTGTGTTTCAGGCACTTGGAATATTTTGTAGCCAAGAAGGAGCATTTCCTGCGTGAACCCTTGCAATTGGCCATCTGTAGCTTTTGAGCGTAGAATCGTAGATTTGTAGCCTCTTGAGCGTAAAAAGCTTCCGAGCGTGAAATCATAGATTTGTAGCCTCTGAGCGTAAAATCGTAGGTTTGTAGCCCCTCGAGCATAAAATCTCCTGAGCGTAAAAGCATCTGAGCGTAAAACCATAGATTTATAGCCTCTGAGCGTAAAACCGTAGATTTATAGCCTCTCGAGCCTAAAAAGCTCCTGAGCGTAAAATCATAGATCTGCTCTGCGCATATATTTTTGGATCCACTGACTGTCTGTCTTCTTTTTTCAAATGATAGGCTAACGTGGGTCCTCCAAATCATAACCGAATATTAAATATCGAATTTGGTTAGGGATTCGAAGAGTTATATGAACTCTATAAATAGCCCAAGGTCTTGAGAGAGAAACTTTTTATCTGCCTTCACAAAACCCTTGCTTTCAAGAACCTTTCTTCTTCGTCTCTTTCTCGAGAACTCAGAATCGCCATGGCCCCTAAACAAGCTTCCACTGTTAAGGGAAAGAAGGTTTCTTCCTCTTCTCGCTCTTCTGCTCAAGCACGAGCAACTCCCATTAGACTGAACGAGCCCCGATCGGAACGCAGTGCCCCACCGTCGAGCTGTGCTCCGGAAGTCATAGGTAAAAGGACTTTGAGGGAGAAAATAGAGGACTTTCCGCACACGTTGTACGTGTATGCGAACCAATACGCCCATATTTCTAATGTGTCAGCGTAAAACCATCTTTTCGCAGCCTGGCGTAAAAAGCTCAAACTGTCAAAATTTGGCGTATACTACAAACTTTGAGTTTTACTCGCTGGACGAAAATTCTGGCGTAAAAACTCGAATTTTGGTAGTCTGGCATAAAAACTCAGACTGTTAAATTTTGGCGTATACTGCCAACCTTGAATTTTACGCCTCGAAAATAGGTTCCAGCATAAAAGCTCAAGTTTTTGCAGTCTTGGCGTAAAAGCACAGACTGTTGATCTTTGGCATAAACTGCAAGAGTGTAACGTCTATATGACTTGTTGCATTAGCTATGATCTTGCGTGCCATGTACATGAGACGTTATGGACATGAGACGTGTGGTTACATTGGGTGGGGAGAGACACACAGGCTACAGGCTGATCATATATATATCCCCTATTATTGTGAGGCGCAAGACTCTGAAACCTGAGCTTGGCCCATTACTCATTATTACTGCTACCGGCTCCCCGATACAGAGCTTGTAGTGGCTCAGCCTGAGTACTCGTGATGCTCTCACTTGCATTTCACATAGATGGTTACATACTTACCCTATTTATTTCATTATTTGTTGCACTACATTTATTTTGGCTTGTATTATCTGTACCTTGCTATGTCCCCTGAGGACCTGGATCCGAATTATGTCCCCAGGATTTGCAGACGAGATCTATCCCGAGGTATACGGGATCGCAGCAGGAGCTGATACAGGAGCTGTACCGACACCCGAGGATGAGGTGTTAGCTGAACACTTTTCCTGAGCATCTATGTTCCATGCTCAATATTTACTTTATTCAGTCATTTATATTTTGGTCTGTTGAACCATTGTATCAGATTTTTATCGGGTTGTTCCCCGAAGCACTTTGTTGAGACTGGTTGATGATTTACATTTCTTATTTATGTGGATCATATTTATCTTGTGTGGATGAGATTAGATGTGCTATGTTGTCGTAGACTTTATTTTACAGCTTAAGTACGCTCTGATGGATCCATTAAATTAGGTTTGTCCATCAGTGTGTGCTGCTGGCCATTGCCACGTGTCTAGTCCCTCGGTATTTTTGGGACTGGGGCGTGACAGGGAGCCCCTGACATACATAGACGGGACGGAGTATAAGAAACCGGGTTTCTTATTCGGGGATGCTATCGACAAACAATCCCAGACCAAGCCTAAGAAGGAGGATTGGGTGTTTACTGATGAGGGCATGGTGATGTATCTGCCCAGGATGCCCAGGGATTATCCTATCTCGGCATTCTTCCATGCCACTCATCCCAGGAAGATAGTGTAGACTTTGACTCCCGATCTTCACGGCCGACCGGGGAAGATTTTATACAATAAGGGATATGACCGGGGGGCCTATATGAGCCATGCTTCGGGCCCTGTTATGCCCTTTAGGGGATTACTGCCGGGTAGTGTCCCGAGTGAGGACACTTCACTGATCCAGCCAGTTCAGATGTCGACCTTCTGTAATGACTTTATGGGGCAAGGAGGAATGTACCCCAAGGTCAACCCTCGGACTAGTGGATGGCTTAGCCCGGGGAATCTTCGATGGGCCAGTTTAACTGCCTTGGCCCTGAAGCACTTCCAGGTGGAGCTGGAAAGTATTGGCTTGTTCGCGGCTGTGAGCGCCACAAGTGTTGGGTTGCCTGTCAACCCCAACTTGTTCTTAGCCTAGATGGAGCGATACAACTCGCTCACCGGGACTTTTGCCACTCCGCTGGGAGAGTTGGGCTTAGCCCTTCATGAGATGGCAGAGATTTTAAGGCTGCCGATGGGGGACACTCCTTATGAAGAGTATGTCCCTACAAACAGGGAGTTGAGGGATACAAACCCTCGGACAGTGGCAGTGTACCAGGAGCTGATGTGCCACTATCTTGCCTGCACCACTTTCTACAAGGAGCCGTCTAATTTGGCTCATATCAACAAGTAGGCGACCTACCTTTTCTTCCACCAGTCTAGAAATGCTAAGCCGGACAAGGTGGTAGATAGCCGAGATAGACCTTTGAATCTCCTGAGCGTGCTCAATGCTAACACGGTCGATGACCTTATTGAACATGCAGGGGCTTCAGATTATATTTTTGACGAGGAGATAGGGGGTTATCCCGCAGGCACAAAAGCCTTCAGTTATATGAGGCATTATCGCAAGCCTCTGTCAAAGGAAGCTCAATTAGCTGGCTTTCTCTCCGTATGGCTACGCCGATGGGTAGTGCCGGGCATCACGTCTGCGGATCGCATCCATCGCAACACCTTATGGCCCGCAGTACGTTTGGTGTTCGGAGCAAGACTGGGCCTACTTCCTGCTATGGTATATAGAATACAAGCAGGCCTGAGGGCCCTTACTTATAGGCTGCTCGCTGACGAGACGCAGCGTGAAAGCTTTCCCAGGGTGGAGTTACCATTCCTATACCTGATGGGATGGTTGATCCTTCACAACACCAGGGTAATGTCTCCCAGTTCTGCCAGCGGTTCTAGAAATAACTTATTGTTGAATTACAAGAATTCCTCTTGGAATGTGACGACCGTCATAGATTGCCGGCGGTCGTTAAACGTTGCCCACAGCTGGAAGCTCTTCTGTATTATCCCCCTTGTACATATCAATCAACAGGGGACGAAACTCAAGGATGAAGGTCATGGAAGAACCATTCTTTCTCCTGAAGCCTTCTATTGGTTGGTCTGCATTAGACCTTCCCACTTGCTGTACAAAAGTGAGGATCATTGCTTCTTGGAGCCTTATCTGCCCAATCGGTTCGCAGGAAGTTTGGGTATGACCAATTGCATGTGGGGAATGCCATTACCAGCTTCAAGTCCAAATATGGACTTATTGATGGAGCCAGAGGGTGGCGGTATTTCATCACGGTCTGCACTGGTGCAATTTTTGTCGTACCCGCGACTTCTCTCTCAATGGAGTTGCGCGTCCTTCACTCGTACGCGCAGTTCTATGCGTCCATCAATACCTTCCATCGTAATTTTGATGTGCATGGAAGTTTAGGATGCCCTCCCATAGGTCCACTGGAAGGGAGGAGGTTTCGTCTGTTTCCTCGGATGAGAATGAAGACACCACCGGGGCAGACGAATTTTTGTTAATAATACCGAGAGGCGTAATAGCTCCGCCAGCAGAGCCTCTCGCTATCTCCAATAAACTGAAGGCTTCCACTCTGAAAGAGCCTTCCCCTCGCAAGAAGAGGATCGCCAGAGGTCCGAAAAGGGCTTCCACTAGGGAGGCTTCTAGGAGCGAGCCTGTTGTTTCCCTTGTTGGGGGTGATTCTTTGATCAGAGGTCCTTCACCTTTTAGAGAGGGAACCTTCATAGTTCCGGTTGGCAGTGTCGGAGATTCTTTGCTCGAGGTCGCTGCTGCTACTACTGCTTCTGGTAGTGCTACGAGATCGCCTTCGAGGCCAAGCGTTTTATTGATATCTTTATCCAGACAAGTAATGGGAGTAACCCCTACTTCGTCTGTAAGTATCTCCAACGAGATTCTACCCGATGAGCCTCGAGTGGATCTTGGTGACGACTGGAAAGACTATCCTCCAACATCAGTTGTTGCACCCTCTTCCCCAGGTATGACAGCTTGCTTAGCATCATTAAGAAATGATTTAGCTGTACAGGCTGCGGACGCAACATATATACCATCGGCCATGGGTAAATGTTATCTTTACACCTGCTTTTTAGGAAAATTAACATCAAGTTGATATTAACTTTCTCTTGTCTTTTCCAGGCGAAGACATCTCAGGCGAGGGCAGAGTTGACCAAACCTTTAACTTTGTTGCGGATCCTGCCGATGAAACGACAGTATTTGATACCGAAGGGGCATGCTTTAAAGCTGCCGATCCTTCGTCTGCAACATTTTTGGGTGTTGTCTCACCCATAGCAGTCCAGATATCTTCAAAGGAGGATGAGCCCACTATCACGACTGTGCCTCCTTTGTTGAGTACGCCAGCAACTTCAACCGTTGCTGGTGTACGTTCATTTGTAGCACCATCTGTAGAGGCGACGGCCGTGGCAACATCCTCCGTGGTCATTCCTGGAAGGCGATTTTCCAGTATCGCAGCCACTCCTAGCGTGCATCCGGTCTTCGATATGCTGCTTGAACAGTATACCAGCCTATTCTACCGCAGTTTGAAGGAGCTGATATCCATGGTGCTGGAGAAGAACTTGAGTTTTGATAATTTGCTGACGTCCTCCCAGCTTGCGATAGCGCCGATCAGAAATTTCAACGACGCTGGAATAGCTGATGCGCTGGAGCAAATAGTTAATGGTTTAGAACAACCCATTAACGAATATTTACAGCTATCTCGAGGCAACGTCGATGATATGATTCAGGCCGAGTACGACTCCTTGATTGCGAAGGTTGCTGAACAGGTGGAATGCTTAAACAAATCCATCCAGGCACAGCAGTAGGAGATGGATGAAGAGCAGGCCATCTTAGAGGAGGTTATTCCTCACCTAACCCAGTGCGAGGCCGAACATGAGGGAAATAAAGCGAGGGTCCGCAAATTGGAAGCTAAGCTCGCTCAGGCAAAGGAGTGGGCTCGCGCTTCATCGGCAGCTCGAGATATGTTGAAGGGCCGAATGGATACAGCTCAGCAGAACTTGGCACATGCGGGTGTCATCTGCGCCGGTTTTGTTCATGCTCGGTCCGAACTATCCCTCCTGAGCGATGACGAGGCACGACTGGAGCGGGCTCGCACTAACATCTTGAACTCCAGGAATGAAAGAATGGCCACTTTGGCGCAGCAGATTCGTGATTTGACTGCTCCTCCCCAATGATGTACTTTTTGCTTTTTTGTGTAATTTGCTCTTCCCGGAGATAATAAAGAGACTTTTATCTGACTTTGGTGGATCCATCATTTTTGAATATAAATGACAGGCTAGGGTGAAAGTGATATCAAAGGTAATATAGACGTGATATACTTTCGGTAAGCTTCAGCTGGATATATCTATTCAGAGGTTGTATGGACATGATAGAATATGATCCAACTAAATTTGTATACAAAACACTATCAAAGGTAATATGGACGTGATAGGTTTTGAAGTTTCAAATTAGTTAAACATATCTATTTAGAGGTCATAATAACATGATAGAATATGCTCCAACCAGTCTTTGTACGTAGTATCGTCAGAAATGAGATCTTCACTATACTCCGTTTAAGCAAGGGAGATTAAGCGTAGTACCTCTTCAGGAATTTGCCATTGATAGGAGCCATTAGCAGATCTCTATTAGGCTTGGCTAATCTGTAAGCGCCATTTGAGAACGTCGTCTCAATCACATAAGGGCCCTCCCATTTGGGCTGGAATTTACCCTTACTTTTGTGAGTAATGATCATTGGCCTCTTCACAGATAAAACTAGCTCACCAACTTTGAACACTCTTTCCTTCACTTTTTGATTAAAAGCTCTGGAGATGCGTGCCTGGTAGAATGTAATGCGTTGTTGCGCTTGAAGGCGTTTCTCGTCTAATCCTTCTAGTTCTTTAAGCCGTAGTCGATCATTATTTTCCCGAGTCAACTCATTAGCCACTGCTATTCTGAGTGATAGAATTTGGATTTCAATGGGGAGAACTGCTTCACACCCGTAGACTAATGAGAATGGGGTAGAACCCGTCGGTGCTCGTACCGTTGTGCGGTATGCCCAGAGGTATTCTCCGAGCTTCTCATTCCAATCTCTTTTGTTCGAAGAGACGAACTTCTTTAAGAGTTTGATGATGGTTTTGTTGAAGGCTTCCGCCAAACCATTAGCAGCCGGATTATATACCGTAGAGGCCATATTTTCTATCCGATTCTTATCGCAAATTTTGTGAAATGCTTGGCTGATGAATTGGGGCCCGTTGTCATGAATTATCCTTCGGGGTATCCTAAAGCGATAAATGACATGGTGCTTGATAAAGCTGATCACGTTGGATGTCTTTACCTCAGCAAGGGGGATTGCCTTCGCCCATTTAGAGAAATAATCGGTGATGGCCAATATGAACCGATGTCCTCTAGAAGATGACGGGTGAATCGGACCAATGATATCCATACCCCATGCTTTGAAGGGCCATGATGCAATGGTAGGATGCAGATACTCAGAAGGCTAATGTATAAAATCCATATAAACTTGACAGGCTTTGCATTGTCTTGCATATTTCACTGCATCTGCAATCATAGTAGGCCAGTAGTAGCCCATCCTGCTGATACGATCATGTAGCTTAGGACCGGGTTGATGTGCACCACATATACCATCGTGAGCTTCACGGATAACCCGCTTTGCATCATCATCGGAGAGACATCGTAGTAGTAGTCCATCGTATGTTCGACGATATAGACTTTGTGAAGAAGCATCAAAATAGAAGCGTAATGATCGTCTTTTGATAGACACTGCTTCTTTAGGGTCCTTTGGTAAGATTCCGTATGCCACGAAATCTATAAAGGGACTTCTCCAGTCTCTCTTAGGAGGAACTGTGTTAGCGGCGTAGCTGCGTTCCAGGTGAAAGTTATTTTTCACACAGAATAGATCTCTATTGAGAAGAGTCACCGAATTCTGCCTCCTTATAGGAATGGCTAGATCTGCAGCTAGACTGGCCAGAGCATCAGCTTCCAAATTTTGAGATCAAGGCACATGTTCTAGGAAAAATCCTTTAAAAGACATGGCTATTTCGATCGTTACTTGGTGATAGGGAATGAGGTCTGGGTTGCGGACTTCATATACTCCTCTGACCTGATTGACAATCAGCTGGGAATCACCAAAAGCTTCCAGGTATTCGACCTCTAATTCTTTAGCGACTTGAAGCCCGATTAGTAGAGCATTATACTCTGCCACATTGTTAGAGCAGGGTTCGCTAAGAGAATATGCTCGGTAGATGACGAGTTTATCAGGAGTTACCAGGACAATTCCTACTCCTGAAACCACGTTTCCCTTGGGACCAGTCCTGGAGGCGCCATCGAAGAATAGCTGCCATGTATCACCTTCCATTGCAGAGTTATATTCTGCAACTTTGTCGTGGATGTCCTCGTATAGTTTGGAGGTTTCCGGAATTGGATGAGCAGCTAAGAAATCAGCCAAGGCCTGACCCTTTATGGACTTTTGAGGGACGTACACCATATTGTACGGTGTTAATAACATCGCCCAAGTCGATAGTCGGGAATTAAGGACACTCAGCTTGTTCATCAGTACCCGAAGAGGATTGATCCTAGAGATGATATAAATAGTTTGACCTGTGACATAATGTCGCATTTTCTGAATGGCGAACATTAGGGCCAAGCATTCTTTTTCCACTGGATTGTACCAGTGTTCAGCTCCTTCCATCATCCTACTTAGGTAATAGATAGCATGTTCATGACCCTCATTGTTCTTCTGTGCGAGGAGAGCTCCTAAAGAATGATCCATTGCTCGAATATACAGCAAAAATGGTCTTCCTATGACGGGAGGCACCAGAACTGGAGGGTTAGTGAGATAACGTTTGATATCATTAAATGCTTGCTGATAGGCTTTGTCCCATACAAAGGACACACCTTTATTCATCAGGCGGGAGAAAGGTTGACATCTCCCAGAAAGGTTGGATATGAATCTCCTGATATAAGCTAGACGACCTTGAAATCCCCTGAGTTCTCTCAGATTACGGGGAGGTCGCATCTCTAGGATAGCCTTTAATTTATCAGGATCAACTTGAATGCCTTTGGCGGTGATGACAAATCCCAGGAATTTGCTACTGGATACACCGAGGAAGGACTTTGTAGGGTTTATTTTGAGCTGATGTTCCCGCATCAACTCGAACACTGTCTTCAAGTCTTGGATGTGAGTACCCTTGAGGCGGCTTTTGACAGCGATGTCATCTACGTAACATTCCACTGTTTTGCGTAGATGCTCATGGAATATGTTACACATAGCTCGCTGATATGTAGCCCCGGCATTCTTCAATCCAAAGGGCATGACTGTATAGCAATATACCCCCAGTGGTATGCGGAAGGCAGTATGCTTCTCGTCTTCAGGATGCATCTTGATCTGATTGTACCCTGAGAATCCGTCCATGAAAGACATGCGTTCAAAACTGCAGGTATTGTCGATCATGACGTCTGTGATGGGAAGAGGGAACTCATCCTTGGGACAGGCAGTATTGAGATCTCGAAAGTCGATACAAATGCAAACTTTCCCACTTTTCTTCATGACTGGGACAACATTAGCGACCCAATCAGGATGTTGTTCTTCCCGGATGAACCCGCAGGCTATCAACTTCTTGATTTCAGCTTCAATGGCATCCATCATATCCGGACAGAACCGGCGTTGGTGCTGCTTTACAGGTTTTGAATTGGGTAGTATGTTGAGCTTATGAGTAGCCACTTTTGGATCAAGACCTGGCATATCCTCATAATTCCATGCAAAGACGTCGATATATTCTTTTATCAGCTGGATCATCTCTTCCCTTTCTTCTTCGGAAAGATTGTTACTGATAAATATCGGTTTTGGTGAAAGTTCATCCCCAACATCGATTTGGATAATTTTATCTTCAGTGGGCGGTTCTCTCTGCTCGAACCAGAGTTTCCATTGTGTATCCATTTGTTGCGCCCATGAGTCATTTTCAAATGGTTCAGATTCTTGTTCGTCTACTTCGAGAGAATCTGTTAATACCGTATTTACTGACAATACTCGTTCGAGATCATCACATGAGTCGGAGGACGACGAACCATCCTGAGAAGAGGAAATGGTGTCCTCATTTGACTCAGAAGTTGCAAGAGACGTGGTATACCCTAACCCGAAGTGAGTTCGTTGACGGTAGGGATCACCATGTAATGGCATTCGCCTGCCTTTCCCATAATTGAGGCCTGGCTCTGACTTCAGGTCATAACCCATGCTTATCATAATCTTCAAAGCTTGTGGGCTATATCTGTGGACCTGTATTTTCCCAGCATCAGACTCGTGAGAATCTTCTTGTACAATCGGTCTGCTTCGCATGCGACCAAAGACTATGGGATGCTTATTGCTGCGAGTAGGCGGGATAATAAAGATAGAATCTTCATGTGGCCCGTATGTCGTGATGACATTAGATGTTGACGCTATCTCCCACACATACGGATGATAGGAGTTTATAGCTTCCAAGAATTTTTGTGCTATAGGCTCTAAATCGTTATGAGGGGAGGTTCCCTGATTTGGAAATTGAGCGTCAGTATACTGGAAAAGAGCATCTTTATTATCGTCAGAAACCACATTTTCGGGTGTATTTACATCAGTCGGCTGCGTGCTGCGCCAAAGGTTGATGACCAAAGGTGGAGGCTTCTGGTTCAGAGTGATCACTAGGGGATCACTTCCTCCTCCTGATTTGGTTTTATCCAAGTGGATAGCCATGGGCTCCATGACTTTCGGACGGGTAGTCCGCCCCTTCACCTAGATCGACAGAGGTTGCTCAGCAGATGGTTCTCCTGGCTCCCGGTGGGATTCCTCCTCCGTCTTGCCTGACACCTCCTTCATGTAGTCTTGGGTGTACAACATGGCATCGGAATAGTAGGACTCAACTCCTTTGAACGGGTTAAGGTCAGCAAACTCCATATTTTCTGCTCCTTGGGCATCTACATATTTGAAGCATTGATATAGAGTCGAAGGGATAATGTTGTGCTCGTGGATCCAAGGTCTACCCAACAGGATATTGTAGGACACCTCCGAATCGATGACGTAACAAGTAGCCACTGATCTAAGGTCGCCAATATGGATCCTCAGACGTATCTTCCCCAACGGCTTACTTTTTCTGGCGTTGAAGCCCACGATTGTAGTGATGGTGTAAGCCAGTTCGCTGGTAGGAATCCTCAACGGCCTGAGCAGATTATGAGGGATAATACTGATCGACGATCCCGGATCTATGTGAATCCGGTCTACCTTCATGGAACCGACGTATCCGGTGTAATAGAGGGGCCTGCCATGCTTGTTATGTTTCAACATGTCTTCTAGAGTGAAAGTGATGTTAGGGACCACTTCCATTACGCTATGGCACTGGGGACATGCCACAGGTTCTTTGTCGGGGGACTTAAGCTGAGTCAAGCATACATTCGCCTGCATTAAAGCTTCACTCAGGGCTTGACGAGTGTCTTTGGAAAGCCTGAGTAGCTCGAAGATGGACAGTCTGGCTGGAGTATTAGCCAATTAGGCCAGGATGTCGAAGTTATATGGTTTCTCTAAACCTTTGTTTTGAATATTCTTCAAAGGTTTATCAAAATAAACTTCTTTCTGTTTGCCCTTGTCCGTCGAAGTCGGTCTAGAAGGACCTGTCTCCAGTATGACAGGTTCAGGCTCTGGAAGTTTGGCAGCTGAAGCGTTTGCCGTTGCATCTTCCTGATTTTCTCCATAGTCCTTGAGGTAGGCTTTCCCTGAACGGGTTCCGGTAGCCAAAGCCTCTTCTTCTGATGTCGGGAAAATTGCAACCATATGGCATGGTTTGCCCCTTGAGTTCTTCTTAGACCTAGCCTTAGCAGCTTGAGTCTCTTCCTTAATCTATGACACCAGATCAGGATGAACCCACATAATCTCACCACGCTGGATAGTTAGGGGTACCAAGTCATGATTTTGACCCCTGGCCGGAGGGAGATTAACAATGTTCATCATCGTCCGGAAATAGGTACAACACCATCCGGGACTTCTTGAGGGGGCAGATTGCCGAATTGGAGAGGGATCATGTTGGCGGTGACCGTCTTCTCGCTATTGCGCAGAGTGATGGCTTTGGCGTCGATCAGATCCTAGATCTTCCTCTTTAGTACATAACATGCCTTTGTAGGATGATGTATGTACCTGTGGAAAATGCAGTACTTAGGGTTATTGGTACTGTCGACTTCATTTGGCCTCTTTACCTCGGGGAGGGTGAGCTTGCCACTTTTGACTAGACAATCGAATATGCTCGGAATATCGTCGTCATCAAAAGAATATTCTTCTTTAGGCCTGGAAGTCCCAGGATTTGTTTGCGTAGTCCCTGGAGTATGCTGCCTGGACGTGTTGATCGCCAGAGCTTCTTTTCCTTTGGAACCACGAGGATGGTCGCTATTGGAGGATGACCTCTTCCCTCTATCAGAAGTAGAGATCATGATTCCATTGTCATGCGCCTTCCGACTGTTGTCTTCAGTGTCAACCGCTGAGATGATAAACAAGGGCCAATCATGGAACTGATATGGTCCTGTGAACACCGAGATCAGTGGAAGCAGGTTCTTCCTGCAAATGTCCACCAAGGCTGAATCCGGAACTCCGGGAGGCATCTGCAAAGTGGCCTGACAAAAACGTTCAATGAAAGTACGAACGTTCTATTTCTCCTTCTGCTTCACTTCGATGAGCGAATACATAGACATATCCATCCCTCCTTCGTAAAATCGAGCGAAGAACAGAGTCTTAAAATCTTCAAAGGAAGTAATGCAATTGTCCGCAAGACTACGGTACCATTGATAGGCCACTCCAGACAGACAGCCCTTAAATACCCGAGTGAGCAATGCGTCATTCCCTTGCAGCAACACCGTCATCATGCTGAAGTAGTTCATGTACTGACTTGGTGACGTCTTTCCCTCAAAAAAAACCATAGCCTATGGTTTGTATTTTGGTGGGAAAGGGATCTCGTCCCAGATAGCTGGGTAAGGCTGGTTGATGCCCAATTTCTTGAGCTGATCCTTGTGCTTCAAGGTATCAAATTGGGCTTTCAACTCCCGAACTGCCTGCATCGGATCTTCAGCTGGGAAAGGGACCGCAGAGAGGTGAGAGGTCGGTTGTATTGTAACTCCAACAAGAGGCAATACATTCTCTGGGTTCAGAGGTGGAGGAGCCATTGACTCTTGATTTGGAGCAGGCTCCTGGCTTGTGTGGGATGGTGGTATGTCCACCCCCACACGCAGTTGAGTTGGAGGAACCGATGCTTGAGCTATAGCCGCTGCCTGTTGAGTTATCATCATCTGGTGCATATTCTCCATCATGGAATGCATCTCTTTCAGCGATGTCTCCAATACAGCGATGCGTTGCTCAGTACTCCCTGATGGGGAAGCCTTTTCATGCTCATCTCCGATAGCATAGACCCCCATTTCTCTGGGTGCTATCGAGGGATCAGTATAAACCTCTGTGGAGAATGAGTCTATACTGTCAGTATCACCTTCAGGAAACTGGCGACCTCTAGTATCGGAATCGGAAGAATACGAAGCCGATTGTCGCGACCTCGAGCGAGTGTTCCGAAAGACACCTGCTTCAATATTCTCCAGGAGTCTGTCAAATCTTCTTTGGCTTGGAGTTCTAGAGGGATGGCGTCTTGAACTGGACCTTCCTCTAGGAATGTGTGAAACCATGTTCACTGATGCGAATGTAGGCTCTTCTTCCTGTAAGGGCAAAGAGTAGTTCAACCGGTCGAAACTGACCGTTTTGCCTTAGAGCAGCAGTAGTTAACTACAACTTTATGACTATTACAACAGTGCTCCCTAGGAGACGTAATAGACATATTAGAAGTTCCCCTGTCTTTGCACTTCTGGATCAGGAAATCATGCAAGTCAGGAGGATTAACAGGAGAAGAAGAAGAAGTCTTATTTTGCCTTTTTATATCAGTTGGGGTACGGAGATTGGGAATCATAACTCTTTTCCTGCCATAAGAATACAACAGTTCAGCCATGTGATAGCGTACGATCCGTCATTCGTCTGAGGAGCGTATGTTCCCGTGAACCGGGTCTTCTTTATGCTGAGGAGCTTGTCCTGGCATAATTTGGCGCTTTGCACAGGTTGGCGAAAAGATGAGGAAGTCCTCAATCGGCTGTCAGCATTCCGCGTAATCTGAAGAGCGGACAAAATTTTCTCTTGATGGCGTAAAAGTCGAGAGGTCGGGAAATCCGCCACTTGTTTTCCCTTGCGATGATTGCAGGGACCATCTGCCTCCTTATAGGCGGGAGATGTATTTTTACGCGCGGAGCGCGGAGTAGACTTCTGGATTGGCGCTAAGGCAGTGCCAGAAGCTCTGTCTGCCACGTCACAGACGGGAGACAGAGTTTTACGCGCAGGGCGCGGAGTAGACTTCTGGATTGGCACTAAGGCATTGCCAGAAGCTCTGTCTGCCACATCACAGATGGGAGACAGAGTTTTACACGCAGGGCACGGAGTAGACTTCTGGATTGGCACTAAGGCATTGCCAGAAGCTCTGTCTGCCACGTCACAGACGGGAGACAGAGTTTTACGCATGGGGCGCAGAGTAGACTTCTGGATTGGCACTAAGGCATTGCCAGAAGCTCTGTCTGCCACGTCACAGACGGGAGACGGAGTTTTACGTGCGGGGCGCGGAGGTTGCGGTGTTACAACCTCGTTGGTCGGAGAGAGAGAGCCCGCAGGAAGGGTAGAGGATGTCCGGGGCATCCATACTTTATGCAACTTCCTGTTGTCTTGGACAGAGAGGGAAAGAGAGTCACCCCCTGCGCGAAGCATGTCTTCATAAGCAGATTGGTCGAATTGGACGACCAGAGTCTTCTTCGTTGATCCGACGGATACAGCATCGTGTTGAGCAATAGTTTTCTCGTCAGATGAGAAAGTGTCCCCAGTAGAGTCGCCATCTTGTGTTTGATAATAAATGAAAGAAATGAAACTAGGTTTATATGAAACCCTTTCTTTGGTTTACAAACAAGAAAAGAAGTACAATTAATCCTATACGAGGATGTTAAGTACAAAAATTTGATTCTGGGGAAATATTGCTATAGGAGTCTGATCTGCGGTCGATCACTTTGTCCCTTGGACCACACGATGACGAAGAAGTGCTGTAGAAGACGAAAAAGAAGCTTCAAAGACTGCAGGAGGGATTGAACTCTCGTAGCCAAAGTAGTCAACACTCTCTGGATATACTCTTTTTTTTATTCAACCTTTGTCTGTGATCTCTCTCTCAATTTGACCCTTGCTTTTCTCTGACCTTTTTCCCCACTTTTGACCTCCGTGACCGGAGGTCTCTATTTATAGGGTTCAATCCCAATCGGCGTAGAAATCGAACAGCGGAAAGAGCTGCACCTTTTATGCGGCGGTTATAATAACTGCCACCCACGTATGAATGATCTCTTAAATCGGCGTATGACGCGTGTCCCATTACGAGGTAATGCGTATAATCGCTCATTGAAGATCACGGCATATAAGCCACGTAGATAACTGCCCCTCGCGTAGAGATGGTTGGCATAAAAGCCAAATAACTGTCTCGTTGGCGTAAAAGCCAAATAGCTGTTCTGATGGCGTAGAAGCCAAGTAGGCATAGAAGCCAAGTAGGCGTAGAAGCCAAATAGTTGTCAAGTTGGCATAAAAGCCAAATAGCTGTCATGTTGGCGTAGAAGCCAAGTAGCTGTCTTGTTGGCGTAAAAGCCAAATAGGCGTAGAAGCCGAATAGTTGTCAAGTTGGCGTAGAAGCCAAATAGGCGTAGAAGCCAAGTTCTGCGTAAAGCCTGATGCTGTATGGATAGGTGACCAGCGTAAAGATAGCCGATTATCCTTCCTTGACTGAGGTCTTGGGCGTATTCTGGGCCAAATAGCCTTATCACGAACTTTTGCAAATATAGCCTGAGTTGGTGCATTTCGAGGAGATAGCGTACGGCGTACTCCTATAGTTGAAAATAGCCAGGTCGGCGTATTTCGAGGAGATAGCATACGACGTATTCCTATAGCTGAAAATAGCCTGGTTGGCATAATGTGCAGGGATGGTGATGTGAGCGTATTAGCCCTAATTATAGCTCTCCTAGTCATTAAAAGTAGAACCAAATCTCGTGCATTAAATGCAGAGATCTGCCCCCATCTCGCGCATTAACTGCAGAGGCGTGCCTCGAGTTCTGTACGAAGAGCAGCTTTTGACGTAGCGGTTGGTTTCGTCTCATCCTGAGCGTAAAAGCTCATCTCTGCCTGTGTAAAATAGGCAGCGTATTCCTTGAATTCGTAAACGACATCTTATATCAAGGGTTATGTTACTAAGCGACAATCTGGGGTTCAGTGCAGAATCATCATAACAGCCGTCCTCTCGATCGTCGTGCAGTAATCTTTGTCAGGAGTCAGGTTCACTGCTTCGTCTGACAGGTTCGTTCGAGGAATACGAAAAGTTCCTCGTACAATTTCCAGCTGCATTAAAAGCAGACAGGTTTTACGCCGAAATGACGATGTAGCAACCTTTTTACGCCGAAGCAGTCTGGAAATACTGCTTTATACGGGTTGTTCTGGAGCTATGTTTTATGCTGAATAGCGTTGAAGCTCTGCTGTACGCCAACGGCTCTGAAGTCATGTTTTACGCCACCCAATGCTGGAGCTCTGTTTTACCCGGGCTTCCTGTATGTTGAGGGTTTTATGCGTATAATTCTCCAGCGTATTTTTTATGCTTCTACACAGAGCAGAGCAGACTGGTGATGTCAAACTTCAGCAACTCAGGACAGAGTGTGAGTCAGAACATAGATCAAAGTTGAGCATTCATGAGGATGGGACTCTCAGGTTTGGGAGTCGACTTTGTGTGTCGAGAGAAGATATCTGGTAGAAGATTATGTCAGAGGCCCATAATCCTCATTACTCAGTGCATCTAGGAGGGAAGAAGATGTATAAGGATATTCGTCAGCACTTCTAGTGGAATGGTATGAAGAGGGAGATAGCTCAGTTCGTTTCTCGGTGTTTAGTCTTTCAGCAGGTCAAGGATGAACATCAGAGACCGGTCGGATTACTTCAGCCTTTACCGATTTCGGAGTGAAAGTGGGACCATATTACTATAGACTTTATGGCCGGTCTTCCTATATCCCCGTCTGGCAGAGGTGCTATATGGGTTATAGTGGATCGACTCACGAAGGTTACTCACTTTCTTCCTTTTATAGTAGGCTAATCTATAGAGCAGCTAATTGATATATACATGAGATAGATAGTCAGATTGTATGGTATTCCAGTTAGCATAGTCTTAAATAGAGATTCGTGGTTCACGTCTTATTTTTGGCAGAGCCTACAACAGATTCTGGGTACTAGGTTAAAGTTCGGTTCAACCTACCATCCGCAGACAGACGGATAGTCGGAGTGTACTATTTAGACTTTGGAGGATGTGCTATGCGCTTGTACACTTGACTTCGGTGGATCTTGGGAGCATCACTTGCACTTAGTAGAGTTCTCCTATAAGAACAGCTTCCAGGCTAGCATTCAGATGGCACCCTTCGAGGCTTTATATGGTAGGAGATACAGATTATCGTTAGCTTGGGATAATAATGGCGAGAGGCAGATGCTTGGTCCAAAGATGATTCGTTAGTCGGTTGGAGTGATTAGGCATATCAGAGAGCATCTCAGAGGGTCTCAGGATCGCCAGCATTATTGGGCAGATCAGCACCGTCGTCATCTTGAGTTCTCTATCGGCGACCATGTATTTCTGAGAATTTTCTACCCGTGAAATTATTAGATTTGGAGTACGGAGAAAGCTTAGTCCCAGATACATAGGCCCATTCGATATTCTCGAGCGAGTTGGAGATGTATCTTATCGTCTAGCTCTTCCACCATCGCTTCATGAGGTACATGATGCTTTTCACGTATCTCAGTTGCGTCGATATATTCCAGACCAGAGCCATATCCCGAATCATTCTGATTTGGTCGTTGGTACCGACCTATCATATGAGGAAAGGTCCGTGTGTAAGCCCCCTATTTTTTTTAATTTTATTTAAAGTATTTTTATTAAATTATTGAATTTCTTTAGAGTATTTTCATAGTTAATTAGAAAATAAATTTTATTGATTAATTTAATTATATAAATACTCATTTAGAATTATTTCAAAAAATATTTTTTTTTTTTGAGTTTTGTTAAAGGGTGATAGATTTTCTAGAATTTATTTTGTGTGCAAATATTCTTTGTGCAAATATTCTTTTTGGATTTTTATAATTCCATCTATATATATGTGTGTGTGTGTGTGTGTGTGTGTGTGTGTGTGTGTAAATAAATATATAGCTAATAATAATAATAATAATAATAATAATAATAATAATAATAATAATAGTAATAGTAGTAGTAGTAGTAGTAGTAATAATAATAATAATAATAATAATAATAATAATAATAATAATAATAATAATAATAATAACAATAATAATAATAATAATAATAATAATAATAATAATAATAATAATAATAATAATAATAATAGTAATAGTAAAGAAATGAATAGAAAAAGAAAAATAAGAGAAAAAGAAATAAAAGAAAATAATATAAAACCTAACCTAAAACTCCTAATCATAAACTAACTTAAAACCCTAACTATAAAAACCTACTCCTAAACTAATCCCCTACAGAACCCAGCAAACACCACCCCCGCGGCAGACTTCTCTCCCCATCTCTCTCTCTCTCTCTCTCTCTCTCTCTCTCTCTCTCTCTCTCTCTCTATATATATATATATATATATATATATATATATATATATATATATATATATATATATATATATATAAGTAAACACATAACTCAAACCCTAACCCTAATCTCCTTTCCCGGCGACCGACGACCGACCGCAGCCGCCGCCCCGCACCACCGCAGCCGCCGGCGACCGCACCGTCGTCCGCGCGCGCGCATGTGCACAGCCCCGAGCCCATCTTCAAGGTATTATATCTCCCTCATCTCTGATTCTTTTTACGAGCGGTTTATCCGTGTACGTTCACAACCTAACCCTCTAGGATTCCCTTCAAGCGGGAAAAGTTTTCGTGCCCTGGATTGGTCGAAAAATCGACCGAAAGTTGGCCGAAAAACTGACCAAAAACATTCCAGAATTTCAATCCAAACTCCCATGTTCATGCCTAATTTGCCACCAACCTGTTTAATATTTTCAAAATCTAATTGAAAGGTTTTCTTCCCAATATAACCGAGAATTTAACTGTTCTTTTAGTTTTTATTAATTTGTTTTATTTGTTAAATTATTCGACCTCCAAAACGACCAAAAACTTGATCATTCAAAACTAAGATTTGTGATACGGAGTGCACCCCGCCAAACGGGACCACCTCGTCGCGTACCAATTGTACCGAAATATGCGTATGGTATATCTTGACGTGTGGGCTTTCGCGAAAGTTGATTCAGACGTGTGTGCGCGTCGGAATCAACCCGTATCCGCAAAAAGTTCCCGTATCGCGACTTTTATAAAACACCACCCCACTTTGTGTACGCACGTCAGAATGCGATAAAACTTGCGCCATTAGATTCGTAGTATCACGCTGGTCCTGTGACCCAAGTTTTATGTGATTCTGAGACAGTTGACCAAGCCGCCTATTCGCAGGCCCCACGGTTTGACGCGAAGGGCAAATTTGTGATCGGCTCACCGGAATCCAAAATTGGACATACCGTTGAGTTCGTATCGACGTTTAGGATTTGTTTGACATATATTTTGTTCCATTTAGAGACCTTTACCTATGGCACATATTTTGATGCAAAGTGGGCACATCTGGACCACATTTTGATCAAAATGTCCGTTTTGCCCCTGTGTCCAAATTGGACGAAAGGGTAGACTTTTCTGACTATCTCGCTTATTCTGGAAACATTGGTAATATTTATTTCAGCATCCAAAGACGTTCATTCTGATGCCATAGTTCTGATCCCTTGTGCTTGACGTCTGGACGCTTATACTTCGCAGCTTTCTTACCAGGTAAGTATACATTGCCAAATTGCTTACAGTACTTTGCATGCTTATCATATTTTCATATATTTATTATTATATGTATTTTATTTCAGTCATAATTATATATTATATATGTTGACACACACTTGACACATAGTATCATGGGAGGGGAGGACAGTCAGTAGGCGTATGGGCTTCCCACTCTGGTAAACCATAGTAACTAACACGCACTACGGTAGTTGTGTCACGATGGTCGCTACCCTCGCGGTATGTCGATTGATGGTGTCACGATGGTCGCTACCCTCACGGTATGTCGATTGATGATGTACATGGACGTGTGTGTGAGTTGTAAGATAGATAAAGTAGCCTATACATGCCCATATGTCGAAAAGTTGTCCTCATTATGCATTTTCATATAGATTGTCTAGTGCAGCGTACTTATATATTTTCTGTCTATTATGCGTGTTTTACTGTATTCAATTGGCATGCTTCTATGTATCTTGTTACGTCCCTCTGAGGACCTGGTCCCTTTTCAGGTATAGACGATCTTGACTATTTACAGGAGTACGGATCAAGACTTGCTACTTCTCTCTCTTTCGAGGAGGTATTCTCTTCGAGCCTCATTGTTCATTAGATGTACTTATTTTGTTTCTCTTATATTCTAGTTTGGTAGTTGATTTATATTCATCCAACTACTTGTTCTTATCAAGCATTTTATACTTGATTCAGTTATATAGTTGATTGGCTATTCATTTCTATTTGATTCTGCGGATGAGATCTAGTTATGCCCTGTGACTTATGACATAAATCTATACCACTTGTGAATTATTATTCCTAATACAGCGTACGTATGTGTTATAGTTTCCATATATTGGAGTTGCCATATACATACGGCTGGCATGCTTACATATTCCTAGTCCTACGTACTTTGGGACTGGGGCGTGACATATTTTTATGGTGGCCCATGTAGGTCGAGAGCATATTGTCTCGGTTATGTTACTGTACCGAGCAAGCTTGCGCATAGGATTAGAATATAGGATCTCATCTACTTATTAGATCACCTCCCTTGATTTTATTTTGCATTCTTATTTGATAGCTTGCATTGCATCTTGCTTGATCCTTTCACAACGTCAATCTTATCTTTTCTTTCGTGCTTGATGGGGTTAGGAAGGTGACTTGTACTAGGTATATACACTCTATTATTTAATAATACTATTAGTTAAATTCTTATAAGTTGGGTAGTATGCCTCATAACCTAGTATCACATAGACCTTTTGACCCATTAATAAAGTGTAAATGAATGACACCAACTATAGGCTTTCATAAGAAGATAGTGTTTACCCAGACTGTAGAATTTATAGGCCCATACCCTATTTGGTAAACTAGAGACTTAGACAAGAAGTTAGTATGGCAACTGTAGAGGCACAACACCGGACGAGCCTTATCTTCTTTGTGAACTTAAATTATTTTGTACCTCCTTCATCATAATCCAGCGTACTAATATTTTTTGGACTACCTCCGCTTATGCTGCTATTTTATAGCCTAGTTTTGCAAGTTTATTCTTTTATCGAGCTTGTTCATGACATACGTGTTATTGGGGACGCCTACTAATATATTGTCTAAATCAGAATCAGTGTATTACGGTCTGATCAACCTTAATGCCCTTGGTTCGCTCTTCGCATGACTACTTTACGTGGATTAAGATATAGTTGCCTAGTAGACAAATATACTTTTCCTTTAGCCATGTCCGAGCATATCTTATCGGTTACATAACTGTACTGATATGAGCATGTGAATAGGAATTTATCAAAATAGGATCTCATCCGCAACTGCCCTGACAACTCTCTTTTTAAATTCTTTAATCGCCTTAAACCCCGTACTTGTATTCTATCACCTCCTCATTGAATTCTTTATTATTGTTTTTCGTCTTCCCTTATCTCGAAAAGACGAACGCTCATGCTTGGTACAAGTTTGATACACCGAGACTACTAGATATACCCCATAGGCCAATCACATTACTTTGTGACTATCTTTTATAATTAAGGGCATATCACATGTGATATATTTGGTGTTAAAATTTTTGAGGATATGTTGATATTTTAACTAGATGGCATACCCACGATGCTAATGGATGCCACGAGTAGCAGTAGTAGTATTCTCTTCCTATCACCATCTCGTCCCCTTGGGTGGCTCATCTTCTCTTCCATATTTATTCCTTGTCTCATGCTTAATTCTTCCTATCGTAGTTGTATCTTTTCGTGCCATCATGAATTATTGATTTACTTAAACCTCACCCTTAATTTTGTTAGTTAAAACATAACCGGGTTAGTAATAATTAATAACTAAAAAGATGAGTTCATAATGATAACCCTTATGTATATGCACTATATCAATATCTGTATTCTCTTATTATATAAAAAAAACCAACCTTGGGTAGCATCCTTTAGTCTAACAGGAATTAGTTGGATTGTTGAAATGGTTCATACTTCTAATAGTTTTATAAAGTTAGTCAAGACCTTAATTGTTGCCATAAAACTTAGACTAAGCTTAGGAAAGAGTTAAAGGCACTTTTTACGAACTGATGACTATGACAAATCATTGGCGAGGTAGCGACAGCTGCAGCTAGACCATTATAGTAGAGTAGTCGAATTATTTGCAGGCATACTGGCCAGGTGGCGTGGCAGTATTAGACTACGATACTTGATGGTTACAAAAATTTTTTTTATGGTTATGAGATTCCAGACAAGTATTCCAAAATTCTCGACCCAATGAATCAATTTGCCTTACAACCTAGACAATAGCCTCAAAAGACTTTAACTACTAGTAGAATTCTTATAAGTTGGGTAGTGTAGATGAGTTAGAGGATAAAAGAATAGTGTACAGACAATAAGAAAAAAAAGTGTTAGGATGGCTGACCATAACCTTTTAGGAAGCACTGCAGGCTAGCAATGAAGTGTTAATAACTATAGTAATTTATTACGTATATGGGTTAGTGTTAATTTTGAGGACAAAATTATTGTAAGTTGGGTAGAATGTAAGCCACCTAATTTTTTTTTTAAATTTTTCTTTAAAGTATTTTTATTAAATTATTGAATTTCTTTAGAGTATTTTCATAGTTAATTAGAAAATAAATTTTATTGAATAATTTAATTATATAAATACTCATTTAGAATTATTCCACAAATTAATTTTTATTATTTTTTTTGAGTTTTGTTAAAGGGTGATAGATTTTCTAGAATTTATTCTGCGTGCAAATATTCTTTTTGGATTTTTATAATTCCATCTCTCTCTCTCCCTATATATATATATATATATATATATATATATATATATATATATATATATATATATATATATATATATATATATATATATATATATATATAACTAATAATAGTAATAGTAATAGTAATAATAATAATAATAATAATAATAATAATAGTAATAATAATAATAATGATAAAAATAATAATAATAATAATAATAGTAATAATAATAATAATGATAAAAATAATAATAATAATAATAATAATAATAATAGTAATAATAATAATAAAAATAATAAAAATAATAAAAATAATAAAAATAATAAAAATAATAAAAATAATAAAAATAATAAAAATAATAAAAATAATAAAAATAATAAAAATAATAAAAATAATAAAAATAATAAAAATAATAAAAATAAAATAATAATAATAATAATAATAATAATAATAATAACAATAACAATAACAATAACAATAACAATAACAATAACAATAACAATAACAATAACAATAACAATAACAATAACAATAATAATAACAATAATAAAAAAATAAAAATAAAAATAATAATAATAATAATAATAATAATAATAATAGTAATAGTAAAGAAATGAATAGGAAAAGAAAAAGAAAAATAAAAGAAAAAGAAAAAGAAAATAATATAAAAGAAAATAATATAAAACCTAACCTAAAATTCCTAATCATAAACTAACTTAAAACCCTAACTATAAAAACCTACTCCTAAACTAATCCCCCACAGAACCCAGTAAACACACCCCCACCCCGCGGCAGGCTTCTCTCCCCATCTCTCTCTCTCTCTCTCTATATATATATATATATATATAAGAAACACATAACTCAAACCCTAACCCTAACCCTAAACTCCTTCCCCGGCGACCGGCGACCGACCGCAACCGCCGCCCCGCGCCGCCGCAGCCGCCGGCGACCGCACCGTCGTCCGCCCGCACGCGTGCCTGCGCGCGCATGTGCACAGCCCTGAGCCCATCTTCAAGGTATTATATCTCCCTCATCTCTAATTTTTTTGCTAGCAGTTTGTCCGTGTACGTTCACAACCCAACCCTCTAGGATTTCCTTCAAGCGGGACGAGTTTTTGTGCCCTAGATTGGTCGAAAAATCGACCGGAAGTTGGCCGAAAAACTGACCAAAAATAGTCCAGAATTTTAATCCAAACCCCCATGTTCATGCCTAATTTGCCACCAACATGTTTAATATTTTTAAAATCTAATTGAATGATTTTTTTTCCAATATAACCGAGAATTTAATTGCTCTTTTAGTTTTTATTAATTTGTTTTATTTGTTAAATTATTCGACCTCCAAAACGACCAAAAATTTAATCTTTCAAAACTAAGATTTATGATACGGAGTGCGCCCCGCCAAACGGGACCACCTCGTCGCGTACCAATTGTATCGAAAGGCTCGTATGGTATATCCTGATGTGTGAGCTTTCGCGAAAGTTGATTCAGACGTGTATACCCGTCGAAATCAACCCGTATCCGTAAAATTTCCCGTATCGCGACTTTTACAAAACACCACCCCACTTTGTGTACGCTCGTCAGAATGCAACGAAATTTGCGCCATTGGATTCGTGGTATCACGCTAGTCATGTGACCCAAGTTTTACGCGATTATGAGACAGTTGACCAAGCCGCCTATTCGCAGGTCCCACGGTTTAACGTGAAGGGCGAATTGGTGATCGGGTCGCCGGAATCCAAAATTGGATATACCGTTGAGTTCGTATCGACGTTTAGGATTTGTTTGACCTATAATTTGTCCCATTTAGAGACCTTTACCTATGACACGTATTTCGATACAAAGTGGGCCACATGTGGACCCCGCTTTGACCTAAATTACCGTTTTGCCCCTGTGTCCAAATTGGACGAAAGGGTAGACTTTTTTGACTATGTCGCTTATTATGGGAATGTTGATGATATTTATTTCAGCATCCAGAGACGTTTATTCTGATGCCATAGTTCTGATCCCTTGTGCTTGACGTCTGGACACTTACACTTCGCAACTTTCTTGTCAGGCAAGTATACCTTGCCAAATTACTTACAGTAATTTGCATGCTTATCATATTTTCATATAATCATTATTATATGTGTTTTCTTTCAGTCATAATTATATATTATTTATGTTGACACACACTTGACACATTGTATCATGGGAGGGGAGGACAGTCAGTAGGTGTATGGGCTTCCCACTCTGGTAAACCGTAGTAACTAGCACGCACTATGATAGTTGTATCACGATGGTCGCTACCCTCGCGGTATGTCGATTGATGGTGTCACGATGGTCGCTACCCTCTCGGTATGTCGATTGATGATGTACATGGACGTATGTGTGAGTTGTGAGATAGATAGAGTAGCCTACACATGCCCATACGTCAAAAAGTTGTCCTCATTATGCATTTTCATATAGATTGTCTAGTGCAGTGTACTTATATATTTTTTGTCTATTATGCATGTTTTACCGTATTCAATTGGCATTCTTCTATGTATCTTGTTACGTCCCTCTGAGGTCCCTTTCCAGGTGTAGACGACCTTGACTATTTACAGGAACACGGATCAGGACTTGCTACTTCTCTCTCTTTCGAGGAGGTCTTCTCTTCGAGCCTCATTGTTCATTAGATGTACTTATTTTGTTTCTCTTATATTCTAGTTTGGTAGTGGATTTGTCTCCACCCAACTACTTGTTCTTATCAAGCATTTTATACTTGATTCAGTTATATAGTTGATTGGCTATTTATTTTTATTTGATTCTGTGGATGAGATCTAGTTATGCCCTATGACTTATGACATAAATCTATACCACTTGTGAATTATTATTCCTAATACAGCATACGTATGTGTTATGGTTTCTATATATTAAAGTTGCCATATACATACGGCTGACATGCTTACGTATTTTTAGTCCTACGTATTTTGGGACTGGGGCGTGACACCGTGTCTATTTGGACCAGAGAGAGAAGGTTCTTAAGAACCGGACTATCAGATTAGTTTGTGTTGCTTGGGGGCATCACTCACTAGGCGAGTCGACGTGGGAGCACGAGGACGATATGCGTACTCCTTATCCATTTCTCTTCGACTTGGGAGGTATACTTATTCGTATACCCGTGTCCTATCTTAGCTTGTGCATGTGATTGATTGATAGCTTATCAGTTATGTTTGTTACTGTTTCTTTCTGATTTCTAGTTGTTGCCCTGGAAATTTTATGCTCACATGAGTTTTCTGCTTATTTTTAGTTTCGTGCTTGCTTTCTTTGGTTTTCTTGTTAGTGATTTTGGATCTTTATGAAAATTTCGAGGATAATATTTTTCTAAGGAGGGGAGAGTTGGGAGACTCGTCTCACAGTATTCGTAGTTTATGCGGATACGTATTTTGTGCTATTTATTACATTATATTGGATCTCAAGGAAGCTTAGAAATTCTTAAAATTAAAACTTTACTACCTGACCGGTATATCGACGGTATACTTCAGTATACCGACGGTATACTGTCTGACAGATATTTGTTTCACTTTTTGAGATATTTTTGAGTATTTTTGAGATATTTCTCGATAAATAGTACTTGAGTTATTTTATTTATTTCTTTCTCTTTCTCTTTCTCTTTCTCTTGCTTCTCTTCTTTATTTTCTCTTGAGCTTGGAGCTTGGTCTTGAAACCTGGAGTGTGGTTTCTGAACCCCTTCATGGTTGTGGACTAGAAGGTTTAGGCTGGGAGCTCGCTTTAGGCAAGTACACGTTGCCGATTTCTTGAACTTGTTTTACTTTTTATCATTTTACTTTCCTGGAGCTTGGGTGTTGCTTTCTAGATTAGACTTGCTTTACTATAGTTGTTTATATCATGATTTCTAGCCTAGTGACTATTTCGGTTTTTATTTTTGGTAGAATCTTATTCTGTCCCTATTTGGTAACTCGGTAACGGAGACGGTACCAGAGTTGTGACCGTGACATTTAGTCCATATTATGATATAAGCCTTACCGTAGACTTGACTTCTTGTTAGAATTGGTTATAGTAATTTTTGGTATTTGATTTGGGTCCCAAAAATTAGACTTGACTTTAACCATGTTTATTCCTTGGAAATCGGCATACCGACGGTATACTACAGTATACCGACGGTATACTACAGTATACCGACACTATACCGATTTTGACCGACTTAGATTTCTAGATATTTTCTGTGAACCTTATCGGCATACCGACGGTATACTACAGTGTACCGACGGTATACCGATATTTGCCGACATTGTTAACTGACTTTAGGATATTTGTCTTTGCTGGCATACCGATGGTATACCGATTTGTGGAACTTTGTTTTCCAGAACCTTTCTTGCCTACTAGGAATGACATACCGAAGGTATACTATAATATATCGATGATATACTGATTTGTTGGAATCCAGAACTTCTTGAATTTTTCCTATCTCTGGACTGATGTACCGACATTGTACTGGACTGTTCCGACGGTATACCGATCGTGCTCTTTCTTTAGGATTTCTTGGTTTTTTATTTTGTGTTGATACTTCTGGCTATTTTTTGGACACGCGATGACTTGACCTGATTTTGGACATGAACTTACATGGCTTTAGATGACTTGACTTGACTTGGCTTTACTCGATTTTATCCTGCTTTGCCCGGCTACACATGATGACATGATTGGCTGGACTTGACTTGGCATGACTTTACATGACTTCATCGGACAAGGCTTGAATTGGTTTCACTTGGCTTCATCTGGATGAACATGGCTTCACATGGTTGTATATGGCTTTTCCTGGTTTCATATGACTTTACCTGGTTTTACTTGGCTTTACCTGGCTTCACTTGGTTTCACATGGCTTGGTTGTTATCGTGGCTTATATGAGTCCATTTGTGCAATGTATATTAAACTTGTGTATATTACTATTAGAACTTATTTTGTTGCATCATGTCTAGGATGGATTCTACGGAATGCCACACCCGAATTCATACAAGAAATTGCTAGGGGTTAATAACTAGAGATTCACTTAGTACATTGCTAGGGATTTTCCAAGATTGCATGAAGTCTCGGTTATTCCTACAGTTATCTTGTGGAGTATTCAGTGGTTTATATTGTGGAGTATCTTGAGGAGTATCCGATGCTGGTTTGTGCGTATGGATATCTCGGACAGACTGCAGTGGCATGCGATCAGAAGGAACCCTAGTATCGCGTTGTATTATAATCGTTAGTAATTAGGATTGTGATAACCCTAGTTAGTTAAAGTATCAAGCCGTACTTATATGATTTGCCGTGATTGATAGATGATGGTTAGTCTAGGATTTACATGATCACACTTTTATTTTCTGTACTTGTTACTCTTTTGATTATCCGTTTAGGATATGTCTCCTTGTAGTTTTATAGTATTTTCTTTATTATCCTGAGATCATTTACATTCAGTCTTACCTTCAGTATTTGTATTGCTTGTGTTGTTGGTTTAAGTTCCTAGATTGACTTCCTTTTTGTACTTGCTATTTGCGGGTCTGACCCTACTGGTTTTGCATGGCCAGATCCAGTAGCAGCACTAGAGGATCTTCTGTACTTTCCTGAGGATGGTGGCCATGAGGAGCACCAGACCGCTTGAGTGGGTTTTCTTACTTCCCCACTCTGATATACATTCTTCTTTTGTTGGCGTTTAGCCACCGAGCACATGTTTAGCTCGTATTTTGGTTTGATCAGTTAGCCTACGGACAATAGCAAGATTGATATATCCTAAGGTTGATCATGTATGACTCAGATTCTTGCTAGTTTATTCATTTTGTGTTTACTAGCATCATGATCATCTGTATGTTATAGTTTGGGACGTTGTACTATTATATTTCAGTTGATCTTACATCTTGTTATTATTCTTGTTGTTCTTGTGATTGAGACATTAGGGTTTGTTGGACCTAGGCTCGACTATTGGTTTATAGTAGTGACCCCTCATGTCTTACAGCTTTACCGTATATACGGAGTACCGGTGTTCTCTAAGTGTACGTAGCTGGCATTGTCACCCCGCTCTCCAGTATTCTAGTTCTGGGGCGTGACAGGTGGTCACATAACTCTTGATAAATATGCATAGTAAACAAAATAAAGACGATGTAATCCGACGTTGCACCCAAGTCTATCTTGGACGCACAGTTTTACAGAAAATAACTCACTAACATAACTGTTACATGCTATACAAAATATAAATAAACAGTCATCATGACAAGGTATACTTGCCTGGTAGAGATATGGTGTAGAGATGATGTCAAACGGCACACACAACGACCCAAAAAACATGAAGGCAGAGTAAGCGTCTCTGGATGCTAAAATAGACATCATCAACATTCTCGAAATGAGCAAGATAGTCAGAAAAGTCTACTCATTCGTCCAATTTGAACACAGAGGCAAAAACGGTAATTTTGGGTGAAAATAGGATCCACAAGTAGTCCACTTTGCACCAAAATGCGTGCCAAAGCTAAAAGTCTCTAAATTTGACATGTTATAGGTCAAATGAATCATAATCGAATACGAACTCAACAGTATGAGGAATTTTTGATTCCGGTGAGCCGATCACAAAATCGCTTGTCAAATCGAATCGTGGGGCCCGTGAATAGACGATTCGTTGACTGACTTAAAATTGGACGAAACTCGGGCCACAGGACAAGTCAGACAATACAGGTCCAGCGACGTAAGTTTCGTTGCGATCCGATGAGCGCACAAGAACTAATGGTATAATTTGCACAACACCGATACGGTAGACTTTTGACTGATACAGGTTAATTTTGGCATGCACACACATCCAAATCAAGTTCCACAAAAGCCCACATGTCAAAAAATACCATACACACCTTTTGGTGCAATTGGTATTCGACAAAGTCGTCTCATTTGACAGGACGAACTCCATATCGCAAAGTTTTAGATTTTAAAAAATAAAGTTTTTGGTTATTTTGGAAACAGAATAACTAGAGATTAAAAACAATTTAATTAAAACTATTTAAAGGCAATTAAACTTGGTTACATTGGCTATAAGTCTATTCAAACACATTTTTTAAATAATAGTTATTTTAGGAGAAAACAGACTGTAAACCTAGGGGTTCATGACAATTTCAATACTATTTTTGAACAATTTTTTGTCCAACTTTGGATCGACTTTTCTCTCGATCCAGAGCATCGTAAATTAATCTATTTGAAGAGAGTTATAGTCTTTCAGGTTGTGAACGCATATGAGAAAGTGGTTCAAGAAAAGAATCAAAGATGAGAGAGATATCAGACCTTAAAGAGGAGGTCAGGGCTGGGCTGCTGTCGCCTACGGGGGGAGGGGGGTTGGTCAGCCGCCCGATAGATCTGGCAACCTGGGTGGTAGGCGACGATGGCGAAGACGGGCATAGGTCGAGAGGGTGGTGGGATGTCTGGGGGAGAGGGTAGGTATTCATTTTAGGGTTAGGATTCAGTTATATACATATATAGAGAGAGGGACAAAGGGGTGGTCGTCCGTGCGGGTCAGCAGGTGAGGGCCGGGTAGCGGGGCTGCTGGTTTGGGGTTTGGATTTGGGTTTTCTTTTTATTCTTTTATTTTTTATCTTTTCTTATATATATATATATATATATATATATATATATATATATATATATATGCACATGACATAAATTCTAGAAAAATTATAATACCATAACAAATAATTTCACGCTCAAATTTTTTTTTGAAATGATTTTGGTAATTACTAAATATAAATAAATATCTAGTAATAAATCAAAGAATTTATTTTCTAATTAACCAAGAAAATAACCAAAGAAAATCCAACAATTTAATAAAAATACTAAAATTACAAATTAAAATTAGGGGTGGTTTACATTACGTATTTCTTATTTACTACATAATGGGTCAAATAGGTTATATAGATGCCATATAATATACATTTCGATGATTCTGATATTCAGAGGATATCGTATGCATATAGTCTAAATAGATTTGATATCTTATACCACTATCAGACCATATACCATCCGACATATCATGTTTTTTGACAGTTCAAAAAACTCATGAGCTATCTAGAATACTTGATTTGCTTCCTAGCTGAGATTCGAGATACAAGAAATATTGTATGACAAATATGTCTCGAAAGGTGGAATCTCCAAACGATTGTAAGTTTAAATTTTATAAAATTTTATTAAGTTTGTCATTGTGTTTTGCTAAATTTTGGTTTAAATGATTCAGTGTTAGGTGACATTGCTCACAAACGTTGGTGGGGATCACCGCGTGTAGGCAACAAAGCCTATAGATTTGACGAGTTTTGGTTTCCTAATAGTTATGTGGATGATTTTAACATGCGTGGATTATTAGACAGTCTTGCCAAATTGGTACGCCTTTATTTATCATTTTAATACATTTTATTTTACTAGATTGGTTGAAAAATCCTTTAAATTTTAGCATCCATGAATGAAACAACTCATTAATAGTAGGGAGAATAACATGTGGTCGGAGACACGAGATTTTTTGTATACTCCTGCGGCTGTTCTTGATCGAGATATTATGCATGGCCCAACTCCCCATATTCCTCCGATATATATCCCTCCGATTATCCATCAAGCAATGTTAGTTAGAGACGGAGTCGTAGGTCCACTACTGAAAAGGCTGGAGAGGGGACTTCCTACCAGGTTGGAGAGGGAATGTCTCATCTGGATGGAGAGGAGACTTCATACCAGATTTGAGAGGGGACATCTCATCAGGCTGGAGAGGGGACTTTCTATCATGTTGGTGAGAGCAGCTCTCAGGCCGGTCCTACAGATTAGTTCATTGATATGGATCAATATACGCAATTGTTTTCGACTCTATCAGCTCCAATACCAACTTAGGAGATCCAGTGGTTGTCGACTCCATCAGCTCCAATGCCAACTTAGGAGATCTAGTGTCGAATCCATCAGCTCCAATGCTAGCTCAAGAGCAGTTGATACTCCGGACCTCAATAGTTTAGATTCAAATCCTCATCCCAAGAATACGAATGAACAGAGAGAGCGACTATGTCTCAAGCGTAATGTATGCATGGATTATTTGTGTTAATTTAGGCGTGGTCGTAGTAGTCATAGCTGAGTATTTTAAATTTATAAAAATTAAAAAAGTTAAAATTTGAAAGTATCTTGATATCTTATGTAGGCAACCCTGGAGAGGAGGGGTGAATAGGGTGAAGACAACTAAATCCAATAAAAATAATGCAAATCACCAATTAAGAAATTCAGCAAGCACTTAATATAAGAAACATAAAAGTTCAGAAGATCAAACATGCAATGTATCCTGGTATCCTTCGTGGAAGGTAGTCTAGTCTCGGAAACTCTTGTCCAGTTTTAATCTACTATTGAACAATAGTAAGTAGACCACGAGTTTTGCTCCGAAGGGTTCGTCGACTTCTTATAACACCACGAGCTTTGATCCGAAGAGCTCACCAATTTCAACAACGAAATAAAAATAACAACTTGGAAATCAAAGCTTTTACAGCTTGACAGATAATCGAACTGCGACTGACACTTAGAAGGCTTTGGGAGTTTTTTTGGGAATACAATGGTTTATAAGCTCAGAATATAATGGAGTTTACAAGTAAATATTTGTGAGAATGAATGAAAGCTTGTAGTTATTTATAGACTTAAATATGAGCTAAAACTGACCAAATTTGGGATGAGTTTGGTCAGCCCAAACGTTCAAATTTTTGAAATTCGGAGACCAATTCTTCAGGAAAAAATGAATCAAATTGCCAAGATGGATCACAGGGACAGAATTCGGCCTGAGTTCGGGTGGGACCAAACTCGGTCCAAGTTCATTTGTTTTCAACCAGAATATTTTCGTGGTTCCAAACTGAGTTCAAGCTAAGTTCGGGTGAACTCAAACAGAATATTTCTGGATATAAAAACTGGGTTTGGTCAGAACTCTTTTTGGTGGACTAGGACTTAGTTTTTGAATGGGTTATGGACTACCTAGTGCTATTGCGAACTCAACTCCCATTAAGTCCTAATAATAAATAAAAATACATAATAAAAGATAAAAATTGAGACGACCATCTTGCCATATGAGAATACTTGAAGCTTGAATTGCTGACTTCTTGTTGTACAACATCATATCGAGTCATATTGAGTCATGGTTGATCAAATATCAAAATCGAGTTGACCATTGACTATTTAGGCCAACAGTCTCCCCTATTTTGATAATTGACAAACCATAGCCGATACGTAATTTATGAAATGATACGTTGATACCATGCTCCCTCGCAATTTATGAGCTAAGTTGTTCCACTGTATCAGTTCTCCTCTTTATTATTTCATCAAAATGATATAGCTCCTCGTAATCATTTAGTCCTAAAGAACACAGAAAGTGAGAGTAACATTTAGATAATAATGAATTGAGATAGAAATAATAGCTAAAAAGATGATCTCATAGAGTGCATATAAACAAAATTATCACATAGATTGAAAAGATCAACACATAGAAAGATTCAAAGTGCATAGCAAAAGTACTAAATGACATAGAGTGCAAACATAAAATGCATCACCCAACCAAGCTTTGTGAAAGCTGTACAATTATTACAAAGCATAACTAAATGTCTAACCAACACAAAAGCCATAACTAGAACAAAATCTACTAGATCATCAAATAACCATGCCATCCACTAAACTCTAATCCAGAACCACCAAGATAACTACTCCTCGCCATCATGATCCAGAGAAGGAGGAGCACAACAATCTGTATAAGTCTCATAATAAGCAGTGCCAGGATCCAGAATCCTCATACCAGCAGGATCAATGATACGAAAGCCAATGCAAGTTGGATCTCGGAACATAGGTATAGGTCCAGCAGAATTGTTTGCCAGACTATACTGAAGATCATGTATGGAGTTGGTAATAGAAACAGAATGCTCCGTAGCACAAAGATCTAAGCGATAAAATTGATCAAAAAACTTGAAGAGTTTCGAACGTAAGTGGAGGAAGTAAAGGAGGGTGTTCTGGAGAGATAGATGAAGAGTCAGCAGGAGGATGATCAGTCCTACGAGCTATGGCTAAATAAGCTGATTCATCATTGAAAGGGCAATCAATATATGGAACATGGAAGTATTAGAAATTTTCTGAAAAATATATAGCGTAAAGAAGATTACGGTTCTTAGTATTCCTAAGTGCAACCATGGTGTTCATAATTGTATGTGGAAGATTGAAAGAAATTTTGGAATATAGATGATAAAGGTAGGATATCTCTTCAAAAGAGATTTCATTAGTCCCTCTACCCTAAGGATAAATAGCAGAAAAAAACTATTATATAAAGTTTATAGAAATAGGGGTTAAGATATCTTGACCAGAGACGACCATGTGGATGAGGCCTAGGATCACAAATGGAAGTCATAAAAGAGTCAAGAGTTATGTCACCAGGAAATACAATTTTCCTACTGTCAATTAGGACATCACCCTCAGTTGGAATATTGAGAATAACGTCTAGTTCTTCAGCATCAAATTATATTTTAACTCTCGAGAAAAGTGAATAGATTTTGTCAATTTCATAAGAGAGATTGCAATAAAATAGTCTTATTTCGTTCTCATACAATCGGTGTCTAATTTGAACAAAATCATCCAAACTAAGATCTCTAAAAGATAATAAAATTCATAGAATTTTCTAGTTTCACCTTCCTTTGGTAGAAGTTATTGAACCAGTCAATAGAAATTTCAAGGAATCTAAATAAATATCCATCAAATTGACCTTCTTCTAGCCTAGGTGGGCTAAAGATGGGAACATGACTATCCTCAGGTTCAGGATTGGAAGACGAAGCACCATCTGCTCTCCTTGGCCTCTTTGCTCCATGTTTGAAGAGCCTAGGTGCCATGAATAACTAAAGAGAGATGATAGAGAGGATATACCTTGATGGATAAAGAGTATCTTGAAGAGAACCACAAGATCCAGAAGAGAAAACTAAAGATTTGAAGAAGATCTAGGTTTGATGAACTAGGGTTTTGAGAGTTAGGGAGGAGGAAGATGAGTAAAGGACAACCGAATTTGTGCTTCTAGGGTTAAGGGGAGAGAAAGGCTTATAAAGGAATACAACAACTTAAGTGAAAAATTGGGTCCTGGCCCACTTCTGTTTGGATCCCAGGGAACCGAATTCGTCCTAAGTTCGGTCCCTAGGGTCCAGAACTGAGCACAATAGTTTTGTGAGCAAAAGCATATAATTCGGACCTAGTTCGGATGTCTGATTTATACAAATTTTTATGTGTTCAAATAGTAGTAAAGTCTAGAATCCTTAGTTCACGACGAATGAAGTTGAAACGATCTTCGGCTAGGGGTTTAGTGAATGTCAGCTAGTTGATGTTTTGTGTCAATAAAATGTAGGCAAATGTCCCCGTGTTGTTGGTGATCTCATATGAAATGATGTATAATCTCTATATGCTTCGTGCGAGAGTGACACATTAGGTTTTTAGTAAGGTTGATTGTGCTAGTATTATCACAGTAAATAGGTATATATTGGAAAAATAAGTGATAGTTCTCTAAGATTTTTTTCATCCACAAAATTTGAGCACAATAATGACCTACAACAATATATTCAGCTTCATTTGTTGAGAGTGCCACTGAGTTTTACTTTTTACTAAAGTAAGAGACTAAAGCTTTTTTCAGAAAATAACACATATCACTAGTACTTTTGCGGTCAACTTTGTATCCCGTAAAATCAGCATCCAAGTAACCGACAAGGTTAAAGAACGTAGTTTTGGGATACTAAAGACCTACCATTAAAGTCCCTTTAAGTTATTAAAAGATACGCTTAATGGCGCATAAGTGTGATTCTTTAGGATTATCTTGAAATCTAGCATAGAGACAAATGCTAAACATAATATTAGGATGACTAGCAGTTAAGTAAAGTAAACTATCAATCATACCTTGATACATATGTATATAAACCAATTTTCCTTGTTCATCTTGATCAAACTTAGTGGACGTTGTCGTTGGTGTACCGATAGATTTGACATTATCCATATCAAAGCATTTCAACAAATCTCTTGTGTACTTGACTTGATTTATGAACGTGCCTTGAGAGTTCTGTTTAATTTGTAGTACTAGGAAGAAGGTGAGTTCTTCCATCATAATTATCTTAAACTCACTCTACATGCACTTAACAAATTTCTCACAAAGCAATTTTTTAGTAGATCAAAAAATTATGTTATATATGTATTTTTGCACTAAGAGAAGAGTATCATCAAGTGACTTAATAAATAGTGTTGTGACAACCTTCTCTTTAGAAAATCCATTATCAAGTAGAAAAGAGCTAAAACACTCGTACCAAGCACGTGGAGCTTGTTTGAGTCCATATAGAGCCTTACACAATTTAAAAACATGATCCAAAAATTTAAAATCTTCAAAATTAGGAGGTTGTTCAACATAAACCTCTTCTTTTATAAACCCATTTAGAAAAGCACTTTTCACGTCCATTTGAAAAAGTTTGAAATCATAAAAACTAGCAAAAGCACAAAGCATGCAAATGGACTCAAGTCTAGCAAAAGGAGCATATGTCTCGTCATAGTCAATGCCTTATTCTTGTTTAAAGTCTTGAGCTACGAGACACACTTTATTACGTGTGATTTGTCCATCCTTACTGAGTTTATTTTGGAATACTCATTTGTTACCAATTAACGGATAACCATTGGTCTAGGAACGAGTTTTTTAACTTGATTTTTCTGATCTTTGTCCCATATTCAAAAAGAAAGGCGTGGAAGGCCTTTCAAATTGGTGTAATTACTTCTACATAGTAGAAATCTAAAATTTATCAATAAAAACTTTTTAAACATTTTTAGGCTAAACTTGTGAAATAAACTCTAAGATACATCACCTATGATTATTATTTTTGGGATGATGGGTTAAGAATTGCCATTCCTTGGAAAGACCTTCAGAAGTGGTTGTACCAGTTGCACTTGGTACTGCTTCTTCTGGATCAGTTGCACCTAGTACTGCTTTCTCAGAAGTTGGTTCCTTGTTAGGAATGATATAGATATCTTCATCGTCATTAGCACTTGACAACTGAGAATTTAACTCACCAAAAGTGATATTAATAGATTCTTCAACAACGAGAGAGCGCTTATTGAAAACACGAAAACCCTTGCATTTTGAAGCATATCCAAGAAAAATATCTTCATCAGCTTTTTCATTAAAAAATTTCAAGTTATCCTTGGTATTCAAAATAAAATATTTACAACCAAAAACTTTAAATAACCAATAGAAGGTGCTCTATTAAACCAAAGCTCATAAGGGATTTTCTTCGAAATAGGTCGAATGATAACCCTATTTAAAACATGACATGTTGTATTTACCCAAAAATATTTTGAAAGATTATACTAATTAAGCATAACTCTAGCCATATCGCTTAGAGTCGTATTCTTCTGCTCCACAACACCATGTTGAGGAGTTCTAGGACTAGACAATTCATGCAAAAAACCATTTGAATTACAAAAATCTTGAAAATTAGCATTTTTGAATTCGCCTCCATGATCTTCGAATACTCCTTAATTTTACCACTCTTTTCCTGTGCATATACTTCTCTAGAAAATTATTCTAAATGAGAAGCAAAGGTGGACACATTCAAAGACTGCAAAATTTTTCATGAATGTGGTGTTCTCCGCCACAGGCTTCAAGAATGCAGTGTTAATTTTCTTGCAGAGAATGAAGTTAAGTTTACTGCTAGTCAGTCATCACTTTCTGATGCCTTATGCCTCTTTTTTTCTTTTGATATATATATCTAGGCTCCATCTGTAGATATAAGAGCCACCTAGCCAACGAAGGGGGGATTTGAACCTTGGTATACTCCAAGGCGACCGGCCACATTTCTCTGCCACATTACCACTAGGGTAATGCCTTTGGTATTGCCTTAGGCCTCTTACCAACTTCAGATAATATAATCGGCCTTCTTCTTGCAGAGTTAACCTCCTTATTTCTTAGAAACTAATGGAACTAGCTAATATGTGCATGTACAAGAAATTTTCTACCTCTATTTTCTCTCTAGTCTTTGATTAGAGTAAATATTGCTACTGTAATTTTGATCTTTCAATGTTACCATGGTGATTTGTGGGAATACTTCACATTTGTTTATTATCGATACTCTTGTCAATCTTTCATGGAGCTATCTTATTATCCATAGCTAACACCATTTTGATGAGACTAGGCTTGGATGTTGATGATGTTGGGGTCTAGTCTAGATTTGGTGAATTTTGGAGCCCAAATTTGGTGAAAGATTTGATTTGATATAATATGGAAATCTACATTAAATGTAAGATTTTATTAGATTTTAAATTTATATCATATATTTAATTTGACCATATTTGGACGTCCATAAGTGGTATTAGGCTATTTTAGGTGGAATATGATTCTTATTTTAAGATTTTCTATTTAGAAAATCCTATTATGACCTAAAATATGATTTCTTACCCTATAAATATAGGAGGAGGGTGGAGGCACAAAGTATAGCACAAGTTGAAGATTCGGGGTGCTCGTCCACAGAAAATCTAAGAGAAAGTTCGTACTTTGCTCTTAGGACTTCGCCATCCAAGACAGGGGGAAGAAAGAGATCTGATCGAGGAGTCATCACATTCGCTCAGAGAAATTGCTACGGATTGATGAGTGATTTCAATTATAATCTGTAAACCCCCTCACCCAAAATAGGTATTTTGTGTGCATTTTATATTATTATATTTATTATAGATTATTTTAAATATTGAATTTCTTTAGAGTATTCTCTTAGTTAATTAGAAAATAATTTTTTTGATATATTTACTTGTATAAATATTTATTTAGAATTATTTTTTAGGCTATTTTAGATTTTTGGAGATTTTTTAGAATTTTTGGATAATTAAAACCTAGAAACGTAAATTTTTAGGACATCCAAGATTTACTACAAGACCATGCATGCATATTTTTGTGTCAAACTTTTATTTTTGAATTAGAAGACTTAAATATATTTTCTGTAATTTTATAGGATTTTCTGGAATTATTTAGGAATTATTTGGATATATATATATATATATATATATATATATATATATATATATATATATATACTAAATTAGTGTTAATAGATATAAATAAGTTGTACTATTTTGATTCTATCTAAGATTATAAATTATTTGTATAATTCAAACTATATTTTAAATTAATTATAATCCTGATCCTACTAGGAAAGCAACTTCATAGAAAGAGGATAAAGGGAGGGGAATGGAAAGTTGTACTATATTTGTATAATTCAAACTATCTTAGAAGAAATATGTAGACGTCCTGCGTTGCATTTGATAGAGGAGGGGAATGGAAAGTTAAAGCAACCTAAGTCAATTTTCTCACTGGAAAAAGAGGATAAAGGGAGACTTTGTAGGTGGATTCAGGGTCTAAAGTTTCCAGACGGGTACGTGTCGAACTTGAGAAGATGCGTCGACCTCAAGGAGAATAAACTAGCGGGTATGAAGAGCCACGATTGTCACGTACTCATGGAGAGGTTAATTCCGATTGTATTTTGAGAATTATTATCGCAGGTCATTTGGGATCCATTGACAGAGCTCAGCATATTCTTCAGAGATCTTTGTTCTACTAAGTTGCTCGTCGATCGTCTAGAAAAGCAAGAGAAGGACATTGCGGTAACACTATGTAAGCTCGAGAAGGTATTTCCTCCTGGATTCGTCGACTCTATGGAGCATTTGCCAATTCATCTTTCCTATGAGGCACGTGTTGGTAGTCCTGTTGGTTATCGGTGGATGTACCCCTTCGAGCGGTATCTGAATCACCTAAAGAGAAAGGTAAAAAATAAGGCACGGGTTGAGGGCTCTATATGTGAAGCTTATGTTCTCGAGGAGATTATAAACTTTTACTCGACGTATTTCAAACCTCATGTTGCTACTAATAAAACGAAAGCTCCGAGAAACGATGACGGATATCAGGAATCTAATGATGCAATACTCAAAGTATTTAATGTGTCCGGAAAGCCTTCGGGGAAAATAAAGAAGAGATATTTGAATGACGACGAGCTAAGGGCTGCTCAGTTGTATATATTACTCAATTGCGACGAGGATGAAGTGGAGAAGCTAGAGGGGTAAGTAATTAATACGTCCACGTTTACATCATCTCAATGTAATAGTATAAGCTACTATTATGCTACTAATCAGCAGTTGCTTCATTATTTTCAGCACATATAATGATGAGTTGAGGTCAGTTAGACCCTACATAACAGACGAAGAAGTCGAACAAGAAATAAGATACAATTTCTGTCTTGGTTGAGCGCATATGTAAGGTGCTTGGTAATTACTTTTTATTTTTGCACTTGCAAAACAAATAACTTGCTATCGCTACTTTGGTATTTAGGTCGATCGTCTAATAACACCCGAGACTGAATCTATTAAAACTCTAGCCAAGGGACCAATTACTGCCGTTAAAATATGGCCAAGTTTCTGTGTGAATGGATTTAGGTTCAAGTCAACAAATGCTCCTATCGAGACAGCTTTCTGGATCTTGATTCCATAAAAATAGTTGTTTGTGTATCAAATCTTCAAACTACAAAGACGTCAATCCAGGCAATGAATTCTTTGGCATCTTATGAGAGATTGTGGAGTTGACATATAATTATGGCACAGAACCTGCTAATATCGTGCTATTCAAGTATGAATGATTCGATCCGATTCAAGATCAAGGTTGGAAAATTGACAAACATGGCCTTGTGGATATAAACTCCAAGCGTAGATATCAAGGCTACGAACCATTTGTCCTATCAAGTCAGGCTCAGCTCGTGTACTTCACAAATTATCCTAGACGGAGGACAGCGAGGTCGAATTGGTGGGCAGTATGCAAGACTAAAGCTAGAAATACCTTTGACATTGACGAAATAGCTTATCAGGAGGACGAGCTACCTCTTGTAACAAATATTGTAGATGTAGACTCAACGAAAGTTACTCATTACACGAGTAATAATGTAGAAGATGTAGAATTATCCGAAGAGGAAGAGGAAGACGAAGACGAAGTAGATGAAAGTGAAGACGAAGAGGAGGAAGAGGAAGAGGAAGAGGAGGACGAGGAAGACGAACAAGATAAATTTTCTGAAGATGATTAAAAATAAAATATTTTGCCTGTAGAATATAACTATATTTTGACTGTAGAATGTACTATTTTGATGAATATATGTATTATATTTTGACTGTAGAATGTACTATCCATTTAGACTTGTGACACCACTAGTTATTTACTGTACAATTCTATGAATGCTGTGAGATATGCATAACATTTTGACTGTAGAATGTACTATATATTTGTGTATTTTTTTATTTATTATATGTTGTTATCAGGTATGACAGGATGATGCGGAGGGTTCGGCAGGTCCCGAGGTAGACAAAGTGCTCCTCCAGGACTGCCTACTGTTGGTTCCGGATCATCATCACCCAGTACTCCAGTATATCGATTAGTCACATCTCCGACTGCGACGATGTTACGTGGCATCACTCCTGGGATGAGTAGTTCCAGGCGTAATACTCCCTCGTCCAGCGTTCCTCCTGCTGACGAAACCATGGAGATAGATGAGCATATGGAGGAGGTCGTGGCGACGTTATCCCAGCATCAGCTAGATCCTCCATGCGCACCTCTGGAGGAGACGAGGACAGAGATTTAGGCCGACAGTACAAAGTAAGGCAATTAGATGGTTTAGCATCTATATATCGTGTATTTCTTTATTCATCATACATTGACTTTTTCGATCAAAATAATTATCACTGTATAGATATCGTCCATCGTCGGTTCAGAGATGCCTGGGCCTATTTCTGAGGAACAACTATGGTGGCTTTTGAATCAACTACTCTGAAGCTCTGGAGGAGAGGAAGGCGTTCTGGTTTGCGCACTTCAAGGTAAAAGTATATTATATAAATCCTCTAATTTATGTATATTATATAACTTATCCGTGATGCTCACTTACTAAATTATTTATTGTAGCAAACGGATTTCTATCCTCCGTACCGGGCCGAGTTGATCGAGCGGATGTTTCCTGCCATTGCCGCCAAGCTTATCTGGATGACCAGAAGGCTCGTGATCGTGCTGGAAAACTGATCCAAGGTTGGATCACGCCTGAGCAGTGGACTACGATGAGGGCTAGATTCGACGATCCGAGGTACAAGGAAAGGTCTGAGAAGGCCAAGGCGGCTAGGCGGAATGCTGTAAAGTGGTGTGGTGGCTCGATTCCGATGACGGAACATTTCCATCGTTCGGTATGTTTTTTATTTAAGATATATTATTTTAATGTAAGTACGATAAAATGCATGGTAGTAGGACAAAATGTTTAATTTTAGTACTAAATAATATATTTTTAACAGGTACGGAGGGGTTAGGATGCAAACATGGTGACCGTCTTCTTGGCCACCCATCGAAAGGACGAAAATCTCATTGATAAGAGGGCCTCGCAGACCTATGTAAGTATTACTTTACTTTGTGTTAATTTTATTATAACTTAGGCAATTATCGAGTATCCAAAATTTTCTAGGCCGAGTATCTTAGGCTGCGTGAGCGGGGGACTGCTAGTGCACCTATACCTGGAGAGGCTGGTGCTTCCTCGCAGCCCACTCCAGCTCCATCGGCGGACGAGCTGTGGGTGACCGCCGCTGGTGGTCTCCAGAGGGGTACGTACTACGGTACGGGATCCTATGGCGCCCTGGTTGCGACGCAGTCATCTAGGGCCTCCTCGACAAGTGCGCATTCCCCACAGCCCTCGTAGTCGTCGGCCAGAGTCCAGGATGCCGTTGACCGTCAGATTGCGTCTCTCCGTGACGAGTTGCTACGAAGGATGGAGGAGTAGCCCCGGTCCCAGCCGCAGGCGGACGATCCGACGCTAATCGCATGATTTGATATCCTCGACCGCAGCATCACGGAGGTCCGGGATTTAAGAAATAATCTTAGAGCCTCGACGGAGCACATCGTGACGGAGCTGCAGGCATCACAGCTATCCATGGGCGAGAGGCTAACGATGATGCAGGATTCAATGGTTCATAGCAGTACGAGACTGTTATCTACCATGGATTCTTACAACCAGTGACTCACAGAGTTGGAGGGGATACGTCCTCCTGGTGTGCCTACATCGACACAAACTCCACCGACGTCACTGCCTTCTCCATCGACATCGGTGTCGATTTCACGGGAGCAGTTTGATCTGTTCTTATCCTTCATGCGCGCCGGTGGTCATCCTCCTGCAGATCCGCAGTAGTATAGATATTTGCATGGATATTTGCTGGATATTTGTCTTCTTTGTATTATTTAGGATGAGACTCAGTTGTATGGATATATATTTGCTATATTCTTTACGACGATATTTGCTGGATATTTTATTTTCTTCAAATTTTATTATATTTTCCATATTAATATATGTTAATTTATCGGTGTTGAGTGTTCAATCCAAGGGGGTCGACGAACCCAAGAAATTCAACGGAGGGTTCCTCCGGGTCTATTTGTACAAATTATGAATTAATAAACTGCAGGAATAATAGTTTAGAAACAATTCTGTATCGATTTTTTTTATTTTTTCACTGTATCATTAGCGACATTTTTAGCGACGTTTAGCGACGTTCGTACACGTCGCTAAATACGTCGTTAATTTGCGACGTTCTTTACGTCGCTAATGACGTCACTAAACTAGTCGCTAAAAATGTCGATATACGTCATAAATTGCTAACATGGCAGTATTGCCAGGTTATAGTAACGTCGCTATAAAAGTCGCTACTTATGTCGCTAATTTGCGACGTACAGCGACAAATGTATACGTCACTAATTAGCGACGATACGTCGCTAAACGTCGCTAATCTAGCGACGCATTTACGTCGCTAGAAAACGTCGGTATAGCGACGTTTGGCGATATTTTTTTTGTCAGCGACTAGCTTAAAGGCGACTTCAGTAAAACGTCGCTAATTACGTCGCTAAAATTATTTAGCGATGTTTATTGATCATTTAGCGACGTTTTTTTGCATCGCTAATTTAACTTTTTTTGGTAGTGTCTTTTATGTGATATTATAGATATTGGCATGTCGATTTCTTTTCTACTTATTATGTCCCTCTGAGGACCTGGAACCCTTTCCAGGTGTAGACGATCTTGACTATTTGCAGGAGCACGGATCATGACTTGTTACTTCTCTCTCTTTCGAGGAGGTCTTCCTTTCGAGCCTCATTGATCATTAGATATACTTATTTTATTTCTCTTATATTCTAGTTTGGTAGTAGATTTGTCTTCACCAAACTAATTATTCTTATCAAGCATTTTATACTTGATTCAGTTATATAGTTGATTGGTTATTCATTTCTATTTGATTCTGTGGATGAGATGTAGTTATGCCCTGTGACTTATGACATAAATCTGTACCACTTGTGAATTATTATTCATAATATAGCGTACGTATGTGTTATGGTTTTCATATATTGGAGTTTTCATATACATACGGCTGGCATGCTTACGTATTTCTAGCCCTATATATTTTGGGACTGGGCGTGACATAATCTCTTTCTTTTCTTCTTGAGCGTGGTGGGGGAGGGTTGAATCTATTAGGGCAAATGGTTCAACATTAATTTTGTCAATCTTGTAATTTTACCTGAGTTATAAAGGTTAGAATTTGTCCAGGTGACATAGACACCACCATATACTTGTCTTTATTTGTGCTTGGTGTTCATTTTACAAGGGTTGATTATCTCAGGTGGGTTGGCCTAAAGTTTTTGTTGTGAGCATTCTCAGACACGGTGTCGAAATAAATGCAGGGCGTGTCCGATTCACAACATCTGGTATCAGAGCTACAGGTTTTGGTTCTAGCAACTATGTCTACGGAGCAGATGAACACTCGTATGATCACCCTCACAGGGGGAATTGGGCGATTTGGAAGCCAAGGGTGGATGATCTATTCTGGTGCAAGGACTTGTATGGTCCATTGGAGGGCAAAAATGTTAAGCCATCAGACAAAGCTGCTGAAGACTGGAAATGACTGGATCGGAAGGCCATTGGATTCATCCGCCAAGGGATGAACGACTCGGTGTTTCACCACGTGCCCATGGAGTGTTCGACAAAAACATTGTGGGAGAAGCTGCATGCGCTGTACGAAAGGAAGACGGTTGGCAACAAGACATTTTTGATTCGCCAACTCGCCAACTCGAAGTACACGGAGGGTGCCCCAGTGGCACAACATCTGAACGAGGTTCAGGATATTATCAGCAGCTGTCTGCGATAAATTTAGGGATTGATGATGAGCTTCAGGCCCTTTTACTTTTGAGTTCTCTGCCGAAAAGCTGGGATACGTTGATGGTGTTGGTGAGCAACTTCGCACCTGTTGGAGTTGTCACGATGGAGGCAATCAAAAGCAGCTTGTTGAATGAGGAGATCTGGCATAAGCAAGTGGAATCGTCTCATGAGTCCGCTCTGGTGGCTTCTTACGTGAAGTGAAGACCCAAGTCACCGGCGAGGACATGAGGGAGTTCTTGGGATCTTGCGACTGTGGACCGCAAGGAGGGCTTCTATCACTATGGCGAAAGGGGTCATATCAAGAGGAATTGCATGAAGCTCAAAGCTGAGAAGGCCAAAGACAATGATGATCAGGAGGATCTCACGGATATGGGAGATCTCATTATCGTAGCAACCGACGCAGAGGAACCTTATGGCATGTATCATGATGGCGATTGGGTCATGGACACGGGGGAATCGTATCACGCCACTCCATATAGGAGGATCTTCATATCATACCACAGCGACAGGTTTGGACGTGTGAAGATGGACAACAAGGGGACGGCTTAAGTTATAGGCATCGGTGATGTGCACTTAACAACGGAGCTTAGTGAAAATCTCGTTCTCAAGGATATGCGACATATAACGAGTTTGCACTACAACTTGGTTTCGGTTGGGAGGTTGGCGGATGATGGTTGTCGCAGTTTATTTGGGGACAAAGATTGTATACTTACGAAGGGTTCCCAACAGCTGGCTCGAGGAGATTTATGTTGTGGCATGTACAGGCTCAAGCCATTGAGTTGTACAAGCAGACCACAGACATCGGATGGAGGCTCGAGGGGCATTCGACAGGAGTTGGATCGTTGAAAACTTGCTGAGGAGGGGCTTCGAGATACTTTGAGGATTACAGAGGATTCGGTTCGTCGAGACAAAGCGACGAATGGTGATGAGCCAAAGATTGAGGGTCAATATGTCGGTCCCATGACAGCTGGTCGGTCTCCAGGTGGGGGTTGCTTCACTGATCCGACTTTGGCAACAGGTGGTTTGCCAAAGCTTCACGGAGCGACATTGGTTTTAGCAGTTCGAGGCCAGGGAGGAAATCAAGGTTTACAGCAAACTCAATCTGAGATGGGAGCATCATCATTCACACAATTCTGGGGGAGCTGTGGGTCATTGACGACGTACACAGTGCATGATATTCTGCTCGAGGACGTATGTGTATGGGGGAGCTTCAAGTTCGGACACAAAGGTAGGCAGATTCAGGAGTTTGAATCTCAGGAGAATCGTACCGTCCGCTTGGTTGGGTCAGCCAAGGGTGAGAAGCTTGTCGGAATGTTAACACATTTCGGTGGAAGATGAAACTCGGGGACAGGCAGCCAAGACTCACGGTAACGCTGATAGTCAGGGACTTTGGTCTCAGCCGTGTCATTGATGTTTGCAGGATCCCAGTGGTACATAAGATGCTACACATGGCAGCTAGAGTCGACGTGACGGTCGAGGAGCTGGAGACAAAGGAAGATGCAAAGTAACTCAGAATATCGGAGATCGGTGGCATGAGGGAGCAGGAACTCTGTCAAGGGGCGATATGCTTGGAGTCCAGTTGAGAAGCCTGTGGTGCCCCGTTTCCCCTATTCGGGGAGCGCGGCTAAGAAATACAAGATGATATCGTTCGATCGGGATAGATTGAATCAAAAATCCATTCTCGTTATGGATTTGCTTCTTCGGAATCGATTTCCATATTCAGTGGACCGTGTCCCCAGGATCGACTTAGCGGCAGAGTCAAGAGGGACCTCTCCGCTGCAAATTTTTTTTGCCTCAGTTTTCACTGTCGCTTTGTTGCTTTCGTTCTTTGAGTTGGTTTTTGGATTTGTTTGTGTTTTCTTGAACGATTTCAATGAATTTCATTATTTTCGTTCGTTGAACTGTACTTCAATTTCGAGATTAGAGTGGAAGAGGTATTGATCAGCTGTTCGTGGCAATGTAGGTGAACGAGCAGTAGGCGATGCGCGAGCGGAGTCCTGAAGCACCTCTTTCCTTTCCTTCTCTAACCAACTTGTGAGTGACTTATATTCGATTCAGTTGACCCTTCTTCTAAGTCTTCACATCTAAAATCTTGTATTCTTGCTTGCCCCGATCAAACGATACCAAGTAATAACTAAAAGATGTCAAGATAAAAAGGAATAGACTTGGATTATTATCCTTGTCAATCAACTTGTGAATGGTTACTTATTGCATGCTAGTTTATTTTGAATATTCTTCCTATGCTTCAATTTTTAGTTAGAATGTATACTTCTTCTATAAATTGTGCTATGTATAGAATACACCTTGTTATGCAACAAACTGTTCAGGGAGACTATGTAAAATGAATCATGAAATGCTACTAATCTTGTACTCGTGTTGCCTCAACTGCATGAATGGTTAACTTAATAAAGATACTGTTTGGTCACGGACAACTTGTGCACAAGGTCATTGTTCCTGCGGACGGTCGCTGGGGCACTGGCACCGATCCGGTCCAGGCGAAACTCTATCATATAGTCCATCGTACTGGACGAGATGGTTTGCAGCGCACTTCGTACTTTCATTGCATACCATCCTCGCCAGTGACTAGTGTCCTTTATGGCATACGCCAGTGATCCCCACGTATATTTAAACCTGTGCAAAGCTAATAACTTGTGTCTTCGTGACAGGGAAGGACATGGTAAGTATTGTATATGTGGTTCAGACGGGCAGGTAAAAGTCACCGAACGGTAGCAAGTTCATTTCAGTAAATTCTATATCATTGGTTGCTTGTAAAATGAACTAAGACAAGATAGAAAGACCACAAATAATATGCATGTTTCATATAAACAACGTGTTGATTGGTATAGTTGGGTTAGCTCACCTTCACCAGTACATTTTGATGTACTGACCCTCGTTGAAACAGGTTTCCTGCACCAAGGCGATCCTGCGAGGAGCTGAAGTCACTGCCCTATCCAGTCCAGCTCTCGGCGCGTCCTGATCGTGCCTTACTTGGAGCATTTTGAAGCCAGGAGGTAGCAACCTAAACTCAATGCAGCTCAGAGGAAAAGCCGTCATCCCGCCTGGAGGTCTCTTATTTTGAAGTTTAGTAAAGGGATGTAATGTACAGGACAACTATCTCATTTTGTGTCAATATTTTGTAAGCCCGTGCGGCAACCTTGTGACTCGTTCAAGAGTTTGTAACTATATGTTCACTATCAATAAAGAGAACTTTTTTATGTTTCAACTTTGTGTTTCAATTATCTGTGTACACTGAATATGTACTCGCTATGCAAAATATCTTAGCCTTGTGCGATGCGCAACCTAGGTACGCATGACGTCACGCCCGGGGGACGACTATCGATTCCACGAAATCGAGACGTGACAAAGCCATGGGGTCAACACCCTCTCATCAGACTAGAGGGCAAGGTTGTTGGGGTCCAATCTGGATTTGGTGAATTTTGGAGCCCAAATATGGTTAAAAGATTTGATTTGATATAATTTGGAAATCTACATTAAATGTAAGATTTGATTAGATTTTAATTTTGTATCAAATATTTAATTTGACCATATTTGGACGTCCATAATTGGCGTTGGACTATTTTAGGTAGAATATAATTCTTATTTTAAGGTTTTCTATTTAGAAAATTATATTATGACCTAAAATAGGATTTCTCATCCTATAAATATAGGAGGAGGGTGGAGGCACAAACTATAGCACAAGTTGGAGATTCGGGGTGCTCGTCCACAGAAAATCTAAGAGAAAGTCTGTGCTTTGCTCTTAGGACTTCGTCATCCAAGACAGAAGGAAGAAAGAGATCTGATCGAGGAGTTGTCGCCTTCGCTGAGGGAATTTGCTTCGGGTTGGTGAGTGATTTCAGTTGTAATCTCTTTCTTTTCTTCTTGAGTGTGGTGAAGGGGTTGAATCTATTAGGAAAAATGGTTCAACATTGATTTTGTTAATCTTGTAATTTCACCTGAGTTATAAAGCCTGTAATTTGTCCAGGTGACGTAGTCACCGCTATATACTTGTCTTTATCTGTGCTTGGTATTCGTTACCCAGGGGTTGGTTATCTCAGGTGGGTTGGCCTAAAATTTCCGCTACGGGCACTCTCAGATACGGTGTCGAAACGCTTGCAGGACGTGTCCGATTCCCAACAGATAATTGGTACCTTTGTGTTTTTCAGCTTAGAGTTCTTTATTGATGGTAGTAGATGCTTTGGGGTGTCCATATTATTTTAGGGCTAGGTTGGATTTCCTCCTAGGTCTTTGAAATTTCCCCAATGGGTTAATAAAAACTTCTTATAGCATAACTTTCTAATTAAGGGGGGAACACTATATTAACATAGTGTGACAGTTTGCTGCTCAAATCATTATTCAATTTAGAATTGAGGAGTAAGAGTGGTCAGAGTACCAAAGTGACATTTCAAACAAAGAAGAACACGAAAAATAAGCTTTGAAATGGACAAAATGTTGCTATCAGTGGGCAATCATAGTGATATAATGGATCATACAGAATGTCCTGTCATTACCTTCTTACCTTGACATCCACATCTTAAGACCTTGTCTCTGATTTCCTATTTTTGTTAAAATTTATTTTCGATGGAACTTTTTGTAAAATTGCTATTTATCCCCAAGAAACAATTCTCTAGTATTCCAGCCGCTCCTTTTATCTGGAGGAGGTATTGCTGTTGTTCTTGCTTTACCTTGTTTTTAAGATTAAGGATGGGATGATGGAGATCCCAGCCAAGTTTTATTAAATTTTGTTAATATAAAGCGTTAAACGTGGAATACAATACCGAATTTAAACAAAAGGAAAGTGAAAGAAGGAACTTCACTGGGATTCTGAGAATAGTATTGGCACCAGATAGATGATGACTGCAGTAGCTCGCATGTTGGAAATAACTCCAGCATCAGTGGCCCTCATCATACATATACTTGCTTAACCTTGTCTTGTTTCATTTTGTTTTATCAGCTGTTAGAATCTTGTACGTGTTCATATTCTTTATGTGCTCAATTTTATCAGCTGCTCCTCTGCTGTGTTAAATATGGTTAAATTAAATATTACACGTGAGCATCTTCAGGTGCCTGTGAATTGTTTCCAGCTCAAAGAATGTTGTGTTGGATACCGAGACTTTTCTGCTAGGTGTTGGTTTGCTTTAACAAAAGCTCAAGCTCCTTTTTTTTTTTTTTTTTTTTAGTCTCACATCGGATGGGCCAAATCTTTTTTGTGTACATATATTAATTTCTCTTCTTTGCTCTCTTAAAGTTGTTGTGTGGGGAACCCCTTGGGAACAAAAGCTCAAGCTCCTTTTTTTTTTTTTTTAGTCCCACATCGGATGGGCCAAATCTTTTTTGTGTACATATATTAATTTCTCTTCTTTGCTCTCTTAAAGTTGTTGTGTGGGGAACCCCTTGGGCCACACGCGCGCGCCGCCGCCGCCGTCCGGTTCGGTTCGGCGTGCGTAACAGGTGCGGGTACGCGCCCACATCTGCGGGCGCCGAATGCCGATTCGATTTCCTCTTCGGGTTCGGGCTGGGACCCTAAAATTCTTTTTGGCTCCTATTCATTTTTTCATTTAATTTTCTGAACGTTGAAAAATTAATTTTGTCCGTTACTAATTATTTTTGAACCGTTAATATATTTTGTGTCCAGGTTCTTTCTCTCCTTCTCCTGGTTTTCTTTGTAAACACAATCAGAAAAATTAATTCAGACCGTTACATATTGGATGAGTATTATATATTTGACTGGTTTTCTTTGTAAACACAATCAGAAATTTCATCTCTAAACTGTTGCTGCCAACATTCTATTCTATCCAATCTTCATCGTTTCGCTCGTCTCCAAGCTCTGGGCATAGCTAAGTCCTGGTCGTTCTCTCCGAGTCGTGTGCGGCGACGAGATACCGGTAGTGCGGAGGTTTTACCACTAGAAGAGCTTCGGGAACGTCTGCACACAGATCCCGAATCAACTCTTAGGGTAGTGCTTCGTGCACGACTTTTCCAGAGGCCGGTAACATCAGTATCATTTTATTTTTTGTATTCACAAATTTTTCAATAAGAAAACGACAATTTATCTAACAGTAGGCACAACTCCTCGCCCATGATGAAGAGCATGCTGTTGTTGCTGATGGCATGGGCGGAAAATAAAGGGCAATAACTATTCTGGAGATTCAATTACAGTCAACAAGAGTGATGATCCAACCAAAGCAGACGAAGAGATGAGAAAAAGGTTGACATACACGTTGATCGACAATGCAAGAGTGAGGAAACAGGTCAATTCCGTTATTCGTTGTGCCTTGAAAACACTCATAATTTGTGTCAGCTTGAGCCGCATTACGAGCCCACAGAAGGAGTAGGCGTCAGTTGGTTCGCGGAATCCTGACGTTGGAAAAGAAAAGTCATTCATTTTCTATGTTTGGATGTCAAAGAAATCGAAAAGAGGAAAGTAATTTCCAATGAAAAGAAAAATATTAAAAAAAAAATTGTTCCCTCCACCCAACCAATGATTCACTTTCCTACGTTAAGTATTCACTTTTCCTTCCGATTTTTATGACATTTCCTAGCACCAAAAGAAAAGAAAAGAACAATGAGTTGATTTTTCCTTCCTCCCTTCCTGCGAACCAAACAAGGCCTAAGGTTCCCATACACAGTAGTATCATTTCATGTTATTTCAGATACACAATTCTGACCAAGGAAGAAATCAATCAATGCATCTAAACTAAGTCTTAGTAATACAGTGCGGTGAGGCTCAACAATTTAATTCCTTCTCAAGACTTTTTTTTCTTATGTCTTTTCCATCGAATTAGAAACTATTCCAAAAAAAGATTTGAACCGTGTCCATCTCCACAGGATCTATACAAGCTCGGATACAATAGTTTTTTTGTCACTGAAGACTATATTGCATGCAGTCTGTAAACTTTTAAAGTTCAGAAATTTTCATCGAAAGTATCCAAGTTCGAGAAAATTTGGGACAAAAGAAATAGTTCGAAATATTTTAAGTAGAAAACATAAACGTTCTTAGCAACAACGGTTTAGTTCTTTTCAGATTTTAAAGAATATTTTTAATATTTTTATAAAATAACTCCAAAACGTCTTAGACAGTTTTTAAATTTTATTAAAAAAGAATTTGGCTAGAAGAAAATATAAAAAAAATAAGTTCAAACAGCGTTTGTTATCAGCGTTTTAAATTGTATTTTTCTTTTGGCCGACGGGAAATTAGGGAACCACGCCCTTACTAACGGTGCCTTAATTTTGGTTGGCTGGTCATTCTTTCTTGCATTGGATTCACTTTGGTTTTGGTTGCGTGATCATTGATTTTGGACACATTTTTAGAGACAATTATTATTATTATTATTATTATTATTATTATTATTATTATATTAAAATTATTGGAATTTTTTTAGATGTTCTACTATACGTACGAGATTTTATATACGCTGCATTGCATACCATTTGGGCCTACTGTCCCACACATCTTCCGCGGTTTGATCTCGATACCGTCCGTCTAGTCAGGAAGGTTATACCTCTTCTCAGTGACCACAAGAGCCATATGAGTTCGGTAAAATCAATGTTTTAAAAACCAGACCAATGATTGAACCGAAAATCTTTGATATAGGTCTGATCGGGGTTCAACCGGGGTTCAAATTGGTCAATTACGAGAACAAAATCATATAAGATATCCACATTTACTTCTTGGTTTGGTTTGGTTTGGTTTGGTTCTTAGTATGTATGGTTTAGTTTGATTTGACAACTATAAGGCTCTCAAAACCAAACCAAGTACCAAATAGTCCAAATCTTACATGATAAATTTTTTTGAGTATTTTTTTTTTAACAAAATGGCTGGTTCAATTGTGAACCGGTTCGGCCGGTTCACCGGTTAAACTCCGGTTCAGAAAAAAATTGTCGTTTTTAAAAAAAATTTAGTTCAGGTCAGACAAAATCGATATTTTTGTCAGATCCAGTTCGATCGAGTTCAACCGTCAGTCCGATTCGATTTTGACAACACTATTAAAATAGTATTATTTTATTCTTTCTATATGAAAGTATTATTATTTAATATTTCAACACAAATAATATTAAAAATATAGAGTTACTATAATTCAGATTAAAATCACCAATTTTACCAATTAAAATTTGATAATGCGAACGTTTTGGAGTTAATTAATTAATTATTTTTTAAAAAATTTTGTTTTAAAATTTTAACAAAAAATAATATTAAAATATTAAAAACAGTTTTAGTAAACACGTTTTGAATTTTGTTATTATTTAAATTAGAAAAAAAAAAACTAAAACGTTCTTACTAACACGTTGGTATTCTCTGACTGCAAATTATTGAAACTATTTTTTTCTTTCAAATTTTTTCAAACTTTGATGCTTATGATGAAATTTTCTGTTTAAAGTTTGGAACGTTCAGTTTTATTAACTGATACTTTAATTGAGAGAACACATTGGTGTCTTATTACAGTATCTGATGATTATACAAAGTTAATATTTATATTATTCAAAGAAGTTGGATTCTATTGGTTGGATTTTGGTCAAAATCTGATGGTTGAACAAGCCGTAGTAGTCATTGCGCAGTAAGTCTTGACAACCAACCATTGAAAAATGCCACAAAGTGAAGTCAATAGTGGTTGAGTGCAGTTGACATGTTAGATAATAGATACCATAGCTGGTTTGTCATTGAGCAACGAGCTGTCACAAGGAAGGCTTGGTTCGGTGTCACGGTTTGTTTTATTCGATTTTAATCGATCTAAAATAATAATTTAAATAAATTTAAATTTAAAAAAATAAAATTAAAATAGAATCGAAATTAATTATAATTGTGTCACATTTGTTTCCAGATTTAATATATTTTGAATTTTTGATATTTAAATTTATTTTTAATAATATATTTCTGCTGTATTTGTATGATATTTTATGTCATTTGTATTTAGATTTGTTGTCTAGAGAGACTACCCGAGACTCGTAGAATATCTATTAGCATTGCCATAGATCCGGTTTAGGACCCGCATGTAGAATAGACACTTGGTTCGGTTTATTTTGGTTTAATCCACAGGACTAATCCATCTTCCTTTTTCTCTTAGTATATACATGATAGTTTTCTCTCTCCTCCATCTTTTTTCTTCATTTCTACTCTTTTTTTCCTCTTTTCTCCTTTCTCTCTCCCTAGATCGAACCATAACCCTAGAAAAGGTTGTGATCACTTGGACCATGAGAGGTAGAGGCGAAGAAGCCACTCCAGGCAAATACATCTTGCTCAAATATAATGCCATAATTTTTTGAATTTTATTTATATTGTGTAAATTTAAAATGTGTTTGATGAAAAATGTTCTCCTTGATGTTCTCATATAATTTAGTTCTTGGAGTTTTGGATTTTGATGGATGATTTGGAGTAGATCTGAGTTTCAAGATTTAAATTTTTCATGGATTTCATTTATTTTTTGGTTTTGATGTATTAAAACTTGGTATCTTCAAAATCTAGTTATTCTATGTGATGGAGCGTTTTATTTCGAGCAATTTGGCTTTTTGTTCACTTGATTTGGGATTAAAATGAAGATTTTATGAAGAAAACAAGTTTTCGAATTTTTTGAGCTTTTTTCATGGAGTTCGTGATGTTTTGGGACGAAGGAGTTCCATACGGCACAGCTCTATGCGGACTTCCAGCATGTGCCTATCTTGTTGGGTGCATGATTGCACCCTGCATCCAATGCGTCTTGCATGCGTCTTGCATCCCATGCGTCCTGCATGCGCCCTACATCCCATGCGCCCTGCTTCCCATGCGTCCTGTATGCTCCATGTATCCTATGCGTCCTGCATGGGCGCTGCATCCTATGCTCCCTGCATCCCATGCGTCCTGCATGCGCCCTGCATCCAATGCGTCCTGCATGCTCCCTACATCCCATGTGCCTTGCATCTCATGCTTCCTGCATGCGCCCTGCATCCCATGTGTCCTGCATTCCTTGCATTCCCTACATGCGTCCAGATCGCATATGCGGCCAACTTTTCCATGCGCCTGGTTTTATCATGCGTTCCTTCCATTTTTGCTTGGGATGTTTCTTTGTGTATTATATAGTTGGATGTTGTGCTCTTACAATTTAGCACATGTTCTGACACTCATGACACCATATAAATTGTTGTGTATGTTAACCTATTACATTTGGCATCGGACAATCGAGTGTGAGTATTGTCCAATGTATCGCGTGTCGCAGATACTATAAGTTCGGCAGTGATAACTCGTGAATAGCTCGTACTCGTAACTCGTCATCCCAGGAAGTTTCTCGAGTGTCCACGACTCCAGAACTTAAAATAATTTGGTAATGATTAGACAAGATAAGATTCACCTAGATCATTGGGAGGGAAGAATATTGCGCTACCGGCTACCCCGATCTCCAAGGGCCCCATAAGGCATGGGCCAACCCTCCTAGGTAAGTACCCAATGACCTACCAAGTTTACGCATGCCACGGTACATACAAGACTTTGTGATTGTCACGACCCGTACCTGAAAATTGGGCATGAGTCGTGAGTACGTCCAGCCTACGCCGTAACATCGACGGTAGAACGCTATCTAGGTCACAATATAAAGTAACACATCTCACAATAATATATAACATGTCAATGATCTTAACTCCATAAGGAGGATAAGATGAATATAAAATATAAATAAAATGTCAACCAATACTCAATCACAATAATATCTATAGGAAGATGAATGGCACGATAAAGATATGAAATAATATAAGGAAGTTCCAATACATAAGTTTAGAGATAAACATTTCACACAATAACAATAAGTCTAGGAATCTAGATAACTCAATAACAACATAAGTCTCAAAATAGTACAACTCCGAATATCTCAAGTGGAACAATCCAGATACAATATAAATGCTAGGCTCTAAGTCCCTACTAATGGATCCTCTACTGGAACGAGATCCTCCTGAAGCTCCTAGATGCAACCCTCATCTACTCCCGGTCCATAGAAAGTAGGACGAAAGTCCTCTGAAAAATGTTATCTAGTCAGGATTGGAACGAAGTACATAAACTAACAGCAATTCTAATTATATTGATAAAATCTATAAATCAGTGAGTATGAAATATACATAATGGAATAAAATACTGGAATATAAGAAAAACTAGATAGACAATCATCATATCATAGCAAAATAACTTACAATGAGTACACTGGGAATAATAAGCAGTAAAAGCAGATAAATATGAATACTAGCAATGTATGAACTGGAACAAAGGAATAGAAATACTGGCTAAGTGGTTTGAAATATTAGTTTGCTATATAATCGGCTTGGAACTAGATCAGGCTTGTTATATATGATTTTTTATGATACATGTGAGGTCAGGCTAACCATCTGGTTAGCTATGATGCGAGCAAAAGTTAGGCTAATCATATATAACAGGCTATGAGGCATGTAATATGGTCAGGCTACACCCTACGTAATATGTGGGGTGGGCTATGATGCATATAAGGTGGGGTATGATCACATAACTTGCTAATATTTCTCCGTCCCCGACTAGTATGATGGATCCAATCACGACTCCTCTTGGCAGGTATCTAAGATACTAGCCCGCGTATCCACTATGTCGGGAATCAACTATACACTACAAACTAGAATCATAGTAGTCATTAAAAATAATAGAAACTGTCAGAGAATGTACTCGCATGTGGTCCTAAGCAAAAAACTCGAATCAATGTCCGAATCGGAGTCAAAGTGACCTAAATATAAAATATCAATGTCAATTGGTTTTTGGAATGATAAATGTAATTAACTAGGTTAAAATTAGGTTTCTAGGTCATTTTGGTCAATACCTTGGTTAGTGTCACGCCCCGATCTCCCGCAGGCTAATCGGCCGTCCCCGCTAGGCGAGAATCACCGCACCAGCGCTCCCGCGGGACGATCGCTTTGACCCATCCGGGCGTGATGCCTTATGAGGGTGAGCCGTGCCCGTGCAAGACCGTGGTTCATTGTCTGGCGGTAAGAGGTCTAAGCCACAGAGTCACACAGATTGTCCGAGTGCAGCGAAATTATAAACGCATAGGCGATTTGATAACAAGTTCACTAAGTCGATAATAGCGGAAGCATTGAATAACACAAGTTAAAGTAAAATAAACTCTTTATTGATATAAACAAGTGTTACAGGCGGCGCATAGCCGAGATTACAAATCGTTTAAGCCTCTCTCTCTGAAACAGTAAAAGCGTGACAAGTGGCTACATTTGTGGAACGATTGTACAAGCGATGTTCAGGCAATGTTCCAACATTATGTCTTGTATATATGCTTCAGTTCCGGACGCAGTGCTCCAAGGCTCCAGAGTGAACTCCACGCCTTAGCACATATGAAGGAGGCATCCGCACCGAACGAGGTTCTCCCGCACCCTGTAGACGATCTGGTGGATTATCAGTACATTGAATGCACTGGTGGGGAGGCTACTCGCCCGCTCGACAAATCCAAACACGTAATATAGGTTCCGTGCACCAACTATTATGTTGTCTTTCTAGTTGCCTTAGGATCAGTTTCATGGCAATATTGAGTAGCCTAACTCGTGTGACAGTATATCGTGCGATATAAGAGGAAACAAGGCGAGACTTAGCAACTTACCATTTGTCCTTCCCTGTCCAAGGCAAACCCAGTTAATTTAAGCACGAGCATGTATAAACATTTAGAGCAATAGCATATGCAAATACTGTGTTGTGAACAAGACTATGTTTCGGATGCACGAGTTACTCTGATTATCAGGTGTGTTGCATAAGATGATCAAGTGCTCTTTATGCACAAGTGTTGTTATACCATGATCGTTCAGGTGTTTCAGATTTATCTCGATGCAATGCAATGACTCGCACGCGAATTGCCGCTAAGCGAGGATGACTTATCTATATGAACAATTGTCGCTGGCATAGCCATAAAGGACGGTTTTGTAGTCTCAAGGTCGAGGATAAAGTGTAAGCAATAAAAATGATGGGCATTGCCCTTATCCCGCCGAAACAGACGACTACCAGAAGTTTCATCTCGACCGGATTGGCCCCAGTGCCCCGGTGACCGTCCGCGGAACGAGATCCGAAGATCCCCCTTGATTCCAAGTTTTTCCATGACACGTAGTCTTTGGCTCTTCCAAATCCATAATTTGATATGATAATCCATGATTCTTGTTCTGAACTGAGCATTTGCTCCACGAGCTATGATTCTTTCTTTACTTGACCTAATTCTCCTTCAGATGTAAACTGGATGTGATTATTATTCAAGTTTAACTTGATATGCTTTCCATACAGATATAAACTTGCCTTGATGCATTATCCTGGTGTGGGGACTGCCTTAGCGACCAAACGGTCCCGAATACTTGCAGGTTCATATTGTACAAAAGGACTATTTGATAGTCTTCTGGCTAACTCGAATGCATGCACGATACACGATAGTGTTCTTGATTAGGGCATGGTATTTCGTGTAGCAAACATTCAATGAGGCAATGTGTATAACTACACAAACAGGCAATCATGCATTCATAAGAAAAACTTAAGCATCCACGTTCGCTCGGGCCCGAAGGTAAGCCGAGGAGTAAAATCGTAAAGGGACTTAACGAGCAACATAGTCTAGGTTCGTGTAGTGTAAACAAGTAAACAATGCACTAGGAAGAGTGTATATATACATATCGTTCTATCGAGGCATAGTAGGCTCTAGTTGCACAAGGCGAAGGTAGCATACGAGGGTCTGAATATAAGCAACGTTTCATTTCCATGTTCTAAGATAAGCAATACAAGTTTGGATTATTCCCTTAGCTAGGTGCGTTGTATTCTTATTAGCATACAGGGGGTGATTCATCTAGGGACTAGCATGTATCGTTCCATATTTTAAGTGTGCTGGTTAAGCAAAGACAAGTTCACCGTAGCCACCCACCTTAGCGATGATTCGCCTCGGTTGAGCGATACTCCGAGCGAGCCTCTGAAAGCCTAAGCCGAACTCCTGAAGAGCCAAGTCTGGATATCCTTTGCCTCAAACGAGTGTTCTCACCTGAGCAAAGCAGGTTAGGACATTGCACTTTTGCCGTTTGAATCGGCAGTCCTCTTAAGCGGAACAGGGTATTACATTATACACCACTCAGAAAAAGTCTCGTCCTCGAGACTTACTGAGGGCAGGCCGTACTATCGTATTATGGAATCTATCCCAAGCTTAACAATCTGTACCACTAAATCCGCTTCAACACAATCTCCTACACGTTCCTTACGCTGTGTCGCGTGTATGCTGAGTCAGTCTCATTACGCCTTAGTGCGGGACATGTTGCTTAACGCATGGTACGTTTTAATTGATTTTTATTTATGATCTAGGACTGAGGCAAACTTATACAAGTCGTTATACTTGTTCAGATGGATATTCACTTGCACTAGCATTAAGATCAGCATATCGCGAGTCTGGATCGTGTACATATTCGAAGCGTCCCTCAAACACATGCATGTCAACCAACTTAGCGATAGTGAAGTCTTAGCACTCAAATTTCATATATCATTAAGTCTTAGATCGTGCACACGTTCAAGGCGTCCCTCAAACATATGCATTCAACCAAACTTAGAGATAGTGAAATCGGACAAGTTACTTGTGAAAATCTCAAGGGTTCAATATAATTCCATATCATTTTCTGCTGCTCCAACTCAATCAAGTAATTGCACACCCGTTAAGCACGATCTATTTGGTTTACCGACTAGCGTTCATTTGTTTGGGTCAAACTTAGTGTCACGCCCCAATCACCGTACAGTTGCGGGGCGTTACACTTAGCACTCATTATCGTTCCCAAGTCTAACCCTAAGTCTTGTTGCCCCAGTTGTATAGCTTATTCAAGCAATATAGTAAAGTCGGTAACACAGGTTCATTCACTCGGCACAGGGTCATCTGCCTAATTGCTAGGTCAGCTCACAAGGTCATAGGTACAAGTTCAAGCACGCGATTCATCGTACAAATTCGTCGTATGATGCTCGCCCCCAATTCCTAGGGTCAAACCATTATTCATTTGTACGGGGTAATCTATCCAAGCTCGTTTCACTCAGATTTCTAACATCAAGCACAGATTTTTCCTACTCTCACTAATATGTTCATTTGTACGGGGAACGAGTCCGTCCAGTAAAATCGACAGTGTATCCAAATTGTAGGACAAGTCTAGTGATTTGCCTATCCCTCCAAACATGTTTCGATAAAATCCCTATCCATTTCAAGTCTAAACTACCAAGCCAAGATTCGATTATAAACCTTTAGTTTAACTCCAAATCGTCCAACCTGATTCATGTATTCGTTCACGAAACCATCAAGCGTGATTTATTTCAGCTTCTAGGCTAACTTATCCAATGAAATATTTTCAATTCGCTTGCATTCAAATTTGTCTTATCGTGTCGAACCAAAAGTCAAGACAATCCATTAGTTTGTCATGCCTCGGCCTCCCGCAAGTTCGATCACCCTCGTTGGACGTGAGATCATCACGCCAATGCTCCCGCTGGATAATCGTCCTCATCCGGGCATGACGCATGTACGAACATAGAGTTACGCTCGCACAAGACAAGAACGTTTGAATGTTATGGTTATCATCGGTACAATCGAGATGCCTTATTATTTTCATCCAGTCATGTTCGTTCATGCAGTGATTATAATTCGTCTAGTAAAAATCATCCAACTCCAATGTTATCGTTTGGTAAATCGTACAAGTCCATTCCAATTTTGATACGTTCTATTCATCGAGTTCGTTTGGAATAATCACCGAACATGTTCCCGTGAGTTAGATTATCCCCGTCGTACGTGAAATCACTACGTCGGCGCTCACGTAGGATAACCGTTCTCGTTGGGACTGATTTCGAGAGTTATTGTTTTGAACTTGATTTCAAGATCGTTCTTCCGAACTCCAAGCCAAATCCATTATCGTTCATCTCATTCATCGAAACACAATATTCATTTCAGAATAACTTATTTGAGCGGTATTGTATTCAAGTTCAGTTCGGCTATTTCAATCCGAAGTCGCTCATACGATCCTCTAAGTTTCCAACAAATTTCCTTAGCTAAGATATCGATTTCCATTTCCAAGAATTCCAATTCGATTTAAGCCTTATCATTTATTCAAGACATTATGAAATCGTTCAGTCCGATTATTGTACGAGACTTATGGATATGTTTGGACATTTCTAAATGATCCATACACCACTCGGAATTGAGTCATCCCATTAAATCCATATTCGATAATCATCCAAATAAACCATATTCGATTTGTATCTTCCAATACGAAAATATCGTTTGGGCTATTTTCCAAAATCCAAGCACGATTATCTATATTCGTCTAAGCGATAAATCCGAGAATATTTCTGTCGATTGGCATTCTAAGTCTGACTTGTCTTATTCCAGAGCGATATCCAAATCTTGCTTGCACTAGCTTGCACCAAAGGGTCTTGGCGCACGATATTCTACACAACTTAGCCGAAAGGCTGTGTGCAAAGCAAACCATTCGGGCAATATTCGATTTCGCATTAACCAGTTGGGCAAACATGTATAGGTATTTTGGTTTGCACACAAGTCATGTTTCTAGCACGAGTCTATTCCCGAAGGAACTGGCACAGGTTGGCACAAAGGCCAAATTATTTCAATTACGTACAAGCAATTATACCATTCACATACACTTTTTGAAGTATTTAGACTTATTGTTGGAATATTTCACTTGGGACATTGAGAGAGAGTGTGCACATAACCTACGAACGAGCTTTCAAAACTGAGAAAATCGAAGTGAAGTCCAAAGGCGTATAGCCAAGCTCTGATACCAACCTATCACGCTCCGATCTCCCGCAGGCTAATCGGCCGTCCCCGCTAGGTGAGAATCATCGCGCCAGCGCTCCCACGAGACGATCGCTTTGACCCATCTGGATGTGATGCCGCATGAGCGTGAGCCACGCCCATGCAAGGCCATGGTTCATTGGCTGGCGGTAAGAGGTCTAATCCACAGAGTCGTACAGATTATCCGAGTGCATCGAAATTATAAACACATAGGCGATTTGATAACAAGTTCACTGAGTCGATAATAGCGGAAGCATTGAATAACACAAGTTGAAGTAAAACAAACTCTTTATTGACATAAACAAGTGTTACAGGCGGCGTATACCCGAGATTACAAATCGTTCAAGCCTCTCTCTCTCTCTGAAACAGTAAAAGCGTGCCAAGTGGCAATATTTGTGGAACGATTGTACAAGCGATGTTCAGGCGATGTTCTAACATTATGTCTTGTATATGTGCTTCAGTTCCGAACGCAGCACTCCAAGGCTCCAGAGTGAACTCCACGCTTTAGCACACACGAAGGAGGCATCCGCACCGAACGAGGTTCTCCCGCACCCTGCAGACGATCTGGTGGATTATCAGTACATTGAATGCACTGGTGGGGAGGATACTCGCCCGCTCGACAAATCCAAATACGTAATATAGGTTCCGTGCACCAACTATTATGTTATTTTTCTAGTTGCCTTAGGATCAGTTTCATGGCAATATTGAGTAGCCTAACTCGTGTGGCAGTGTGCCATGCGATATAAGAGAAAACACGGCGAGACTTACCAACTTACCATTTTTCCTTCCCTGTCCAAGGCAAACCCAATTAATTTAAGCACGAGTATGTATAAACATTTAGAGCAATAGCATATGCAAACACTGTGTTGTGAACAAGACTATGTTTCGGATGCACGAGTTACTCTGATTATCAGGTGTGTTGCATAAGATGATCAAGTGATCTTTATGCACAAGTGTTGTTATACCATGATCATTCCGGTGTTTCAGATTTATCTCGATGCAATGCAATGACTCGTACGCGGATTGCCGCTAAGCGAGGATGACTTATCTATATGAACAATTGTCGCTGGCATAGCCATAAAAGACGATTTTGTAGTCTCAAGGTCGAGGATAAAGTGCAAGCAATAAAAATGATGGGCATTGCACTTATCCCGCCGAAATAGACGACTACCAGAAGTTTTGTCTATACCGGATCGGCCCCAGTGCCCTGGTGACCATCCGCGAAACGAGATCCGAAGATCCCCCTTGATTCCAAGTTTGTCCACGACACGCAGTCTTTGGCTCTTCCAAATCCATAACTTGATATGATAATCCATGATTCTTGTTCTGAACCGAGCATTTGCTCCACGAGCTATGATTCTTTCTTTACTTAACCTGATTCTCGTTCAGATATAAACTGGATGTGATTATCATTCAAGTGTAACTTGATATGCTTTCCATTCAGATATAAACTTGTCTTGATGCATTCCCCTGGTACGGGGACTGCCTTAGCGACCAAACGGTCCCGGATATTTGCAGGTTCATATTGCACAAAAGGACTATTTGTTAGTCTTCTGGCTAACTCGAATGTATGCACGATACACGATACACGATAGTGTTCTTGATTAGGGCATGGTATTTCGTGTAGCAAACATTCAATGAGGCAATGTGTATAACTACACAAACAGGCAAGCATGCATTCATAAGGAAAACTTAAGCATCCACATTCGCTCGAGCCCGAAGGTAAGCCGAGGAGTAAAATTGTAAAGGGACTTAACGAGCAACATAGTCTAGGGTCGTGCAGTATAAACAAGTGAACAATGCACTAAGAAGAGTATATATATACATATGGTTCTATCGAGGCATAACAGGGTCCAGTTGTACAAGGCAAAGGTAGCATACGAGGGTCTGAATATAAGCAACGTTTCATTTTTATGTTCTAAGATAAGTAATACAAGTTGGGATTATTACTTTAGCTAGGTGCGTTGTATTCTTATTAGCATGCAGGGGATGATTCACCTAGCGACTAGCATGTATCTTCCACATTTTAAGTGTGCTGGTTAAGCAAAGACAAGTTCACCGTAGCCACCCACCTTAGCGATGATTCATCTCGGTTGAGCGATACTCAGAGCGAGCCTCTGAAAGCCTAAGCCGAACTCCTGAAGAGCCAAGTCTGGATATCCTTTGCTTCAAATGAGTGTTCTTGCCTGAGAAAAGCGGGTTGGGACATTGCACTTTTATCGTTTGAATTGGCTTAATTATGTCATGCCCCGGCCCCGAGGCCGCCCGGACCACCGCTTCTCCCCCGTCGGGACCGGACGCGAACTACTGCACCTCGACGCACCGAACGCGAATCACTGCGCCTCGGCGCCTTCCCGACGGGGCAAAGAATATGGACAGTTTGATACCGGGATGTGATGTCGTGCGAGCCTGGGGTTGCGCCCGCACAAGGCAAAATTGTTAGAGTTTATTTGGCTATCATTGCATTAATCCAGTAAGCAGTGGAGGGACATTGTTGCAATGCATTTAGCCAACTGAGTATTCGGGGAAAATCAAGGGACTGGGTTCTTTGTTTACAAAGGCATCATTCCATATATTATGCCCCTTTATACGATAGCAACTCGAGGCAATCGAAACCAGGATTCCGGGTCTTGGAGACAGAGGCACGCCTATCGCTCCCTCGGACGATCCAGTACCTGCAAGCAAGTAAACTGTTGGTGGGTCAGCACTCTTATAAGTACTGGTGAGATAAAACAACTAAACAGAAGCAAGCATTCACTAAAATCAACACTAAGTAATCATGTTATAAAATATTACATTACTAGTGATCTTTCTAGTTTTACCTATGTTCGTTACATGCAGCAGAAGAACGGAGTTATATTACATTATTTTGGAAACATCTTTTAAAACAAAATTTTATATTGAATAAGCAAGCAAGACAAGTCGTTCGTTCTGTTTCAGGGTATGCGCAGCGTATCTCGTAAGACTCTAGGGACAAATGCACATCTAGACACACATGCATATCTTAGGAGCAGTCCTCTATCCAAGCCAACACAATGAACTAGCTATATGCAGTACGGTCCCCGAGTATCTTAGGATCGACAGCTGTTGGTCCAGCATACCAATGACTCTTTATCTGATGCTAATGGCAGCTGTGACTCATGGTTGCTTTCCACTATCTCTGTAGCAGCTGTGACACATACAGTTCAGCTCTCCACCAATAGCCATTGTCCGACCGATGCGAATGCATGGAAACACTATCAAATGAACTTTAGGATATAGACAAGACGAACTATCAGACTATAATATTTGTTGTGGGGCAAGCCGTTCTTTAAACACATTCAGGCACACGATATGGTTCTCTCGGAGCATAGGCGATAGTGAACATGTTCATGCAAACACATACTTAGACAAGTGTTTCAGGGTCTCTTAGTTAAGCAGACATGTTCATTTCAAAGACTAGCTAGGTGAGTTTGTTCATTAACATGCAAGGCAGGTTCTATCATTCTCTTATGAAAACATTGTAAGCAAAAACTTAGATTATTATTAAGGCATGCAAGAATCAGAGAACAAAGTTCTGCCCACTCACCTTGATACATAATGCCGACGCGGAGTGGGGCATTATAGTTAGAGTCCATAACTACCTTGAAGTTGGGTTTCTAGAGTGATACTAGGTCTATACTAGCTAATACTAAGGTGTACTAGATTATCTCTAGGTGTTCTATGTTATTACCCTATGAATATTAGCTATACTAGTTATCTCTATTACTAGGTAATACTTTAATATTAATACCTTGACTAACATCTACCCTTGAGATAACTCATATCCTTTGCCCTAGCTTAATACCTTAACTTGACATCTACCTACTGCCTAATTACTGATACTAAGTATTATTACATTCACCATACTAGAAAACTCAACTTATACCTAAATTAGAATTTAGATACATACCTCACTCATGGATACACACTTCCAGGATACACCTAGACACTCCTTGACTTACCCACTCTTCCTCTTCTCATATCAATCCAAATAACTCTACACTTGACAAATACCTAGCCCTCAAATACCCATGACTGATAGATCAACCTTATGCTCATTCGTAATTCTAACCTTCATCCTCTTAATGATACCAAGCACACTACAGTTGACACCACTGACTAACTCCACCTAGTGCATATATATGCATTACTAACCCTCTCCCAGTTTACTGTAATGCACCAATTAAATGTGCACACTGCTGTAGTGAAACTATAATTCCTAACCTCTCTAATGTATACAGTTTCTGTAGAACCACACTGGCTAAGGAACTCTAGAACACCTTCAAGATACCAATACTTAGCACCCTCACTGATACTCTCGAGTATCAGACACTTACACCCCTCTATACCCCTTCTTCACTAATACTAGAACACCTACTGCTACTACCAGATCCCCAATTGTTGTTACTCTCTCCCCCATACCCAATGCACTTCTCTCACACTAATACAAATAGGCATCAGACCCATACACCCTTGCACCTATTGGCATTGCACAGTTACTGTGACAACACTATCAAAACTCTATCACACTCAGGCATGATACATGATGTACACTCAGAGTCACCCAGTCACAATTTTAGGTACACACAATATCCCTTACACTCAAGTTTAGACCTACCCTCAACTCCCCTCACTTTCCCCCGGTACCCTCTAATCTAGCCACCAAAATAAACACCATTAGTTCAGTTGAACTGAACACAAACATCCCTCACACTCCCATTTATACAGATACTCCACTATAATTTCTACTTGCTCTACCAGACCATATTGCCAAGCCTTCATGTATCAATACTTGATGTCCTCCCGACCTCACATATTTACTGCATTGCCAAGCAATAAAAAACTAAGCACAACAGTCACAATTGATGTAACTGCAACAACAACAACAATCACTTTTTACGACCAGCACCCGGTGTAGGGGTACGAGTACGTGGGTACATCCAGCCTACGCCACAGCATCGACGGTAGAATGCTGTCTAGGTCAGCAATACTATCTAAACATCTCACACAATATATATAATGTACCAATTAAGATATCTTAACTCCCAAATGGAGGACACTCGGATAATATGATAATGGTAATCAATACTCAATTATAATATAAAATTAGAGAAAGATATGACACGATATAGAATAGAAGAAATGAAATACAGAGTCACCATACAAACACAAGTCCAAGTCCCAAAAGTCTAAGCTCAATACAATGGTCTCAAATACAATACATGCCATAATATCTAACTGTCAGATACAATAACATAAATGAACTAGCTAAGTCTCCGCGACTGCTGATACTATCTCAATAAGCTCTACGGCACTATCTCGACGGCCTCGTCATCCTGTGGCCTGTAATAGGTGAGACACATCTTCTCTAACCAATCATCTAAAAAATATATTCAGTTAGGATTGGAGCAAAGTACAACCCAATAATAATTCTAATTTAATTGATAATGACTATAAAAAAATAGAGAATGTAATACAAGATGAGAAGCAATGAACAATATCATACTGTGGTATAAAATGAGATAGATAATCTAGAACAATAAAGTATAAACTAAGCACAATAAAATGGAAATGAGGTAATAAACTAGAATATAGAGACGCACTGTAACTACACTAAGTGTTTGAAATACTAGTTAGATATGTGATCGACTTGGGTTATCAAGATCTACTATCAAGGCTATAACACAATCAGATGATCGTTATGATTGGTTGTTGTCTACAAGTATGTAAAAACCCTAATTCTAAAAATCATATTAATCTATTTTAATTAAGTATTTAATTAAATTATAGTAATTATGAGCTAATTAGAGGAAATAGAATTTATTTAATTTTTATTTTAGATGTTTGTGCATTTAGGGGATTTATGGAGCAATTATAAATTTTTCCTAATTTATTTCATGTAGAAGACCCTATGGACAGTTGATAGATTTATTGTACGCACTAATACAAATTTCTAAAATTATATATATATATACAAGGAGTTATTAAGAAGGAAATAGAAAAGAAAAGAAATTACAAATAGAAATGAAAAAGAATAAGAAATAAATAAATAAAAGAATTCTTAATAGTTTTAAACCCTAAACCCACTAGCCAACCCTACCCATTAAGATCTCCCAACCAAACCCGCAATACTAAGGAAACCTCAGCAACAGCGGCTGCAACTCATTCCCACACCTGCGCGCGAGCGTTCAACCTCTGGCCCCTTTCCCAATATATATTACACAGTAAACAAACCCTAACACTAAACACTTCATCCTGACTCCATCCTCTTGACCCAGAGACGCTGCCGCCACCCTGCGACCTAGCCGCACCACCGCCGACGCCACGACCGCACAACCGCGACGCCGCGCGCGCGACAGAATTTGACTGCAACGTACCTGTGTTCAAGCCCTGTTTCCCGTGCCCCCGTTCGACCAAACTTGACCCCGTCTTCACCGGTATGTTCATGACTTTACCCCCTTCCATATCTGTATATTAGTTTACCTCGAACAACGCATAAACCTAGGCAAAAATAGCGACCAAGTTGGCAAAAAATGACAACTTTTGGGATCGCAGAAAACTGCGGTAACTACCCATGTTCACGGATTTGTATCTCCTACCACAGAGATCCGAATTCTGTTTTTATTTATGTATATGCATTGGACCTACTTTATGAGACCACCCCATTATCATGAGGCATTTTATGTTTCATTGGCCATGACACTATTCTTACACGAGTGTGAGTCACATGTAGGACATGGACTTGCATACTCGGCTGGCCACTGGTACGTATAGGTCGTACGACGGATAGGGATAACTTCCGATAAAAACTTTACATTCTAGTAGACCTGGCAGTTATTTAGAGGTTTCATTGTGTCATGGATGAGACATGCTTAGAGCATGGGGTGGAGAGAACAACAAGGCATTTGGGCTCCTTTGCACTTTTTTCCTTGTAACCCGTACGCTCCGCCGGAGATGCGCGATCATGATGACCACTATATATTATATATTATCATGCGGCCTCTGCCGTTCAAAAGACGACATGCTTTATAGGCCCCTGGATCTCTAAGAAAACCATGCCAATCCTATTTTTAGCCAGATAGCCCACTTGTTGGAAAGTTGTTCTTAAACTGCATTCACTTAGACGGTTAGGCGACCCTTGGATGTTTATATTTTAGTACTTTATTGGCATGCTTCTATGTATCTTGTTATTTCTCTCTGAGGACCTGGTCCCTTTCCAGATATAGACGAGCAGGAGTATCCACAGGAGTATGGACCTGGACCTGACGCTACTTATCAGACTGAGGAGGTCTTACCTTCGGAGTATTTGTAATTTATTGCAGCTAGTAGAGATTCTGTTGCTATTCTTTTAGAGACATTTATTCTTATATTAGAGTTGATTCTCTTCTCTCTTTAGTAGTTTTAGTATAGTCGATTTGCAGTGGATTTGTTTCCATCCGACTATCATACTTTGATACTCATCTTTGATATTCAGTTATTTATTCCCATTTATTTATCTATTTGTGCTGGGGATGAGATATAGATTGCATGTGACTTGTTGACAGTATATTACCACTGGTGGATTGGATATTCATGTACAGTGTACGTGTGTATATGGTTTCCATATATTAGAGTTCGTATACATATGGCTGGCGTGTTACGTATTCCTAGTCCTACGTATTTGGGACTGGGGCGTGACATATTTTTGTGGTGGCCCATGCAGGTCGAGAATATATTATCTCGGTTAAATAACTGTACCGAACAAGCCAGCATATAGGAATAGAGTATAAGGACCTCATCCACTCTTGACTAAAACTTATCTTCCGTTTCAACTATCATATTTAATGCTTGTATCCTGTTTGATTCCTGTACTCTTTCTAATCATTTTGTACATCACCTGCAGAGAGATGAATATGCAAAATGGATCTACTGCCGCCGATGGCGACACACCTTCAGGAGTCAATGGTCAGACTCAAGGAGGAACCTCAACAATTCCTAGACTTCCGGGGCCAGATGGACATACTCACAATCCAGTTCCATCTGATCTTCTCGCTTCACCTAATGGGAACCTTCCAGCTTTCCCAGCACCGCAAGATGGCCAGACACAGTTGTTCCAATTCTTCCAGATGATGATTCAGGAACAGAGGCAGCAGGCAGCCGAGCAGAGGCAAGAATTTCTGGTAGCACTTGAGAGGATGGCTACACAGGCTACTGTACCAGCTCAAGCACTAGCTCCAGTACCTCGAGCTAGAGTTGGTTCAGTAAAGGACTTTATACAGATGGGTCTGAAGCCGTACAAAGGCATGGAGAGCCCATAGGAGACTACCAATTGGATCACCCACACGCAGAAGCTATTGGAAGCATCGCAGTTACCTACGGACCAATGGATGACAGGTGTAAGGACGCTTCTAGATGGTAACGCTCATCACTGGTGGGAATCCATGGGGCGCCAGTTGGGTACATACCAGACTTGGGAGCAGTTCTTGGAGTGCTTTGAGAGGAAGTACTTCCCGGACACCGTCAGAGATGCATTGTACGATCAGTTTCTTCACCTAGAGCAGGGGAACATAACAGTTGACGAGTATGATACCGAGTTTAGTCGACTCAGTAAATATGGCGCTGCCCTGATACCGACTGACTTGGCCAAGGCTAAGAGGTTTCATCGCGGACTGACTCAGGAGCTCCAACACTACACTAGCTCACATTCCCGGATCTCTTATGCTGAACTATTGACAGAAGCCAGATTTCAAGAGACCATCAGTAGGTGAAAAGGAGTTCAACCGAGGACACAGCCAGTACCAGCAAGGACACAACAAGGAGGGCCTATCACACGTCCCTTGGCACAGCAGCATCAGCAGCACAGAGCAGGACCGTACCAGATCCCAGAGAAGCCCCACTGCAATTATTGTGGAAAACGTGGACATATTATGAGAGACTGTCGAACTCGCTTAGGACAATGTATAAGATGTGTTTCCGGACAATATATTATGAGAGACTGTCCTATGCAACAGGCATTAACACTTCCACCACCAGTTCAGAGGCTAGCGCTTCCAGCACCGAAGCCAGCTCAGTAGATGACTGGACCGGGAGCACCTCGACCCCCAGCAGCAGGAGGATTTCAGAGAGGGCCACCACTACCTACTTAGGAGGATCAGTTCATGAGGGCCAGGCATGGACAACCACAGAGGAACGGATGAGATTTTGCATTGGAAGTGGATGACATGGATCAGGAGGTGGATGTCATAGCAGGTATTACTCTTGTTTTTACTTTTCCTGCTGTGACATTGTTTGATACGGGAGCCACCCACTTATTCATATCATCTAGTTTTATTGCCAAACACAACATTGCCTCTACACCTTTACCTAGTTGTGTTAGAATTCTCACCGGAGGAGGAGTTGTACCTAGTAGTCGAATTTGTAGATCGTGTCCTATAGTAATACGTGGCAGAGAGATGAACGCCCGACTCTTAGTCCTTCCTATGCCAACTTTTGATATTGTGCTTGGAATGGACTGGCTAAGCAAGTACCATGCTTTCTTCGATTGCTTTGGAGGAAGCATTCTTTTTAAGGTACCAGGCCAGCCTGAACTTAAGTTTGCACGAGGATCCACAGAAATCCTTGATGGTATGCAGCTCGCAATGGACGATGTTGTCTATCATCCCATTATTTCAGAATTTCAAGACGTCTTTCCAGAGGAATTGCCAAGCCTACCACCAGACAGAGACGTAGAATTCTCAATTGAATTGACACCGGGAGCAGAACCCATAGCATCACATGTTTACAGATTGGCGAAGAAGGAGATGGATGAGCTGAAGGCACAGTTGAAAGAACTAGAGGAGAAAGGTTTCATCCGACCAAGTGCATCATCCTGGGGAACACCAGTGTTGTTTGTACCAAAGAATGATTGGTCAGTGCGTATGTATATTGACTACAGAGCCTTAAATGCAGTGACTGTGAAGAATAAATACCCCTTGCCACGCATTGATGACTTATCTGATCAGCTTAGTGGAGCCAAGGTATTCTCCAAGATAGATTTGAGATCGGGATATCACCAGGTGAAGGTACGAAAGCAGGACATCCCGAAGACCGTATTCAGAATAAGATATGGGCACTACGAGTTTCTGGTTATGCCATTTGGATTGACCAATGCTCCAGCTATCTTTATGGACTTAATGAATCTAGTCTTCCACCAGTATTTGGACCAGTTCGTGGTTGTCTTCATAGATGACATACTTGTCTATTCGAAGAGCCACGAGGAGCACGAAAAGCACCTGCGGATTGTTCTAGAGACATTGAGGAGAGAGCAGTTATATGCGAAGCTCATTAAATATGAGTTCTTCTTGGACAGAGTTTTATTTCTTGGGCATGTCGTTACAGGAGATGGTATTTCTGTTGATCCAGAAAAGATCTCGGCAGTTGAGACATGGCATGTTCCTAAATCAGCATCAGAGGTGAGAAGTTTCCTTGGACTTGCGGGATATTACCGACGGTTCGTAGAGAACTTCTCAAGTATAGCAGCACCTATGACTAGGTTGACTTGCAAGGATAAAGAATTCTTATGGACCGACGAGTGTCAAGCCGCTTTTAAAGAGTTGAAGAAGCGACTAATCATAGCACCAGTATTGACTATTCCATCAGGATCAGGAGGTTATGTGATCTATAGTGACGCATCAGAGAAAGGCTTGGGATGCGTATTAATGCAGCATGGCAAGGTGATTGCATATGCATCTAGGCAGTTACGAGTGCATGAGAAGAATTATCCAACTCATGACTTGGAACTTGCAGCCGTTGTATTTGCCTTGAAGTTATGGAGACATTACTTATATGGGGAACGAGTGGAGATCTATACAGACCACAAAAGCCTCAAGTACGTCTTCACGCAGAAGGAGTTAAATATGAGGCAACGTCGATGGCTTGAGTTGATGAAAGATTTCGAGATAGAGCTACATTATCACCCAGGCAAGGCTAACATTGTAGCAGACGCATTAAGCCGGAAACCAGCAGCTTATTTCTTAACAACACAGAAGGAATTATTAGAGAACTTGCAAGAGCTTGGCATTGAAGTGATATTACCCAGAGCAGATGGGATACTAGCCAACTTGTAAGTACAATCATCATTAGTAGAGAGGATCAAGGCAGCTTTGCCTACAGACGCCAGATTCAGGAGATTGAAGGAAAGGACAAAGGTCGAAGAGCAGACAGGATTGCGCATTCATGAGGACGGGACATTACGATGTGGTAATCGTCTATATGTTCCCAATAGAGGGATTCGACAGGAGCTGATGACAGAAGCTCATAGTTTGATATATTCTATTTATCCTGGAGGCACCAAGATGTATCGTGACTTACGACAACACTTTTGGTGGCATGGAATGAAAAGAGAGATAGCTCGCTTTATAGCCAAATGTCTAGTATGTCAACAAGTAAAGGCAGAGCACCAGAGAACTGCAGGATTATTGCAACCACTTCCAATTCCAGAGTGGAAGTGGGAGCACATCACTATGGACTTCGTTACTGGTTTTCCCAAGAGTCCAAATGGAAGAGATGCAGTATGGGTAATAGTGGACCGACTCACCAAGTCAGCCCATTTCTTACCTTTTAGAGTTGGTCAGTCTACAGAAGCTTTGGCTGACTTATATATGAGGCAGATCGTGAGATTGCACGTCATACCAGTCAGCATTATATCAGACAGGGATTCGCGTTTCATATCGCACTTTTGGAGGGGCATGCAGGAGAGTCTTGGAACTCGTCTGAAGTTCAGTACATCTTATCACCCGCAGACAGATGGGCAGTCAGAGCGTACTATTCGGACATTGGAGGATATGTTGAGGGCTTGTATGTTAGACTTTGGAGGATCATGGGAGGACCACCTACATCTTGTGAAGTTTTCTTACAATAATAGCTATCAAGTGAGTATCCAGATGGCTCCGTTTGAAGCATTGTATGGAAGAAAGTGTAGGTCTCCTGTGTGTTGGAGTGACGTGGGAGAACGTCAGATTCTAGGACCAGAGTTGGTGGTCGACACCGTAGAGATAGTGAAGAAGATACAAGGATACTTGCGAGCCGCGCAAGACAGGCAGAAGCAGTGGGCAGACCTTCATCGTCGTCCCTTGGAGTTTAAAGAGGGCAATCATGTCTTCTTGAGGATATCACCTACCAGAGGCACCATTCGATTCGGAGGGCGTGGCAAGTTGAGTCCAAGGTATATTGGACCATTTGATGTGCTAGAGAGAGTGGGAGAAGTGGCATATCGACTTGCGCTACCACCTTCACTTGAGGGAGTATATGATGTATTCCATGTGTCGTAGCTCAGGCGATATGTGGCAGACAGCAGTCATGTTCTCGACCATTCAGATATCACCATTGGGCTGAGCTTGTCATACCAAGAGCAACCCGTGGGAATCCTTGATCGTCGAGAGAAAGTGTTGAGGAACTAGTCTATTCCCTTGGTTCGCATGGCATGGAAGCATGGCGCGCCAGGAGAATCTACTTGGGAGCGCGAGAACGATATGCGCACACGTTTTCCGAACCTATTCGCAGACCAAGGTATGAAATTACTTGGTTAATTTATATCTTATACCATCCTTGACTTTCTACCGTGGCTTAGTTTTAATTTCGAGGACAAAAATTTTATAAGTTTGGTAGAATGTAAAAACCCTAATTTTAAAAACTGTATTAATCTATTTTAATTAATTATTTAATTAAATTGTAGTAATTATGAGCTAATTAGAGGAAATAGAATTTATTTAATTTTTATTTTAGATGTTTGTGCATTTAGGGGATTTATGGAGCAATTATAATTTTTTTTAATTTATTCCATGTAGGAGACCCTATGGACAGTTGATAGATTTATTGTATGCACTAATACAAATTTCTAGAATTATATATATATATATATATATATATATATATATATATATATATATATATATATATATATATATACAAGGAGTTATTAAGAAGGAAATATAAAAGAAAAGAAATTACAAATATAAATGAAAAAGAATAAGAAAGTAATAAAAAAAAGAATTCTTAATGGTTTTAAACCCTAAACCCACCAGCCAACCCTACCCATTAAGATCCCCTAACCAAACCCGCAATACTAAGGAAACCTCAGCAACAGCGGCTGCAACTCATTCCCACACCCGCGCGCGAGCGTTCAACCCCCGGCCCCTTTCCCTATATATATTACACAGTAAACAAACCCTAACCCTAAACTCTTTATCCCGACTCCATCCTCTCGACCCAGAGACGCCGCCGCCACCTTGCTACCTAGCCGCACCACCGCCGACGCCACGACCGCACAACCGCGACACCGCACGCGCGACAGAATTTGACTGCAACGTACCTGTGTTCAAGCCCTGTTTCCCGTGCCCCCGCTCGACCAAACTCGACTCCGTCTTCACAGGTATGTTCATGACTTAACCCCCTTCCATATCTGTGTATTAGTTTACCTCGAACAGCGTATAAACCTAGGCGAAAATAGCGACCAAGTTGGCAAAAAATAACAACTTTTGGGATCGCAGAAAACTACGGTAACTACCCATGTTCACGGATTCGTATCTCCCACCACAGAGATCCGAATTCGGTTTTTCTTTTTGGTATGCGAAGACCACCTAACTTAGTTTATTTTCTGTTAAATACAATAATTTATTAGCTGCTGTATGTTAAATTAAATTAGATAGAAAACCCTAAAAACCTGCTTTTTATGACATTACAGAAATTGCGATACGGAGCGCGTCCCGCCAAATGGGACCGCCCTGTCATGTACCAAGTGTACCAAAAGGTGCGCACAGTATATCCAGACGTGTGGGCTTTTGCGGAAACTGATTTAGACGCGTGTGCGCGTCAGAATCAGCCCGTATCCGCAAAAATTCCCCGTGTCACAACTTTTGCAAAATCCCGCGCCATTTAGTTCACACTCGTCAGAATGCGATAAAACTTATGCCACTGGACTCGTTTTGAGACATTTGACCAAGTCACCTATTGGTGGGCCCCACGGTTGACTTTTTGGGCAAAATTGTGTTCGGCTCACCAGAATCAACAATTGGATATACCGTTGAGTTCGTACAGACATTTAGAGTTTGTTTGACCTATAATTTATCCCATTTAGAGACCGTTACCCTTGGCACGCTTTTTAGTGCAAAGTGGGCCACACGTGGACCCCATTTTGACCTAAAATTACCGTTTTGCCCCTGTGTCCAAATTGGACGAAAGGGTAGTGATTTCTAGCTATTTTGCTGATTCCTGAAACATTGGTGATGTCTATTTCAGCATCCGGAGAGGTTTGTTCGGAGCCATTGGTTTCTGATCCCGTGTCCTTGACATTTGGACGCTTACACTATATAGATTTCTTGCCAGGCAAGTATACCTTGCCATTGTACTGTATTTATATTCCATATGATGCATGTTTTATTTATTTTTATTTTAGTTCATTTATTTTAACTGCTATATATTGCCTAAAATTCGGTGCTGAGTATCAATGGTGTCTGAAACGATACCTCGAGATCCTATATATGAAATTCTATATCAAAATAGTGTTCTGAATCATAATAATAATTAAATATGTCAAGATAACGCTTCTAGGTCATTTCTAGGTTTTTAGGTTCAAACTAGGTCCATACTAACTAAACTAGCATATACCAAGCTATACCTAGGTTTTTAGGTCAATACCTTAAGTATCTAGCTATAGAAGTTAATATAGTATCAAATTCTATGTAGGTATACCAATACCTTATATATTCTAACCTATACACCCATTACCTTACTAATACATCAACACCTTAACCAATACCCTATAGCTAGTAGTTATACTAGCTATTAATACTAACTAGTATATATATACGTGTATACTCATCTAGATATACTAGTATCCTAAAAATCCTACTATAAACTTAGTATCTAAGATATCCATACTATGTACTAATTCCTTAGCATAGCTAAGTACCTTAGTCCATAAGTATTACTTTACCCAATTTATACCATGGACTTACCTTATCTCACAACACTAGTTTGACCTATCTCCAAGTACATTGATACTCCTTGCTACCTACTCACTTCTACCTAGTTCCAGAAAATACTTATGTCCAAAATTTTGCTACTTCTTGCACCCACTCCTCTAACTGCTGCAACTAGAACCAATCCCCCTCTTGTTGCCTGTACACCACACAACCTGTAACATACCCCCACTTACAACCCAACACAGACCACACTGCTGCACCTACACTACCTTCACTCCCCCTGGATCTATACACTCGATTACCCCCATCACACTTGTGCACAAGTCTGCACAAGCATGCCTGCATACCTGAGCCTTCAACCTAATGTTACCCTTGCAGTCCAAGTCTCCAATTACCCTCATTGGTGCACACCACTGCTGCATATAGTTACTTCCTTGTGTGCCCGACACATAGCCATAAGCACAGTAGTTTATTGCAAGGTCTGCAACAGAGCTCCCTACAGCAAGTCCCTAAGTCCAGGATGCTGAACACCCTCCCCCTATCTACTTCTACTGCTAATGCTACTACATATACCTAATCATTGCTGCAGGAAGCAATCCAGACCCAGGAATGTCACCAACTGCTAAAATCTGCACTGAACCCCCTTTCTTTATTACCCATGCACACAAAATCCCAAGCGCATGCACACTCCTCAACACTAACTCTCCCAACAGAATACACTAACCTCCTCATAATATCATGAGTATCATAACACACTTCCAACCACACCATCATCACAACACTAGAATACCCATAAGGATACTCAACCCTCGTACAACTGTCACAAACCCATATTCCCCCTCAACACATAACTAAATTCATTGGTATAATAACTCCTCATACATCCTAACTGATACACCTTAAACCCAGGTTTGTATTCCCTAACTTTCTGCTACCCAACACCCACACAAATATAACTCCAACACACACACATTTACTAACATATACAAACATACACTTATACTTACATATACACATATACTTTCTCATGGCACACTCTGGACACATAAATACACCTCTATTTGAGACTTATACAATATCCTCACATTATAATGCATCACATAACCAGCTTAGAATGCTATAGTGCTACAGCAACCCTTTAATACTATAACAAGCTACAGATACTGTATCACTTAATTGTACAATACACTGAACTAAAAATACCCCCTCAACATATTTAGTCCTGACACCAAGCCCACTCGATCATGCACATCAATTCCACAGGCTTGCACTGATTCCCCCCATCAACTGTACTAATTGTTCTGTATAGTATTTCAAGGCTCGACTGTATACCTAACTTCCTGAAGCACCTAGCCACACCAGGACATAAGAGCATACAACCCATGGATACACCAAGGACATCTACCAAATCATTTGATAATCAATGATACACATCACATCCTCTTATCAACATCTAATACACTCAATACACATACACCAACTATCTATAGGAGCAGAAACACACAATCAACTAGTTCCCCAAAATCAAACACCTATAGTGCATTAGGATACTCCATGATGCACAACATACTCAAACCTTGATACCACCTCTTTCACTCATAACCATAAGTTCACATCCATTCTCATACTCCTATACCCCCAAGTGCACAACAAGCACATGGCACCCTTCCACAATAACACAACAAATAAACAAACATTTGGTGTGCATCACCAACCCAATACCCAATCCTTTGTGATACTCTATGATACACTCCCATGTTTTTCCACCATCAAGATACACCATCAAACTGATATGAAATATCTCTAAAATATTCAATATGATATAAATAACATAAATAAAAGCTATTCTATTGCAATATATAGAAATTAGCATGCTAGAGACCAAAACACATGAAAATACTCCTCCTACGACTCTGTATCACAACGTATCGTGATACGCACTCTCCATATCCATTTATGGATATGTATACTATCTCAAATTATGAATTATAACCTAAAATTCCATATGGAACATTCCTACAAACACCTAGTGGTCCAAATTCAGATTTTCTCCAATTTGGCCACAAAAGTCAATGTAACTTTCTTCATAGGCCTCCTATGAACCTAGTTCTTCCTATGGGTAGCACTTAGACATAGATAGGTTTTTAGATATTTATTTCATTATTAAAAACTGAAATGACAATAGGGATAAGAGTTTTACCTATTGAGAGATGGATTCCCAATGTAATGCACCAAGGGGACACAAATAAAATGAATAGACACCTCCCTTACGCTAGCTTCCTTCCAATGCTTCCTCCTTGCTATACCAAGATCCTAGCCTCCTTGGGATTAGAATTTGAGGGGGGTGGGAATTGATTTGTGAATGAAGGAAATTGGAATTTTTTTCTCAAATTGGAGGAATATTGGGGTGAACTAATTAGGAGTCAAATAAAATATGAAATAACAAGTGGTGAGGCTACTCTTCCTATTACTAGGGCCGGCCACCTATTTCCCCAACCCTAATGCAAGGCGAAATGTCCAACTACCCCTCTTAATAAGTTATGAATGATTAGTGGTAAGAAGGTTTAATTAGTGATAGGTTCTAATATGCAATAAATGTTTATTTAAGTCAAACTCTCTAAATTAATTATTCAACCATGACTAAACTAATTGGTCACACTAATGGATCATAACAAGTCCATTTTGGTTCACTTAGGTCCACTAACAATTAGTCTAACTAGTCGCTAACAACTAACCATACAACTATATCACATATATATATATATATATATATATATAATACAATAATACCAATTATTATGGAAATAAAATATAACAATAATAATTATATAGAATGACAAAAATATTCCTATCTCGAAAAGTGGAAGTTACAATCCTACCCACCTTAGAAAAATTTTGTCCTCAAAATTTAAGGATGATCGTATCCCCCTCTAGGTCAACCCCCAATCCAATCTAAATCACTCAAGCATGCAAATAAAAAAATCACTAATTATTGGCAACATATAAGGGGTTAGTCTCCATCTGTTATGGTATTGTAGTCTCTGTCAAGGTTATACTACTAACTATACTAATCATATAGCATAAGCAACTAAAAAGTACTAAGGAATCAATCAAATTAATAGATGGAAAATGAAAAGAAAAAAGGAACATAACTTGCTAACCCATCACCTGTAGCGTCGGTCTCCTCAACCGTTATCGCAAATGACCCGCCCTGCCGGGGTGGCTCCTTCTTTTGGTGCTAAGAAATCTGCGGTGCCACAGGTGGACTAACTCCACCTCTCTGGTCTGGATTTGCACTACGGTCTGAACTATAAGGGTTGGCGGGACAATCTCTCACTCGATGCTCTGAAGATCCATAATACAAACACACCTTGAGCCTTCTCCTGTAGTCCTCCTAAATATCTCCAGGCTTCTTACAATAGTTGCAGGAGGGTGCCTGCTATATCTGACCCTGAGGCTATTCTGGTTCCTGAGGAACTGGCCTCTGAAACTGATGTGTCTGCTGAGATGGTGCCCTGCCTGGCATAGAAAACTACCGATGCTGCTAAAATGCTCTCGGTTGCTGGAAATGGGTCGCTTAGCTGGACCCACACAACTTCTAGCTCCCCCTGATGTATCTTTCATACTCTTGGACTTAAGCTCCAAGTCATACTCCGCCCTCTGTGCATCCATCAAGATCTCCTCAAATGTAGCAGAGCGGTGACCCCTAGTGTGTAATTTGATCTCCCTGATCAAACCCTTTCGGAACTTCCTGGCGCTTCTAAGGTATTCTACCCCTCCACAAATCTGCCTAATCTGTAAAACTCCGCGGCGTACTTGTCCACTGTCATACTCCCCTGGACGAGGTCCTAAAACCGGCTCTCCAAGGCACTCTGATCCACATTCGAAAAGAACTTCTCCTTGAAAATCTCTTTCAAAGCTTCCCAAGTCAATCCTGGCGCCGCGATCCTCTGGTCTGTACGAAACTATGTCAGGGCAATGTCAAACATCTGGCTACCAACTGCCTCTACCTGTAGACTCTCCAAAATTTGTGCCAGTCATAAGTTCCTCTCCATATCCTCAATCCAATCATCATCGTACAAGATCCCCTCTATGCCCTTGAATTCCTTGGCCTCCATCGTCTTGAAATCAATAATGGCACCCGGCCTTAGCTTCCCCGGGGCGGGATGAGGCGGTACCACCTTTGGCTGAACTAGAGCAACCCTCTCTACTGCTGCAAGTGCTAGCTGGTGAGCATTTTTGATATCCTGGCGCAAAACATCCCCTTGCCTCTCCTGTGTTGCCATCATTTCCCAAAATATGGTAAACATTTATGCCCCGTCAACTAGCATGGGTGGTGGGGGTGGAAGATCCTCTGTAACTGCTGGAACAACCCTTGAAACTGGTGGTGGAGCACCCCCAAAAGCTGCTGCTAAAATCCCCACCTAGGCGGGTAAGGCAACCCTCTTGGCGGAAGAAGGTGCAGCAGAAGCTGTTGTCTCTTTCTGAGGTGATGAAGTAACTGACCTCGCTGAAACTACTCCAGAGCGTTGCGATCCTCAGGTCTTCGGCGACATCCTAAAAATAGATTCAAAATAAAGGATTCAATATTGCGCAAGATACAATATCATCAAAGAAGGACAATAATATTCAAAGAAATCAGTATTCAGAATGAATAAGATAGCAAGAATTAATTAGTTGGAATTATTTCCTAGTTGAGATTGAGTATTCGCTCTCTCCTCCTAGTATATTATATCCTATCCTATTGCAGGCTCATAGTAGTACAACTAAGCCATTGCACTACTACGATATCGCACTAATTGCGAAGCGAGACCTACTAAGGCCACCACAAAAATGTGTCACAACCCACACCCAGTGTAGGGGCAAAAGTACGTGGGTACGTCCAGCCTACGCCGCAGCAGCGGCGGTAGAACGTTGTCTAGGTCAGCAATACTATCTAAATATCTCACATAATATATAATATACCTGTCAAGATATATCAACTCCTAAATGGAGGACACTCTGATAATATGATAATGGTAATCAATACTCAATCATAACATAAAACTAGAGAAAAATATGGCACAATATGGAATCGAAGAAATGAAATACAGAATCACCATACAAACACAAGTCCAAGTCCCAAAAGTCTAAGCTTAATACAATGGTCTAAAATACAATACATGCCATAATATCTAATTGTCAAGTAGAATAACATAAATGAACCAGCTAAGTCTCCACAACTGCTGGTACTATCTCAATAAGATCTACTGCACTATCTCGATGGCTCGCCATCTTGTGGCCCATAATAGCTAGGACACATCACCTCTAACCAATCATCTAAAAAATATATCCAGCCAGGATTGGAACAAATTATAACCCAATAATAGTTCCAAGTTAATTGATAATGACTATAAATAGAAATAGAGAATATAATACAAGACGAGAAGAAATGAACAATATCATACTGTGGTAGAAAATGAGAGAACTAATCTAGAGCAATAAAGTATAAACTGAGCACAATAAAATGGAAATGAGGCAATGAACTAGAATATAAAGACGAGCTGTAACTACACTAAGTATTTGAAATACTAGTTAGATATGTGACCGGCTTGGGTTATCAAGATCTACTATCAAGGCTATAACACAATTATATGAAATGATTGGTTGTTGTCTACAAGTAAGACGATCAATAACACAAGCATTTAAGATTGGTTATTGTCTACGGAGTACAATCATATGCTAGCTGTATGACTGGCTGTTGTCTACATGATGCAATGGTTAAGGGTTTGATCACATATCCATCTAGTATTTCCCCCGGCCCCCGACTAGTACAATGGATCCATATCACGATACGTCATGAAACGATAATCACTAAACAAGGTCTACAATACAAGCACGATGATCATGGTCTATATAATCAAGAGAAATATCAAGGCAATCACTAAAGAATAATATCTCATAATAAGAATCTAAGTATACCAATTCGTGTACCATCATGTAAAGAATCAGGTAAAATATAACTAATTTTTTTTATAGTAATTATTAAATAATAATAAACTATCAGAGAATATACTCGCCTGGAATTTGGTACTGGATATCAATAGTGTCCGGAATGGTGCCTCGAGATCCTATATATGAAATTCTATATCAAAACAGTATTCAGAATCATAATAATAATTAAATACATCAAGGTAAGGCTTCTAGATCATTTCTAGGTTTTTAGGGTCAAACTAGGTCCATACTAACAAAACTAGCTTATACCAAGCTATACCTAGGTTTCTAGGTCAATACCTTAAGTATCTAGCTATAGAAGTTAATATCATATCAGACTCTATGTAGGTATACCAATACCTTATATATTCTGACCTATACATCCATTACCTTTCTAATACATCAACACCTTAACCAATACCCTATAGGTAGTAGTTATACTAGCTATTAATACTAAGTAGTATATATACATGTATACTCATCTAGATACACTAGTATCCTAAATATCCTACTGTGAACTTAGTATGTAAGATATCCATAATATGTACTAATTCTTTAGCATAGCTAAGTACCTTAGTCCATAAGTATTACTTTACCCAATTCATACCTTGGACTTACCTTATCTCACAACACTAGTTAGAGCTATCTCCAAGTATATTGATACTCCTAGCTACCTACTCATTTCTACCTAGTTCAAGCACTTACTTATGTCCAGGTTTTTGCTACTGCTTGCACCCACTCCCCTAACTGCTGCAACTGTAACCAAGCCCCTCTTGTTGCCTGTACACCATAGAACCTGCAACACACCCCTAATTACAACCATCACAGACCACACTGTTGCACCTATATTACCTTTACTCCCCCCTGCATCTGTACACTTGATTAACCCCCCCCCCCCCATCACACTTGTGCATAAGTCTTTACAATCATGCCTGCATACCCGAGCCTTCAACCTAATGTTACCTTTACAGTCTAAGTCTCCAATTACCTTCATTGGTGCACACCACTGCTGCATACAGTTACTTCCTTGTGTGCCCGATACTGAGCCAAAAGCAAAGTGGTTTATTGCAGGGTCTGCAACAGAGCTCCCTACAGCAAGTCCCTCAGTCCAGGATGCTGAACTTCCTTCCCCTCTCTACTTCTACTTCTAATGCTTCTACATATACCTCCTCATTGCTGCAGGAAGCTATCCAGACCCATGAATTTAACCAACTGCTGTAATCTGCACTGAGCCCCCTTTCTCTATTACTCATGCACACAAAATCCCAAGCACATGCACACTCCTCAATACTAACTCTCTCCCAACAGAATACACTAACCTCCTCATAATATCATGAGTATCATAACACACTTCCAACCACACCATCATCACAACACTAGAATACCCACAAGGATACTCAACCCTCGTACAACTGTCACAAACCCACATTCCCCCTCAACACATAACTAAATTCATTGGTATAATAACTCCTCATACATCCTAACTGATACACCTCAAACCCAGGTTTGTATTCCCTAACTTGCAGCTACCCAACACCCACACAAATATAACTCCAACACACACACACACACACACATTTACTAACACATACAAACAAACACACACTCACACTTACATATATACATATACTTTCTCATGGTACACTCTGGACACATTAATACACCTCTGTGTGAGACTCATAAAATATTCTCACATCATAGTGCATCACGTAACCAGCTTAGAATGCCATAGTGCTACAGCAACCCTCCAACACTACAACAATCTGACGATACTGCCCCACTTAATTATACAATGCAATGAACTAAAACTCCCCCTCAATATGTTCAGTCCTGACACCAAGTCCACTCGAGCTTACATATCAATTCCATAGGCTTGTACTGATTCCCCCCATCAACTGTACTAACCGTTTTGTGCAATATTTCAAGGCTCGACTGTACACCTAACTTCCTGAAGCACCTAGCCACAATAGGACATAAGAGCATACAACCCATTGATACACCAAGGACATCTACCAAATCAGTTGATAATCAATGATACACATTACATCCGCTCATCAACATCTAATACACCCAATACACATATACCAACTATCTACAAGGGGCACGAACACACAATCAACTAGTTCCCTAATATCAAACACCTATAGTGCATTAGGAAACTCCATGATGCACAACACACTCAAACCTTGATACCACCTCTATCACTAATAAAAATAAGTGCACATCCATTCTCATACTCCTACACCCCCAAGTGCACAACAAGCACATGGCACCCTTCCACAATAACACAATAAATAAATAAACACTTGGTGTTCGTCACCAACCCAATACCGAATCCTTTGTGATACTCGATGATACACTCCCTCAAACTAATATGAAACATCTCTAAAATATTCAATATGCTATAAATAAAAGATATTCTATTGCAATATATAGAAATTAGCATGCTCAAGACAAAAAGCATAATAAATACTCCTCCTACGACTCTGTATCATAACGTATCATGATACGCACTCTCCGTATCCATTTGTGCACACATATACTCTCTAAAACCATGAATCACAACCTAAAATCCCCTATGGAATATTCCTACAAATATCTAGTGGTCCAAATTCGAATTTTCTCCAATTTGGCAACAAAAGTCAATGTAACTTTCTTCATAGGCCTCCTATGAACCTAGTTCTTCCTATAGGTAGCCCTTATCGATGGGTAGATTTCTAGAGGTTTATTTCATCATTTAAAATTGAAATGACAAGAGGCATAAGAGTTTTACTTATTGGGAGATAGATTCCCAATGTAATGCACCAAGGGGACACAAATGTAATGAATAGACACCTCCCTCAAGCTAGCTTCCTTCCAATTCTTCCTCCTTGCTATTCCAAGCTCCTAGCTCCCTTGGTATTATAATTTGAAGGGGATGGGAATTAATTTGTGAATGAAGAAAATTAGGATTTCTTCTCAAATTAGAAGAATATTTGAGGGTGAACTAATTAGGAGTCAAATAAAATATAAAATGACAAGTGGTGAGGCTACTCTTCCTATTACTAGGGCCGGCCACCTATTTCCCCAACCCTAATACAAGGTGAAATGTCCAACTACCCCTCTTAATAAGTCATAAAGGATTAGTGGTAAGAAGGTTTAATTAGTGATAAGTTCTAATATGTAATAAAAGTTTATTTAAGTCAAAATCTCTAAATTAATTAGTCAACCATGACTAAAGTAATTGGTCACACTAATAGGTCATGACAAGTCCATTTGGGTTCAGTTGGGTCCACTAACAATTAGTCTAACTAGTGGCTAACAACTAACCATGCAACTATATATATATATATATATATATATAACATTAATAATTATATAGAATGACAAAAATATCCCTATCTAGAAAAGTGGTAGTTACATCTCTTCAACATCATAACGATCTGTAGCAGTAATTACACTAATATCTTCCCATAGCAGTAGCAACACTGCAACAAAAGCACCTGCATTCGACCACAAGTCCCAAAGCAGCAATAACCCAACTCTAATACATACATATGCCCTGATACCTACTGATACACTAGATGCTACACTTACTATGCACTCACAGTTTCACTCATCTGACACACACACACACACACACAGTTAAGTATATACACTATATATATATATATATATATATATTATATATATATATATATATTATCATATGAATAATACACTCTAAATACACATCCTAATAGTCAATTTAACAAACACCTAGTGTGCACAAGTAATGATACCCTCTATAGTGTCATGATACACTATCAACCTACATGCCAAAACCCTCAATACACAACTAATACCATATATATATATATATATATATATATATATATATATATATATATATATATATATATTAAATACAACTATTTATAGATAATGTGTTATCGGTTTCCATGAAGATTAGAGAAAAATACACACATAAGCACAAAATCTCAAATTTTCTAACTCGTATCATGACGTATCACGATATGTCCTACTCGTATCCAATTGTGGACACATATCTACCCCCATAATATCAAATTTTGTCCGATTAAACCTATTTCACTCAATGACACACACTTGGTACACCAATCTCGAATTTTCCCTAAGTTGAGCACAAAACACATTGTAGAAGTCACAGTAGGGGTCATAAGAACCTACTTCTTCTTCTAATAGGCATCCCTAATGCATGGGTGAGTCCGTAATGGTCAAATGTAATAATTAAAAAAAATTAAATATGGATTTTAGAATTTTACCTATTGGAAGATGGATTTCCAATAAAAACTTAATAGGACACGATTTGGACACGAGCTCCTAGCCAAACTTTTTTTCCTCAAATGCTCCTAGTGCTCCTTGATGATGATTAGGGAAGGGATTGGAAGTGGTTTGGTATAATTTGGTGGAGGAATGGATTAATTTGGAGAAGAACACCAATTTAAAAATAATTTAGATGAAGAATGAGAGGAGAGAGAATCTCTCCCCCCCCCAATATTAGGGTCGGCCATGTATCCTCCTTCTCCAAGTAATATAGAATGTCATAATTATCCCTATTGGGTTGTCATGAATGAAGTTAACTAATGGAAGCTTCTAATCCTAATGAAGGTTCAATCTAATCTCTAATTAATGAGAAGGGTTAACTTAATTTGAGTCTAATGTGATTAGTCCAACTATTTGTCCAAGTTGTCATGTCAAGTCTAGTTAGGTCCACTAGTGTCATATCTAATAAGTAGTCTAGTTCATACACCAAATAAATAATAATTACTATTTATAAACAAATAATATGCACAATATATGAATAATATAAAATGATAAAAATATCCCTATTATAGAAATATTGTAGTGACAAGTCTACCCTCCTTAAAATAATTTTGTCCTCGAAATAAAGACTAAACTAGCACAAGAACACAACAAAACAAGAAGAACAATGCCTCAAGGCTCGAAGAGATAAGGGTACTGCTCGCGCATTTTATCCTCCCTCTCCTAGGTTGACTCACCCGGAGAGTGATATCTCCACGCGACACGAACCAAGGGAATGGTCTGGTTCCGCAATACCTTCTCCCTTCGATCCAAAATCTCTATTGGCTACTCTGGATAGCTGAGAGTTGGACCAACCTCGATCTCCAAGTGATCTAGTACGTGACTAGAATCTACCATGTACCATCTCAGCTGCGATACGTGGAATACGTCATGCACTCCCTCTAGTGAAGGCGACAAGTCTAGTCTATATGCCACTGCACCGATCCTCGCAAGAACATCGAAGGGTCCGATGTACCGTAGACTAAGCTTTTTGTCTCCACTGAAGTGAATCATGCCCCGTATCAGAGAAATCCTTAGAAACACAAGATCCAAAGGTCTCTGGTGGTTGTCGGCCCAATGCCGTTGTCTATCCTGCTCCACCCGAAGTTTATCTCTAATGAGCTTCACCTTCTCGGCTGCATCCACAATCATCTTTGGTCCCAACAAGGCTCTCTCACCAACATTATCCCAAGATAAAGGAGTACGATATCTCCATCGATATAAAGCCTCAAATGGTAACATATCAATACTGGCATGGTAATTGTTGTTGTAAGCAAACTCTACCAGGTGAAGATGATCCTCCCAAGAACCTCCGAGATCCAAAACATAAGTACAGAGCATATCCTTGAGAGTCTGAATAGTTCTCTCCGGCTGCCCGTCTGTCTGGGGGTGATATGTCATAGTAAACTTGAGTTGGGTGCCCAAACTAGCCTGTAAACTCCTCCACAAGTGGGAAGTAAAATGACTATCCCGATCTGAGATGATGCTTACATGAACTCTATAAAATTTGATATTCTTTCACACATACATCTCTGCTAGCTTCTCCGTAGACGTACCCACTTTAAATGGAAAAAAGTGGGATGATTTGGTCAACCTATCTACGATGACTTAAATTACGTCTTTTCCTCCTAGAGAATGCGGAAGTCCCGAAACAAAATCCATGGTCATATGCTCCCACTTCTACTCTATGATGGAGAAAGGCTAAAGCAATCCACCTGGCCTCTGTCTATCCGCCTTTACCTGCCGGCATGCTAAACACCTGGATACAAAGCACGCCACCTCCCGCTTCATACCATACCACTATACATGCTCCCTCAGGTCTCGATACATCTTGTTGCCACCTAGATGCATCAAGTACTAAGAGCGATGTTCCTCCTGCAGAACCTTCTCGCGTATCTCCCTACACGAAAAACATAACCTAGTACCGTGCCACAATAATCTATCATCAGCAATAGTGAAGTCCTTTGATAATCCCGTCCGAACTTGTGCTCTGATACTCCTTAGAGCCTCATCATCATACTGCATAGCTCTAATTATGTCTATCAGCTCGGACTATATCTGTAATCCCTATATCTGCATCTTGATACCAGGCACTAGCATCGCAATTCCCAAGCTCTTAATATCGGCCAACAAGTGTCTGTTCGTCGTCAAGTACATATCTATCATATACCTGCTCAAGGCATCAATGACTATGTTGTCCTTCCCTGGGTGATACTGCAATAAAATATCGAAGTCCTTTATCAGCTCCAACTACCGCTTCTGCCTTATATTCATCTATTTCTGTGTAAACACGTACTTCAAGCTCTTATGGTATGTGAAGATTTCAATATGCTCTCCGTACAGATAGTGTTTCCACAGCTTAAGAGCAATGATAACCACTGCCAACTCCAAATCATGGGTGGGATAGTTATTTTCATGAGGACGTAATTGCCTGAAAGTATAGGCAATCACCTTCCCATGTTGCTGAAGAACACAACCTAAACCATTCCCTGAAGCATCACTATAGATAGTGAATCCACCTGTCCCTGATGGAAACGTCAATACTGGGGCTGTCGTCAATCTCTTTTTCAGCTCATCAAAAGCAGCCTGATAATCCTCTGGCCAGACAAACTCTACATCCTTCCTGGTCAGCCTAGTCATTGGCTCTGCAATCCTGGAGAATTACTGTACAAATCTCATGTAATACCCTGCAAGTCCCAGAAAACTCATGATATCAGCCATTGAACTTGGAGTAGTCTACGATTTCACTGCCACAATCTTCTTCGGGTCAACTGAGATCTCGTCACCCGTTACCACATGCCCAAGGAATTCAACCTTGTCAAGGAAGAACTCACACTTTAAAAGCTTTCCGTAAATCTTCTCATTCCTAAGAGTCTCCAAAACTATCCTCATGTGCTCCTCATGCTCCTCCGGTGTCTTCGAATACACAAGAATGTCATCAATAAACACTACTATATACTTGTCAAGTTACTAGTGGAATACCTTGTTCATTAGGTTCAGTAATACCACCGGGGCATTGGTCAACCCAAACGGCATCACCATGAACTCCTACTGGCCATACCGAGTCTGAAAAGCTATCTTCGAAATATCTTCCTTCTTCACTTTCACTTGGTGGTAGCCTGACCTCAAGTCTATCTTTGAAAAAATCTTCGCTCCGCTCAACTGATCGAAGTGATCATCTATCCTCGGTAGCGGATATTTATTCTTGATAATAAGGTTGTTCAGAGCCCTGTAGTCGATACAGATGTACAGACCTATCCTTCATCGGTACAAACAATACCGGAGCACCCCACGGTGATGAACTAGATCTGTTGAAGCCCTTATCCTGTAACTCATCAACCTGTATCTTTAACTCTGCCAGTTTGCTGTTGTTGACCCTATAGACGTGTTGTGATATTGGCTTTGCGCCTGGTACCAAGTGTATGGAGTACTCAATATCTCTGTTTAGCGGCAATCCCGATAATTCTTTGCTGCTATGGTGGAATTGGAGGTCCCCTCTACTGGCCTTCCGGTGCGGTAGGTGCTCTATGTCACGACCCGCACCCGGTGTAAGGGTACTAGTCGGAAATAACGCCCAGCCTACACCGCAGAATCGGCGGTAGAACGCTGTCTAGATAATCTATCTAATATAATGAACCACCAATAATGATAAAATACTCAATCACAGAACTAAGATAGAATGAGCACGAATCAGATAAAGAATAGAATAGTCACAATACAACTCATGAGTCTAAAATAATACATCAATGAGTCTGAAGAAAAACAGAAATAAGCTGGAGACAAATCCAGTACAAAAGAATACTACAAAACTATAAAGCTACAACTCCAGGGTCAACTGTCTCAGTTGGGATAAGTCCCTCTTGAGCCAGGGTCTCAGAATCTAAACCCACAACATCCTGGGGTCCATAGTAGGTAGGGTACTCGTCAGTGTCATCTGGAAAAATATTTCCAGTCAGGAAGGAGCAGAGTACAACCCTAACAGCAGTTCTCAAATAATGATAAAAACTATGTAACAGTAAATAGCTGTGGATAAACAAGATGCATAAATAGATACAAGAAATGTATAGACAAATAAGGAAGTACTGGAAAGAAATACAATAATGAACAATATGCTGATGGAACAAGAATACTAATGACTAAGTGTGTGAGTACTAGCTTTAACATGTGATCGGCTTGGGAACTTGCACAAGAGTATAATGGCCTGGCTGATTATACGTGCGGTGTATGATCAACACTCACAAGGAATAAGACATGCACAAGGAGGGTATGATCACATATCTACACTAAAATACTCCCCACCCCCGACTGGTATAATAGATCCAACCACGGTACGTTATGGCACGAGACTCCCCAAGAAGAGAGCGACTCCTCCCGAAAATCGGTGTCTGTACATGTACAAGATAACCAATGAAACAATACTTGCACCATATACACCATATACCAAGGAATAACATCTCATGACGAGATCCGGATATACCAATCCGTGTAACAATAGTGTCAAGAGAACATGTAAATCTACACTAGATACAACGAACATAGAGGATATCATAAATGAGAAACTATCAGAGAATGTACTCGCCTGAAGTCCAATGAACAGTCTCACAAATGTCTGACTCGGTGCCTCGAAGACCTAGATATGGAATACAACATTAAAACAAGGTCCCGGAAAGAGAACAAGTCAAACTAGACAACTTCTAGGTCAATAACTCAATTCTAAGGCAAAAGTCAACTATGGTCAACTCTAAAGTCCACTAAAGCCAAACATGGTCAAACCCAAAGTCAACCTCACAAAACATCCATAAAATAATATAAAAATAAAATACAACAATTTAGGAATCAAATTAGATTCCAAAAGAAACTCACACAAAGTATACTAATAATACAATTAATATATACCTTAAAAATATATATATACAACCCAATATTCATATAATTAAAATACTATATTATAACAATTATTATACCTCACAAAACACATATATATATATACATATAAATATATACAAATACAATATATAATATATACATTAAATCTGTCAAAGCGTCACTGAAAACAGTGAGCTAAGAATACAATTCCTACTGCCGACTGGATCGCTGACAGTTTAAAACCGTCGCAGAAAGACTGTCGCGAAAAATCCGCTCAGACCCGCCCACTGCTAATTAATGACAAATTTGTCATTAAATGCATTTAAATGCACAGAGTTACAGCGGCTGCTGTATCGGCTAATTAATGACAGTTTTACTGTCATTAATTCACTGTTACTAAAACAATCAAAAAAAAAAATATATATATATATATATATATATATATATATATATATATAACAATATATATATATACAATAAAATCACAATACAATATAATTAAATAACTAATAATTATATACTTATATATATACACATCTACACTTATAATTAAATACCAATTGTTACAAACTCATGTACATATTAATGTACATATTTTATATGGCTAGAAGCACACCTAAAATATATACATTAATATACAATAAGTTCATAATAATTATAAATAATACAATTACACAATCAAACACATAAATATATTTTATAAAATATTTTATGTATAAATTATATTATTTAACAAGTAGTAACGTATATATTTGCATGCAAGAAAGCTACATATTATATTGTACATTATATTAGCACACACAAAATATAGATCTATGCTACAATAATTACTATAATAAATACACAAAATAAATATATAATATCCATATATATTTACTAATTATAAATGAAGAATTGAACCATAATTAATTAGATCTATGCAAAATACACACAATTGGAGAGTATCTCACCGTATCCCACTAGATCTAGGATACGCATGCGACACGAGTCCAACACACAACCAAATGCACCCCGAAGGACACAAACAAATCACAAATAATATTTATGAACAAATCAAAGTGTCAAAAGTAGATCTATGTGTCCGTGTCAAAATACGACATGTTCAAAGCCCCGTGTCGGAGGAAAACCCCCAAATGACACGTATCACCAAATAGTTGGGATACGAACCACAAGTATCCCAATATGGACACGACACTAGCCTCAAACACAAATCTCATGTCCAATTGATCTATATGATCAATTGACACACATAACAAAATGTAAATTCGGAATTCCAACAAAATTGATACAAAAAGCACCATAACTTTCTCCATGGGTCTCCTATGAACACAAAACAAAGTCCTATGGGTAGTACATACATATAGGTTGATTTTACATGATTAAATCCCAGATTTAGAAGCTATTAAAATGGGAAAAATCTGAATTATACCTATTGGGAGATGGATTCCCAATGAAACCTCCAATTGAGATGAACTTGCTTCCAAATTGTAGATCCTTGCTCCTCTTTGTAGATCCTTGCTTCCTTCTTCTAGATTCTTGCTTTCTTCTTCTCTAATGGTGAATTGGGAAGAATTTGGAATGAAATTGGTAGGAAATTGGATTGGGAATGGAGGGAATTTGGTAGTGGGAAAATTCTAGATCTAGATTTGGAATGAAATGAGAGGAGAGAGAAATTTTCCCCCCTCATTAATAGGCCGGCCATAGCCCCTCCCCCAAGCAATTGTAAAATGTCCAATGTACCCCTTGGGGCCTCTCATGAAGAAATAATTAAGGAAGGAAGCTTCTAGTCTAATCATTTAATTAATTTAATCCATCTCCTTAACTATGGGCTTTCTAAATGGGCCAAGTCTAACTAGTTAATTCATGTTGGTCCATGGGTCCAAACTAAACTAGTTGGGTCCACTAAAATAAGTCCAAAATAATTAAATAATAACTAACAACAATTAAATAATACAACAAATAATTATTTACCATGCACAATATTTATTTAAATAGGAAATTACCAAAATACCCTTTCCTAGAAAATGTGGTAGTGACAAGTCTACCCTCCTTAAAATAATTTCATCCTCGAAATTCAAAGACGAAAACTACCCCCAGAAAATCACAGAACATAACTAAAGAATCACAACTAACTAATGAACAGAACATAACAATGAACAGAACATAACTAGAAAATAACATACCTCAAGGTACAAACAAATATGGATAACGCTCTCGCATTTCATCCTCTCTCTCCCAGGTAGACTCCCCCGGAGAGTGATGCCTCCATGCGACGCGCACCAAAGGAATAGTCTGGTTCCTCAGCACCTTCTCTCTCCGATCCAGAATCCCAACTGGCTGCTCTGGATAGCTAAGAGTAGGGCCCACCTCTATCTCTGAGTGATCCAATACATGACTAGGATCTGCCACGTATCGTCTCAACTGCGACACATGAAACACATTATGCACTCCCTCCAATGCAGGTGGCAAGTCTAGTCTATAAGCAACTGCACCGACCCTCTCTAGAATAGTGAAAGGTCCAATGAATCGCGGACTAAGCTTTCCGCCTCCACCGAAGCAAATCGTGCCTCGTGTCGGAGAAATCCTCAGAAACACCAAACCACCCACCTAGAACAAAACACCACCTTAAGAACTTAATCTATAACAAACAACCAAGAACAAACAAAAATCTAAACTATACCTCGAACTCCAAAGGTCTCCGATGGCTATCGGCCCAATGCCGCTGTCTGTCCTGCGCCACTCGAAGTCTGTCTATGATCAACTGAACCTTCTCTGCTGCATCCACAACCATCTCTGGCCCAAGCAAAACTCTCTCTCCAACATCGTCCCAAGACAAAGGAGTACGACACCTCCGACCATATAGAGCTTCAAAAGGTGACATCTCTATACTGGCCTGGTAACTGTTGTTGTAAGCAAACTCTACCAAATGGAGATGGTCCTCCCAAGAACCCCCGAAATCTAGTACACAAGTGCGCAACATATCCTCGAGAGTCTGAATAGTCCTCTCTGACTGCCCATCTGTCTGGGGATGATATGCAGTACTGAACTTGAGCTGAGTGCCCAAACTCTCCTGCAAACTCCTCCAGAAATGAGAAGTGAAACGACTATCCCGATCTGAGACTATGCTGACGGGAACTCCATGTATCCTAACGATCTGCCTCACATACATCTCTGTCAGCTTCTCCGTAGACAAACCCACCTTGAAAGGCAAAAAGTGGGCCGACTTGGTCAACCTATCAACAATGACCCAAATCGCGTCTTTCCCTCCTGGAGATCGTGGAAGTCCGGACACAAAATCCATAGTAATGTGTTCCCACTTTCACTCTGGAATGGGTAATGGCTGAAGTAAACCTCCTGGCCTCTGCCTCTCGGCTTTCACCTGCTGGCACACTAAGCATCTGGATACAAACTGTGCCACTTCCCTCTTCATGCCATACCACCACACACTCTCTCGCATATCCTGATATATCTTGTTAGCACCTGGATGTATGGAATACTGAGAGCGATGCGCTTCCTGCAACACCTCCTCACGCAACTCCCCACTAGGCACACACAATCTAACTCCATGCCTCAAAGATCCATCTTCTGCAATAGTGAAATCCTCCTCCAATCCTGCTCTCACCTGAGCTCTGATACTCCTCAAGGATACATCATCATACTGTGCTGCCTTGATCCTATCCATCAAATCTGAATGTATCTGCAATCCCCACATCTGCATAGCACCACCAGGAACAATCACCTCAATGCCCAAGCTCTCCAAGTCCTCCAACAAATATCGATCCTGCGTCAAGAACATAGCTACCGGATACCTGCTCAAAGCATCGGCAACTACATTGGCTTTCCCAGGATGATATTGCAAAGAGATATCAAAATCCTTCATCAGTTCCAACCACCGACGCTGCCTCATGTTCAACTCCTTCTGTGTGAAAACGTACTTCAAGATTTTGTGGTCTGTGAAGATCTCCACACGCTCTCCGTACAAATAATGTTTCCACAACTTCAGAGCGAAAATGACGGCTGCCAACTCCAAATCATGGGTAGGATAGTTCTTTTCATGAGGACGCAATTTCCTGGATGCATAGGCAATCACTTTCCCATGCTGCTGAAGAACACAACCTAAACCCTTCCCCGATGCATCACTATAAATAGTGAAACCTCAGGACCCTGATGGCAACGTCAAAATAGGAGCAGACGTCAACCTCTTCTTAACTCCTCAAAAGCAACCTGGCAATCCTCCGTCCAAACAAACTCCACATCCTTCCTTGTGAGTCTGGTCATCGGCTCGGCAATCCTCGAAAAATCTTGCACAAACTTCCTGTAGTAGCCTGCCAATCCCAAGAAACTCCTGATCTCTGCTACCGAACTCGGAGTCTTCCAAGATTCCACTGCTGAAATCTTCTTCGGATCCACTAAAATACCATCACCAGTCACAACATGCCCCAAGAATTCCACCTTGTCCAAGAAAAACTCACATTTGGACAACTTCCCATACAACTTCTCCTTCCTCAGCACATCCAACACAATCCTCAAATGCTCCTCATGCTCCTCCGGTGTCTTCGAGTATATGAGTATGTCGTCGATGAACACCACCACGAACTTGTCAAGGTACTGGTGGAACACCTTGTTCATCAAGTTCATAAATACCGCCGGTGCATTAGTCAAACCAAACGGCATCACCATAAACTCGTACTGACCATACCGAGTTCTAAAAGCAGTCTTCGGTATGTCCTCCGGCTTCACCTTCACCTGATGGTAGCCTGATCTCAAATCTATCTTAGAAAATACCTTCGCACCACTCAACTGATCAAACAGATCATCAATCCGTGGCAAAGGATACTTATTCTTGATAGTGAGATTATTCAAAGCCCTGTAATCAATGCATATACGTACCGATCCATCCTTCTTCGGTACAAACAATACCGGGGCTCCCCATGGTGAAGAACTCGATCTGATAAACCCCTTATCCTGCAATTCGTCCACCTGCTTCTTCAACTCGACCAGCTCGCTGTTGTTTACTCTATAGACATGCTGCGAAATTGGTTCTGCACCTGGCACCAAGTCTATAGAAAATTCAACATCTCGATCTGGCGGCAATCCTGGCAATTCCTCAGGAAACACATCCAAGAATTCTGCTATCAACGGATGCGGCAACTCCTTGTCTTCCACCATAGCTCCACAAATAATGCCTTCTCCCTGCTCTGCAGCTCCTCTAGCAAACTCGAACTCTGGCTCTCCTGGCGAACCAAACAAAACTCTACCTCCTCTACAATCTATGCTAGCACGGTGCCTACTCAACCAATCCATCCCGAGTACAATGTCGTAGCTCGAAAGTGGCATTACAAGTAGACACGCACTCAACTCCCGGCCTCCCAGAGTAACTCTCCGATCCTTGCAAATATCATTAACCAGGATAATGCCTCCCCCGGTCATGATCTTGTAAGTCCTAAGCAAAGACTCAGCTACCAAACCATGCTTTAGAGCAAAAGAAACAGATACAAAACTATGGGAAGCACCACTATCAAACAAAGCTAAAGCTGGAATGGAATCAAGAAGAATAGAACCTGCGATGACATCTCCGGTGGGTTCCTCCTCTTCGACGGTCATAGCAAACGCTCGTCCCTGCCGAGCACCTCCCTGCTGATGCTGGACAAAACGCTGCTGCTGTGTCGGAAGCGGTCCCCTCGGTTGTGCTGCAGGTGGTCTCGTCTGTGCCCTCGGAGCTGGAGCTGCTCCCTGAACTGCACGACGAGGACACTCCCTCAATTGATACCCTTCAGTACCACAATACAAACAAACTCCTAGCCTCTTTCTGCAAACTTCCCAGATGTGGCCGGACTTCTTGCAGAAGTTGCATAGAGCTTGCTGTAACTGTCTCTGCTGCTGAGGTGCCTGGTGAAAAGGCGCTCTAGCTGGAGTCTGGTTCTGCTGTGGCTGCTGGAAAGGTCTGGACTGGAAATGAGGACGTTTGGCAGATACTGCAGTGCCGTTGGCCCCCAGAAAAGAATCACGGTCTCTCTTGGTCTTCAAACCCAGATCCCGCTCAACCTTGCGTGCCTCCGCAAGTATCTCCGAGTATGTCTCATAAAAAGACGGAATGAGAATCTTCACTTCCCAGTTTAGACCCTCTCGGAAACGAATAGCTCGAACCTCCGGCTCCCTCACCAGATACTCTGCAAATCGGCTCAGCCTACCGAACTCCGCAGCGTATTCCTCCACAGACATGCTCCCCTGAATGAGACTCTCAAATTGTCTCCCCAAGTCAAGCCTGTCTATCCGAGCAAAAAACTTGTTCTTGAAAAGGTCCTTGAATACCTCCCAAGATTGTCCTGCGTCAACCAGAACCGGCTCATTCCTGAACCAAGTACGAGCGACGTCGAACAGTTGAAGTCCTACCGCCTCAACCTTCAGATCTTCAGAAAGACGGGACACCCTCATAAGACGCTCAATGTCCTCGAGCCAATCATCAGCATAGACGATGCCCTCCGTCCCTTTGAAAACCCTAGGCTCCAGTTTCTTGAAGTCCTGAATGTTGCCTGGCCGAAGCTGAGCAACTTGAGGAACAACCTGTTGCTGGATCGGAACTCCTCTCTCGACTACAGCACGAGCAAGCTGATGAGCACTCTCGATGCCCTGCCGTAGAACGTCGGTCTGCCTCTGATGTGCCTCCGACTGAGCCCTCTGTGCCTCGAGCATCTCACGAAACAGTGTAAACATCTGTGACGCCTCTGCTGGCACAGGAGGTGGAGGTGGAAGCCCCTCAGATACAGCTGGCACAGTCCTCTGAGTAGGTGGTGGACCTCCGAAAGCAGCTGACACTCCAATCACCGGAGAAGTGACTGGTGCAGGCCCTCGGGATGTCGCAGACCTCTCAGAAACTGCTCTCCCTTGCTGTGATCTAGTCTTAGGCGGCATCCTGAGACAAAGCGAAAGAAAGAATCAATATGGCACAAGATGTAGGATATCAAGGAAAGGACAGTTTAAGGGATCAAGTATCAATATCAAAGGAGAATAGTTGAATCAAAAGAATTTTCCTAGATGTGATTGAGTATCTCAGCCTATATCCTATATCCTATATCCTATATCCTATTGCAGGCTCGCAGTAGTACAACTAAGTTGTCGCACTACCACGACATCACATACTTGTGAAGCTTGACCTGCATGGGCCACCACCAAAAACGTGTCACGACTCGCACCCGGTGTAAGGGTACTAGTCGGAAACAACGCCCAGCCTACGCCGCAGAATCGGCGGTAGAACGTTGTCTAGATAATCTATCTAATATAATGAACCACCAATAATGATAAAATACTCAATCACAGAACTAAGATAGAATGAGCACGAATCAGATAAAGAATAGAATAGTCATAATACAACTCATGAGTCTAAAATAATACATCAATGAGTCTGAAGAAAAACAGAAATAAGCTGGAGACAAATCCAGTACAAAAGAATACTACAAAACTATAAAGCTACAACTCCAGGGTCAACTGTCTCAGTTGGGATAAGTCCCTCTTGAGCCAGGGTCTCAGAATCTAAACCCACAACATCCTGGGGTCCATAGTAGGTAGGGTACTCCTCAGAGTCATCTGGAAAATATTTCCAGTCAGGAAGGAGCAGAGTACAACCCTAACAGCAGTTCTCAAATAATGATAAAAACTATGTAACAGTAAATAGCTGTGGATAAACAAGATGCATAAATAGATACAAGAAATATATAGACAAATAAGGAAGTACTGGAAAGAAATACAATAATGAACAATATGCTGATGGAACAAGAATACTAATGACTAAGTGTGTGAGTACTAGCTTTAACATGTGATCGGCTTGGGAACTTGCACAAGAGTATAATGGCCTGGCTGATTATACGTGCGGTGTATGATCAACACTCACAAGGAATAAGACATGCACAAGGAGGGTATGATCACATATCTACACTAAAATACTCCCCACCCCCGACTGGTATAATAGATCCAACCACGGTACGTTATGGCACGAGATTCCCCAAGAAGAGAGCGACTCCTCCCGAAAATCGGTGTCTGTACATGTACAAGATAACCAATGAAACAATACTTGCACCATATACACCATATACCAAGGAATAACATCTCATGACGAGATCCGGATATACCAATCCGTGTAACAATAGTGTCAAGAGAACATGTAAATCTACACTAGATACAACGAACATAGAGGATATCATAAATGAGAAACTATCAGAGAATGTACTCGCCTGAAGTCCAATGAACAGTCTCACAAATGTCTGACTCGGTGCCTCGAAGACCTAGATATGGAATACAACATTAAAACAAGGTCCCGGAAAGAGAACAAGTCAAACTAGACAACTTCTAGGTCAATAACTCAATTATAAGGCAAAAGTCAACTATGGTCAACTCTAAAGTCCACTAAAGCCAAACATGGTCAAACCCAAAGTCAACCTCACAAAACATCCATAAAATAATATAAAAATAAAATACAACAATTTAGGAATCAAATTAGATTCCAAAAGAAACTCACACAAAGTATACTAATAATACAATTAATATATACCTTAAAAATATATATATACAACCCAATATTCATATAATTAAAATACTATATTATAACAATTATTATACCTCACAAAACACATATATATATATACATATAAATATATACAAATACAATATATAATATATACATTAAATCTGTCAAAGCGTCACTGAAAACAGTGAGCTAAGAATACAATTCCTACTGCCGACTGGATCGCTGACAGTTTAAAACCGTCGCAGAAAGACTGTCGCGAAAAATCCGCTCAGACCCGCCCACTGCTAATTAATGACAGATTTGTCATTAAATGCATTTAAATGCACAGAGTTACAGCGGCTGCTGTATCGGCTAATTAATGACAGTTTTACTGTCATTAATTCACTGTTACTAAAACAATCAAAAATATATATATATATATATATATATATATATATATATATATATATATATATATATATATATATAACAATATATATATATACAATAAAATCACAATACAATATAATTAAATAACTAATAATTATATACTTATATATATACACATCTACACTTATAATTAAATACCAATTGTTACAAACTCATGTACATATTAATGTACATATTTTATATGGCTAGAAGCACACCTAAAATATATACATTAATATACAATAAGTTCATAATAATTATAAATAATACAATTACACAATCAAACACATAAATATATTTTATAAAATATTTTATGTATAAATTATATTATTTAACAAGTAGTAACATATATATTTGCATGCAAGAAAGCTACATATTATATTGTACATTATATTAGCACACACAAAATATAGATCTATGCTACAATAATTACTATAATAAATACACAAAATAAATATATAATATCCATATATATTTACTAATTATAAATGAAGAATTGAACCATAATTAATTAGATCTATGCAAAATACACACAATTGGAGAGTATCTCACCGTATCCCACTAGATCTAGGATACGCATGCGACACGAGTCCAACACACAACCAAATGCACCCCGAAGGACACAAACAAATCACAAATAATATTTATGAACAAATCAAAGTGTCAAAAGTAGATCTATGTGTCCGTGTCAAAATACGACATGTTCAAAGCCCCGTGTCGGAGGAAAACCCCCAAATGACACGTATCACCAAATAGTTGGGATACGAACCACAAGTATCCCAATATGGACACGACACTAGCCTCAAACACAAATCTCATGTCCAATTGATCTATAGGATCAATTGACACACACAACAAAATGTAAATTCGGAATTCCAACAAAATTGATACAAAAAGCACCATAACTTTCTCCATGGGTCTCCTATGAACACAAAACAAAGTCCTATGGGTAGTACATACATATAGGTTGATTTTACATGATTAAATCCCAGATTTAGAAGCTATTAAAATGGGAAAAATCTGAATTATACCTATTGGGAGATGGATTCCCAATGAAACCTCCAATTGAGATGAACTTGCTTCCAAATTGTAGATCCTTGCTCCTCTTTGTAGATCCTTGCTTCCTTCTTCTAGATTCTTGCTTTCTTCTTCTCTAATGGTGAATTGGGAAGAATTTGGAATGAAATTGGTAGGGAATTGGATTGGGAATGGAGGGAATTTGGTAGTGGGAAAATTCTAGATCTAGATTTGGAATGAAATAAGAGGAGAGAGAAATTTTCTCCCCTCATTAATAGGCCGGCCATAGCCCCTCCCCCAAGCAATTGTAAAATGTCCAATGTACCCCTTGGGGCCTCTCATGAAGAAATAATTAAGGAAGGAAGCTTCTAGTCTAATCATTTAATTAATTTAATCCATCTCCTTAACTATGGGCTTTCTAAATGGGCCAAGTCTAACTAGTTAATTCATGTTGGTCCATGGGTCCAAACTAAACTAGTTGGGTCCACTAAAATAAGTCCAAAATAATTAAATAATAACTAACAACAATTAAATAATACAACAAATAATTATTTACCATGCACAATATTTATTTAAATAGGAAATTACCAAAATACCCTTTCCTAGAAAATGTGGTAGTGACACTCTAGAAGGTCCCCTCTGATCGGCTGTTCCACCCTGACCTGGACGAGTCTAAATCGTTTGGCAATCCCTCAAATGCTGTGCTGATGATCCACAAGATAAATAGGTACCCAGCCTCTTCCTGCAGATATCCCTCGTATGTCCTATATTCCCATAGTACGCACACTGGATAGCGGGCTGGGTTTGCCTCTACGGCTGTTATTGAACATATCCATGAGCTGGTGCCTGGTGCTAATACGGCCTCTGTTGCTGCTAAAATTGGGAACGCTTGGCCGGTTCTACGCTGCCACTCGTGCCTCTAAAAATGTCGCAACCCCTCTTAGGCCTGAGATCCAGATCATCTTCAACAATTTGGGCATCCATCAGAATACCCTCGAAGGTAGCGATGTGACGACCACAAGTGCACGAATTGATCTCTCTCTCATCAGCCCCTTCCTAAACTTCCGGGCTTGATTTTCTGGGTCTCAAATCATGGACGGTGCAAAATGGCTCAAACGACAGAACTCTGCGGCATACTCATCAACCGACATATTCCCCTAGACTAAGTCATGAAATTGACTCTCTAAAGCTCCCAGGGCCACGTCGGGGAGAACTTTTCCTTGAAAAGCTCCTTGAAAGCCTCCCAAGTAAGTCCTCGGATGGTAAGCCTAGACTCCGTCCGATACCAAGTGAGTGCAATATCGAACAACTATTTCCCGGCCACCTCGATCTGTAGGCTCTCTGGAATCTGAGCCCAACACAGGTTCCTCTCTATATTCTCCAACTAGTCGTCAGCGTAGAGTATTCCCTCGGTACTCTTGAACTCCCGAGGTTTCATCCTATTAAAGTCCACTATAGAGCCTGACATATGCTGTTGCGGCTGGCCAGGATGCTGCTGGATAACTCTCTCCACTGCCTGTAGAGCCACCTGGTGAGCATTCTCTATGCTCTCTCTCATTAGCTCCGTTTGCGCTTGGTGCGCCTCTTCCTGCACCCTCTGCTCCTCAGCCAGAACACGCTGAGCCTCCGCTGACATCCTCTGGGAATCTATCATGTCCTGGATCAAAGCAAACATCTGTGCCCCTTGAACAGGCATACCTCTAGGGAAAAAAAACTATGGTGGTGGAGGAAGGTCCTCCGCAACAACTGGGGAAACCCTCTGGAAAGGTGGGGGGGGAGGATCCCTGAAAGCTGCTGAAACTCCTATGTGAATGGGTGAAGTAGAAGGAGAAACTCCAGTTGTCCGGGTGGCAGGCCGAGAGGTTGCAGACCTCTCTGAAGCTGCGGATCCTGATCTCCGGGATCTGGTCTTCGGCGGTATCCTGAAGACAGATCGAACAAGAAGAAGTCAATAAGGCACAAGATATGATATCATCAAGAAAGGACAACAATATTCAAAGAAAGCAAATATTCAGAATGATAAGGGTAGCAAAATCAATAAATTGAAAAAAATTCTAGTTGTGATTAAGTATGCACTCATCCTATATCCTATAGCAGACTCATAATAGTACTATAAGTCTGTGCACTACTACGATATCGCACTAGTTATGACTTCGACCTGCATGGGCCACCATAAAAATGTGTCATGATCCGTACCCAGAAATTAGGCATGAGTTGTGGGTACGTCCAGCCTACGTCGCAGTATTAGTGGTAGAACGTGTCTAGGTCACAATATAAACTAACACATCTCACAATAATATATAACCTGTCAATGATCTCAACTCCATAAGGAGGATAAGATTAATATATAATATAAATATAATGTCAACCAATACTCAATCATAATAATATCTATAGGAAGATGAATGGCACGATAAAGATATAAAATAATATAAGGAAGTTACAACATATAAGTTAAGAGATAAGCATCTCACACAATAACAATAAGTCTAAGAGTCTAGATAGCTCAATAATAATATAAGTCTCAAAATAGTACAACTCAGAATATCTCAAGTAAAATAATCTAGATACAATATAAATGCTAGGCTCTAAGTCACTACTAATAGATCCTCTACTGGAACGGGATCTCCTGGATGTAACCCTCATCTACTCCATATCCATAAAAAGTAGGACAAAAGTCCTCTAAGTCCTCCGAAAAATATTATCCAGTCATGATTGGAGCGAAGTACATAAACTAACAGCAATTCCAATTATATTGATAAAAACTATAAAGTAGTGAGTATGCATGATGGAATAAAATACTAGAATGTAAGAAAAAATAGAGAGACAATCATCATATCATAGAGAAATAACTAGCAATGAGTATACTAAAAATAGTAAGCAATGAAAGCAGATAAATATGAATGTTATCAATATATGAACTGAAACAAAGGAATATAAATATTGGCTAAGTGGCTTGAAATATTAGTTTTCTATGTGATCGCCTTGGGACTAGATCAGGCTTGTTATTTATGATTTGCTATAATATATGTGAGGACAGGCTAACCATCTTGTTATCTATGATGCGAGTAAAAGTCAGGCTAAACATATATAACAGGCTATGAGCACGTAATATAGTCAGGCTACACCCTACGTGATATGTAGGTTGATCTATGATGCATGTAAGGTAGGGTATTATCACATAACTTGCTAATATTTCCCTGTCTCCGGCTAGTACGATGGATCCAATCATGACTCCTCATGACAGGTATCTAAGATACTAGCCCGTGTATCCACTATGTTAGGAATCAAGTATACACTACAAACTATAATCATAGTAATCATCAAAAATAATGAAAACTGTCAAAGAATATACTCGCATGTGATCTTGAGCAAAGAACTCAAATCAATGTCCGAATCAGAGTCAAATTGACCTAAATATGGAATATCAATGTCAATTGGTGTTTGGAATAATAAATGTAATTAACTAGGTTAAAATTATGTTTTTAGGTCATTTTGGTAAAACTAGACTAATACCTTGGTTAGAGTCCATAACTACCTTGAAGTTGGGTTTCTAGAGTGATACTAGGTTTATACTAGCTAATACTAAGGTGTACTAAGTTATCTCTAGATGTTCTATGTTATTACCCTATGAATATTAGCTATACTATTTATCTCTATTACTAGGTATTACTTTAATATTAATACATTGACTAGCATCTACCCTTAAGATAACTCATATCCTTGGCCCTAGCTTAATTCTTTAACTTGACATCTACTTACTGCCTAATTACTGATACTAAGTATTATTACCTCCACCATATTAGAAAACTCAACTTATACCCAAATTAGACTTTAGATACATACCTCACTCACTGATACACACTTCCAGGATATGCCTAGACACTCTTTGACTTACCCACTCTTCCTCTTCTCATATCAATCCACATAACTCTACACTTGACAAATACCTAGCCCTCCAATACCCATGAATGATACATCAACCTTATGCTCACTCCTAATTCTACCCTTCATCCTCTTACTGATACCAATCCCACTATATTTGACACCACTGACCAACTTCACCTAGTGTATATATATGCATTACTAACCCTCTACCAGTTCACTGTAGTGCACCAATTAAATGTGCACACTGTTGTAGTAAAACTCTAATTCCCAACCTCTCTAATGTATACAGTTCCTGCAGAACCACACTGGCTAAGGAACTCTAGAACACCTTCAAGATACCAACACTTATCACCCTCGCTGATACTCTTGAGTATCAGACAATTATACCCCTCTATACCCCCTCTTCACTAACACTAGAACACCTACTACTACTACCCTATCCCCAATTGTTGTTACTCTCTCCCCCACACCCAATTCACTGCTCTCATACTAATACAAATAGGCATCAGACCTCTACACCCTTGCACCTATTGGCACTACATAGTTACTATGACAACACTACCAAAACTCCATCATACTTAGGCATGATAGATGATTTACACTCACAGTCACCCAGTTATAATTTTAGGTACACACAATATCCCTTACACTCAAGTTTAGACCTACCCTCAAGTCCCCTCACTTTCCCCATGAACCCTCTGATCTGGCCACCAAAACAAACACCATCAGTTCAGTTGAACTGAACACAAACATCCTTCACACTCCCATTTGTATAAATACTCCACTGCAATTTCTACTTGCTCTACCAGACCACATTGCCAAGCCTTCATGTAGCAATACTTGCTGTCCTCCCGACCTCATTTATTCCCTGTATTGCCAAGTAATAATAAACTAAGCACAATAGTCACAGTTGTAGTAACTGCAACAACAATAATCTCTTCAATATCATAACGAACAACAACAGTAATTACACTAATATCTTCACATAGCAACAACAACACTGCAACAAAATCTCCTTATCATGCCCTAGTACCGGAATACAGGGACGGACATGGCTAGCTACCCCGTACAAGGTACTATACGTCGTACGACAGTCACGGTTGTATAAGACAAGGGGGTGCATGCTACAAACAAGTCTCCTATGGTCAAGAACTTCTATGTCTCAATCATTCAAACAAGAAACAGTAATCATAGAGCATATATGATAAGCAATAAGGCATCCCAAACACTTTCTCAAAATATTCTGGAATCCAATTGTGCAAAATAAGAAGCTGAAAGAGTAACATAAGTACATGACAGTGATCAGCTGCAGTCTAATTTAATACAATTATGTAAGAAAACTAATCTCCAAACAAGCCGGCTAACAGGTGCCGGTGGCTAAACGCCAAAAGAAGTAAATATTCTAGGCGAACAGGGAATAAGAAAACCCACTCGCTATCCCCTGCGACTATATTCCTGGTATGCACCATGAGTTGGGGAAAAGTACGCTAGATCCTTAGGTGCTTGCAAAACTAGTAGAGTTTGACCCCAAATAGTAAGTACCATAAAGGAAGCACGAAATGGAGAAACAAAAACCCAAGGAAAATATATAATAATACATATGTTCAGTGTTGTAACTTAAGTCCATATCCTATCGCGAAGGCTCAATCCTACAACTAAACAAGGATAATGGTTGGACCATCACACTATGATAGTCCACGTTCCTAGGCTACTAGCTGAATAATACAATCATAACCAAATCCATTTCTTATATCGGCCAATCATTTGTATGACTTGCTATTTTGTGGAGTATAAGGTTATCTCAGAATAATGCATAAATAAGTATTCTCAGATCATGCCAATGCCGAAAATGAGCTAACCAAACTAATATAATAAAATAGGCACTTGCAGGATGCACCAGTCCTCCGTAGGGCCACTGCACTAAAAAAATGGTATTAGCGGTTCTAGTATTTCTATATTGAAACAGTGGCTCGGCATAATAATAGTCAGATGCTGCACTCCATTAAGTCAGATGATATACAGTATCTGTGGTGGCCAGCCCACAATGCACTTAAAATAAATTTCTATAGGAAGGTTCGTTGGCATGATCTCGGGATACCGTTCCCTCCAAAGTTACTACCACTTTTAGTTACTTAATTAGCCCTATGTTGTGTTTGAAATCTCAAGACGTGGTCACATAAGAATTTCTCTTAAGATATCGTACAAAGTACGGGCATGCTAGATACGAATCCATGAAAGTCAAAGTTGGATTCACCCGAGTGTGTATGCAACATTCATACAATCAATATCCTAGCCATGCTTTACCAGTTGACTCACTTATTATGCCCGTCTTGGGGAAACAATATATATATAATATCACGCATTCAGAAATTTGGAGGCATTCTCGATGCACAACCCAAATATAATTACTTAACACGTGACAGGATGTGTCGTACCTCGTCCCACATTAAATCATGAACAAAAATCAGGCAATAGTGGTATCAACACGGATATAGCATTCGAGTCCAATTACCAATAAATAATGGGTCACATGAATCAACAAGACATTCAATCAATAAGTAGGGCCGCATGGGTCTCTAGGTTGCATGGAAAGTCAGGCCGCATGGCAATCCTAGCCGCATATGAAGTCAGGCCGCATATGAAGTCAGGGCAGCATAAGAAATCAGGCCGTATAAAGTTCGGGCCGCATGAAGTCCGGGCCGCATGGAAAGTCAGGCCGCATGAACTACTTGGCCGCATGGTCAACATTAAGGTCTACTCCTTGGGATAAGTTATGAAATAATGAGCAATAAATAAAGTGTCAGTGATGTGACATAAAGTGTCTGATGTGAGACATTAAGTGTGTTAGGAAGAAAAGACAAAACTAAAGAAATAAGTGCCAACGGTTCAGAGCCATGCGTCCAAGAAAATAGTGGCCGCATGCTCTTCAGGCCGCATGAGTGTCGGTGCCGCATGGAGTTCAATACCGCATGGAGGTCTTTTGGACTTAGCAAATTTCTCATTCGTTCAGTGAGTGAAAGCACAAGGTGTTCAAGGACACGTGTAAATCAGCAGGCATGCTTCCAACAAGATGGATGCATGCTATCAGTATGTGGCAAGGGTTTAGGTAGAATAACCCTCTCGGGCTGCATGTCACTCTCATCCGCATATGCTCACTGGCCGCATGGGAACTTCGCCTTTTCCAACAGCAGGTTCAACTATGGCAGAAAAGTTCCAAAAACTAAAATATTGTTTTGTTCATAAAAACCTTATTTTAAGTCCAAATCGAATGAACCAAAAGCCAAAATTCTCTAAATAGAAATTTCTATCATATAGCAAAAACTGGTTTTCAAAGACATAAGTTTAATAGATCAAAACCAAGAAAAACTCATGAAACCCATAAAACCCTAAGTTTAAAAATGTAGATCTACTCTAATCCATCCATCAAAATAGAAAACTCCAATAACTAAAAGTGCTTAGAAACACATAATAAACATAATAGAAGAATAATATGGAGGGTTTCTCCATTTCTCATGTAAGGTGTACTTGCCTATGGAAATGGAGAGAGAAAACTAAAGAAAGAGGAGTAATAAAGAAGTGAAGAGAGAGAGAGAGAGAGTGACATCTTTATCCACCTTAGAGACTTGAACCAACCCATAAAATAAACCATGAACCAGGTTAAACCAAAGAATGGGTCTAGTCTCCATGCACAAGCAACCATGCTAAAAATAAAAATATATTCCAAATACGTTTATCGGGAACTGGGAGTGACATCTTTATCCACCTTAGAAAAATTTTATCCTCGAAATTCGAATCCAAGCAATAGTTAGAGAGGCCAGGACAAGCATGATACAAATCTACTAAAAACTACACATGCAAGCAATATCATCACAACACATAAGTGATCACCTGATCACGAAAACTAGATACGAAGTCATAAGGTAGAATATACCTTCTGAGTCAAACATGTACAGTTACCAAGACCGAATATTGTCCTCGCGCTCCTACATCGATTCTCCAAGAGTGTGATGTCCCCAAGCAACCCGGACAAGAGAAATAGTCCGGTTCTTGAGCACCTTCTCCCTTCGGTCCAATATAGATACGGGTTGCTCCTCGTAAGATAAGTCGGTACCAACGACTAATTCAGAGTGATCGAGGATATGACTCAAATCCGGAATATACCTACGTAACTAAGATACATGAAATACAACGTCCACCTCATGTAGCGAAGGCGGAAGGGCAAGACGATAAGCAACATCACCTACCCACTCGAGAATATCGAACGAACCTATGTATCTCGGAATAAGCTTCCCACGAACCCTGAATCTAATAACTCCATGGGTAGGCAAAATCCACAAAAATACGTAGTCGCCGACAGGAAACTCTAAAGGTCTACGATGCTGATCTGCCTAATGACGATGCCTATCTTGTACAACCCGTAGTTGCTCTCTGGTCTGTCTGACAACTTCTACTGTCTATGTGATTATTTCAAGTCCTAACATCTTTCGCTCACCAATATCGTCCTAAGCCAACGGTGATCTATAGTTCATGCCGTATAGTGCTTCAAAATGTGTCATCTGAATACTGGCCTGATAACTATTGTTATAGGAGAATTCCACCAAGTGAAGTTAATTCTCCCAAGATTTACCAAGGTCTAAGGTACAGGTTCGTAGCATATCTTCAAGGGTCTGGATGGTTCTCTCTGATTGTCCACCTGTCTGCGGGTGGTAAGCGGTGCTGAATCTTAACTTGGTGCCCAAACTATGATACAAAATTTTCTAAATATTAGAAGTGAACCGTGTATCTCGATCTGACACGATAGTTACTGGGATATCGTATTGTCTCATTATCTGTCGCATATACATTTCAACCAATTATTCTGTAGACTATCCTACTCGAAAAGGAAAAAAGTAAGCTACTTTTGTGAGACGATCTACTATCACCCAAACTGTATCTCGACCAGTCGATGATCTAGGTAAACTAGTCACAAAGTTCATCATGATGTGTTTCCACTTCCACTATGGAATAGGAAGCGGCTGCAATAATCCTGCCGGTCTCTGTTGTTCTGCTTTCACTTGCTGACATATCAGACATCGCGATACGAATCGTGCTATTTTCCTCTTTATTCTGTTCCACCAAAAGTGTTGCTTGATATCTTGGTACATCTTCGTACCTCCCGGGTGAATGGAATACTGGAAACTGTGTGCTTCAATCATAACTTTTTGTCGAATATCTACGCTTGGTACGCATAGACTATTCCCAAACCTTAGTGTTCTATCCGCATGTATTGTCAAATCCTTTCGAATACCTGACTCACAATCTTATCGTATCTTTTGAATCTTCGGGTCCTCTGCCTGAGCCAGTTTGATTCTATCTACCAAAGTTGACTGAATCTGTAGGCAAGCATGAACTCCTATACTCTGTGGAAGTACTATCTCGATACCCCTCTCTCGTAAGTCTTCTAGAATGTTCCTCTGAGTAGTCAACATAAATTCTCTACCTCTTCTACTAAGTGCATCAGCTACTATATTAGCCTTGCCTGGATGGTACTGAAGTTCCACTTTATAGTCTTTCAACAACTCTAGCCACCTTCTCTGTCTCATATTCAGGTCCTTTTGCGTGAACACATACTTTAAACTCTTATGATCTGTGAATATTTCTACTCGATCACCATATAAGTAGTGCCTCCATAGCTTAAGTGTGAACACTACTGCTACTAATTCTAAATCGTGAGTTGGATAGTTCTTCTCATGATCTTTGAGTTGCCGAGAAGTATACGCTATCACTCCCCCTTATTGCATCAAAACACATCCAAGTCCTTTGCTAGATGCATCACAGTACACTGTGAATCCTCTGGAGCCTTATTGCATCAAAATACATCCAAGTCCTTTGCTAGATGCATCACAGTACACTATGAATCCTCTGGATCCTGCTGAAAGAGTAAGGATTGGTGCATAGATTAACTTCTTCTTCAAATCTTCAAAGACTATCTGATATTTTGCTGACCACACAAATTTAACTTTCTTGTGCGTCAACTAAGTCAATGGTGCCGAGATCTTAGCAAAATCTGACACAAATCTTCTGTAGTATCCTGCTAAGCCCAGGAAACTACGCACATTTGCTATTATCTTTGGAACTGGCTAGTTCTCTACTGCCTCTACCTTCTTGGGATCAACTGATACTCCTACTCCAAAAATAATGTATCCAAGAAAGGATATGCGATCCATCCAAAACTCATACTTATTAAGTTTTCCATATAATTGGTGCTCCCTCAAAGTTTGCAGAACTATCCTAAGATGTTCTTCATGCTCCTCCTCACTACAAGAATATACCAAGATTTTATCGATGAATACTACCACAAATCGGTCTATGTAAGTCATAAAAATATGGTTCATCAAGTTCATGACTATCGCTGGAGCATTAGTCAGTCCGAATGGCATAACTAAGAATTCGTATGCCCATATCGTAACCTAAATGCTGCCTTCGGTATATCCTGCTCCCGGACTCGCACCTAATGATATCCTGATCATAAATCTATCTTGGAGAAGACTCTTGCTCCACTTAACTGGTCAAACAAATCATCAATCATTGGTAATGGGTACTTGTTATTCACGGTCACTACATTAAGCCGCCTGTAATCTATACACAACCTCGTCGATCCATCCTTCTTCTTTAACAATACCGCTGGGGCTCCCTACGGTGATGCAGTAGTCTGAATAAACTTCTTCTCCTTCAGTTCTTCCACATGTTGATATAACTGATCAAGTTTTGATGGTGATATTGGGTACACCTTCTGGATACTGGTTTTGCTCCTAGCATCAACTCTATACAGAACTCTACTGCTCTAACTGGGGTAATCTGGGAAGATCGTTGGGAAAGACGTCCATGAAATCTTTAACTATCTTGGGAAGCAGGTTTGCTTCCTTTGCTACTGTTGCGACTCCTCCCTTGTGCTGGTCTCTTGCTATTCTGCTAAGTACAAACTCTTTTAGACCGAAAATTCTAAACAATACTCTACCCTCACGAAAGTCTATCGTCGCATGACTGTCTCTCAACCAGTCCATGTCTAAGATAACGTCAAAATTATCCATAGAAAACTCAATCAACTTTGCAGGTAATAAATTCCCACATACTATGACTGGACATGCTAGGCATACCCTACTAACTTCTACGATCCCATTGACAGTGAGTATATTCAGCCTCGTTGGCAATGCCTCAAACTTCAATCCAATACGTGTCGCATATTGTGCAAATATAAATGAGTGTGAAGCTCCAGAATAAATTAATGATATGGCAGAAAAGTTGTAACGAAAATGTTACTTGCTACCACGTCGCCTGACGCCATTGCTTCCTCCAAAGACAGGGTGAGTGCCTACCATTGGCCTTGTTGAGCTTCCAACTGCTGTCTTTCTTGCTGTCGGGGTTGTGAACCCTGTTGATTCTGCTGTTGCTGCCTATAAAGCTGGGCCTACGTCAACAATGGACGATGAGCCAAAGGACGTGCTGCTACTGCTGGTCCTACTTGCTGTACTGCCCTTGGAGCTGGCAATACAAAAAACTGTTGTACAGGCCCTCCTGGCCTCTGCATCAATGGACACGTGGAAACCTTATGATCAGGGCTCCCATATCTCAAATATAGGCTGGTAGCTGCCCGAAAAATATCCCAGGTATGACCTCCTTTGCCACAGTAGGTACCTGTCGGCGCTCATCATCGTCGTTGTTGTTGTTGTTGCTGCTGCTGCTGCCTTGGCTGCTGTTGCCGAATTGGTACTATCAGTATTGGAACTTCCGCCCTCCGCGGTGCTGAATCATTGATATGAATGCCAGGTAATGGTGCTGATGTTCGGGGTACTGGTCTTCCCTCATTGTTCTGTCCTTGAGGCCTCTTCGATCCACTCTTCTTGATGCCATCCTTTGAGAAGTAAGCTCAACCCTCCTGGCTGCTATCAATACCGCCTCGAAGATCTGGTAGTCGTGCACCTCTACCATGTATAAGATCTCCAATTGAAGTCCTTGCTGGAACCTCATTGCTCTCTCCAACTCTGTTGCCACCATGGTTAGAGCAAATTTTCTTAGTCGACAAAATTTTGCCGCATAGTTGTCTACTGTCCTTCCAGCTTGCGTGAGGTTAATGAACCTTTGCTACAACTCACACTAAGCCATAATCCCGAAGTACTTTGCCCTGAACCGGGTCCTAAAATCCTCCTATGAAATAGGATGCCTCACTCCTACCTCCATCGTAGCCCACCAATCTATTGCCATATCCTGGAGTTGTAGGCGAACCAGGTCAACTTGTTCCTCGGCCAAAACTTTAGCTGCTGTCAGAATGGTCTCAATATCCTGGACCCAATCGTCTGCCGTAATTGCGTCCTCCGTGCCATCGAAACACTTGGGGTTCAGTCTGCAAAATCTAACATATGCCCCAAAATTTGTTTGCTCGTCTAGTTCTAGGGTCATCTGCAACCCTTGGTTCAACAGGACATTTTTTCCTGCTGCTGGAGCTGTTATTGCTGATGTTGTTGTTGTTGCTGATGTTGCACCACTATTTGGTGTTGTTGGGCAGCCAACAATCCACGGATAATCTCTAGCAAAGTTGGGGTATCCAGTACTGCCGACACTACGGGAGGTATGGGAACACCTGAAGCCTGCTTCTTTGTCCCATTCATCATGGGTTCAACTCGGATCCTTGGTTAGGGTTCCACATAATTTCGTTCTACTGGCAACTCTGCCTATCTTGTTGCTGCAGCATCAGGGGAATGAGAATCTCTAAAGAAAAATACAAGAAATATCAAGAACAGGACGAGAAAGAACAAGGAAACAATCAATCTGGAAGAATTCAAGCTGACTATCGAAGAGGACGAATTCAAGATTTCAAGAAGGATCATGTTTGATTGAGACTCCTATACCATGACACCCTACAAGTCTGAAGAACAGACATGCATGGGCCACCACTAAAATCTTGTCACACCCCAGTACCGAAATACGGAGATGGACATGGCCAGCTACCCCGTACAAGGTACTATAAGTCATATTGCGGTCACGGATATATAAGACAAGGGGTTGCCTGGTATAAACAAGTCTCCTATGCTCAAGAACTTCTATGTCTCAATCATTCAAACAAGATACAGTAATCATAGAACATATGTGATAAGCAATAAGGCATCTCAAACGCTTTCTTAAAATATTCTGGAGTCCAAATGTGCAAAATAAGAAGCTGGAAAAGTAACATAAGTAGATGACAGTGATCAGCTGTAGTCTGATTTAATACAATCATGTAAGAAAACTAATGTCCAGACGAGCCGGCTAACAGGTGCCGATGGCAAAACACCAAAAGAAGTAAATATTCAAGGCGAGCAGGGCAGAAGAAAACCCACTTGCTATCCCCTGCGACCATATTCATGTTGTGCGCCATGAGTTGGGGGGAAGTACGCTGGATCCTCAGGTACTGGCTTGAAACCTGGCCATGCAAAACCAGTGGGGTTAGACTCCAAATATCAAGTACCACAAAGGAAGAACGAAATAGAGAAATAAAAACCCAAGGAAAACATATAATAATACATAGATTCAGTGTTGTAACTTAGGTCCATGGAATATCCTAGCGCGAAGGCTCAACCCTACAACCAAACAAGGACAAGGGTTGAACCATCACACTATTATAGTCCACTTCCCTAGGCTAGCTGAAGAACACAATCACAACCAAATCTATTTCTTATATCGGCCAATCATTTGTACGGCTTGCTATTTTGTGGAGTATGAGGTTATCTCAGAATAATGCATAAATAAGTATCATCAAATCACACCAGTACCGAACATTAGCTAACCGAACCAATATAATAAAATAGGCACTTTCAGGATGCACCCGTCTCCCATAGGGCCACTATGCTAAAAATATGATATTAGCGGTTCCAGTATTTCTATATTACAATAGTGGATCAACATAATAATAGTCAGATACTGCACTCCACTAAGGTAGATGATATATTATATCTGTGGTGGTCAGCTCACAGCGCACTTAGAATGAATCTCTGTGGGAAGGTTCGTTGGCATGATCTTGGGATACTGTTCCCTCCAAAGTTACTACCACTTTTAGTTACTTAATTAGCCCTATGTCGTGTTTGAAATCTCAAGGCATGGTTACAAGAGAATTTTTCTTAAGATATCATACAAAGTACGGGTACGCTAGATACGAATCCATGGAAGTCAAAGCTGGAATCACCCGAGCGTGTATGCAACATTTATACAATCAATATTCTAGCCACACTTTGGTAATTGACTCTCTTACTATGCCCGTACTGGAGAAACAATATATATATATATATATATATATATATGTGTGTGTGTGTGTGTGTGTGTGTGTGTGTGTGTGTGTGTGTGTGTGTGTGTAATATCACGCATTCAGGAATTTGGATGCATTCTCGATGCATAACCCAAATATCATGAACAAAAATCAGACAATAGTGGTATCAGCATGGATACAGCATTCAAGTCCAATTACCAATAAATATTGGGTCACATGAATCAAGAAGACATTCAATCAACAAGCAGGACTGCATGGGTCTCTAGGCCGCATGGAAAGTCAGGCCGCATGGCAATCCTGGCCGCATATGAAGTCAGGCTAGTATGAGAAGTCATGCCGCATGAAGTCAGGGTCGCATGAAGTTAGGTCGCATGAAGTCAGGGCCGCATGAGAAGTCAGGCCGCATAAAGTCAGGCCGCATGAACCACTTGGCCGCATGGTCAGGATTAAGGTCTACTCCTTGGGACAAGTGATGAAGTAACGGACAATAAATAAAGTATCAATGATGTGACATAAAATGACTGATGTGACTGAGGTGACAAGTCATAAAGTGTGTCAGAAAGAAATGACAAAACTATAGAAATAAGTGCCAACGGTTCAGAGCCATGCGTCCATGAAAATAGTAGCCGCATGCTCTCCAGGCCACATGAGTATCGATGCCGCATGGGGTTCGATGCTGCATGGAGTTCGATGTCGCATGGAGGTCTTTTGGACTTAGCAAATTTCTTATTCGTTCAGCGAGTGAAAGCACAAGGTGTTCAAGGACACTTGTGTAAATCAACAGTCATGTGTCCAATAAAATGGACGCATGCTGTCAGTATGCGACAAGAGTTTAGGCCGCATAACCCTCTCAGGACGCATGGAACTCTCAGCCGCATATGCTCACTGGCCGCATGGAAACTTTGTCTTCTCTAACAACAGGTTCGGCCATGGCAGAAAAACTCAAAAAACTAAAATCTTATTTTGTTCATAAAAACCTCATTTTAAGTCCAAATCGGGTGAACCAAAAGCCAAAATGCTCTAAATAGAAAGCTCTATCATATAGAAAAAACTAGTTTTCAAAGACACAAGTTTAATAGATCAAAACCAAAAAAAAACTCACAAAACCCACAAAACCTTAAGTTTAAAAATATAGATCTACACTAATCCATCTATCAAAACAGAAAACTCCAAGAACTAAAAGTGCTTAGAAACACATAATAAACATAACAGAATAATAATATGGAGGGTTTCTCCATTTCTTATGTAAGGTGTACTTGCCTATGGAAATGGGGAGAGAAAACTAAAGGAAGAAGAGTAATGAAGAAGTGAAGAGAGAGAGAGAGAGAGAGAGAGAGAGAGAGAGAGAGAGAGAGAGAGAGAGAAAATGATGGATTATATATGGTAGGATTTGAGGGTTGAACCAAATGTTCTAATGACTTGAACCAACCTACAAAATAAACTATAAACTAGGTAAAACCAAAGAATGTGTCTAGTCTCCATGCACAAGCAACCATGCTAAAAATAAAAATACGTTCCAAATGCGTATATCGAGAACGGAGAGTGACACTCCTACATTCGACCACAATCTCCAAAGCAGCAATCACCCAACTCTAATACATACATATACCCTGATACCTAATGATACACTAGATGCTACACTTATTGTGCACTCACAGGTTCACTCATCAGACAGACACACACACAGTTTTATATATATATATATATATATATATATATATATATATATATATATATATATATATATATATATATATATACACACATTATCATATAAATAACACACCTAAATAGATACACATCCTAATAGTCAATTTAACAAACACCTAGTGTGCATAAGTAATAATACCCTTTATAGTGTCATAATACACCCATAAGCACAAAACCCCAAAATTTTTAATATATATATATATATATTATCATATAAATAATACCCATAAATAGATACACATCATAATAGTCAATTTAACAAACACCTAGTGTGCATAAGTAATGATACCCTTTATAGTGTCATAATACACCCATAAGCACAAAACCCCAAAAATTTTAACCCATATCGTGACGTATCACAACATATCACGATACTCCCTATTTGTGTCCAATTATTGACACGTATCTACCCCCACAATATCAAATTAGGTCTGATTAAACCTATTTCACTCAATAACACACACTTGGTACACCAATCTCAGATTTTTTTCCTAAGTTGAGCATAAAACTCAATGTAGAAGTCACAATAGGGGTCATAAGAACCTAGTTCTTCTTCCTATAGGTAGCCCTAATACATGAGTGGGTTTCTAATGGTCAAATATAACAATTATAACCTAATTAAAGAGGAATTTTATAATTTTACCTATTGGGAGATGGATTCCCAATGAAAACTCAATAGGACACAATTGGATATGAGCTTCTAGCCAAACTCCTTCTCCTCCAATGCTCCTAGCAATCCAAACTCCTAGTGCTCCTTAATGATGATTAGAGAAGGGATTGGAAGTGGTTTGGTGGGATTTGGTGGAGGAATAGATTAATTTGGGGAGAACACCAATTTGAAAATAATTTGGATGAATAATAAAAGAAGAGAGAATCTATCCCCCCTATATTAGGGCCGGCCATATATCCCCCTGTCACGCCCTAGTCCCAAAATAGGTAGGACTAGGAATACCTAACACGCCCAGCCGTATGTATACGAACTCCAATATATGGAAACCATATACACACGTTCGCTGTACATGAATATCCAATCCACCAGTGGTAATATACTGTCACAACAAGTCACATAGAATCTATATCTCATCCACAACACAAATAATCAGTAGGAATAAAGAGCTGAATAATAACTGAATATCCAAGATGAGTATCAAGTCTGATAGTCGGATGGAAACAAATCTACTATAAAACGACTATACTGAAGTAGCAACAAAATCTCTAAACAGTGGCAATAAATCACAGATACTCTGAGGGTAAGGCCTCCTCAGTCAGGTAAGTAGAGTCAGGTCCAGGTCCGTACTCCTGTGGATACTCCTGCTCGTCCATATCTGGAAAGGGACCAGGTCCTCAGAGGGAAGTAACAAGATACATAATAACATGCCAATAAGTCCTGAAATATAAACATCTAATGGGTCGCCTAACCGTCTAAGTGAATACAATTTGAGAACAACTTTCCACAAGTGGACTATCTGGCCATATAGTGGGATTGGCATGATTCTCTCGGAGAATCAGGGGCCTACCAAGCATGTCGTCTTTTGAACGGCAGAGGCCGCCAAGTAGTATAGGGGTCATCATGACCGCGTATCTCCGGTGGAGCGTACGGGTTACATAAAAGGAAAGTGCAAAGAAGCCCAAATATCTTACTTGTTGTTCTCCCTATCCCATGCTCTAAGCATGCCACATCCATGACACGATAAAACCTCTAAATAACTGCCAGGTCTACTAGCATACAACGTTTCTATCAGCAGTCATCCCTAACGCACGGCCCATGCGTACAGGAGGCCAGACCTGTCACGCAGTCCGTAATCTATATGAGACTCACAACTCGTGTAACCACTGTGTCCTGGCCAATGAATCTAATGATGCTCCATAATACTGGGGTGGTCTCATAAAGTAGGTCCAAAAATCTACAAAATAAATATGATACGACGACATCATCGTTGCACCCAAGTTTCCTTGGACGCACAATTTATTTTGCAATAATGAACTAATTAAGCAGAAAATAAATTATGCAGGCAACATGTGGAATGTAAATAATAGTACGAAGGCAAGGTATACTTGCTGAGCAAGAGTTCCGTATAGTGCAAGCGGCCACAACAGTGTTATGTTTAGTGGGAGAATTGTAGTTAGGGTTTGGGAGAGTTGTAATATATATAGAGATCAAGAGGCGGTGGGGAAACTTAGTGGTCTCAAAGACTACTGCTGCTGCTGTTGATATATGTTCTACGCGGGTTCGGGTGCAAGCGGGTAGGGTAGGCTAAGGGGTTTGGGTTTCGGTTTGAGATCCAATAGGAATTTCTTTCTAATTAATTATATACATATATATATACACATAAAAAATTCTAAAAATTATATTGGTGCATACGATTAAGCTAGCAACTGTCCAAAGGGTCTCCTACATGAAATAAATTAGGAAAAATTTATAATGGCTCCATAAATCCCCTAAATGCACAAATACCTCGAATAAAAATTAAATAAAATATATTCCCTATATTTAGCTCATAATTACTATAAATAAATTAATAATACGATTTTCAGAATTAGGGGTTTTACACCCCCCTTCTCCAAGCAATGTAGAATGTCATAATTATACCTATTGGGTTTTCATAAAGGAAGTTAACTAATGGAAGCTTCTAATCCTAATGAAGGTTCAATCTAATCTCTAATTAATCAGAAGGGTTAAGTTAATTTGAGTCTAATGTGACTAGTCCAACTATTTGTCCAAGTTGTCATATCAAGTCTAGTTAGGTCCACTAGTGTCATGTCTAATAAGTAGTCTAGTTAATACACCAAATAAATAATAATTACTATATATAAATAAATAATATGCACAATATATGAATAATATAAAAAACATTCCTATTCTAGAAATGTGGTAGTGACAGTGATGTATCGTAGTAGTCATATAATTTGTTGCATAATGTGGTTGCATGATCTGTGATATGCTGCGACATTTACAAAATAATTATATATATAAGTTTATGTTCACAATACAAGTTTATATGCAATGTTTTATTCTAATATAAGTTTACATTCAATTTTATGCCATTAGATAAAATTATGATTTTAAGATCAAGTTTATGTTTATCTGTGACAAGTTACAAGTTATGTTTTGTGTAATGTGACTAGTTCAATTACAAGCATACCCTTGGCCATCAAGGTTGACTGCAGTGCCGGTGGTAGCGATATTCTTCAAAATATGCATTTGTTAGTAACTAGGTTTGTGATAACCCTAGTTAGTTAATTATAGTAAGCCATGGACATGTTTGGCCGAGATATGTTGTTTGCCTTGTCTGACAAGCTTGCCCTATTATATTCTATTTTCTTTCGGCGCGTTGTTAGAGTGCAAAGTTCTGCTCGGGTGAAGGTCTGCAACCCCGGTCCTTATTTGGTTTAAGGATTGTAGTCCTGATCAAGAGTAGTTCCTATGCCCTTTTGCCTCTCGTTGCCTTATCTTTCTTTATAGTTAGTTTGTTATCAGTGCACCAGTCCTTATAGTTATTTTATCGAGACAAGTACATTGGTAACGTACAAGTCTCGACCCGCATTTATTTTTATATAGGTCTCTTTTATGCTAATGTTATGATGTGTTTTGTCTACTACCTTGAGCTCCATTGTGGTACATGTTGCTTGGGGTTCTAACCCCACTGGTTTTGCTTGGCCAGATTTACTCGAAGAGAACCATGATCCTTCCTACTTCCAGGAAGATGGATCGTACTCGTAGGACTGCGGCTGAAGCTCGTGAGTGGGTTTTCTTCTTCCACCCCTCATTTTGATTTCTCGATTTGTGGTGTCAGCAAGGGGGAAGAGTTAACTTCTTTTATTTTTGAGACTACGGTCAACATGATGTATATATTAGACCATGGCTAGTATATTTGATCATATATAATTATACTCTACTAGTGCAGCATTTTGTATCCACTAGCTTCATAATCATATGTGGATGCCTCTTTACATTTATGTGTGATATACTCTTGAAATTGTTGTTGATGGAATGAGATACTAGGATTTGTCGGCCTTAGGACTGACGTCATAGCATGCTAAAGTCTACTGATTTATTTTCTAGACAACCTTAGCATATTGCGGCTTACTTCGGTATTCTACAATGTGTGGTTGGCCATGTCAGTCCTCGTATTTATCCAGTATTCTGGGAGTGGGACGTGACAAACCGAAATTGAACCGAACCGATAATCAATTGGGTTTGTTCGTGGACTATTTTTACTGTTTAATGGGTCAGACCCAAGTTGAAATTATTGTTAAATTACATTAAAATTTATAATTTCTATACATAGCTTTGTTGTATTTCAAAGGTGGATCCAAATTAGACTATTTGTTAAATTAACAAAGTTGGACTTTAAAATACATACATAAAATTATTGCTTTTAAAATATACACAAAAATATATACATTTTTAATTATAAAATATGCATAAAATTGAGGGTATTTAATAATTGTATAAATCTTATTCGATTTTTGGCTTTTGAACAAGAGTCAAAATCGAAATCGAATAAGAAATTTTAATATTTTCAAAACCGAAACTAAACCTAATTTTTTTCAAGCCGAACCGAAATTCTTATTCGGTTCAATTCACGGTACAAAACCGAATAATGTTCACCCCTAGGCTTGGTGTGAGACCGTTTTTTCTCGTGGTTCTTTTTTCTTAAGAAACACAAAAGTTATTTGGTAACATGAGATTCTTATGGTATAGCTTTTTGAAAGTACCCCGGGTATCAAAAGCTGGTTTTATTTTCAGAAGTATTATGTGTGTTACATGTATCTTTTGTCAGTATTTTTATTTTATTTTTTAAATCTATACTTGCATGACAAATCTATTTTGAAATAGTATAAAATATTTTGGAGTAGATTTATTTTTTAGACGATGAACATTTATTGTACTTGGAAGTGTGTAATTATTAATAGTTAGTAATTAGGTAAGTGGGAAGGTGTGTAATTTATGTATTTCAACTGTAGTTAATTAAAATGTATTTTGATATATATATATATATATATATATATATATATATATATATATATATATAAAGTTGAAGAATAATACCTTTGGAACATAAATTTTTTACACCGAAGTCTACAACTTCTTCTTTCTTGTATTATATATAAGATTTGTTTGAAAAACAGAAACAGTACTAAAGCCTGCTTACGGTAAAACTTATTTGGGTTGCTTGTGTTTTATCAAGAATTTTTATCGAGAAACTACAAAATCTACTCAGGGCTGTCCAAATTTTTTGCATTTATTTACAGGTTTGTCAATATAAAAAAATTGTTATGGACACCCACTACATAGTGTAAAAGACAAATTTCTATATATATATTTTCTTTTTTTATCTTTTTATTCTTTTCTCTTCCAAATTTCAAATAATGTTCAAAATTCATCTTCATGCCTATATTTCATCTTCTAGTAACTAAAATTTGGTATATGATTCAATTTGGACGGATTTTTCAAATTTTGAATCCATTTTAGGATTTAGAATTTCGAAAATTCATCAACAGTCGCCACGGAAACGATGATGGACTGCCAAAATTTTTAACAGTCCAGTCTATAGTTTGAACTTATTGATAGTCTTTTTAATTAGTAGGACTATAAAAAAAATTGACAGTCCTAAAACAAATATATTGAATCACTTTGGTACATTTTTCTTCACATATTTTATGTCAAAAATTGATAGTTCCAAATGTTTTGCTGCTGAGCAGATTACTTTAAGTGGCTGCTTAATTGTGATGGCTCTGCTGTCTAATCCCATTAATCAGTAACCTATTAGTTCGCAGAGTTCGTAAAAACGTAACATTGACATAGATATTATTTGGAACTAGTAAACTACGTGGATTGCACGTTAAATAATTTTTTTTTATAATATTATTAAAAAATAATATAAATATTTAAATATATTTAAATTAAAATTTGTTATATACATATTTATATTTTAATTAATATTTAATAAAAAAATAGTTATATTTTAATTATAATTTGTTATGGATATATGTGAATTAAAGAAAGTGTATTAGGTTATAAGGAAGCAAAAAGAGAAAATTTTAATTTATAATATTTAGTATTTTTTAATTAAATGGTTGAGTATTTTACAAACGACTTGAAATGTTCATTTTTGAACCATCTTTAAGCCGCATTATAATCGTAGAGATCTTTGAATGGGTTACTTGGAAACTTAATTACCTTCAACTTGTTGGCAACAGTGGACTGAATACAAATGAAATCACAGGACTGTAGAATTTTTTTGACAAATGAAAACAAAAGGACTGTAGAAACCAATTCTCTCGGCCAACTCTCTCTTAAATGTCATGCTACAACGAGCACACAAAAAAATGCATGTTTTGATCAATTAGGGCGATAGAAATTTTTTACAGTCATGAATATAGTTCGGACAGTAAAATGTTTTTACAGTCCTAACTATATCCAGGACTGTGAAAAAAATTTACAGTCCTGTTTCAATTCCGTCGCGACTGTTGGCAAATTTTTGAAGTTCGAAACCATAAAATGGGTTAAATTTCAAAAATTCGTCCAAAATGAATCACAAACCAATTTTTAGTTACTACAATATGAAATTTAGGATTAATTGATTCTTGAATTTGGAAGAAGCGGAAAAGGAAGAAGTTTAGTGGAAGTGATAAAAGAGGAACCCTAAAGTGGGTTCAAAATTTTAAAAATTCGCCCATAATAAATCTAAAACCAATTTTTTGTTACAATATGAAATTTAAGATTGATTCTTGGAATTGGAAGAGCTGGAGAAAGAAGAAGTTATTGAATTTTGAAGTAAAAGAAAGAGGAAAATACTTTTGAAGAGAGAGAGAGAGAGAGAGAGACAGAGAGAGAGAGAGAGAGAATTAGAATGTTTGGGTTTGGAGAAAATTGGAGGGGCGTCCCCTAGAAAGCTTTTGGCTGCCCTAAGGGGCTATTTGGTTCGTTGAACTCCCCTTCGGAACTGCTAAATTCTTGTCCCTCACTGTTCTTCCATTTTCACTTCCTAACTTTTTTTGCTGAAGTTGGGTTGGAGAAGTCCGGATCACCAAAGAGAGAAGAAGAATAAGAGGAGCAGGAGGAGGATAACCACGGTCAACGTTATCATCGTCGCCGTGGCCCCTATCAGTAGACGACAACCCCTCCGTAGCCGCAGAAATCGACGAGCAGATAACTGCAAGCCAATGCCTCACCGCCCTGCTACCTGGGTTGAATTGACAGCGAACGAGTTCCGGCCTCGAGTTCCGCCGAGCAAAGATGGCAAGCGGGACGAGCTTCGCCATCGTCCCCGGGAGCGACGAGCTTCGCCGTCGTCCCCGCAAGCGATGAGCTCCGCCGTAGTCCACTAGTGTTGTCGTCTCTGTGGGTGACGAGCTACACCGTCGTCCACAAGCGTAGTCGTCGTCTCCGCAAGAGCCTCGGTCTCGAGCACCCTGTCGTCTTCCCAAGCGCAGAGAATTAGAAAAGAAAACGAGAGAGAGGAGAGAAAAAATATAGAAAAGTAAAGTTAAGTAATAATAATAATAATTTATAATAATAGTAGTAAATTAATTTATAATATTTAATAATAATAATTTAGGTTTAAAATTTAATAATTAATTTATATTATTTAAGTAATAATAATAATAATAATAATAATAATAATGTTGGAAAAGGGTTTAACAAGCAGCGAAAAAATGGATCTCTTCTTTCCCTCCGTGTGTGATAAAAATAGGTAAGCTAGTAAAAATAAGCAATGTAACTGACACACGATATTTACGTGGAAAATTCTTCAAATCGAAAGGGAAAAACCACGGGACCGAAAGGTCCAGATACTTCCACTATCACTAATAATAATGGGGTTACAAGAGGTCTTCTCTAGACTAAACTAGAGGCATACAATCATCAACCAAAGTTGGAATACACAAAAATCAGAACAAACTCAACGGGTCTGTTCTGAAAATAATATCTCGACTTCTGACTGTCGGAACTGCAATCCCACCGTTGGATCTGAACTTCAACGAGTCAGGAACAACAATCTAAATTTTATCTCGATCGGGCTTGATTTGACCATCCGATCAAGGGTAACAAAATTACTACCGCAGAGAGATTACTCAATTTCCAGCTTTCTTCCCTACGGATTTCTCTCACTATGAAGTGGAATTCTTGTGTTCTTTTTGTCACTCACTCATTCTCAAATGGCAGCCAAGGTCCTCTATTTATAGTGGGATAGAGCATGGGAATTGATGGTGAGTGAATAATGCTACAAGAGTTCCAATACACTCTTTCTTAATTTCAACACATAACTTTGGCAATACCAAAATTTGACTTCCAATGTTCCAATGGGTTCTCCAATTTTCAAGATGGTGAGTTGCCACAAATGAATGAGAAACAACTCCCAACAAATCTCCCCCTTCCGAATCAATTGGGAGGAACTACCAATCCTGCCTTCGAGCAACACTTCTCGAATTTCTTTGTTGGCAAATTCTTGGTCATCATATCCGAGTCATTCTCGTCGGTATGGATCTTCTCGAGTTGTAATAACTTGGACTCCAACTGGTCTCGAATCCAGTGATATCGTATATCAATGTGTTTCGTTCGAGAGTGATATGCATAGTTCTTGGCTAAGTGAATAACACTCTGATTTTCACAGAAGAGGATGCAATTTTCTTGCTTCGAGCCCAACTCTTCTAAAAAATTCTTCATCCACAATAATTCTTTGCAAGCTTCGGTTGCAGCTATGTACTCGGCCTCTGTGGTTGATAAAGCAACACACTTTTGTAACTTTGATTGCCACGATACGGCTCCCCCTGCAAAATTCATCATATAACCCGAGGTGGATTTGCGAGAATCATCGTCACCTGCTAGGTCAGCATCTGTGTATCCTTCCAACACAGGTTCACCGGAATCAAAACACAAACACATCTTTGAGGTTCCTCGAAGATACCTCAGAATCTATTTCACAGCAGCCCAATGCGCTTTACCCGGATTTGACAGAAATTGGCTAACAACACCCACGGCATATGCTATGTCTAGCCTTGTGCACACCATCGTATACATTAAGCTACCAACAGCTGATGCATACGAAACTTTGCTCATTTCTACTTTGTCTTCCTTGCTTGTAGGACATTGCTTCGAGCTCAATTTGAAATGTCCAGCAAGTAGAGAACTGACTGGCTTGGACTTATCCATTTTGAACCTCTGTAACACTTTCTCGATATATCTCTCTTGAAAGAGCCATAATTTCTTGTTATTCCGATCTCGAGAAATGATCATTCCAAGCATCTGTCTAGCCGATCCCAAATCTTTCATGGCAAAAAATTTGCTCAAGGTATTTTTCAATGCAGCTATCTTTGTCGTGTCTCGACCAACAATTAACATATCATCGACATAAAGGAGAAGGATGATGAAATCATCATTGTCATACCTCTTCACGAATACACAATGGTCTGATAGAGTCTTGTTGAAACCATGATCGACCATGAAAGACTCGAATTTTCTGTACCACTGCAGAGGTGCTTGCTTCAAGCCATAAAGGCTCTTCTTTAGTCGGCATACTAAATCTTCTTTACCCTCAACCTAGAACCCCTCAGGTTGCTCCATATAAATCTCCTTATTGAAATCACCATGTAGGAAAGCAGTCTTGACATCGAGTTGGTCGACCTCCAAGTCCATTCTAGCAGCTAATGCAAGGACAAATCGGATTGAAGACATCTTTACCACGGGAGAAAAGATCTCATCGAAGTCTATGCCCTTTTTCCTGACTGAAACCCTTCACAACTAGTCTTGCCTTGTACCTCGGTTGTGGATTGCCCTCTTCAGTCTTCAGCTTGAAAACCCATTTATTCTTCAAGGCACGTTTGTTCTTTGGCAATGGAACTAACTCGAATGTTTGGTTCTCATGCAAGGAATTAATCTCTTCTTGTATGGCTCGTAGCCACTCTTCCCGATATGGATCTGACATGGCTTCTTCAAAGCACTGAGGCTCTCCCTCATCTGTAAGCGTCACAAACTCCTCATTCGAGTTCATTGCCCTTGGTCTTCGAATCAATTCTGGTGAGTATCTCACCGGGGCTCGTCGAATTCTGTTCGATCACCAAGGCTGTTGTTGTGCTGGTGGATCAAGAACAATGTCATGTTGTTCAGGTTGATCGCCATCGGGAAAATCGTGATTGCCCTCGTCATATCCCCCATATTCATCATTCACCATGGGAGGAGCAACTAGATCCAAGTTGACTGGAACGACTGGAGATTCTGGAGACTTTGGCTCTTCTGATTTCTCAAAGTCTTCGGTGGTCTGATCTTCGAAGAATACCACATCTCTGCTTCGGATAATCTTCTTTGCAACTGGATCCCATAGCTTATACCCGAACTCTTCTTTTGGATAACCCAAGAGAATACACAGTTTGGTCTTGTTATCCAGCTTGGCTCGTTCATCTCGAGGAATGTGTACAAACTCCTTACACCTGAACACCCTCAAATATTTGTAGGAGATATCTCTTCCTGTCCAAACTCTCTCTGGGATGTCACCTTCCAGAGAAACCGATGGAGAATGATTGATAAGATACACCGCAATGTTCATAGCTTCACCCCAGAATTCCTTCGACAACTTTGCATGAGATAGCATACTTCGGATGCGCTCTGAGATGGTTCTATTCATTCTCTCTGCCACACCATTTTGTTGAGGTGTCTTTGGCATGGTCTTCTCATGCCTGATATCATGTGTTCGACAGTATTCCTCGAATGGTCCCCTATATTCTCCTCCATTGTCTGCTCGAATAGCTTTAAGCTTCCTGCCAGTTTCTCGTTCGACCTTGGCATAAAAATTCTTGAATCTCTTGAATACTTGGTCTTTAGTCTTCAGGAGAAATGCCCACACTTTCCTGGAATGGTCATCAATAAAGGTGACAAAATATTGTGCACCGCCAAGTGATCTATCGGACATCGAGCAAATATCAGTATGTACAAGATCGAGAATACTTTTCCTTCTCGAGGAAGAGGATCGATGAAATGATACTCGATGTTGCTTACCATCTAAGCAATCAACACAAGGTTTGGGAGAAGTATTTTTTATACCAGGGAGCAACTCCTTTCGTGCGAGTATCTTCAAACCTTTTTTACTCATGTATCCGAGTCGCATGTGCCACAGCTCGAAGTTGTCTTCATCGATCGCATTAACCTCTCCATCATTCAACTTTGCTTGCATCACATACAGGGTCCTCTATTTTGTACTTTGAGCCACGATCAACGATCCGTTGGTAAGCTTCCATTTTCTTCCACCAAAATGGCTCGAGTAGCCTTCATCATCGAGCTTCCCAGCAGATATCAGATTGAGCCGAATATCTGGGACATGTCTCACATCTCGTAGGATTAACCTACACCCGGTATTAGTTTCCAAATATACATCACCAATACCGACAATTTTTGAGTAACCGTCGTTTTCCATCCCCACGTGACCGAAGTCACCATTCGTGTAACTTGAGAAGTAATTCTGATGTGAGGTAAGATGGAATGAGGCACCAGAGTCAATAACCAACGAACATTCTTCACAAGCAAGATTTAAACAACCATCATCACCGATGAGAAACACTTCCTCGGTGGCTGCAATAGCCGATGTAATGCATTCTTTTTTCAGCTCTGATTTGGCAACTCTGTCGTTCTTCTCCTTAGCCTGGTCACACTTGAACTTCCGGCACTCACTTTTCTTGTGACCTTCTTTATGGCAATAGTAGCAAATTAGAGTCTTTTTTGGCCTCGAGCTTGATCTCCCCCTTTCTTTAGATCGGTCTCGAGGTTGTGAGTCACGGACTTTATTCCTTCCATGACTCTCGACAATATGAGCATCTGAATGAGACGACGAGCTAAGATCCTTTCGTCGAGCTTCCTCATTCAAAATACTATTTTTCACAATCTTTATGGAAAGCTTAGGCATGGAATTACTTAATGACATGAATAAAGTTTCCAACTGTCGGGAAGATAACTCATAAGCAATAAGGCTAATACCTTATCATCCAAGATGATGCCGAATTCTTTGAGCTGGTTCGTGAGGCCTCGAAAGTCATTAAGGTGCTCAACCACGCTTCGACCATCTCTGTATTGCAGCTTTACCAATCTTCTCATGAGCGAGGCTTTGTTCACACCAGTTTGCCGAGCAAATGTTGAATCGAGCTTTTTCCAAAGAGCTAGAGCATCTTTCTCCTCAATGATGTCTTGAATGACACTATGATCAATGTATTGCCGGATCATCCCGATGGCCTTCCGGTACAAAATCTGCCACTGACAATCATTATATTTTTTTGGCTTCTGCTCTTCAGTAATAGGCTCATACAAATCTTTGCAATACAAGATATCCTCCATTTTTATTTTCCACAAAGAATAATTTGAGCATGTCAATTTAATCATACCCGACACACTAGCAGATTCATCCATTTTTAATCACACAAGCTATGCCACCAACCGTGGCTCTGATACCACTTGTTGGGAAAGAATTTAACAAGCAGCGGAAAAATGGATCTCTTCTTTGCCTCCTTGTGTGATAAAAATAGGCAAGCTAGTAAAAATAAGCAATGTAAATGACATACGATATTTACGTGGAAAATCCTTCAAATCGAAAGAGAAAAACCACGGGACCGAGAACTCCAGATACTTCCACTATCACCAATAATAATGGGGTTACAAGAGGTCTTCTCTAGACTAAACTAGAGGCATACAATCATCAACCAAAGTTGGAATACACAAAAAATAGAACAAACTCACCGGGTCTGTTCTGAAAATAATATCTCGACTTCTGACCGTCGGAACTGCAATTTTACCGTTGGATCTGAACTTCAACGAGTCAGAAACAACACTCTAAAATTTGATCTCGATCGGGCTTGATTTGACCATCCGATCAAGGATAACAAAATTACTGCCGCAGAGAGATTACTCAATTTCTAGCTTTCTTCCCTAAGGATTTCTCTCACTATGAAGTGGAATTCATGTGTTCTTTTTGTCACTCACTCATTCTCAAATGGCAGCCAAGGTCCTCTATTTATAGCGGGATAGAGCATGGGAATTGATGGTGAGTGAATAATGCTACAAGAGTTCCAATACACTTTTTCTTAATTCCAACACATACCTTTGGCAATACCAAAATTTGACTTCCATTGTTCCAATGAGTTTTTCAATTTTCAAGATGGTGAGTTGTCACAAATGAATGAGGAACAACTCCCAACAAATAAAGGAGGTAACCTCACCCTATTCAAAAGTGAAAAAATTATATCACTTCTCAACTATCAGTTCAACAACCAACCAAATGAAAGAACTACAAAAAGTTACACTTTTTAATTCACTTCCAAAAATTATCTAAACGAAAGAACTCATAAAATATGCATACACATGACGCACATATGCAACGCGTACGCAAATTCTTCACTTCCGAATTTTTTATATCGTTCTACTTCCGTGAACCAAACAACCCCTAAGTAAAAGTTCCTCTAAATCGTATTAGTCTTCACCAAGTTTTGTAATACCCGATAAAAATTATTTATTAATCACAACAACGCTTGTCCTTTCATTTTTTGATAACACAGTTCAATTTTGTACAACTTTATGAAAGTAAGGGACAGGATGCTTTCATTAATAAGGTTCCAAAATTGACTTAGAAAACAACGATAATCACATCATGCTTTTATTCCTAACTTTTTTGGGTTCGGCTTCACAATCTTTTATTTTTCAAATTTGAGGTGGAAAAAAAAAATTTGAGAAAATGTTTGGAATTTAGGAAAAAAGTTCTCAGGGAGAGGGTTGACAAGAACTTGGAATAAGCAGACAATTTCTTGGCCCAAGAGAAAGCTTATTACCAGAGGCCATCGTTAGTACACAAACACTATGGTGCTCTCTCTTACTACATAGTCCAACTCCATTCCGATGAAGACGTTAATTTGTTGTTGTGGAGCTTTGATTATTATGTTGCATAGTCAACATCATTCATTGTAACAACATATTTGGATTATACTAAGACTTCAATTATTGTACTAATCTATATGATTCGGTATTTAAAAAATGACGATACTGCATCGAAGACCACTTTTACCTGTTTGCATATAGAAACACTGGAGGGGACAAGGGGACCAATCGGACCCAATTGTTTCTTAAAATACTCGTTATTCATTCCAAACAAAGTTCCCCTTTTTTTTCGTGTTCCTGCACTACCACGAGTTGGGCAGGTCACTCCACAAATCTTTTTATTTATATATTGTTGATAAATTTTTTTTTTTTTATCAATATGGGACTATATTTCTTTTGCATACAAACTATACAACATATTTTCCTCTACTTTCAAACATAATTCATACATACGATTCCAGAATCTAATTAGTAAGCAAATTATCTCGACATCCTCATGCAAAGTAAGGGCTCTGTGATCCAAAGCCCATGGAGTACGTGATAACCACATCATCTCATATATAACTCGATGAAGAGATCACAACTTGGATATCGCAATTGTTCTAAATCCCTCAAGGGCCTCCACTCAAATATCTCGGCCCCAATAAGACTTAACTTTGTCCCCAAAATAATTACAACTCGACCTGAAGGACTAACACCAATGTCTCATGTGGTCTCCACTCAAACATCTCAGCCACAATGTGTTGGAAAACGGACACGTCCTGCAAACGTTCCGACATCGTGTCTGAGAGTGTCCGCATCGAAAAATTTAGGTCGACCCACCTGAGATAACCAACTCCTGTCTAACGAACACCAAGCACAGATAAAGACAAGTATATGGCGGTGACTACGTCACCTGAACAAATGTTAAACTTTATAACTCAGATGAAATTACAATATTGACAAAATCAATGTTGAACCATTTGCCCTAACAGATTCAACGCCTCGCCACACTCAAGAAGAAAAGAAATAGATTACAATTGAAATCACTCACCAACCCGTAGCAATCTCCCTGAGCGAAGGCGACGACTCATCGATCAGATCTCTTTCTTCCTTCTGTCTTGGATGACGAAGTCCTAAGAGCAAAGCACAAACTTTCTCATAGATTTTCTGTGGACGAGCATCCCGAATCTCCAACTTGTTCTATCATTTGTGCCTCTACCCTCCTCCTACATTTATATGAGAAATCATATTTTAGGTCATAATAGGATTTCCTAAATAGAAAACCTTAAAATAAGAATCATATTCCACCTAAAATAGCCAAACACCAATTATGGATGTCCAAATATGGTCAAATTAAATATTTGATACAAATTTGAAATCTAATCAAATCTTACATTTAATGTAGATTTTTAAATTATATCAAATCAAATCTTTGACTATATTTGGGCTCCAAAATTCACCAAATTCAGACTGGACCCCAACAATCTCCCCCTCCAGTCTGATGAAAGGGTGTTGATCCTATGGCTTCTCAATTGGACTCCATGTCTGTCGCCCCGCGACAGAGTTCCTGCTCTCCCATGCCATCTCTGATCCCCCCGAGTTTCTTTGCATCTTCCTTCGTCTCCAGCTCCTTGACCGTCACGTCGACGCTAGCTGCCATGCGTAGCACCTTCTGCACCACTGGGATCTTGCCGACATCAATGACACGACTGAGACCAAAGTCTCTGACTATCAGCCTCACCGTGAGTTTTGGTTGCTTGTCCCCGACTTCCGTCTTCCGTCTTCCACTGAAACGTGTTAACGTTCCGACGAGCTTTTTCACCCATGGCTGGCCCAACCAAGCGGGCGGTACGATTATCTCAAGATTCGAACTCCTAAATTTTCCCACCTTCGTGTCCGAACATGAAGCTCTCCCATACACATGCGTCATCGGGCAGAACATCACGCACTGTGCATGTCCTCGATGACCCATAACTCTCCCAAAACTGTGTGAATGGTGACGCTCTCGCCTTAGATTGAGTTTGCTTCAAACCTTGATCACCTCCCTGGCCTCAAATTGCTGAAACCAATGTCTCTCCATGAAGCTTTAGCAAACCATCCGTCGCCAAAATCAGATCCATGAAGCAACCCCCACCTAGAGACCGACCAGTTGTCATGGGACCGATATACTGACCCTCAATCTTTGCCTCATCACCATTCGTCGCTTTGTCTCGACGAACCAAATCCTCCATAGTCCTCAAAGTATCTCGATGCCCCTCCTCAACAAGTTCTCGACGATCCAACTCTTGTCGAATACCCCTCGAGCCTCCATCCGATGTTTGTAGCCTGCCTGTACAACTCAGCAGCTTGAGCCTGTACATGCCACAACATAAATCTCCTCTAGCCAGCTGTTGGGAACCCTTCGTAAGCATCCAATCTTTGTCCCCAAATAAAATACGACAGCCATCATCCGCCAATCTTTCTACCGAAACCAAGTTGTAGTGCAAACTCGGTACTTGTCGCACATCCTTGAGAATTAGCTTCTTACTAAGCTCCGTTGTCAAGTGAACATCACCAATGCTTACAACTACAGTCGTCCTCTTGTTGCCCATCTTCACACGTCCAAACCTGTCGTCGTGGTATGACGTAAATATCCTCCTATATGGAGTGGCATGATACAACGCTTCCGTGTCCATGACCCAATCACCATCATGACATATGCCACAAGGTTCCTCTGTGTCGGTTGCTGCGATGATGAGATCTCCCATAGCCGTGAGATCCTCCTGATCATCCTTGCCTTTGGCCTTCTCATCTTTGAGCTTCATGCAGTTCCTCTTGATATGACCCCTTTTGTCACAGTGATAGCAGCCCTCCTTGCGGTTCACAGTCATAAGATTCAGAGAACTTCCCCCTATCCTCGCATGTGACTTGGGTCTTCCCTTTTCATAGAAAGCCACCAGAGCAGACTCCTGTGACGATTTTACTTGCTTACACCGGATCTTCTCGTTCAACAAGCTACTTTTGACTGCCTTCATCGTGATAACTCCACCAGGCACGGAGTTGCTCACCAACACCACCAACGTTTTCCAGCTTTTTGGCAGAGAACTCAAAATCAAAAGGGCCTGAAGCTCATTATCAATCACCATCTTCATCACAGATAGCTGATTGATAATACCCTGAACCTCATTCAGATGTTGTGCCACTTGGGCACCCTCCGTGTACTTCGAGTTGACGAGTTGGCGAATCAGAAATGCCTTATTGCTAGCCATCTTCCTTTCATACAGCGAATGCAACTTCTCCTATAATGCTTTTGTCGAACTCTCCATGGACATGTGGTAAAACATTGATTCGTCCAGCCATTGACGGATGAATCCAACGACCTTCCGATCCAGTCATTTTTAGTCTTCAGCAGATTTGTCCGATGGCTTAGCATTGTCGCCTTCCAACTGACCAAGTAAGTCCTTGCACCAGAGTAGATCATCCATCATTGGCTTCCAAATCGTCCAATTCTTCCCTGTGAGGGTAATCGTATGAGTGTTCATCTACTCCATAGACATGGTTGCTAGAACCAAAATCAGTAGCTTTGATACCAGATGTTGAAAAACGGATACGTCCAGCAAGTGTTCCGACACCGTGTCTGAGAGTGTCCGCAGCGGAAACTTTAGGCCAACTCACTTGAGATAAACAATCCCTATCTAACGAACACCAAACACAGATAAAGACAAGTATATGGAGGCAACTACGTCACCTGGAAAAATTTCAACCTTCATAACTCAGGTAAAATTACAAGATTGAACAAAATCAATGTTGAACCCTTTGCCCTAATAGATTCAACCCCCTCACCACACTCAAGAAGAAAAAAAAGAGATTACAATTGAAATCACTCACCAACCCGCAGCAATCTCCTTGAGCGAAGGTGACGACTACTCGATCAGATCTCTTTCTTCTTTCTATCTTGGATGACGAAGTCCTAAGAGCAAAGCACGAACTTTCTCTTAGATTTTCTCTGGATGAGCACCCCGAATCTCCATCTTATGCTATCCTTTGTGCCTCTACCCTCCTCCTATATTTATAGGATAAAAAATCCTATTCTAGGTCATAATACGATTTCCTAAACAGAAAATCTTAAAATAAGAATTCTATTCCACCTAGAATAGTCCAACACTAATTATGGACGTCCAAATATGCTCAAATTAAATATTCGATACAAATTTAAAATCTAATCAAATCTTACATTTAATGTAGATTTATAAATTATATTAAATCAAATCTTTGACCATATTTGAGCACCAAAATTTACCAAATCCAGACTGAACCCTAATACAATGATACTCATCTCAGCGTTGAAGAACTTACAACTCAGTCTGAATGCCTAACACTAATGTCTCCTACGACCTCCACTCAAACATCTCAGCCACAAGGACCGTCAACTCGGCCCTGAAGGACTTACAATTTGGCTTGAATGTCCAACATCGATGTCTCCTATAGGGCTCGCAGTCCCACTCCCATCATTTTATTATTAGATGGAGGAAATATTACACTGTCAGAAGAGTGGCAGAAGCACTTGCTGCAGTGTTGTAGTGCAACTGTCAGAGTAGCACACTATTGTGCAGTGAGCAAAATCATGAGCAGTGCAAGCAGCAATTAATAGATGCAATAATAGCTGCATATTGGGAAGTGTACATCAAGGCATCGATCAATCCACAACGAGAGCATCAACAACAATAACACCACAGAGTAACGTGAAATTGTCATGTTCATGAGTTCTTGATGACCTTAGAAATATTTTGTTGCTAGTAGAACCAATTAGAGCCATGATTTAGTGAGAATTATGTCTTAATCCATGTATTAAGTGATCCCAATAAACTAAACCATATCTCTTTCCTATGAGAATTGTTTGAACAACTTATAATAATTGTGAACTCACCATTACTTTTTCCATACGTGTACTATATAGTTCCTATTGTAACTAAAATGTTATGGGAAGATGTGGGAAGCTTGTAATTAAAATAAGATGGAATGTGGTAAACATACTCTCTAGTGTAACACTGTTATGCTCACTATTCTATTACTAAGTATAGCACAAAGAATTAGCTAGGTGTTTGTGTTCACAAACTAACATAACTAGTTGGTACACATATATGCGCCTATAATAACTAGCTAAGTGTAGCATAGTACATTAGAAGAATTAAATACTTAGTCTTGAACATTTTTGCTTGGAATGGTGGCACTACCAGAAAATGTCAAATTAGCGACGCCCAAAAACGTCGCTAAATGACAAAAAAATGTCGCTAATCACATTTAGCGATGTAATTAGCGACGTTTTACAGAAGTCGGTAATAATTACGTCACTGAAAGGAAAAACGTCAATAAACGTCGCTATACTGACATTTTTTAGCGACTTAGACGTGTCGCTAACTTAGTGACATTTAGCGACTCTGAGTCACTAATTAGCGACGTAATTAAATATCGCTAAACGTCGCTAATTAGCGACTTATATAGCGACGTAACAGCGACGTCTTTAATGACCTGGCAGTACTGCCATGTCAGCAATTTACGACGTATTTAGCGACGTATTTTGACGTCGCTAAGTAGCGACTTGTTTAGCGACATATTAAAATGTCGATAAACGTCGCTAAATACGTCGCTAATTTTACAAAAAAACAAAAAAAACAGAATTGTTCCAAACTATTATTCCTGCAATTTATAAATTTCTAATTAAAAATAGACCCGGAGCAACCCTCCGTTGAATTCTATGGGTTCGCCGACCCCTTCGGTGGAACACTCAACACCGGATTAACAATATTTAATATGAATAAAAGTATCACAGTCATACAATTAATACACACAAATATTATAGACAGACAATAAAAGTATCACAGTATCACAGTCACACAAAATGGGCATAAACAGCATCATAAAATACATAATATATAAGTATCAGAGTATCACAGTAACACAAAATGCATAATATATAAGTATATGAAATATCACAGTATCAATCTCGAGGATATCCAAAATGGGGCAGATACCAGTCCCTAAAATACTGTGCATAAACAACGTTTATGTTATCAAGCTCCGCTATGGGTGCTGGGTGACTGGAACTCCCCGTCTGAGATACAGCCGCTATAGGTGCTGGGTGACTGGAACTCCCCGTCTGAGATACAGCAGGTGGTATCTCTTCCTCCTTAACAGTAGGAGGCATCACTTCGCGTTTACCAGTAGGAGGCATCACTTCCTCCTTAACAGTAGGAGGTGTCTCTCTCTTGGGTGCCATCTGGTAAGATAGATGAAAATAAAGAATATAATTGATAACAGATATTAGTTAAGACATATACTTAAGACATATCGCTTATTCGTATCGAACAACACAAAAAAAAATTTATACTTTGTTTGCCCTGTTTCTATCTGGTACATATACTTAAGACATATACTTAAGATATTTGTGTTGTGTATTTTCTATACATTATACTCTGTTTGCCCTATTTCTATCTGGTACATATCTTTTAATGGTACTATCGGAACTTCTTCCAATCATGATTTGGGTTAATAATCTTAAATTGCATATATGATTCCGTAGAAAAATAATTGTAAGGTTGTACTATTATATCTCAACTTGTCATTCATGTAGTAATTTCATACAAATATATGGTTGGTGTTTGTGGGTCAAAATCTGAAGTTTTGTTTTGTTACTTTGAAGTTCAAAACTGTTGGTTGAATTGAATTCTTCAAACTTGTTCTAGCAAATTATATGTTTCAGTTATTCAAACTCGAAGGTGTATTGCTTTACTTCATAGGCTACATGGCACATCCATAAAATACAAGGATATTGTGTTTCACCAGCACGAAGACGACGACATGATATGGGCATGCGATATGGTCACAACATGATTTTGGTGTGTCAGTATATTTTAGAGTCATTTAGTGCTTGATATATAGAAATGATGCTGACTATATAGATATAGTGATACAAATACGATACTGATAAGGGATATAAGACAATCATATAAGACAATCATTTAAAAATTCAGTTTCGTAAATCCACCCCTCTTCAATGGCATCTCTTTAATGACAAATTATGAAAAATTCAGTTTCATAATTATCAATTACAAATGATCCACTATTAGCTTGATTGCCAAATTGATCCCTAAACAAATAGCAACAATTGATCCCTAAACAAATAATTATCAATTACAAATGATCCACAATAGAAATCAATCCTGATCAAAAACCCTAAACCTAACCCTAACCCTAAACCTAACCCTAATCCTAACCCCTGATCAAAAACCCTAAACCTAACCCTAACCCTAACCCGAAACCTAACCCTAACCCTAATCTGCGGCTGTGTGTGTGTGTCTGCGTCTGTGTGTGTGTGTCGTGTGTGTGTGTCACGACCCGCACCCAGTACAGGGGCACGAGAGCGTGGGTACGTCCAGCCTACGCCGCAGTATCGGCGGTAGAACGCTGTCTGGTCACAATAATACTACTCACTAATACCTGTCAATGATATACATCTCCATATTCTCACGATATAACTCAATCACAACAACTCTAAGGCACGATAAAAGATAAAAGAAATAACATAGTTAAACACCATGTCTCAACATAAAGATAACTCACAGTCTAGCTGTCCAACACAAGTCTCCAATTAAACTTAACATAAGTCTAAACATAACTGAAATAATCTCCATAAGTCTCAAGTATAAATAAATAAATAAATACTATCTAGATGGCTGTAGGCAATGCCTCATCTAGAAGCATGGTCTCCTCTAAAATCTCTGGTACATAGTCTGCATCTATACCTGGTCCGTAGTGCGTAGTACAGAAGTCCTCAAGGTTCTCTGGAAAAAATATCCAGTCAGGATTGAACGAAAATACACCTCTAACAGCAGTTCCACATATATTGACAAAAACTATAAAACAGTGTAAAAAAATATAAGACAGATATGAAATAACTGGCAATAAGAAATACTGGAATAAAGAATGCTGGAACATCATCATCAATAGCATCTGACAAGGAATAGAACTACAAGTGCACGCAAGTACAAAGAACTGGTATGTAAGAATAACAACTAGAACATGTGGAAAATACAAGATCAGTCTATCAAGATACATGTCAAGAATCATCTAACTAAGTGTGTGAAACATTAGTATATCATGTGATCGGCTTGGGTTATATGACTCATTACATGGATTAGCGATCATCCCCAACAGGTCAGGCTAACCGGAATGTAACAGCGATGAGGCATATAAGGGTAAGGCCGCACCGACGTGAAATGTGGGTGAGCTAATGCTGCATGTAAGGGTATGATCACATAAGCTACTAACATTTCCCCGTTTTATCCCCAGCTAGCACGACGGATTCCAATCACGACTCCTCGTGACAGGTCTCAATAATGCTAACTCGTGTAAACAACAGTGTCAGAGTCATGTACGCTATACAACAAGAATTATAGAGATAATCAACATAATGGAAACTGTCAGAGAATGTACTCGCCTGTGGTCCTTAGCTGGCAATACCAATATCCGGGTTCCAAGGTACCGTCTGAGTGATCCAACAGTCCTATAGATATATCATAAACACAATACTGCATCAGACATTACACTACTACACAATCAACACAATGATCAAGGACTATACTAGGGGGTCACGACTGTAGTTGTGCATAACAGACAGTCAAAGGTACGGTTCCGCCAGTACATCAGTGTACATATAGCAGTCAACTATTATGCTACCGGGTCACAGGTAGATGTATCTACGGGGTATCCGTGGTCACAATCAAGACATCTCGGGCATATGATACATAGGTCTTAATATGGCTAATCTCTCATCATACTAATTAATTACACTTATAATAGATATGCATATATGTATTAAACTAATTTGAGCATTATACGGTTCATAGGCATCCGCATTAATATTTCTTAATTATGATTATAATACACGTATTTATATACTAGGGAATACCTATACACTACTTATACGTTTGCATATAGATATTAGCTAGGAACATATTATATATATACCAATATACCCATACGCATGCAAATACGTATATACATACGTCCTTATATATATATCATCACAGGGAATGACGGGAACGTGGACAAGGGCGAACCTGCACACGGCACGATGATGAGGACGATGAAGTCAACGATCAAGGGGGTGGCCGGTCGATTTCAGCGGCGTTCGGATCGACTGAAGTCGTGTTGACGAGCGGCTGGGTACTCGGCGTCGACAGCAGTAGTTCGCGATGGCTTCAGGCGAGCGCAGCCGGGCTTGGTTCAGCGTTCAGCGAGTTCGAAGCGGCTCCAGGCGGTCGGGGCTTCCAGCGCTCGGTGGCAGCGTTCAGTGCTCGGTGGCAGCGTTCAGTGCTCGATGGCAGCGGGTCCTGCGCTCGGTGGCAGCGTTCAGCGAGTTCGGTGGCAGCGTTCGACGCTCGGGGATCCGACGAGGACAGCAAGGTCGGGGGGGTCTGAGATTGTCGGCTGGTGTATTAGGTTTTTTTTTGAGAAAGAAAATAGGGAAGCAATACTTATGTATATATATGTAATCATAGTAGACTTTGGGTTGACCTAGAATTAGGTCTGGTCAAAGCCTTCTTGGGATTGGGCTTTCTCATGGGTATTGCAATGGTTGGAATTTCAATTAATAAAGAAATTGTTAGAATGCTTTAGTTAGATGGTCTGAGGCCATGGTTCAGGGAAATTGATGTTACATTACACACTTCCAAGAATTTATGGAGTTTACACCTAAGGAGAATTCGGGTTTATTTATGTATCGGCCAACGGAATGGATACCTCAATGTGCTCTTGCACCAAGGTGTCCAAACAATGGAAATTGTACAAGTTCGACTTATAAATCAATTTGATAAAAGTAAATGCAAGTGGCGTTCTAAAATTCAAACGACATTAAGGTGCAACAAATAAAATCACAAAAATTAAGAATAATCAATTATCATGAAATCATTTTACTCATTAATTACGAAAGGACGAAAATACCCCTAATCCAAAAAGTGGGGGTGACAAGTCTACCCTCCTTAAAAGAATTTCGTCCTCGAAATTTTAAAATAACTATTACTAGCACAAGCAATTAATTAATGAATTATACCTCAAGTCTCGAAGAGATATGGATACCGCTCGCGCATTTCGTCCTCTCTCTCCCAAGTTGATTCTCCTGGAGAGTGATTTCTCCATGCAACACGAACCAAGGGAATAGTCTGGTTCCGCAATATCTTTTCTCTACGATCCAAGATCTCCACCGGTTGTTCAGGATAGCTGAGTGTCGGTCCAACTTCGATCTCCGAGTGATCTAATACGTGACTAGGGTCTGCCACGTACCGTCTCAGCTGTGACACATGGAACACGTTATGCACTCCATCTAGAGCAGGCGGCAAGTCGAGTCTATAGGCCACTGCACCGACCCTTGCAAGAACACTGAAGGGCCCGATGTATCGTGGACTAAGCTTTCCTCCTCTGCCGAAATGAATCGTGCCCCGTGTCGGAGAAATCCGTAGGAACACCAAATCGCCAACCTAGAACAACGATCTTAACACGCAATCTAAACAAAGCAATCAAAACAAACAAAACAGTCAAACAATACCTGAAACTCTAGGGGTCTACGGTGGCTGTCGGCCCAATGCCGCTGTCTGTCCTGCGCCACTCGCAGTCTGTCTCTGATAAGTTCCACCTTTTCTGCTGCCTCCACGACCATTTCTGGTCCTAACAAGGCTCTTTCTCCAACATCATCCCAAGATAAAGGTGTACGACACCTCCGTCCATATAAATCCTCGAATGGTGACATCTCGATGCTGGCCTGGTAGCTGTTGTTGTAAGCAAACTCCACCAAGTGTAGATGATCCTCCCAAGAACCTCCTAGATCCAAGACGCAAGTGCGTAGCATGTCTTCAAGAGTCTGAATAGTCCTTTCAGACTGTCCGTCTGTCTGAGGGTGATATGCAGTACTGAACTTGAGCTGAGTGCCCAAGCTAGACTGCAGGCTCCTCCAAAAATGGGAAGTGAAACGACTATCTCGATCTGAGACAATACTCACAGGAACTCCATGTAATCTGACAATCTGCTGTACGTACATTTCTGCTAGCTTCTCCGTCGAAGTACCTACTTTAAAAGGTAAGAAGTTGGCTGATTTGGTCAACCTATCCACGATGACCCAAATTGCGTCCTTTCCTCCTAGTGAACGAGGAAGTCCTGAAACGAAGTCCATAGTCACGTGCTCCCACTTCCATTCTGGAATGGGTAAAGGTTGAAGCAATCCTCCTGGCCTCTGTCGATCTACTTTCACCTGTTGGCACACTAAACATCGGGATACGAAGCGTGCTACTTCGTGCTTCATACCATACCACCATACATGCTTCCTCAAATCTCGATACATCTTGTTGGCTCCGGGATGCATCCAGTACTGAGAGCAGTGTGCCTCCTGTAAAACTTCTTCGCGCAGCTCTCCACTTGGCACACACATCCTCGTGCCATGTCGTAAGGATCCATCATCCGCAATAGTGAAATTGTCTATCAATCCTGCCTGAACTTGTGCTCTAATATTCCTTAGAGTCTCATCATCATACTGCGCAGCTCTAATTTTGTCCATCAGTTCTGATTGAATCTGCAATCCCCACATCTGAATCTTAGCTCCTGGAACTAATACCTTAATTTCCAAGCTTTCAAGATCAGCTAATAAGTGTCTATCCGAAGTCAAACACATAGCCATTGGGTACCTGCTCAAGGCATCCGCGACTACGTTGGCTTTCCCTGGATGATACTGTAATGAGATATCAAAGTCTTTCATCAATTCTAACCACCTTCTCTGTCTCATATTCAGTTCTTTCTGTGTAAACACGTACTTTAAGCTTTTGTGGTCTGTGAAGATCTCCACACGCTCTCCGTACAGATAGTGCTTCCACAGCTTTAGGGCAAAGATAACTGCTGCTAACTCCAGATCGTGAGTGGGATAGTTCTTTTTATGAGGGCATAATTGTCTTGAAGCATAGGCAATTACTTTCCCGTGTTGTTGAAGAACGCACCCCAACCCTTTTCCTGAAGCATCACTGTAGATAGTGAATCCACCTGTCCCTGATGGCAACGTCAAAACTGGCGCTGTCGCCAATCTCCTCTTCAGCTCATCGAATGCGGCTTGGCATTCTTCGGTCCAGAAAAATTCTACATCCTTCTTGGTCAGCCTAGTCATTGGCTCTGCAATCTTGGAGAAATCTTTTACAAATCTCCTGTAGTATCCTGCTAGTCCGAGAAAGCTCCTGATTTCAGCTACCGTACTGGGGGTAGTCCATGACTTCACTGCCTCTATCTTCTTTGGGTTAACTGAAATTCCGTCACCCGTCACCATGTGTCCAAGAAATTCAACCTTGTCAAGAAAGAACTCACACTTTGAAAGCTTTCCTTATAATTTCTCTCTCCTGAGAGTTTCTAAGACTATTCTCAAGTGCTCTTCATGCTCTTCTGGGGTTTTTGAATATACTAGAATGTCGTCAATAAACACCACTACGAACTTGTCAAGGTATTGGTGGAACATCTTGTTCATCAAGTTCATAAATACTGCTGGTGCATTGGTTAAACCAAACGGCATTACTGTAAATTCAAACTGGCCATATCTGGCTCGAAAGGCGGTCTTCGGTATGTCTTCTTTCTTCACTTTCACCTGGTGATAGCCTGACCTCAAGTCTATTTTTGAAAATACCTTCGCTCCGCTCAATTGATCGAAAAGATCATCTATCCTCGGCAACGGGTATTTATTTTTAATAGTGAGGTTATTCAAAGCTCTATAATCGATACACATACGTACCGTGCCATCCTTCTTTGGTACAAATAATACCGGGGCTCCCCATGGCGATGAACTGGATCTAATAAAACCTTTGTCTTGCAGCTCCTCAACTTGTTTCTTTATTTCTACCAACTCATTGTTGTTAACTCTATAGACATGTTGTGAAATAGGCTCCGCTCCTGGTATCATGTCTATAGAGAATTCAACATCTCTGTCTGGTGGCAAATCTGGCAACTCCTCTGAAAATACATCCAGGAACTCCGCTATAAGTGGATGCGGTAACTCTTCTTCTTCCGCCCTGGCTCCGCAAAAAGTGCCTCTGCTCCGCTCCTCTGCTCCTCTGGCAATCTCAAACTCTAGCTCTCCTGGTGGTCGAAATACTACTCTACCTCCGCGACAATCTATAGAAGCATGGTGTTTACTCAGCCAGTCCATTCCGAGTACAATATCATATTCCGGAAGTGGCATAACGAGTAAACTCACGCTCAACTCTCGGCCTTCCAATGACACTCTCCGATCCTTGCAACAATCACGGACTAGGATAATGCCTCCTCCTGTCGTGATCTTGCAAGTCCTATCTAATGGTTCCGTTTCTAAATGATGCTTTACGGCATAAGATACAGATACGAAACTATGGGAAGCGCCAGAATCAAATAATGCAAGTGCTGGAATAGAATCGAGTAAAACTGAACCTGAAATCATGTCTCCAGCTGGCTCGGCCTCCTCAGTGGTCATGGCGTAAGCTCGCCCTTGTGGTACTCCTCTCTATTAATGCTGCTTCTGCGCAAACCTCTCCTGCTGCATTGGAAGTGGAGGTCCCCTCTGCTGACCTCCTGGTACGATAAGTGCTCTGGCTGGTCCTCTCTGAGCAGCTCCTCCTCCTTGGCGATTCTGAATAGTCGGGCAGTCCCTCAGCTGATGTGCTGCTGATCCACATGATAAGCAAGTGCCCAACCTTTTTCTGCAGATGTCTCTTGTATGTCCCATCTTCCCACAATACGAACATGGGGTAGCAAGTTGATTATGCCTCTGCGGTTGCTGTTGTTGAGCATGTCCTCGAACTGGTGCTGGTTGCTGGTGTTGTTGCTGGTGTGGCCTATGTTGTTGTTGAAAGTGTGGGCGCTTGGCTGGTCCTGTGTTACCTCCTGTTGCTCCGGATGTGTCGCATCCTCTCTTGGGCCTGAGGTCCAAGTCGTCTTCGGCAATCTGGGCATCCATCAGAATACCCTCAAATGTAGCAGTGCGTCGTCCCGAAGTACGAGACTTGATCTCCCTGTTTAATCCCTTCCTGAATTTCCGAGCTCTGTCTCCTGGATCTCGAATCATTGATGGTGCAAATCGACTCAATCGGCAAAATTCTGCAGCATATTCGTCGACTGACATGCCTCCTTGGACTAAGTCATGGAACTGACTTTCTAATGCTCCCAAGGCTACATCAGGAAAGAATTTCTCTTTGAAGAGTTCCTTAAAGTTCTCCCAAGTAAGTCCTTCAGCGGCGAGTCTCGGCTCTGTACGATACCACGTCAGTACGATATCAAACATCTGGCTGCCAGCGGCCTCTATCTGAAGAATCTCTGGAATCTGTGACAAGCGCAAATTCCTCTCTATGTCTTCTAACCATTCGTCAGCATATAGTATTCCTTCTATGCCTTTGAACTCTCGAGGCATCATCCTCTTAAAGTCCACTATGGTACCGGGCCTCTGTTGTTGCTGACCTTGATGTTGCGGTTGTCGTACTACTCTCTCCACAGCCTGGAGAGTCATCTGATTAGCATTCTCCATGCTCTCTCTCATCAGTTCGGTCTGCGCCTGGTGTGCTTCTGCTTGCATTCTCTGAGCTTCAGCTTGAACACGCTGAGCTTCTGCTGTTACTCTCTGGGCCTCTAGCATGCCCTGCATCAATGCGAACATCTGTGCCCCGTCAGCGGGCACTCCTCCGGAAATCGGTGTCGGTGGTGGTAGGTTGTCTGTCATAGCTGGGGCAATCCTCTGTATAGGTGGAGGAGGAATCCTGTTAGTTGCAGACACTCCCACACGAACAGGAGATGTAGGAGAATCTCCAGGTATCTGTTCGTCAGGTTGAGGGGTGGCAGTCCTATCTGAATTGGCTGCTCCCATTCTCATGGATCTAGTATTCGGCGACATCCTGAATACAGATCAAAGAATCAATCAAGGTGATAGATGTGATATTATCAAGGAAGGACACTAAAGTGCTAAAGGAAACAATCCATTAGAATAACAATAAGAAGTTCAGAATTTCCTAGTATGATTGAGCATACTCTCATCCTAGATCTATTCCTATATCCTAGCACAGGCTCGTAGCAGTACAACTAAGTTGCCGCACTACCACGATATCGCATAACTTGCGAAACTATACCTGCATGGGCCACCACTAAAAACGTGTCACGACCCGCACCCAGTACAGGGGCACGAGAGCATGGGTACGTCCAGTCTACACCGCAGTATCGGCGGTAGAACGTTGTCTGGTCACAATAATACTACTCACTAACACCTGTCAATGATATACATCTCCATATTCTCACGATATAACTCAATCACAACAACTCTAAGGCACGATAAAAGATAAAAGAAATAACATAGTTAAACACCATGTCTCAACATAAAGATAACTCACAGTCTAGCTGTCCAACACAAGTCTCCAATTAAACTTAACATAAGTCTAAACATAACTGAAATAATCTCCATAAGTCTCAAGTATAAATAAATAAATAAATACTATCTAGATGGCTGTAGGCAATGCCTCATCTAGAAGCATGGTCTCCTCTAAAATCTCTGGTACATAGTCTGCATCTATACCTGGTCCGTAGTGCGTAGTACAGAAGTCCTCAAGGTTCTCTGGAAAAAATATCCAGTCAGGATTGAACGAAAATACACCTCTAACAGCAGTTCCACATATATTGACAAAAACTATAAAACAGTATAAAGAAATACAAGACAGATATGAAATAACTGGCAATAAGAAATACTGGAATAAAGAATGCTGGAACATCATCATCAATAGCATCTGACAAGGAATAGAACTACAAGTGCACGCAAGTACAAAGAACTGGTATGTAAGAATAACAACTAGAACATGTGGAAAATACAAGATCAGTCTATCAAGATACATGTCAAGAATCATCTAACTAAGTGTGTGAAATATTAGTATATCATGTGATCGGCTTGGGTTATATGACTCATTACATGGATTAGCGATCATCCCCAACAGGTCAGGCTAACCGGAATGTAACAGCGATGAGGCATATAAGGGTAAGGCCGCACCGACGTGAAATGTGGGTGAGCTAATGCTGCATGTAAGGGTATGATCACATAAGCTACTAACATTTCCCCGTTTTATCCCCAGCTAGCACGACAGATTCCAATCACGACTCCTCGTGACAGGTCTCAATAATGCTAACTCGTGTAAACAACAGTGTCAGAGTCATGTACGCTATACAACAAGAATTATAGAGATAATCAACATAATGGAAACTGTCAGAGAATGTACTCGCCTGTGGTCCTTAGCTGGCAATACCAATATCCGGGTTCCAAGGTACCGTCTGAGTGATCCAACAGTCCTATAGATATATCATAAACACAATACTGCATCAGACATTACACTACTACACAATCAACACAATGATCAAGGACTATACTAGGGGGTCACGACTGTAGTTGTGCATAACAGACAGTCAAAGGTACGGTTCCGCCAGTACATCAGTGTACATATAGCAGTCAACTATTATGCTACCGGGTCACAGGTAGATGTATCTACGGGGTATCCGTGGTCACAATCAAGACATCTCGGGCATATGATACATAGGTCTTAATATGGCTAATCTCTCATCATACTAATTAATTACACTTATAATAGATATGCATATATGTATTAAACTAATTTGAGCATTATACGGTTCATAGGCATCCGCATTAATATTTCTTAATTATGATTATAATACACGTATTTATATACTAGGGAATACCTATACACTATTTATACGTTTGCATATAGATATTAGCTAGGAACATATTATATATATACCAATATACCCATACGCATGCAAATACGTATATACATACGTCCTTATATATATATCATCACAGGGAATGACGAGAACATGGACAAGGGCGAACCTGCACACGGCACGATCATGAGGACGATGAAGTCAACGATCAAGGGGGTGGCCGGTCGATTTCAGCGGCGTTCGGATCGACTGAAGTCGTGTTAACGAGCGGCTGGGTACTCGGCGTCGACAGCAGTAGTTCGCGATGGCTTCAGGCGAGCGCAGCCGGGCTTGGTTCAGCGTTCAGCGAGTTCGAAGCGGCTCCAGGCGGTCGGGGCTTCCAGCGCTCGGTGGCAGCGTTCAGTGCTCGGTGGCAGCGTTCAGTGCTCGATGGCAGCGGGTCCTGCGCTCGGTGGCAGCGTTCAGCGAGTTCGGTGGCAGCGTTCGACGCTCGGGGATCCGACGAGGAACAGCAAGGTCGGGGGGGTCTGAGATTGTCGGCTGGTGTATTAGGTTTTTGTTTGAGAAAGAAAATAGGGAAGCAATACTTATGTATATATATGTAATCATAGTAGACTTTGGGTTGACCTAGAATTAGGTCTGGTCAAAGCCTTCTTGGGATTGGGCTTTCTCATGGGTATTGCAATGGTTGGAATTTCAATTAATAAAGAAATTGTTAGAATGCTTTAGTTAGATGGTCTGAGGCCATGGTTCAGGGAAATTGATGTTACATTACACACTTCCAAGAATTTATGGAGTTTACACCTAAGGAGAATTCGGGTTTATTTATGTATCGGCCAACGGAATGGATACCTCAATGTGCTCTTGCACCAAGGTGTCCAAACAATGGAAATTGTACAAGTTCGACTTATAAATCAATTTGATAAAAGTAAATGCAAGTGGCGTTCTAAAATTCAAACGACATTAAGGTGCAACAAATAAAATCACAAAAATTAAGAATAATCAATTATCATGAAATCATTTTACTCATTAATTACGAAAGGACGAAAATACCCCTAATCCAAAAAGTGGGGGTGACAAGTCTACCCTCCTTAAAAGAATTTCGTCCTCGAAATTTTAAAATAACTATTACTAGCACAAGCAATTAATTAATGAATTATACCTCAAGTCTCGAAGAGATATGGATACCGCTCGCGCATTTCGTCCTCTCTCTCCCAAGTTGATTCTTCTGGAGAGTGATTTCTCCATGCAACACGAACCAAGGGAATAGTCTGGTTCCGCAATATCTTTTCTCTACGATCCAAGATCTCCACCGGTTGTTCAGGATAGCTGAGTGTCGGTCCAACTTCGATCTCCGAGTGATCTAATACGTGACTAGGGTCTGCCACGTACTGTCTCAACTGTGACACATGGAACACGTTATGCACTCCATCTAGAGCAGGCGGCAAGTCGAGTCTATAGGCCACTGCACCGACCCTTGCAAGAACACTGAAGGGCCCGATGTATCGTGGACTAAGCTTTCCTCTTCTGCCGAAATGAATCGTGCCCCGTGTCGGAGAAATCCGTAGGAACACCAAATCGCCAACCTAGAACAACGATCTTAACACGCAATCTAAACAAAGCAATCAAAACAAACAAAACAGTCAAACAATACCTGAAACTCTAGGGGTCTACGGTGGCTGTCGGCCCAATGCCGCTGTCTGTCCTGCGCCACTCGCAGTCTGTCTCTGATAAGTTCCACCTTTTCTGCTGCCTCCACGACCATTTCTGGTCCTAACAAGGCTCTTTCTCCAACATCATCCCAAGATAAAGGTGTACGACACCTCCGTCCATATAAATCCTCGAATGGTGACATCTCGATGCTGGCCTGGTAGCTGTTGTTGTAAGCAAACTCCACCAAGTGTAGATGATCCTCCCAAGAACCTCCTAGATCCAAGACGTAAGTGCGTAGCATGTCTTCAAGAGTCTGAATAGTCCTTTCAGACTGTCCGTCTGTCTGAGGGTGATATGCAGTACTGAACTTGAGCTGAGTGCCCAAGCTAGACTGCAGGCTCCTCCAAAAATGGGAAGTGAAACGACTATCTCGATCTGAGACAATACTCACAGGAACTCCATGTAATCTGACAATCTGCTGTACGTACATTTCTGCTAGTTTCTCCGTCGAAGTACCTACTTTAAAAGGTAAGAAGTTGGCTGATTTGGTCAACCTATCCACGATGACCCAAATTGCGTCCTTTCCTCCTAGAGAACGAGGAAGTCCTGAAACGAAGTCCATAGTCACGTGCTCCCACTTCCATTCTGGAATGGGTAAAGGTTGAAGCAATCCTCCTGGCCTCTGTCGATCTGCTTTCACCTGTTGGCACACTAAACATCGGGATACGAAGCGTGCTACTTCGTGCTTCATACCATACCACCATACATGCTTCCTCAAATCTCGATACATCTTGTTGGCTCCGGGATGCATCCAGTACTGAGAGCGGTGTGCCTCCTGTAAAACTTCTTCGCGCAGCTCTCCACTTGGCACACACATCCTCGTGCCATGTCGTAAGGATCCATCATCCGCAATAGTAAAATTGTCTATCAATCCTGCCTGAACTTGTGCTCTAATATTCCTTAGAGTCTCATCATCATACTGCGCAGCTCTAATTTTGTCCATCAGTTCTGATTGAATCTGCAATCCCCATATCTGAATCTTAGCTCCTGGAACTAATACCTTAATTTCCAAGCTTTCAAGATCAGCTAATAAGTGTCTATCCAAAGTCAAACACATAGCCATTGGGTACCTGCTCAAGGCATCCGCGACTACGTTGGCTTTCCCTGGATGATACTGTAATGAGATATCAAAGTCTTTCATCAATTCTAACCACCTTCTCTGTCTCATATTCAGTTCTTTCTGTGTAAACACGTACTTTAAGCTTTTGTGGTCTGTGAAGATCTCCACACGCTCTCCGTACAGATAGTGCTTCCACAGCTTTAGGGCAAAGATAACTGCTGCTAACTCCAGATCGTGAGTGGGATAGTTCTTTTCATGAGGGCATAATTGTCTTGAAGCATAGGCAATTACTTTCCCGTGTTGTTGAAGAACGCACCCCAACCCTTTTCCTGAAGCATCACTGTAGATAGTGAATCCACCTGTCCCTGATGGCAACGTCAAAACTGGCGCTGTCGCCAATCTCCTCTTCAGCTCATCGAATGCGGCTTGGCATTCTTCGGTCCAGAAAAATTCCACATCCTTCTTGGTCAGCCTAGTCATTGGCTCTGCAATCTTGGAGAAATCTTGTACAAATATCCTGTAGTATCCTGCTAGTCCGAGAAAGCTCCTGATTTCAGCTACCGTACTGGGGGTAGTCCATGACTTCACTGCCTCTATCTTCTTTGGGTTAACTGAAATTCCGTCACCCGTCACCATGTGTCCAAGAAATTCAACCTTGTCAAGAAAGAACTCACACTTTGAAAGCTTTCCGTATAATTTCTCTCTCCTGAGAGTTTCTAAGACTATTCTCAAGTGCTCTTCATGCTCTTCTGGGGTTTTTGAATATACTAGAATGTCGTCAATAAACACCACTACGAACTTGTCAAGGTATTGGTGGAACATCTTGTTCATCAAGTTCATAAATACTGCTGGTGCATTGGTTAAACCAAACGGCATTACTGTAAATTCAAACTGGCCATATCTGGCTCGAAAGGCGGTCTTCGGTATGTCTTCTTTCTTCACTTTCACCTGGTGATAGCCTGACCTCAAGTCTATTTTTGAAAACACCTTCGCTCCGCTTAATTGATCGAAAAGATCATCTATCCTCGGCAGCGGGTATTTATTTTTAATAGTGAGGTTATTCAAAGCTCCATAATCGATACACATATGTACCGTGCCATCCTTCTTTGGTACAAATAATACCGGGGCTCCCCATGGCGATAAACTGGATCTAATAAAACCTTTGTCTTGCAGCTCCTCAACTTGTTTCTTTAGTTCTACCAACTCATTATTGTTAACTCTATAGACATGTTGTGAAATAGACTCCGCTCCTGGTATCATGTCTATAGAGAATTCAACATCTCTGTCTGGTGGCAAATCTGGCAACTCCTCTGAAAATACATCCAGGAACTCCGCTATAAGTGGATGCGGTAACTCTTCTTCTTCCGCCCTGGCTCCGCAAAAAGTGCCTCTGCTCCGCTCCTCTGCTCCTCTGGCAATCTCAAACTCTAGCTCTCCTGGTGGTCGAAATACTACTCTACCTCCGCGATAATCTATAGAAGCATGGTGTTTACTCAGCCAGTCCATTCCGAGTACAATATCATATTCCGGAAGTGGCATAACGAGTAAACTCACGCTCAACTCTCGGCCTTCCAATGACACTCTCCGATCCTTGCAACAATCACGGACTAGGATAATGCCTCCTCCTGTCGTGATCTTGCAAGTCCTATCTAATGGTTCCGTTTCTAAATGATGCTTTACGGCATAAGATACAGATACGAAACTATGGGAAGCGCCAGAATCAAATAATGCAAGTGCTGGAATAGAATCGAGTAAAACTGAACCTGAAATCATGTCTCCAGCTGGCTCGGCCTCCTCAGTGGTCATGGCGTAAGCTCGCCCTTGTGGTGCTCCTCTCTATTAATGCTGCTTCTGCGCAAACCTCTCCTGCTGCATTGGAAGTGGAGGTCCCCTCTGCTGACCTCCTGGTACGATAAGTGCTCTGGCTGGTCCTCTCTGAGCAGCTCCTCCTCCTTGGCGATTCTGAATAGTCGGGCAGTCCCTCAGCTGATGTGCTGCTGATCCACATGATAAGCAAGTGCCCAACCTTTTTCTGCAGATGTCTCTTGTATGTCCCATCTTCCCGCAATACGAACATGGGGTAGCAAGTTGATTATGCCTCTGCGGTTGCTGTTGTTGAGCATGTCCTCGAACTGGTGCTGGTTGCTGGTGTTGTTGCTGGTGTGGCCTATGTTGTTGTTGAAAGTGTGGGCGCTTGGCTGGTCCTGTGTTACCTCCTGTTGCTCCGGATGTGTCGCATCCTCTCTTGGGCCTGAGGTCCAAGTCGTCTTCGGCAATCTGGGCATCCATCAGAATACCCTCAAATGTAGCAGTGCGTCGTCCCGAAGTACGAGACTTGATCTCCCTGTTTAATCCCTTCCTGAATTTCCGAGCTCTGTCTCCTGGATCTCGAATCATTGATGGTGCAAATCGACTCAATCGGCAAAATTCTGCAGCATATTCGTCGACTGACATGCCTCCTTGGACTAAGTCATGGAACTGACTTTCTAATGCTCCCAAGGCTACATCAGGAAAGAATTTCTCTTTGAAGAGTTCCTTAAAGTTCTCCCAAGTAAGTCCTTCAGCGGCGAGTCTCGGCTCTGTACGATACCACGTCAGTACGATATCAAACATCTGGCTGCCAGCGGCCTCTATCTGAAGAATCTCTGGAATCTGTGACAAGCGCAAATTCCTCTCTATGTCTTCTAACCATTCGTCAGCATATAGTATTCCTTCTATGCCTTTGAACTCTCGAGGCATCATCCTCTTAAAGTCCACTATGGTACCGGGCCTCTGTTGTTGCTGACCTTGATGTTGCGGTTGTCGTACTACTCTCTCCACAGCCTGGAGAGTCATCTGATTAGCATTCTCCATGCTCTCTCTCATCAGTTCGGTCTGCGCCTGGTGTGCTTCTGCTTGCATTCTCTGAGCTTCAGCTTGAACACGCTGAGCTTCTGCTGTTACTCTCTGGGCCTCTAGCATGCCCTGCATCAATGCGAACATCTGTGCCCCGTCAGCGGGCACTCCTCCGGAAATCGGTGTCGGTGGTGGTAGGTTGTCTGTCATAGCTGGGGCAATCCTCTGTATAGGTGGAGGAGGAATCCTGTTAGTTGCAGACACTCCCACACGAACAGGAGATGTAGGAGAATCTCCAGGTATCTGTTCGTCAGGTTGAGGGGTGGCAGTCCTATCTGAATTGGCTGCTCCCATTCTCATGGATCTAGTATTCGGCGACATCCTGAATACAGATCAAAGAATCAATCAAGGTGATAGATGTGATATTATCAAGGAAGGACACTAAAGTGCTAAAGGAAACAATCCATTAGAATAACAATAAGAAGTTCAGAATTTCCTAGTGTGATTGAGCATACTCTCATCCTAGATCTATTCCTATATCCTAGCACAGGCTCGTAGCAGTACAACTAAGTTGCCGCACTACCACGATATCGCATAACTTGCGAAACTATACCTGCATGGGCCACCACTAAAAACGTGTCACGACCCGCACCCAGTACAGGGGCACGAGAGCATGGGTACGTCCAGTCTACACCGCAGTATCGGCGGTAGAACGTTGTCTGGTCACAATAATACTACTCACTAACACCTGTCAATGATATACATCTCCATATTCTCACGATATAACTCAATCACAACAACTCTAAGGCACGATAAAAGATAAAAGAAATAACATAGTTAAACACCATGTCTCAACATAAAGATAACTCACAGTCTAGCTGTCCAACACAAGTCTCCAATTAAACTTAACATAAGTCTAAACATAACTGAAATAATCTCCATAAGTCTCAAGTATAAATAAATAAATAAATACTATCTAGATGGCTGTAGGCAATGCCTCATCTAGAAGCATGGTCTCCTCTAAAATCTCTGGTACATAGTCTGCATCTATACCTGGTCCGTAGTGCGTAGTACAGAAGTCCTCAAGGTTCTCTGGAAAAAATATCCAGTCAGGATTGAACGAAAATACACCTCTAACAGCAGTTCCACATATATTGACAAAAACTATAAAACAGTGTAAAGAAATACAAGACAGATATGAAATAACTGGCAATAAGAAATACTGGAATAAAGAATGCTGGAACATCATCATCAATAGCATCTGACAAGGAATAGAACTACAAGTGCACGCAAGTACAAAGAACTGGTATGTAAGAATAACAACTAGAACATGTGGAAAATACAAGATCAGTCTATCAAGATACATGTCAAGAATCATCTAACTAAGTGTGTGAAACATTAGTATATCATGTGATCGGCTTGGGTTATATGACTCATTACATGGATTAGCGATCATCCCCAACAGGTCAGGCTAACCGGAATGTAACAGCGATGAGGCATATAAGGGTAAGGCCGTACCGACGTGAAATGTGGGTGAGCTAATGCTGCATGTAAGGGTATGATCACATAAGCTACTAACATTTCCCCGTTTTATCCCCAGCTAGCACGACGGATTCCAATCACGACTCCTCGTGACAGGTCTCAATAATGCTAACTCGTGTAAACAACAGTGCAAGAGTCATGTACGCTATACAACAAGAATTATAGAGATAATCAACATAATGGAAACTGTCAGAGAATGTACTCGCCTGTGGTCCTTAGCTGGCAATACCAATATCCGGGTTCCAAGGTACCGTCTGAGTGATCCAACAGTCCTATAGATATATCATAAACACAATACTGCATCAGACATTACACTACTACACAATCAACACAATAATCAAGGACTATACTAGGGGGTCACGACTGTAGTTGTGCATAACAGACAGTCAAAGGTACGGTTCCGCCAGTACGTCAGTGTACATATAGCAGTCAACTATCATGCTACCGGGTCACAGGTAGATGTATCTACGGGGTATCCGTGGTCACAATCAAGACATCTTGGGCATATGATACATAGGTCTTAATATGGCTAATCTCTCATCATACTAATTAATTACACTTATAATAGATATGCATATATGTATTAAACTAATTTGAGCATTATACGGTTCATAGGCATCCGCATTAATATTTCTTAATTATGATTATAATACACGTATTTATATACTAGGGAATACCTATACACTACTTATACGTTTGCATATAGATATTAGCTAGGAACATATTATATATATACCAATATACCATACGCATGCAAATACGTATATACATACGTCCTTATATATATATCATCACAGGGAATGACGGGAACGTGGACAAGGGCGAACCTGCATGCGGCACGATGATGAGGACGATGAAGTCAACGATCAGGGGGGTGGCCGGTCGATTTCAGCGGCGTTCGGATCGACTGAAGTCATGTTGACGAGCGGCTGGGTACTCGGCGTCGACAGCAGTAGTTCGCGATGGCTTCAGGCGAGCACAGCCGGGCTTGGTTCAGCGTTCAGCGAGTTCGAAGCGGCTCCAGGTGGTCGGGGCTTCCAGCGCTCGGTGGCAGCGTTCAGTGCTCGGTGGCAGCGTTCAGTGCTCGGTGGCAGCGGGTCCTGCGCTCGGTGGCAGCGTTCAGCGAGTTCGGTGGCAGCGTTCGACGCTCGGGGATCCGACAAGGAACAACAAGGTCGGGGGGGGGGTCTGAGATTGTCGGCTGGTGTATTAGGTTTTTGTTTGAGAAAGAAAATAGGGAAGCAATACTTATGTATATATATGTAATCATAGTAGACTTTGGGTTGACCTAGAATTAGGTCTGGTCAAAGCCTTCTTGGGATTGGGCTTTCTCATGGGTATTGCAATGGTTGGAATTTCAATTAATAAAGAAATTGTTAGAATGCTTTCGTTAGATGGTCTGAGGCCATGGTTCAGGTAAATTGATGTTACATTACACACTTCCAAGAATTTATGGAGTTTACACCTAAGGAGAATTCGGGTTTATTTATGTATCGGCCAACGGAATGGATACCTCAATGTGCTCTTGCACCAAGGTGTCCAAACAATGGAAAGTTGTACAAGTTCAACTTATAAATCAATTTGATAAAAGTAAATGCAAGTGGCGTTCTAAAATTCAAACGACATTAAGGTGCAACAAATAAAATCACAAAAATTAAGAATAATCAATTATCATGAAATCATTTTACACATCAATTACGAAAGGACGAAAATACCCCTAATCCAAAAAGTGGGGGTGACAGTGTGTGTCTGCGTCTGTGTGTGTGTGTCGTGTGTGTCTGTCAGTGTCTGTGTGTGTGTGTCGTGTCTGTCAAGTGTGTGTTGTGTCAGTGTCACATGAGAGAGAGAGAGGGTTTACCTAGAGCTCGAGGAGGGGGAGGGGATGTCGGAGTAGCCGCAGCCGTGGAGAGCCGGTCGCCGGAGAGAGGGGGGTGGGGGAAATCGAAAGGTTTTCAAAACTTTCGAAATTTTCGCAGATGGGGAAAAGAGAACTGAGCGCTAAATTAACCAAAATTTAGCGACGTGTAGCGACGTCAAAAAAAAATGTCGCTAAATAAAAATTTAGCGACGTCGGTTACGTCGCTAAATACGTTGCTAAATATTTTTAATATATACGTCGCTAATTACGATGCTAAACGTCGCTAAATTATAGAAATTAGCGACGTTTAGCGACCTTAATCAAACTTGTAGCGACTAATCTTTTTAAATCTTAATAAAAGTCGCTAAACGTCGCTAAATGTTGCCAGTTAGCGACGTCTAGCGACGTTTTTTATGGAGTCGCTAATTTAGTGACGTTTTTATTAGGAGTCGCTAAAATACGTCGCTAATCCCACTTTTTCTAGTAGTGTGGTTAGCTGTGAGTGTATAGAATCACCCCTCCTATTCACAAGTACACCATCACCGATATTTTTAATGTTACTCTCTCTCTCTCTCTCTCTCTCTATATATATATATATATATATATATATATATATATATATATATATATATATATATATTACTAGCTGTCTAGCCTACCGGTTAAGACGTGGGTCTCCCGTGATGAAGGTCACGGGATCGAATCCCCCTTCCGTGGGTGCCTAGGCACAATGGGTAGGTCACATAAAGTATATATATATATATATATATATATATATATATATATATATATATATATATATATATGAGCCATAGTGTTCATTTTTCTAAATGATCCATGCACATGTGGACCAATAGGAATTGATTCCTACATCCCATGTGCACCCATGTGCCCTAGTACACTCTATTCCTATTGGTCCACATGTGCATGGCTCATATAAAAAAATGAGCACTATGACTCATATCTCGTTTACCATATATATATATATATATATATATATATATATATATATATATATATATATATATATATATATATATATATATATATAGCTATCTAGCCTACCGATTAAGACGTGGGTCTCCCGTGGTGAAGATCACGGGTCGAATCCCACCACCCTTTCGTGGGTGCCTAGGCACAAAAGGTAGGGAACATAAAGTACATATAAATATATCCACGAGATCGAATCCCACCCCCTTTTCGTGGGTGCCTAGGCACAAAGGATAGGACACATAAAGTACATAAAGTATATATATATATATATATATATATATATATATATATATATATATATATATATATATCTTGATTCTAATATACTCCATATCCTTAGGGTGCACCAGTCTCCATGTTCATATTATCATACCTACTAGCTCCTATGTGCACCACTTCTCATGCACTTAAACACCCTAAGTGAATATACCCTTAATATTATTTTAATTTATGGTTGTTGGGTTCGATTCTTATTACATGTACATTGAGTATACTGTTCGATGTCGCTCTAGATTATATGTTCGTTGCTGAGTTCGATTCAGGTATCATTATTCTTTCGTGTCCGACTCGTCAATTCATCACCAACCGTGAATCAGACAAGTACACATCGTCAGTAGTATTCCAATTATTATATAAATTTCAGTAATTGTTATATTATTAAATTTTTACCGTACCTCAATATCGGGCATTTGAGTAATATTCGAATGCAATAGACCATCAAAGTCGATCGGTATCGATAGTCACATTGACAATAATTATGCATATTACATTTTGATACCATGAGATCGATATATCCCCTAGATACAGACATGACCATAGGATACTACACCACCTCACATTCATGCTTAGTATGCTTTTTCGTGTATGACATGTTGTCAGAACATTTGAAACGTATGACAGTTCTAGGAACTCGAGTTGCACAAATATTTAGAGATTACTTCCAAACTCATTAGTTATACTTAGAGAATCCGATCATGCGTGTTGTGGATACAACCCATACGATCTCATTGAGAGGAAAGAATAATCACTAGGCGCTTTGGCTACTTTTTCTTATTGTTACCGCTGCCTCATTACCAGAGTTACAGAGTTATTATAGTTACCTGATTCTCTTTACCAGAGCTTCAGAGTTCACCATGACAACCCACGCGTGCAAACGTTGTCCTCAATTTGCATATCACTTAGTCTGACTTTAGATATACCCAGTTTCGAGTAGAGTTTTTATATACTATTTACTTCGGCATATTATTTTGTTTCTTGTTATGTCTCTCTGAGGACATTGATCCCTTTTAGGCATAGTCGAGGAGATTTACCCTAAGAAATATGGATTGCGAGTCTATATAAGAGCTGTACCAGCAGAGGATGCTGAGCTTCTTCCTGAGGTATACTCTTGATCAGTGGTAGGCCTTCACCTTGGGATTCGAGTATCTTTATCTAGTTACTGGACATTATAATTTATTCTATTGAGTTCTTGTATTAGAGTGGGTTTGTTCCCGTAAGACTCTGTCAGTTTGGTACTATGACATATTTTATTGCTGTGTTTATTTCAGCACATTTGTAGACTTATTACTTATGTGCACTTCTATGTTTTGTATGTGTAGATGTTTACATGTTATGACTTAGCTTTGTGGATTGGAGTTCATATTTATACATCGAAGAACATTTTGATGGGACCATTAGAATTGGATCTTACTGTAAGATGTATTAGTTGACCAATGACACCTGGTCGATCTCACATAATTTAGGACTGGGTGACATTATTTTAATGGTGGCCCATGTAGGTCTAGTTTATTGCTTGGGCACGTTATTATGTCCAGCGAGTCCATAATAGGATTAAAGTTATTAGATCTCCAGGTTCTTGATGATCGTTTTTGAACCTCTCTTCATATTAAGTTCATTTAAAAAAAAATCATATTTGTTTCCAATCTCTCACTAACAAATTTGTCCACTTTTTCAGAGAAATAAATCTTTGTAGCGAACGTATGACTTATGGTGCCATCACTCCGATCGAGACCACATACAGTAATGACAGGTACCCGGGACCATGGGGGCGGTGGGCGGGGGGACACTCACCTTGTAACGACCCACTCCGCTCAAACCGGATAGTCGATTCAAATGACATAAGTGAAGCAAACCGTCCCGCCTTGCTCAACGAGATGACTCGCTTGATGCAAAGGCATTCAGACTTGGCCTTCAGAATATGTTTAGACTTAGACTTCTCAGAGGCGCGATCGAAGTCTCGCTCGGCCGACACGAATCATCGTTAAGGTGGATGGCTCTGATGAACCTGTCTCTGCATAACTGTACACTTAATAAAATAAAATAATACGTGCTAGTTTCCAGGAGATAACCATTGCATGCTAATAAAAGAGACGAATGCACATAGCTAAGGGAATAAGTTTGCCTTATCATTTATATAGAGTATGGAATTATACTTGAAATCTGAGTAACCTAATGTATCGAATTACATGGAATCGTCCTCTTATGCTATGCAACAAGTAGTTTTGTTTACACAACAATGCACCACATCATGCGGAATATGACACGAGATAGAGTAAAGTCATATTGCATACATAGTCAAGGAAGGCTATCCAGTAGTTATTCTGAGTCAGGAGAAGGAAAGCAGAAAAAGTTCTCGGGATACTCAGATCACCAATGCAGTCTCCAATCAGAGAGTTGCACAGTGAAGAATGAAGCTGAGCGAGTTCCTTGGATAATAGAACCAAGATGAAGTCTTCGGATAGTAGAGAAGTGGTGAAGTAATTGCATAGTCATGGACAACTTTTTGCGCACAAAGAAGAGAGTCCTCGAACGATCTCTGCGGTATCAGAATCGTGTTGGCCCGGGAGGACTGCACTAGCGAGTTCCTAGTGCTATTGCTAGCTGAAGTACTAGTAGGCTAGTGCGGGACGTCCAAAAGGCTTTCTACCAACCTGAAAAGATAGCCGACTCATCGGATGGTGCAGAAGGTCCAGTTTGGCTAGCTACAAAACTGGGAAAACAATCGCTCAATCCAAGTAGATATATCAAATATAGCTTGCAGAGCCAGTGACCTTCATATAGATAAGTCATGCATGTATTGCGATAATCCGCGTTAAGACTATATGTTGCATAAAGGAGCAAGTGCAAGAAACACGAAGGATTTCATGCACGGTTTACTTTATAGTTGGAGTACAATAGGTCTGAGTTAGAGAAACGATGGAGACACTTTGAGTTTTCATAGTTGTTCTTTATTTTATAGTGTATATACTTGATTTTATTATCGCGCTTGAACATGGAAGGCCGAATGGTAAGAAAGGGTAAGACAAACTCAATCATTTACTTTATGACACACTTGTCTCAGACACGAGTATATGCTTTTCATTATTTTGCCATAAAACTGATCCAAAGACAAGACCAGAAAGACAATATAATCAGTCAGTGCATATAACTATTGAATGTGCTTATTTTTTGGAGTGAACGGGAGGCCTCCCTACTAGTGCATTCAATGTATTGACATCTAGCTAGATTGCATGCATGGTAAAAGGAGTGGCTCACACGGTTTCGGGGATTGCTTGATACATCGAGGCACCGGATCGCACTTGGCATCTTGGAAAGTGGCGCACGGACCTAAAGCTCATATATACGGGACGTAATGTATAGAAACATCATTATCCAGAGTGTTTGATTAAATTTGTAAGCCTACGTGCATATTCATTATAAGAGAGAGAGAGAGCCCGAGCGATTGTAATTCTCGGACTAGCGCCGCTTGCAATACTTCTCCATTATCAATAAAGAGCTCATTTCATGTTATACTTGTGTTTATTCTTATTCCGTTACTTCTGGAAAATCTGTGTGACTCTGAGACTTAGTTTTAATTGGCCATTTTAGGTGCTTGTCTTGTACGTGCGCAACTTAGGCTCGAGCGACATCACGCCCATGCGAGTACGTTCGGCCCTGCGGGATTAGAACGTGACATTTTGGTATCAAAGCACGATTTACGTCCTTGAACTTCGTATCAATTTTTTTCTGCTTGAACTTCATTCATAGGTAATAGAATAGGCGTTTTCTCTCTCTCTATATATTTCGATGAATATTTTGTATAATGAGTCTAAATATTTTTGAAAATTCGTACGAAAGATTGTTGGACAAGATAGTGTTGTGATGGCCTTGTGTCGAGGTGTGTCAGACCCTATGTGAGCAGACTCGTGCTAGACATGCGAACAAGTTACGTGCGAACAAGATAGCCTTACGATAATACTAACGAGTTGGTGTGCGAGACTTAAATATCGTTCGGATAGGATAGGCCAGACTCAATTCAGGGGAATTGAGATAGCTACCGATTGAGGTGATATCGCTAAGGCGAATATGGAGGATTGTGCTTGGGTTTTGAGGAATGGTCCGGTTGGATATTTATATTGTTCAGTCGTGATTCAAATATAATTGAAGTTACACTTGGAATAGTTGGGATCACCGCATCGAGGATTATTTGGATATGGATGTTGATGTAAGCGAAGATATCGATTCATCGTTAAAATTTTTAGAAAAACTTTAGTAAGGAGAATGGCTCGAACACTTAGTGGTGTATCGCGAGACTAAGATTTTAAAGTGAATGCGGAAGGAGCATGCTTGAGTTTTAAGGAACGAATCGGTCAAATTTACAAGTGAATGGTGTAAATACGATTTTGAGGATTTGTCATGTGACTCGAACCCAGAGTGGTGTATGGGATAGCCTTGGGGACGTTCGAACGATTGAGGATTTGGGAAATCGATAAATCGTAACAAAGCAATACGATATTGTGCAAGGCCTAGAACGGGTAACATATAGCTAGTCGAGAAACATAATGCGTTGTGCGAGAATGGCACGAACGATCGAGGATGTGTCGAGTAAAAGTTGGATTATGTAGAATAATGATGCGAAGTAATAGAATGGATAGTTCGGTCGAGGTAACTTAGTGATCGTACGTGCAATTTTGGATTGAATCAATGGTATAAGATTTTGCGACGAGATTAAAGACTCGAGGATGTGACTGGAGTTAGCGTGATTGGATCGATAGTGCGACTTGGACGGTAACACAAAATTGGATAAGTTAGCACAATAGGACGACAGCGCGCATGAAATTTTAGATTTGAACATATGGAAATGACTCAGAGGATTTGATGGAACAGAAATTAATGTTAGAAATCAGATGGTAATTGAGAGTTTAGTTGAAAATGTGTGAATGACTCAAATAATCATGTTACTTGAGGAACATATGTAGATGATATCGAAATTGATCTTGGGTTTAGATGAGCGATCTTGAATCTAGTTCGAAAGATAGAATGGAATAAAACAAAAATGATGTCACGAGAAGAAAGGATATTATGGTTGCACAAATAAACTTGAGGATATGGAAACGTATCGAGGATCATTTAGGAAACTTGACTTTGGCTTGAGGATTTTCAAAATAAACAGACGCCGAGTAGATCATCAATTGAAACTTTGAACTTGGTCATTTTGAGGAAATACTAAGAAGTGAACTAAGAAATTATAGAACAATATCATTAAAATTTTGGACGACTTGGCTAGAAGAACGTTGATAATGGCATGAATTATTATTAGGGAATACAACTTGATAAAATAAAGAAACTCTTTCGGATGAACGTTGGATTCGATGAAACGAGATTAATATATTAGAAGAAAACTTGGATCTATCTATGACTTGGATGAAACGAAAGTATAACGATGAAATAATTTAGCGAATTTGATGATCGTTTTGACTTTGTTTTGATAAGAAAGCAAGTCGAGAATATTTGTGAATCAAAAGTGAGTATCGGAGATGAGTTAGTCAAAATTGAAACAAGTTATGCTCGGTGGATTATGATTAAATACATAGCGATGTTGGACGACTTAGAGAATACAATATGAGATTTGTGGTTTAGGAAAATTTTACTTGTGATTTGGTGATAGAGACTTGGAAACATGAAATGGATGAATTTGGTAGTGTATAGACTTAAGGACTAGGTTTAAGTGCGTCATTTGGATGTTTATGTCGATGACTTGTATTGAAGATTCAGTTGGATGAACAGATTTAGGAATGGCCTTGCTGAAATGAACTCGGACCCCATAGAATGGAATGTTGTTGATGCGAGAAGGAGAATCTATGCCAGATGTTTAGAAATCTGAGTGAAGCAAGCTTGGATAGAATTCTCCTATAAATGAATAATAGTTTGACCTTAGGAATCTGAAGAGTGCTTTGAATCATGATGGAATGGTGATCTAGTGAGTAACTAAGACATAGTGAGCTGACCTAGTGGTTAGGTAGACAACCCCGTGCTGAAAGAGTAAACCGGAGTAATTGACCTTAAAAATATTACGTGGGTAAAACCATAGAGCTGGGGAAGCAATAGTTAGAGTTAGGACTTGGATTTGGATATGCGCTAGATAAGCATGGTGTTTGACGCAAATGAAATGGATGATGGATTTGGGTGTTAGCTGCTAAAAGTTAGATAGATCGTGCAATTGAAGAACGAGATGGTATCGTGGATTTAATCAGAATGATTTTGTTGACGGACTTATGGAATAGATTGAGGAAGATGGAATTATGCATTGAATCTTAAATTGAAAATGTGTGTTTGGAAGACGTACTTGATGGTAGTGCAACACTTGAGTTTGAATTGCATAGAATTCACTCGGATCTATATAATAAACTCGCTCGAGGTAAGGTGATGATCGCATAGGTTGGAATATTTGAAAGATTGTACAATAATGGATTTAGAATTGATTAAAATTCGTACAATATCACCAAAATTGAGACCGTATTGTAGAAGTATAATCGAAGTATGTATGAGTACGGGATTCAGGTTTTGGTTGATTGATTGTTTCAAATACTTGGTAAGTTTTCGAAAGATAGTTCGTAGGCGATTTGTACGATGACTTTAGATGATAGTAAAGTTACTTAAAGATAACGGGCGATGGCTCGAGATAGATCTTAATGCAAGATGAGACTAGAAGATTAGTTGAGATTCAAACTTGAAGTTGTGTGGATTATTGGGATATGCTAAGGCGTAACACTTGGTTTCAATAAGACGACGTCGAGTAATCGGTCGAATATTTTTTGGGTTCACAGGAATTGAGTATAGCAATTGGGTAAGTTCACACTAGCTTATGTTTTCTCATGCATGTTGAGTTAGAGAACACCCTATGTTTGTGTAGTGCAGCCATGCGCTAGGCGCAGTAGAGTTTGGGTTGGAGAAGGCAACAAGTAAGTTGAGTTATAGTTCGATGGCATTGAATGATAGTGTCATTCAATAAAAGTGGCTAAGCGCACGCGTAAGGTGAAATGAAGAAAAGAATAGGGTAGTGTTCAAAAATAATTTTGGATGTTAGGCAAGACATATAGAGTTTGATTTTGAAGTGATGCGATAGGATTTGTTGCCCTTAAAAAGTTTTGAGGACAAAGTTTTTTTTGAGTGGTGTATTATGTAACGACCCACTCCACTCAACCTGGAGAGTCGATTCAAAAGACATAAGTTTAGCAGATTGTCCCGTCTTGCTCGGCGAGATAACTCGCTTAATGCAAAGGCATTCAGACTTGGCCTTCGAAGATGTTCAGACTTAGAATTTTCAGAGGCACACTCGGAGTCTCATTCGGCCGATGAGAATCATCGCTAAGGTGGGTGGCTCCGATGAACCTATTTCTGCTTAACCGTACACTTAATAAAGTAGAACAATATGTGTTAGTTGTCAGGCGATAACCATTGCATGATAATAAAAGAGACGAACGCACATAGCTAAGGGAATAATCCTGTCTTATCATTTGTATAGAACATAGAATTCTACTTGAAATCTGAGTAACCTAATGTATCAAATTACATGGACTAGTCCTCTTAAGCTATGCCACAAGTAGTTTTGTTTACACAATAATGCACCACATCACACGGAATATGATACGGGATAGAGTAAAGTCATATTGTATACATAGTCAAGGAAGTCTAATCCAATAGTTGTTCCAAGTCAGGAGAAGGAAAGCAGAGAAAGTTCTCGGGATACTCAGATCACCGAGGCAGTCTCCAATCAGGGAGCTGCGCAGTGAAGAATGAAGTCGAGCAAGTTTCTCGGATAATAGAACCGAGTTAAAGTTCTCGGATAGTAGAGAAGTGGTGAAGTAATTACATGATTACGGAAGCCAGTTACCTTCTTATAGATAAATCATGTATGCATTTCGGTAATCTATGTTAAGAGTATATGTTGCATAAAGGAGAAAGTGCATCGAACATGGAGGATTTGGTGGACGGTTCACTTTATAGTTGGAGTATAATAGGTCTGAGTCAAAGACACGCTGGAGACACTTTGAGTTTTCATAGATGTTCTTCATTTCATAGTGTATATACTTGATTTTATTGCTGTGCTTGAACAGAGAAGGCCAAATGGTAAGAAAGGGTAAGACAAACTTAATTATTTATTGTATAACACACTTGTCTTAGATACGAGTATATGCTATTCATTATTATGCCATGAAACTAATCCAAAGAAAATACTAAAAAACAACATAATCAGTCAGTACACTTAACTATTGAATGTGTTTATTTTGTAGCGTGGACGAGAGGCCTCCCCACTAGTGCATTCAATGTACTGACTTCTAACCAGATTACATGTAGGATACAAGGAGTTGCTCGTACAATTTCAGAGATTGCTTGATGCATCGAGGTGCCGGATCGCACTTGGCATCTTGGAGCATGGCGCACGGACCTAAAGCTCACATATAAGAGACAAAATATATAGAAACATCATCATCCAGAGTGTTTAATTCAATTTGTAAGCCTACATGCATACCATTATAAAAAAAAGAGCCTGAGTGATTGTAATTCTTGGACTAGCGTCGCTTGCAATACTTCTCCATTATCAATATATAGCTCGTTTCATGTTATACTTGTGTTTATCTTATTTCGTTGCTTCGGGAAAATCTGTGTGACTCTGAGACTTAGTTTTAATAGGCCGTTTCAGGTGATTGCCTTGCGTGGGCATAACTTATTCTCGAGCGGCATCACGCCCATGCGAGGATGTTCATCCCTACAGTACCGGGACATGATATTTTGGTATCATAGCATGGTTTTACGTCCTTGGACTTCGTATCAATTTTTATCTACTTAAATTTCATTCGTAGGTAATAGCATAGGCGCTCTCTCTCGATGTTTCGATGAATGTTCCATATGTTCGCCATTAAATTCGAAGGTTCTAGAAGAGCTTGATTTAACTAACAAACGAAAGAAAGTACAAAGAGGTCCTAGGTGGACAATCTAAGTATAATATTTTTTTGATCTAGGGTGTGGCGATGGACAAGGAGTGCTATGGCCTCTCCTTTACTTTGTGGATGATCTGATGTAGGGTGGGGAAGCTTACGTTCTCTCTTCGCTCGTCTCGGTATGCTCTCTCTCTGTATTGGCCGGGGGTAGTATGCTTTCTCTCTAAAGCAGAAGAAAAAAAGCCATCCCTTAGAACGATCAATTTGCTCCTATTTATAGCCATCGTGCTGATGGGCTATGGGTGTCGCATATACCTCTGTTTGGTGGCCGTATAAGGATCCTTCAACATAATGTGGTTATAATTTTTGTCGCTTGCTATGGGCCGATTGCCATGTAATTTTGGTTGGGATATGCTGTTGAAGAGATCTCAAGGTTGTTTTTAACCAGTTGTGTACGTGACTTGGTCAGCTGGACACGTAGTCAGCACCAACTATGCGAAGATCTCTGCAGTTATAACGGGAAGATCTTGTAAGTTGGAGGCTGTATAGCAACTTGGCCGTATATTATCGCGGTCGCATACGAGTTCTTATTTGTCCTTTTGTCGTCTGGACGCTCTGGCCGCATGTTGGAAAGGCCGCATGAAACTCTCATCTGACCTTGGTCGATGGACACTTTGGCCCATGGCGACAAGGTCGCATATGTAGGACACGTGGCATGGCACGTTTGTCGAAGCAACAGATGTGACTTGTTATCTTTTCCTGAGCCATAGTCTTTACGAGTCTTGAAGCGTCTCAGAGTAATGAGTGATGTGTCAGAGCTTCTGACAGACATCAGACTCTATGTCAGGGGGTCCTTATACGGCCTCCCTACTCTGTGGTTGTTCATGCCGCATATAGTATACTATATGGCTTTTTCTGTGATTTGGTTGATCAGGCCGCATATAACTCTCTGTGACTTGGTTGATTAGGCCGTATATGGTTTCTTTGCGGCTTGATTGGGCCGCATGTGGCTTTTCTGCGGCGTGTTGAGGGGGCATGACCTTTATGTGGCCTAGATAATTTTTTATGCTTCTACAAGACCCCCTTCAAAGTTTCCAAAATGACAAGTTTGGAATACTTTTAAAAAGTAGCATGGACGAGCGCTATTGGCCGCATATGCAGGGCATGCCGCATAGTCTAGTTACTGCATAGTTGTCTCTGACAGGCTATCCGATCATTAAATGAGGATATTTGCTTTGATCGTTGTTGTTGCGTGGATCGAGATGGATCAACTAATGAGGAGTCACTGTCAATCGCCGTTGTCGCGTGGATCGAGGTGGATCACGGATCCGGATTCGAACAGCCTACATCATCATCCGTTGTCGCATAGTCCCCCTATATATAAGGGGGGAGAGGGATCCTTTACAAACTCTCAAGTTTTCCAACTTTTTTCCCTTCTTCCTCTTTACTGCCATGGCTCCCAAAGCACCCTCCTCCGCCGCTGCTGCCAAGAATGCCCCTAAGGGCAAGGCCACGACCAAGGGGAAGGGTCGTGCTGTCGAGGCTGCCCCTCCCTCTATTTTAATGATGTTCAGCCATCGATTAAAGGTAAGTTCGCCGAGAAAGACAAAGTGGAAGACTTGAACACATAGACACATATGCACAGTTGGACGCATGGATTCGTTAATGCGCCAACTTCTCATTACCGCAAGGGTAGTCCAGCCACATGGGCAAACCGGCCGCATGAATATCCTTGTCGTCTGGGTAACCGTGCCGCATGACCCATCATTCCGCATGGCTTACTTGGTCGTACGGGTGACTCGAATAACATATTAGATCTATGCCACATGCCGCATGTCTTACCCAGCTGCATAGAGGTTCTATGCCGCATGTGTATGTTTATTTATTTATTTTTGATGATTCTGACCACGTTTCTTTAACTTGCAGTGATGTTGCCGACCATACCCTCCGTTGAATTAATCCTTGGGAAAAACCTGCTGCCCCTGAACATGAACCTTGGAGATCTCGCTGGAGCCATCAGAAAGCAGCTTAAAAAAAATCTCCTGCCTGAACGCCAACAGATGATTGCTGATCATGTCTGCTTTTCTGTTGAGTCAGATGAACACGGGGGAGATCCCCACTAAGGATGGGAAGCATTTCTTTAAGAAGCCATACTTCCTGTTCGAAGATGCGCTGGAGTCTTCTCAGGTGGGGCAGATCAGGGAGAACTGGTCTTTCACCTTCTGTGGAACGGAGATGATATTTTCTTCCTTTGGTCGTCACTTGGCTTTGTCTGACCTGAAGGTGATGATGGGTCCGCGGTATATAGACTGGGAATTGACCCCCAAGCCGAGGGGGGCTCCTTTGGGTAATGTCCGATGCAGGATCGGATAAAGCAAGGGGGAATTTTATAGTGCAAAGGAGTCACCCTCCTACTTCTTACTTGGACTGAAGCCCGGCCTCATTAGCAGTGAACTGAGACCGAACCTAAGTATATATATATCAGGTACCTTTCTCCATCAGGTTGCCAGAAAGGGCTCATATCCCACAGGACAGTTGCGGGTTCTCAGCTGGGTACACTATAGTGTCTCTTTGTGTCGCCTGCCTCTGTGGATCCTGAGAAAGTATGAGCGGGAGATCAAGGCTGCCGACTTGTTCTTTGCTGTGAGGGGTAAGTGTTATGGACTGGAGATGAACCGGCCCCTATTCGTCGCCCTGATGGAATTATATAACTGTCAGACGGTGACCTTCTTCACGCCCGACGGCGAGATGGGACTGGCTTTGCACGAGATGCATGCTGTCTCAAAACTTCCTTGGAGCGAGGTGCCCTACGAATAGTATACCCCGAGTAACGAAAAACTCGGAGAATTGGAAGTGGAGAACCCAAAAATCCTGGCGATATACCAGGAATTATTGTGCCATTATGGCATTTGTTAGTGGCTGTCGAAAAAGAAAAAGTCCTTTGAGGGGTCTTCTCCCCATATCACCGATTGGACTTGCTATATTTTTTCGGATTTGAAAGATTCTAGTAGCATTCACGTCAGGGTGCTGTGAACTGAACAGGAAGTGGCCGACCTAATTCAGGCACATCGAGAACTGGTTATTGCCGAGGTAGAGGAAGTCGAGGGTTCCATGGATGAAGAAATGAACCTGCGGATGAGCTTGGTAATCTTGAAGAAGAACCCAGCTACTTTTAAATAGATATGCACAGGTTATCCGCCAAAGCCGTGCTGGTGGGATATCTGATGCTTTGGTTGCTCAACTGCGTCATCCCAGGAGGATCCGGGACTATAGATAGGATCAGTCTCCCTCTCATCCTTCCTGCCATGAAGTTGGCTTTCGGCCATAAACTGACCCTTCTACCGGCTATGATATGCTACATTCACCGGGGGCTCCACTTCGCTCAGAAGTACGAGGAACATCCGGGCAATGGACATTTCAATCGGATCGAGCTCTCTTATTATTAATTGATGGGTTGGCTCCTCCTGCATTATGGGTCCCTAATGTGCCTTGGGACTGACGAGGACATGTTGGTAACTGACGCCGTGATCCGTAAATATCAGGGGATGAAGTGGAGATCAGACACAGTCCCCGCCAGTAGGAGGGAGCTCTCCTTTATGAATGGCTGGAGTTTCTTTACCTCCGAGCCAGAGTTCATGGACGAAGAGAGAGACGTTGCTCATCAAGATACCGGGGGAGCACCTCAGAACCTGTCTGAGAGGCTATTTCATTGGCTCCAAGCCATTCGTCCCTCTCACTTAGTATACCATATTCGAGGCAAGGTTTTTATAGAGCCTTATCTGCCAAACCAGTTTGCTCGCCAGTTGGTTATACTTAGCTCTTGTTGGGTCACCCGAGAGCTTCCCTTGGGTATAGTGACAGTTTGTTTGATGGGGTCCGAGCTTGGAGCTATTACAATACCACTGGCACTCGAGCCCAATTTTAGTTGCCAAGGGCCGAGTTGTGCCAAGGATGAAGTATACAGCGACGAAGTACTATTGCACGACCAACGCCCTGCCGGCTGACTTTGTCACGGAGAGGATCTACCTCAAAGGTACCATAATGATGCCTTCAGAAGTAAAAGTGTACCGAACGCCAAAGAAAGGCAGAAGAGTTGCCAGGCCTCTGCTTATGGAACTGGACCCTTCGAAAGAGGAGGCTACTTCTCCTTCTAATGACCCTCCTCCTACTAAGCATAAGGCAATGGTCGAGATGCACCATGTCCGCTATTTAAAGAAGGCGAAGGCTGAGGTGGCCCCTGAGACGGGACCTGTAGCGAGGTCGAAGCTCCATGCAAAGGGGATCAGGAGCGAGGAGGTAGGGCCCTTTGCATTGGGGGTCTCTGAAGCATATCCTTCTTTGGATGCCATATCGGTACCGGTAGAAACCCTTAGTTTGATTCTTCCTGATCCTCTCGATAAATATCTTTTTTCTGGTCTGTTTGATCATTTTTAGACGCAAGGGAGAAAGGACTGTCCTCGAGGGGCGGCTACTTTGGCAATTTCTTATGCCAAACCCGAAGAGGAGACCACTCCGGAGTCCGACGTGGGCATCTTGGAACATGTACCCGAGACTTCGGAAGTCCAAAGGCTAGACGCGGCTTTGGGGGAGCCTTATACCCCTCTGTAGAACATCTTTGTGGATGACCTAGATGCCGTAGGGAAGGCTATAATAACGTTGGATGAGTCGCAACCTATACCGCCTGCCTATGGTATGTCATTTTGCCACTTCATGGGAGATCAGATTCTCTAGATTAAATCTCCATTCTGAGGGTAAAGCTAATCACCGGTTGTTCTGGATCTGCAAGTGCTACCTCCCACTTACAGATAGTGGACGTGGCCTCCGAGGAAGGCGAAGAAGATAAAGGGGGTAGCGAGATTGTTAGAAAAAGGTCCAAACCTCTCTATCGCTCTCCTGGAGGCAAGGAGCATTCGGTCGTGCCCCCTACTGAGCCCATGGTGGAGGTAGTTTCTGTTGTTATAGTTCCTTCTGGGGTAGCAGATGATCTTCTAATCGTCGCCGCTGGGGGTTCTGCTGGTGAAGCCTCTTCAGACAATAGGGTCGTAAGATGTCACGATAAGGTCATTCCCCTTCTTGAGGTCATTGGGTCACCTCTTGAAGATGCTGCGACGCGGTCTAGGGATGGAGTAATGTAGGGAGCCGATGTAGAGAGGCACCCCTTTACTTATGTTCCCAGTCTTGGTACTACTCTGGCATCTGCAGCTCAGCTACCAGGTATCCAAGCTCTTCGTGCATCCATGAAAGATTGGCTCACAGACAGAGCTGCTGGTTGCTCCTCTATTGTTGTTTCGCCTTCGAGGGTTTTGAACATCATTGTGCCGCCTGCTACACTTGTGGCCTCTTCTTTAATCCCGCTGCCTTTGACACCGGCTACATTAGAAGAAATTGACGAGACCGTCAGGCTTTCCATAGAAGATTCCATATGTTCTTGAAGTAGGGGATTGAGGGCATGTTGGAGCATAACAAATCTTTCGCCTAAGCAAGGTACTTTGCTGAGGGCCAGGTCCACTCTCAGAGGGGTATCCATGGTTTTGAGCAGATGGCCGATTTTTTGGGCCATAAACTGAGGAAGGTGAAGAAATAACTAACAGAGCTGCGATAATATTAGTAGGAGGACATGGGGATGCTGACCCATGAATATAACGAGCTCTCAAATAAGGTGGAGATGGAGAAGGCCTTCTTTGCTTCGTCTATGGAGTGGTTGCAGCTTGATCTTCGAATCTTGCAAGAGAGGCCTGACCGACTGGACGATCTCAGAGAATAGTGCCTCTCCCGGCAAAAGGACCTGACCAAGCAAATTAGACGACTCCAGGTCAAACTTAATTTAGTGGAGAATAGGCTGCGGGAGGCCCAAAAGGAAGATGAGGCCATCCGCACTGTGGTGAGCTAAGTAGCGCAGAACACGGCTGGCATTGAGGTTCTGGTGCAATAGCTAGAGGATAGAGATGAGTCCTACGCTTTCTACGAGGATCCCGAGGTTATAGCCCAAGAAGTTGAGCGCCAGGCTCGAAGGTGCCTGGATGGCCATATTGTTTGTCTCCATGAGCGGATAGCAGAGTTATGCTCCGACTCATAGAACCAGTAGTTCTTCTTTGCTTCTTGCGTCTTCATTTTTCCTTCGGGCTTGGGATCTTGATAATCCCCAGAAACGTAGTTTTGATTTCAATCTCTCTTTGCGAAGAAAAATAAAAGTTATCTTATTTGTTTTGCAATTTATTTGTGTTAGCTTTAGGTATCGTACTAGATATAATATGAATATAGTACAATACCATAGCTTTTTAAGGATATCCCGTTGGGGAATCTTTGGTGGACCTATTATTTATTGCGCACGAGGGTACAAGTAATAAGTTCAAAAATAATCCCTATCAGAGGTAATGTGGACATGATAAGTCTTGTGGATCCATTACTTTTTCGCATGTTAGCACAAGTAATAGATTTGGAACAAGCCCTGCCAGAGGTAATATGGACGTAGCAGTTTTTGTGGACTTAACACCGCTGGTGTACCTTGATGAGTATGGGTGTTAAGTAGGGATGACAACCGATATCAGATGTAATATTGACGTGATGATCGATAGCCAAGACCCGGGAGGTTTGCTCAGAGGTAATATGGATATGGTAAACTCAGCTGGGGAGAAATGTTAGGACTATAGTTCAGAGGTAATATGGACGTGAACCGATGTCCGAAAAACTCGCTGAGGAGAGATTTACCGATTGTGGTCTATCCGGGAGTATGGATGGACCTGAGGATTACTCCGCTGGGGAGATTAGTGGGACGATAGCTCAGAGAAAATATGAACATGGTCAGCGTCTAACGAAATTAGTTTTTGAGTGGTCACTGCGGGAGTGTACGAGTGGACCTGAGGAGTGCTCCCCTGGGGAGATTTTAAGGATCCATCATCCGTTGCATATCCAGGATTCCTAGATACATATTATGGCTTTTACAGGAATTATGAAAGAAGGGGAAAAAGTTACACATAGGCACTTGCTGGGGGTGAAGAACCAAAAGTAAAGGGTTGTACATCTGGGTTGTCCCGCTGTGCATAAGGGGAGTACAAGTCTAGCTTAGACGTAGTATTTTTTAGGAACTTGCCATTGATAAGCATCATAAGCAAGTCATCATTGGGTTTCACTAGCTGGTAGGCGCCGTTGGAGAATACGGACTCCACGATGAATGAACTCTTCCATTTAGGCTGGAACTTGTCGACCGCCTTGTGGGTCATGACCATCGATCTTCCCACGGTCAGAAAGAGGTCTTCCACTTGGAAAGTTCTCTTCTTGACCCGTCTGTTGAAGGCTCCTGAGAAATGCGCTTAGTATAGCTCAATGCGCTGCTGAGCTAAGAGACGTTTCTCGTTGAGTGCTTCTAACTCTTTTCGCCGTCAGCGGTGATTATCAACGACGGTTATTGGTTGGAGAGAGCTACTCGGAGTGAAGGGATTTAGATCTCAAGCGGGAGGACCTCTTCGCTTCTGTACACCTGAGAGAAAGTCGTATTGCCAGTAGCTGTTCGGGCCGTTGTGCGGTAGACCCAGAGACATTCACCCAGCTTTTCATTCTAGTCGTGCTTATTGGAACACGAACTTTTTGAGTAGCTTTATGATGGTCTTGTTGAAGGCTTCTGCCAGACCATTTGCTATCGGGTTATAGGCGGTTGACTCTATATTCATAATCCAATTTTTGTCACAAAATTGATAAAATGTGTGACTTGCGAATTGTGGACCGTTCTCGTGGACGATCCTTCGTGGCAAGACGAAGCGATATATAACATGATGCTTGACAAAGATAATCACGTTCGATATTTTTACTTCAGTGAGTGGAATAGCTTTCGCCCATTTGTAGAAGTAATCGGTTATAGCCAGGATGAACCGATGCCCTTTAGAAGAAGGTGGACTGCTTGGTCCGATAATGTCCATCCCCTACGCTTTAAACGGCCAAGATGCTACCGTTGGGTGCAGGAATTCTGAGGGCTGGTGGATAAAGTCTAGGTAGATTTGGCACATTTGGCATTTTCTCGCATAATCAATGGCCTCTGCTACCATCATCGGCCAATAATAATCCATTCTCCAAAGACGGTCATGTAGCTTTGGGCTGGGTTGCTGTGCACTGCAGACGCCATCGTGAGCTTTGTGGATGGCCTGCTTCGCTTCTGTATTCAATAGGCATCATAATAGAAGGCTGTCGTAGGACCAACGATACAACATTTTGGTAGCTGTATCATAATAGAACTGGAGGGACATCTTCTGATTGATGTGGCTTTCTTTGGGTTCTCGAGGAGAATTCCATAGACCGTGTAGTCAATGAATGGAAGCCTCCATTCATGGACGTCAGTGTGTACTTTTGTCGTGTAACTCAGACATAGGAATAGGTTATTCTTTGGGCAGACCCGCTCTCGACCGATCACTGTAATTAGCTGATAGGTATTGTCTGGAAGTTCCAAGGAGGCAGCGAGGCTGGCCAGGGCGTCAGCCTCGATGTTCTACATGTGAAGGACATGGTCAATGAAGAATCCTTCGAAGGTTGAGATAATGCCAAGCGCATCTTGGTGGTAAGAAATCAGGTCTTCGTGCCAGACTTTGTACTCACCTCGGACCTGACTGACTATTAATTTGGAGTCACCATAGGCCTCTAGATACTCCAATCCTACTTGTTTGACGAGTTGGAGCCCAATGACTAAGGTGTTATATTCTGCCATATTGTTTCTGCCACATTGTTAGAGCACGGGTTTATGAGAAAGTAGGCCCGATTGATGACCAGACCGTATGGGAAGATTCACACTATCCCGACCCCCATAATGATATCATCCTTGGGCCCTGTTCGTGAAGCTCCGTTAAAGAACATTCGCCAAACAGCCTAGCATGAAATTATATTTGAGTCTGCCACTTCGTATGGAATCTCGTCGTAGAGTTTTGAGGTTTCTGACGTCGAATGTGATGCCAGGAAGTCTTCCAGTGCTTGACCCTTAACAGCTTTCTGTGGGACAAATACCATATCGTAAAGAGATAGTAGTATCGCCCAGGTATGTAGGCGGGAACTGAGTGCCTCTGGTTTGGTCATGAGAACTCTAAGAGGATTGACACGTGAGACTACATATATGGTATATCCAGTCATGTAATGCGGAGTCTTCTGGACAAAAAATACTAGATTAAGGCATTCCTTCTTGACGGGGTATACCTATGCTTTGCGCCAACCATCATCCGGCTGAGATAATAGATGGCCTGCTCGTGGCCTGCATCACTAAGACCGGGGCTACCATTACTAGAGGGTTTGATAGGTATCCCTTGATGTCGTCCAATGCGTGTTAGCATTCTTCATTCCAGACAAAGGAGACACCTTTCTTCATGAGCTGGGTGAATGGACGACAACGCCCAGAAAGGTTTGATATGAACATCCTGATGTATGCCAGCCTCCCTTGAAGACTATAAATCTCCCGGAGGTTCCTCGACGGTTTTATCTCGAGGATTGCTTTAGTTTTATCGAGGTCTATGTGAATACCCTGAGAAGTTATGATAAATCCCAAGAATTTGCCGCTGGAGACTCCCAGGAAGGATTTGGTAGGGTTTATCTTAAGTTGGTGTGTACACATGAGGTTGAACATAGTCTTTAAGTCCCTGAGGTGATCATCTTTGGAGTAACTTTTGACGATGATGTCATTGACTTAATAGTCGATCGTCTTGTGTAGATGCTCACGAAAGATGGTGTTCATAGCTCGCTAGTATGTAGCACCTGCGTTCTTTAGACCGAAGGGTATGACTGTACAGAAGTACACTCCTATCGGCGTTCGGAACGATGTATGCTTCTGATCTTCAGGGGACATCTTGATCTGATTGTAGCCTGAGAATTTGTCCATGAAGGACATGTGCTCGAAGCCGCAAGTGTTGTCGATTATTATGTCTGTAATCGAAAGAGGGAATTCATCTTTGGAGCAGGCTGCGTTTAGATCACGGAAGTCATTGAAGTTCCGGATCTTCCCGTTCTTTTTGACGTCGGGCACGATGTTGGCTACCCAGTTTAGATGTTGTTCTTCGCAGATGAAGCCACTAGCTATTAGTTTATTGACTTTGGCTTTGATGTCGTTTATTATGTCTGGTCGGAACCACCGTTGCTGCTGCTTGATAGGCTTAGCATTCGGCAAGATATTGAGCTTGCGGATCGCGACTTGGGGGTCCAGTCCTGGTATGTCTTCGTATCTCCAGGAAAAGACATCAATGTATTTCCTGACGTGCTATAGCAGGGATTCTCGATCCTCATCAGTTCAACTTTTGTTGATAAAGATAGGTTTGGAGGAGGATTCGTCGTCCAGATTGATTTGTACGACTTAGTCCTCGGAAGGAGGTTCTCTTTGTTTGAAACGTATCTCCCATTGTGCGCCTAGGCGTTGGGCCCATGGTTCTACTTCAAAGAGTTCTGAAAGATTCTCGTCATCTTCCTCAGGGTTAGCTGATACCATGTTGGCAGATAATGTTTGCTTGAGCATCTCCCCGATACCGATGTCAGAGTCCCAAGTGAAAGATTACGAAGAGTAATAGTGCACCTCGTCACCTCCATATGAACCCTCGAGGGTTGTGGGAGGCGTTACATACCCTATGCCATGCTTGATCTTATGGTAGTAGTCCTCAAATTTGCTTGCCGGAACAGGTAGACGCAGATGCAGCCTTTGACCTTTGCTATAGTTTAAGCCCTTAGTAGCCTTCAGATCGTACCCTATCTTCTGGATAAGGTGCTTGGCTTGAGAGCTATACCGATGGAGTGATATTTTGTCGGTATCGGGCTCTAGATCTAGTTCGTCAGGAACGACGGATCGAGTCCCTTCTACTTTGCCGAAGATGATGAGTCCATCTTCCCTCTTCCTGGATGGTACTAGGAAGTGAGAGTTTTGGCTGGGGAGAACCCGGTTTACAGCATGGATGGTAGTCACCTGTGTTTGTAGGTATAGACCAAGATCGTGCTCCATTGAGTACATTGTTCTTATGTGTGCAACTTCAGAGTAGTTCAAAGATAACCCTTTATTGATAAAGTAAGGTATCTTTTCTCTATGAATTACATCGTCGAGGGAAGGGACGTCTTAGTGAGCAGCTACGTACTCCTCTAGCTCGTCCTTTCCGTGATCTACCCCAAGTGCGAGCGGCAACTTTAGAGGTTTTCTGCACAACTTTACTACCAGAGGCTCAGACGAGGTAAGAGGTGCCAATTTTTTCTTTGGTGATCGGATTGGCCTATGAAGGTGAATGAATAGAGGTTCAAGCATAGTAGATGATGCCGAATCTTGCTTTGGTAATCGGCTTGGCCTATGAAGACGAACGACCAGAGGGTCGGGTACCTTCTTGCGTAGTTTTACTATGGGTGAAGAGGTTGTTTAAGGAGCGTGCGCCTTTAGATGTACTCCCAAAGGTTCATCTGATGTTGTCCCAGCCTCTGCCTCATCGTCAACATCATTGCCATCTTTATCTTAGTGGACTTGCTTGAATAAGAGTGTGTCGAAGTAGTTGGCCTCGATCCCCTTGAAAGGATCGACATCTGCGAACTCCGTCTTGACCGTGCCATGATTGTCCATGTACTTTAGACATTTGTGTAGGGTTGATGGCACGATCATGTATTCGTGTATCCATGGTTATCACAGTAGGATATTGTTGGATACGTCCACGTCTATGACATAGCAAGTGACCTCGGTTTTCAAGTCGCCAATTTGACATTTCAGGCGGATCTTGCCCAGAAGGCAGCTCCTTCCTGCGTTGAAGCCAGTGATGGCAGTATCAGTGGCTGTTAGGCGATACATTAGAATATCCAAGGTATGATACAGACTCCGTGGGATGATGCTGATTGACGAATCTGGATTGATGTCCATCTGGTCCACCTTGATGGTACCAATGTACCCTGTATAGTACAGGGGACGGTCATGCTAGTTGTTTTTTAGCAACATGTCTCATTGCAAAAATATGATATTGGGCACCGCCTCCGTTATATTATTACAGTAGAGGCATGCGACAAAATCCTTTACTGACGGCTTGACTTGCGCCAGGTAGGCGTCGACATTTTGTAACGCCTCACTCAGAGCATTCCGGGTGTCTTTGGAGAGTCGGAGAAGCTCAAATGGTGACAACTTTGCCGGGTATTGGCGAGTTGAGCCAAGACGTCAAAGTTGTAGGGTTTTTTCAGTCCCTGATCTGTTTCTTTATGCAACAGCTTGTCGAAGCATCCCTCTTTATGTTTGGACTTGTCCGCTGGTGGGGGTTAAGATGGACCCGGATCAAAAATGATAGGTGCAGTAGTTGGAGGTGCATTGGCGTCGGGAGCTTTGTAATCTCGCTGGTAGGCAAGGCCTCACCTGGTTGCCCTTGCCCAGGACTCCTCAGCGATGGAAGAAACCATATGGCAGGACTTAGTTTTTCGTGCTTTAAACTTGACGAAGGAAGGCGTTGCTTGCTGCATCAAGTCTGAGATAAGATCTGGGTGGACCCACATAATCTTGCCCCGAGGTGTAGTAAGAGGTATCAGTCTGACTGCTTGGTCGCGAGCTGGTGGAAGATTTACTACCTCCATTGTTGCCCTCAGGATCGAGATGACTCTATCCTGGGCTTCTATCGCGGGAAAGTTAGCAAACTGGAGGGACACCATGTTGGCGGCAACTATCTTGTCGTCAAAGTCCAAGGTAAGGGCCTTGGTGTCAAGCAGGCGCCGGATGTACCGCTTGAGGGTGTAACAGTCCTTCGTTTCATAGTGGAAGTAGAGATGGTAATGGCAGTATTTTTGATTGTTCATCTCGGCTGCCTCTACAGGGCGCTTGACATCGGGGAGCCGAAGCTTGCCACCCTTCATCAACACATCAAAGATGGGCATGACGTCATCTTCTTCGAAGGAGTAAGTCTCTTGGGGCTTTGGAACCTTAGCTGGCTTTTGCTCGGACTTCTTGGTTATGTTGGCCACTTGGGCTTGCTTTCCTTTTCCCTCGCGGCTGTTGTTGCTATTTTTGCTATTGTTTGGACATTTTCCCTGTCATCTGCGACAGGGATCTATATTCCTAGGTGCCGGGCTGCATTGATGATGAATAATGTCCAATCTTTGAATTGACCGAAAGTAGGTTCCTGTGGCACATGTCCATGAGTGTGGACTCAGGATTGCATGGAGGCAACCTCAATGTTGCTTAGTGGAAATGCTCAATATAAATTTGGGTGAGCTCCCTTTTCCCTTGGGTGACATCCATCGGGGAAGACATCATCATGTCGCTTTCTCCGTCATAGAATCTTTTGAAGACAAGACTCTTAAAGTCGTCAAACGATAATTAGCAGTTGTCATGTAGGCTACAAAACCAGTCAAATGCGACCCCGGACAATATCCCCACAAATATCTTGGTAAGGAGTATATCACTACGAGGCAGGTTCTCCGTTGCAGTCTCAAAATAGCTCAAGTATTGACGGGAAAAAGTCTTCTCGTCGAATGGGTTCAGGTTAAAGGACTTGTACTTTGGCGGGTACGGAACATCCCACTACTCGTGGGGGTACAATTGTCATATCCCGAGCTCGGGCAGTGAATCCGGGCTACCCATAAAATCTAGGCAAGCCCGGAGTTCCTGGATTTCCCTTATTGCGACTTTGGCTTTGTCTCCCGCGGAAGGGGCAGATGAACCGGGCATAGGGTGATTTCTGCCTATAAGTGGAGTAGTTGTGTCAGAATCCGCGTTGGTCCCCAGGTCTAAGATTGTTTGTCTTTAGGCCTTTGGTGGCTGGGAGGCTACACTTGCCATGATGTCTAGCACAGTTTGGGTCAAGGCTTATATTGATTCGCTCATGGTCTGCATCATAGCCTCGAGGGACTCAAGGCGCTACCGATTACTAGGACCTTCATGCTCATCCCCTGCCATCTATGTCATTCTTACACTATGAGAGATGTACGGGATAGTAGACGTAGAACTTTTGACTTCGAATTCTTGCAAGGAATAGTCGTATGGGAAGGTTGGCAGTGTCGTGCCCTATTCGGACTGATTACTACCCCCAGCATAGGAGGTGGCATCTTCTCTCCGAGGGTGGCTGCCCCTAGGGGCTTCAGCATCCGTTCCTTAGGAATCCTCATCTCCTCGGAATATCGGATTATCGTATAGGCCAGGGGATTACTACAACCAGCTTATGTAACCCCCAAGGGTTCTGAGAGAGAGCTACTCCCCAACAGCTGATAGCTTCTTCGTCGAGTGGGTGCCCTGGAAAACTTCTTCCGCAGGTCCTGCTGCTGGTCCTCCTGGTAATCGCCTTCTCAATGCACTGGTTGAGATTGATGGGTTGGAGGTGCTGGGCTTCCTATCCCGCACGGTGGAGGGGTCCTTCTGAGTAGAGTAACATGAGGAAAATGATATCTCATCTTCCTCGGGTGTTTGCACCTGATCCTTGGATTATTGTCGGATAGGTGTCATCGGGTGCAGTCGTTGGAATGTCGACTGCCTTCTTGTAGTTACTGCCACTTTGTTGCAGCAGCAGTTGATGATGATTTTGGCATAGTAATTTCCTGGGGAGGTGTCACGACCCGCACTCGGAATAGGGGCATGAGTAGTGAACAACGCCCAGCCTATGCCGCAGCATCGGCGGTAGAACGTTGTTTGGGTCATCCATACTATCTAAACTTCTCACAAAATATATATATGATACCTGTCACGGTCATCTCAACTCCAAACTAAGAAACAATATGGTATATGATAATGATACTCAATCACAATGTCAAAATAAGGAAGATAAAGCACGATATAAAATAAAGAGAAAAAGAGTCACAATACAATCACAAGTCCCCAATAATATATACATGCTAAAAAGTCTCAAAAAGTCTATTACAAGTCTAAACAATAAATCTAGGCCTCCTCAGCATCTGGTGCTAGGTCCTCCTGCTCTAAAGCAGTATCCTCTAATGGTACATCGTCCTGCAGCTCGTAGTACGTGGGACACTAATCCACAAGACAATCATCTGAAAAATATATCCAGTCAGTATTGGAGCGAAGTACATACCTCTGAAAGCAGTTCCAAATACATAATCGAGCATATATAACAAATAATAGAAAATAATACAGGATAACTAGCCATAATAAATGTAATGAACTAGAGTGAACAGGTAAAGTACTGGAATGAAGAATAGTCAATATGAATAACTGTAATTTAAATGGAAATAGATAAAACTAGCTATTATGCCATAGAGTACAAGTTCATTATGTGATCGGTTTGGGTTGAACACGAATACAATATGGTAACTCGATTACACGTATGATATACAATCGACATGTACACGAATACACTTGGGCTTGATCACATAACGAACTCTTACTCCCCATCCCCAACCAATACTAATATATCCAATCACGACACGTTATGAACACGAATATGGGTACACTGAATACGAGCAGTGCGTGAACATGAAGTATATGATAATCAATACCCGATACACATGATGATATACACGTGAAGGATTATCCTCTGAACACGGTAAGGGATAACATCTCCTGACAGGATCCATATAGTACTAGTCCGTGTAACCACTGTGTCAGAATCAAGTATACAGTTCTAGCAAATGCAATATATACACTATCATGAAATAAAAACTAACAAAGAGATGTACTATCCTAAAATCCAGTGAGAAGGATCAACTATATCTAGAACGGTGCCTCAAAGACCTATATATGGAATATTATATCATTACAAGGTGTTGGAATGATAAACAGTTAAACTAGTCAACTTCTTAGTCATTAGGCCAATTCTAAGTCAAAATAGTCAAACTAGGTTAACACTAGGTCAAACTAGTCAAACTTGGTCAAACTAACTATTTCTAGGTTGTATGAGTCAATCTCTAGGGTATTGGGTCCATACACTATGTATCTAGGCTATACTAGCTACATTAGGATACTAGAGTATCATAGTTATCTAATTATACAAGATTCATATATATATATATATATATATATATATATATATATATATATATATATATATATATATATATATATACAACTATCTAATGTCTAACACTCACTCTAGTTGGATACCTTGGCTTTGAGCTAACTTGGTATCACTACCTAGCTGCCCATTTGGTATACAATACCAATACCCCATGATACCTCAACTCTCATCCTTGGTATAACTCAAAGTAAGTTAGAATCATCATTAAACACTACTACTGTCATGACCCGCACCCGGATATTCGGGCACGAGTATGTGGTTACGCCCAACCTACGCCGCAGAATCGACGGTAGAACGATGTCTGGGTCATTTCTAACTATATAACATCTCAACAATATAATATGGTACCTGTTAATCATCTCAACTTCGAACGAGGGAGCAATATGGTATCTCACAAGTATGACTAATCTTAATCACAAAACAAACTAAGGAAGATAATGCACGAATGGAATAGCGAAGGAAAGAATAAAGATTCAATCCACAATATGAAATAATAGTACAAACTGTGAATCTCAATAAATAATAGTCTAATATAATCCAACACAATAACTAGACATCCTCGGGCTCTGCAACTAAGTTCTCCTTGTCTACAAGAGTATCCTCTATAGGTATGTCGTCCTGTGGCCCGTAGAATGTGGGACACTGCTCTATAAGCCAGTCATCTGGAAAAATATATCCAGTCAGGATTAGAGCGAAGTACATACCTCTGAAAGCAGTTCCAATAACAAATCGAGCATATAAAACAGATAATAGAAATAAAATGCATGATTACTAACATATGAATGAACAATAGATATACAGGTAATGTACGAGAATATAGATCAACAATATGAATATCTGCAATATGATAAAATAACTGTAAACTAACTAATGTGCCTCAGAATACAAGTTCATTATATGATCGGTTTGGGTGAACATGATCAGGTAAGACGATTACAAGTGAGGTATCTAACCAGAATGTACACGATGTAACAATGGGGCTTTGATCACATAATCAACTCCTACTCTCCCATCCCCAACTAATACCAATGGATCCAATCACGACACGCTACGAACATGAAATATAACCACTGAATATGAGCAGTGGGTGTACATGAATATCATAACCACCGAACACGAGCGGTGGGTATACACGAATAAGCACACTAAACACGAGCAGTGTGTGAACACAAAATATAATCAATACCCAATATACACGATGAGATACATGTAACGAGTAACCGCTGAACACGGTAGGGGATAACATCTCCTGACGAGATCCATGTAGTACAAGTTCATAAAATTACTATGTCGGAATCAAGTATACAATTCTAGAACATGCATATATACAATATTATGAATTAAAAACTATCAGAGAAATATACTTACCTGAAGTCCTAAGCAAGGTGTGTCTCTCGATGCCCAAACTGGTGTCACACAGATCTATATATGGTATGTTGCATTAATACAAGGTTAAAGAATGAAAATAAGTTAATATGATGCAATTCTAAGTCAATAAGCCATTTCTACGTCAAACCGATTAAATCTAGTTTGCAAGAGTCTAACACCAAGACACTAAGTCAATACACTATGAAACTAAGCTATACAAGCTAATCTAAGATACTAAAAGGCACTCAAAAAGCCGTATCCTAAGATACGCAAGTTTAATTATATGAAAATAGTGTTTTAGATATATGTACAAGTCAATAATTTTAATACTATGATAAATTAATGAAAATATGATACTTTGGCCTTGCACCAATGCGTATCGCACTTATCTCGATACCCAACTCAATACCTTGGGTATCGAACCAATACCTTGGTATTACCTTGGTATCCTGAGGTAATCCAAAACCTCTTAACATATAGCTAATACATAAATATAATACCCCAAGTACTAACTATATAAGGTATCTAAACTACTAACATAAGGTTGATGAACAATATACTACCTACTAACCACTAATTATTACAAAACCACAACTAACTAGACTACCGGTCATCATATATATATGTAGCTAACTATTTACTAAATAAGTATATAACTAGTTATCTAGCTATACTAACTTAACACTAGACTACCAATCAATAACATACTAACCTCACTGAAATACTAACTATAACCAATTACCTTGATAACTAACTAACCTAATTAAATAACAATTAACACATTGCTACCCAAAACATCAATACCTTGATAAACCCAAACTCACTGATACTAGACTAAAACTATACTGAACCAAATACCTGATACTTATGCACTCTCCTTGGTTTGCACTGTGCAAAAACTACCTTTCCTGTATACCTTCAGTGCATGGCCCGAGCCTCTCCATGGCTTGGATGTGCTCAGTGCAGCTGCACAATGCAATTGCATTGCTGCCTATATAGTGCAGCTAGCTGCTGTAGTATTGGCTATGCACTGATACATCCCAGTGGCTGATACTAAAACCTGTTATGAACTCCCTGCCGATGAACTCCTCTCCTGTTGTTGCTGCCCGAGTGCAGCTTCACAGTGCTGAATTATACTTGATGTAATTGCTGTGCAAGCCCGAGCCCCTTAGCTGCTACTGAACCTCAGGGACTGCACCTCTACACTGTGCACGCATAGTGCACTGAACTGTTGAATGCTGAGCCTCCCTGAACTTGCTGACTGAACTGAGCCTTGCTGTGCTCGAGGAAATCTGCACATGTAGAAGCCCGATACCTTCAGTTGACTGAACTACTTGTTGTGGCCTCATTAAGTTGCACGAGCACTATATGTTTTCTGATACACTATGCAGTAGGATACTGACAGTCTCCCCCCCTTTCTTGCTGCCACTCACACACTACACCAACACATAAACATCTATCCCTCTATGAATAACACTCTACACACACACACACACACACACACACACACACACACACACATATATATATATATATATATATATATATATATATATATATATATATATATATATATATATATATATATATATATATATATATATACACACACATATATATATATATACCTCTAATATATCAATATCTATATGTACCAATACACCCTCTCTACTATATATATATATATATATATATATATATATATATATATATATATATATATATATATATATATATATATACCATACATATATGTATACAATATACACAATGCATATATACATATAAACTCTTAATACACAATATATATACAATCACATATATATACACATATAGATATACCTATAACTATATACACTATTATATACACACATATAGACACACACAAATACACTTAATCATATATATATATATATATATATATATATATATATATATATATATATATATATATATATATATATACACATGCACAAATAGAATTAAGAGCAAAACACTAAACACGTGGAATGCACCGCACCCGTATCACACTAACTCTATGATACGCTTGCGATACGGCGCTAACACACAACCAAACGCATCCTGGAGGACACGAACAAGTCTAATACACTAAATATGAGCAATACGTATAGTAATTAGATCAACTACGTGTCCGTGTCACAATGTGATATGCACAAGTCCCCGTGTCGGAGGAAAACCCCCAAAATTAATCTGTTTTGTCAAATTGACGAGATAAGGCCTACATGTACCCAATTGTGGATATGACACTAGTCATAAACAAACAATCATATGTTATTTTGATATATTTGACCAAATAACAACCACTACATGTGCCAATCTCAGAATTTCCCCAAAATTGACACCAAATTGCACAAAACTTCCACCGTAGGTCTTCGATGAACCTAAAACCAATTCCTATGGGTAGCCTATGCATGTGGGTTGGTTTCTTATGGTTAAATATTAGATTTAGAGTCTACTAGAAGAGAAAAAACTAAAATATACCTATTGGGAGATGGATTCCTAATGAAAAGTCTCTAAATGGAAAGTAGCTCCTCTCTTTGTAGATCTTGGCCTCCTTCTTGCTCCTTGCTTCCTTCTTATAGATCCTTGATGTAGAAGCCTACAATGAAGAATAGGGAAGGAATTTGTGAAGAAATTGGTGAAAAATTGATGAGGGAATGAAGGAAATTGGAAATGGAAACATGTAGATATAAAGAAATTGGAAATTATGAAGTAAAATGATTTCTCTCTCCTCCTAGTATGTGGCCGGCCATATACCCTCTCTATACTAGTATGAAATGTACTAATTACCCCTTGGGGCCTCTCATGAAGAAATTAATTAGGAAGGAAAGGTTCTAGTATAATGGTTTCACTAATTAATACAACCTCCTAATCCATGAGCCTATTTCTTGGGCTCAATCTAAACTCATCTAAAAAGTTGGTTCATGCAACTAATTAAATAGGTTAGGTCCACTACACAAGTCAAAAATAAATCTATAACTAATAATCAATAAATAATACAATAATTAATTAATCATGCATACACAATATTTAAATACAATCAATCCTAAAATTTAAAATACCCATATCAATTACCAAACTACCCTTAAATGAAAATATGAGGGTGACAACTATCTACTTAACTAAGATATATATACACACCAACATATACATACTTATCTCATATATATAACTAACTAACATGTTATATATTAACTTAACATCTAACTTATTTACATATATCAATTAACAACTATCATACATCTAACTTCGAACATCTAACTTCTAAACTTATATTAAAACACATCTTCACTACTTAGCACCACAAGACACCCATAACCTTATACTAAAAGCACATAATATACACTAACATATATCTATATCTAACTAACTATTACTTCAAACTAACATATAACATTCACCTAAATACTAACTTATACCTCTCAACCAACTGATAACATCTAGCATAATTAACTTGGGTTACACAGTCCAAAGTGATTCCCCCATGTTGCTGCCTACTAACACCTCATCCAGGCAGGCAGTTTACATACTCACTGTTGGTCACCCCATGCATACTTGTGCATTGCATACACAAGTAATCCTTCAATCTGTTCATAAGCCCTATCCTTTACTGATACTCAGATTCATGCATATTCTTGTGCACATATGAGCTCATAACATTAGCTCTCATCCCTCACTTCCTTAGCTTGCTAACTTACCTCTCTACTACCACTGCTATTTACCTGAAATAGAACTGACAGACCCTGTACAGCACACATCACTGTTGTTTACACCTCTCCTCACAGACCCAACTGGCCTCCCACTGTTTACTGAGTACAATTGAACTCTTAACATAACACTCTCATTCAGTAACTGCCCAGGTATACTCCTTAGTAGTGCACAGGCAAGTGCACTGCCTAATCAATTGGCATAGACCATAGACTTACCTTCACTTATACTCGAGCAACCCTTGTTGCCACTGCAGTTTTTGCAACTTCTTCCACCAACCTAACTCAAAAAACCCCAATTACTGATCACTAACACACACACCTTGCTGCAACCACCCATCTCTGCAAGTATAGGAACTGCATTACACTTTCTCTATTCACTGCAACACCTAAACACAGACACATATGTCCTTCACTGAACTGATCCCCCACTGTCACATAAGCACAACACATATACTATAACCAACACACACACACACACACACACACACACACACACACATATATATATATATATATATCATGCACACACTATAACAATACACTAGTCATTTAAACAAACATTTAATAGGCATTAATGTGATACACTAATATACACATCCAATTGACACACCAAAACTCCCAATTCTTCATGATAAATATTTCCACATATCCAATATAAATAATAATAGCTATTAGAGCTAATTACAATATGAATTATAGAGAATTGCACAAAATCACTCAAAATGAGCCCCGTATCGCAAAATACTGTGATATGGTCTATATGTATCCATTTGTGGACACGTACCTAGTCCCACAACCCCGATCTAAGTCTAATTAGTTCTAATTGGTCTCATGACACACACTTGATATGTCATTTTCGTAATTCCCCCAAACCACATACAAAAATCTATTTAGAAATCTCTATACACAACCAATTCAACTAGAATTTGCTCCTAATGGTAGCCATATGCCATGTGGTGGTTCCTAGAGGTCTCATTCATGATTTAGAGGCTAGAATAAGAAGGAATTCAGAAATTACCAATTAGGAGATGGATTTCCAATGAAAACTAAAGTGGACACGATCCGAACATGATTTCTCCACTATGACTCCTCCTCCTCCTTGTGGTCCTTGCTTCTCTAAGCTCTAAGCTCCTTGTAGAATGAGAATGAGAGGAAAGTGAAGGAATTAGAGAAGGAAATTGATGGAGGAATAAGAGAATTGGGGATCTATGAATTGAGGATCTCAAAATGAAGGAGTAATGAAGAGGAGAGAGAGAGAGAGAGTAATGAAGAGGAGAGAGAGAGAGAGAGAAGACATCCCTATAGGGACGGCCACTTTTTCCTTCTCCAAGCAACCTTGAATTATCTAATTGCCCCCCCCCCCCCCCCAATGATTCATTATGAAGAATAATTAATGAGACTAAAATGGGGAGTCTCTACACTAATGCATATTAGTCTAAACTCCTTAATTAATTAGAGGGAAAGGGTTTAATGGGCCTAGTTCATGTTGGGCTCACTAGTTGTCATGACAAGTCTAATTGGGTTCACAAGTGTCAAATCTAATTAATAGGATAGTCTACTAATTAATAAATTAATAATAAAAGGCACAATTAATATATAGCATTCTAATAAATAATATTCCTATAAATTAAATATACTTGCAAAATTATCAAACTATCCCTAGTTGGAAAAGTGAGGGTGACAATCCTACCCACCTTAGAAAAATTTTATCCTCAAAATTTAAGAAAGAAGCTATCTACGAAAGCAATCACAACAAGCAAGATAGAATTATACCTCACGGCTCAAACAGATAAGGATATCGCTCATGCATCTCGGCCTCTCGTTCCTAGGTACTCTCTCCTGGTGAGTGATGTCTCCACGCAACGCGTACCAAAAAAATCATCTGGTTCTGCAGCACCTTCTTCCTGCGATCCAGAATCTCCACGGGCTGCTCTGGGTAGCTGAGAGTCGGACCAACCTCGATCTCTGAGTGATCTAGTACATGGCTAGGATTTGTAACGTACCATCTCAGTTGCGATATGTGGAACACGTTGTGCACTCCCTCTAGTGTAGGCGTCAAGTCTAGTCTGTAGGCCACTGCACCGACCCTCTCAAGAACACTGAAGGATCTGATGTACCATGGACTAAGCTTCCCGCCTCTACCAAAACAAATTGTGCCCCGTGTCAGAGAAATCCTCAAGAACATCAGATCACCAACCTAGCACGAAATACATCCTTAAAACTCTAACTATAACAAGCAATCACAAGCAATATAAAACAAAAATCTATACCTCAAACTTCAATGGTCTCCTGGGGCTATCGGCTCAATGCCGCTGTCTGTCATGCGCCACCCGAAGCCTATCCCTGATGAGCTTCACCTTCTCAGCTGCATCCACGACTATCTCTGATCCCAATAAGGCTCTCTCACCAACATCATCCCATGATAAGTAAGTGTGGCATCTCCGTCCATACAACGCCTAAAATGGTGACATCTTGGTACTGGCCTGGTAGCTGTTGTTATAAGCAAACTCTATCAAGTGAAGGTGATCCTCCCAAAAGCCTCCAAAATCCAAAACAAAGGTGCGTAGCATATTCTCGAGGGTCTGGATAGTCCTCTCTGACTGCCCGTCTGTCTGAGGGTGATATGCAGTACTAAACTTGAGCTGGGTGCCCAAGCTAGCCTGCAAACTCCTCTAGAAGTTGGACATGAAGCGACTATTGTCACACCCCGATCTCTAGCAGGCAATCGGTCATCCCTGCTAGGCACGAATCATCACGCCAGCGCTCCCGCAGGACGATCTTTTCTATCTAGATGTAATACCGTACGAGCGCAAGCTACGCCCGTGCAAGGCCATGATCCGAATAGGCGGTAAAATGACTAAGCCACAGAGTCACACTGATAGTCTGAGTGTAGCAAAATAAGAATGAATAGGCGATTGGTAATAAGTTCACAGAGTCGTCAATAGCGGAAGCATTGAATAACACAAGTATGAAAGTAAAACAAGATCTTTATTGATATTGAACAAGTATTACAAGCGGTGCTAGGCCGAGATACATGTCGCTCAAGCCTTCTCTCTCTGAAATAGTAAAAGAATGCCAAGTGGCTACATTTGTGGAATGATACATAGACAATGTTCCAACATTATGTCTTGTATATGTGCTTCAGTTCCGGACACAACGTTCCAAGGCTCCAGAGCAAACTCTATGCCTTAGCTCACACGAAGGAGGTTTTTGCACCGAACGAGGTTCTTCCGCACCCAACAAGCAATCTAGTGGATTATCAGTACATGAATGCACTGGTGGAGAGGCTTCTACCATCTATTAAGTTATCTTTTTATTCTTGCCTTAGGATCAGTTTTATGGCATAATGAATAGCCTAACTCATATGGCAGTGCACCATGCGATATAAAGGAACACGGTAAGACTTACCAACTTACCATCCGTCCTTCCCTATCCAAGGCAAACCAAGTTAAACCAAGCACGAGCATATATAATAAAATCCAGGGGCAATAGTATAAGCAAATATAAGTGTCGTGAGCGAGGTTCTGTTCCAAGTGCACGAGTTACACAGATTATCTAGAAGTATTGCAGAAGATATTTAAGTATTTGATTATATACAAGTGTGTTATACTCATATTCATTCAGCTGGTTCCGATTACTGGATGCGATACAATAACTTATACGCGGGTTACCGTTAAGTGAGGATGACTTATCTATATGAACATGAGTCATTGGTATAGCCATAAATGATGAGTTTTAATAACGGGACAGAAATAGTATTCAACGCAGGTGGCGAGCCCCGCTACATGCCATTTCTTCCTCCAACAGACGATTATTTAGTCTAAGAGCGAGAATGACATGAAGGAAGGTTCACAAGGTGCCATATACCATCCTTGCCCGATAGATAGACTAACAGAAGTTTCGTCCGGATCGGATCGGCCCCAGTTCCCCAGAGACCGTCCGTAGGAACCCATTCAATACCTTGTGCACAAGTTGTTCGCGACATGCAAGCCTTGGGTCTCAGATTTATGGAATTCATGACTTGTTAATTCTTGATTCTGGTTCAGAACGAGTATGCTCCACGAGCTATGATTCTTTGCTTTACTTGACATGATTTTCGTTCATATTTAAACTTAACTTGATGCATTCCCTTGGTTCAGGAACTGCCTTGGCGACCTAAAGATCCTGGATACTTGGAGGTTTATATTGTACAGAAGGACTATTTGATAGTCTTCTGGCTAACTAGATACATGCACGATACGGATAGTGTTAATTGATTGTGGCATAAATTCGTATGGCAATAATTGAAATGATGCAAACGAGTAAAAGTTATAATGTAAGCAGACAAGCATGCATTTATACGAAACATAAGCATTTATATTGGTACGGTCTAAGGGATAGTGCAAGGGGTACAAATGTACAGGGACATACCGAGCGACAAAATCTAGAGGCATACAGTGTAAACAAGTGAAGCAGTGCACTATGAAGAGTATACAACGATCTACTTGAGGCATAGCAGGGTCTTCTTGCACGAAGCAAATATAGCATGCGATAATCCAAGTTATAAGCCAAATTTCATTTTCATGTTCTAACATAAGCAATACAAGTTGGAATTATTCTCTTAGCTAGGTGCATTGTATTCTTTATTAGCATGGATGGGGTGATTCACCTAGCGACTAGCATGTATCGTCCATATTTTAAATATGCAAGCTAAGCAAAGACAAGTTCATCGTAGCCACCCACCTTAGTAATAATTTGCCTCGGTCGAGCGATACTCCGAGCGAGCCTTTGAAAGTCTAAGTCTGAACTACTGAAGGGCCAAGTCTGGAAATTCTTTGCCTCAAACGAGTGTTCTTGCTGAGCAAAGGGGGTCGGGTCATTACACTTGCACCGTTTGAATCGGCTGTCCGCTTGAACGTAACGGGTCGTTATATTATACACCACTCAGAAAAGTCTCGTCCTCGAGACTTCCTGAGCGCAAGTCATTCTACCACACTATCTCAAGCATAGCAATCGGTACCACTAGATGCATTCGAACACAATTTCCTACTCGATCCTTATACCGTATTGCATGTATACTGGGTCTGTCTCATTGAATGAATCTATCATTCAATCCAAGATCTGACTTGGTCTCAATTGCACCTTAGCGCGGAATATATTTCGCTTAACGTGGGTACGTTACAATCCATCTTAAATAACGATCTAAGGCTGAGGCGTTATACTCGTTCATGCAAATCTAACATATTCACTTGCACTAGCATTCAAGATCAGCATATCGTGAGTCTGGATCATGCACATATTCAAAGCATCCTTCAAACATATGCATGTCAACCAACTTAGCGATAGCGAGGTCTTTGCGCTCGAGTTCAACATATCCCTGATTATTGGATCGTGCACACGTTCAAGGCGTCCCTCAAACATATGCATTCAGCCAAACTTAGCGATAGTGAAGTCGGACAAGCTACTTACAAAAATCTTAAGGATTCTCGTCTTATGAATCACACTGATACTTCCAACATGGTCAATCAAAATTTTAAGTTATTTCCATTCTAACTCAAACCAAGCATTGCACTACAGTTAAGTATGATCTATCTGATCAACCGACTAGCGTCCATGTCCTATTGTATATTCTGTTTGCGTCAAACATAGCATACACTTACTGTTCCAAGTCTAATTCTAAGTCTTGCTGTCCCAGTTCTATGGCTTGTTCAGGCAATAGCCTAAAGTCGGTTATAAGTTCTTTCACTCGGCAAAGGATCATCTTTCTAATTACTAGGTCAGTTCACAAGGTCATAGGTTCAAGTTCAAGCACACGATTCATCGTGCAAATTCGTCGAACTATGCTCACCCTAATTTCTAAGGTCAAACCATTATTTATTTGCACAAGATATTCTATCCAAGCTCGTTTCACTCAGATTTCTAAACAATGAGCATAGATCATTCTACATACATTAATATGTTCATTTGTACAGGGTTTGAGTCCGTTTAGTCAAATCTATAATATATCCAAGATGCATGACAAGCCTAGCAATTCACATAGTTTATCTTCTCAAACATGTTTGATAGAACCCATATATCTATTCTAAGTCTAGACTACCAAGCCATGATTCAGTTCTAAACCGTTGATCACAATCATAAACTCTAAGTCGTCCAATAAGATTTATGTATCCGTTCACGAAGCCATCAAGCGTGACTAACTCATCCTTGAAATACTTCCGATTCACTTATATTCCCAAATTTATCTTATTGTGTCAAACCATAAGTCAAGACGATCAATCAATTTTTATGCTCCGATCTTCCGTAAGTTCGATCATCCTCATTGGATGTGAGATCACCACGCCAATGCTTCCGTTGGATAATCTTCCTAATCTGGGCGTGACACATGTACGAGCATAGAGTAATGCTCGCACAAGACAAGAACGTCAAACGTTATGGTTATCATCGAAATGATCGAGACACCTTATCATTTCACTTGCTCCATCCAAGATATATATATATATATATATATATATATATATATATATATATATATATATATATATATATATATAATCCACCAATTCATGTTCGTTTATGCCATGATTATAATTTGTCTAGCAAAATTATTCAACTTCAATGTTACCGTTTGATAAAACCATAGCCTACTTATGGCATTCCTCAAACAACTAAGTTCAAATATTCAAGCCAAAGTCTATCCACTTTTGATATATTCTAATCCTCGAGTTCATTTGGAATAATCACCGAACATGTTTCTATGAGTTTGATCATCCCCGTCGAACGTGAAATCACCATGCCGGTACTCCCGCAGGATAATCGTTCCCGCTGGGATGGATTATCGAGAGTTATCTTTCGAACTAGATTCAAGATCATTCTTCCAAACTCCAGATCAATTTCGTTGTCGCTTATCTCTTCCATCGAACCACCATATTCATTCTCGGACTAACTTTTATTCAAGCGATAGTCTACTCAAGTTTAATTCGTTTGATTCAATTTGAAATCGCTCGCACGATCCATCAAGTTTCCACCAAGTTTCCTTGTCCTAGTTATCAATTTTATTACCTTGAGTCCCTATTCGATATAAGCCTTATCACTTGTTCCAGATATTTTCAAATTGTTCAAACCAACTATCGCACGAGATAAGAATTCGTTTGAATATTTCCAAAATGATCCATACACCACTCAAGAATCTACTCACCCAATTAAATCCTCAATCGTGTTCGCATCACTTTTTAGTATATTCACCAAGTCGTTCCTTAGAACTCCAGCACGATACCTAAGCATCGCCTGATAAATCTTAATCTCGTATATATCCTGTTGATAGTCATCCGAGTAAACCATATCTATTTTTATATCTTCAAGATACATAATATCGTCCGAGCTATTTTTTAATATCCAAGCACGATTCTCTATATTCGCCTTAGCGATAAACTAATAAGGTTTCTATTGGTTGCCATTCTAAGTCTGACTTATCCTTATCTGATCGATATCCCAATCTCGCTTACAAACTTGCTTGCACCAAAGGGTCATGACGCACGATACTCAACAAAACTTAGCTGAAAGGCTGTGTGCATAGCTAACCGTCTGAACAATATTCTATCTCACATACTAACCAGCTGGGAAATCACGTATAGGTATTTGGGTTCGCATATAACTTGTAAGTTCTAGCAAGAGTCTATTCTCATAAAGTCTAATATAGGTCGGCACAAAGGCCTTCGCATCACAATTTCTTACAAGTAATCATATCATTCACATGCACTTTTAAAATTATTTAGACTCATTGTATAAAATATCCCATTGGGTGAACGAGAGAGAGTGTATGCACATAACCCACGAACGATCTTTCAAAACTAAGAAAATTGATAAGAAGTCCAAAGGCGTAAGCCATGCTCTGATACCAATATGTCAAGCCCCGATCGCCCGCTGGTAATCGGCCGTCCCCGCTAGGCGCGAATCATCGCACCAGCGCTCCCGCGAGACGATCTTTTCCATCTGGAGGTGATGTTGCACGAGCACAAGCTACGCCTGTGCAAGTTCATGATCCGAACATGCGATAAAATGACTAAGCCACAGAGTCGTACATATAGTTTGAGTACAGCGGAATAAGAATGAACATGCGATTGTTAACAAGTTCACAGAGTCGTCAATAGTGGAACTATTGAATAAAACAAGTATAAAAGTAAAATAAGCTCTTTATTATATTGAACAAGTATTACAAGAGGCTCTAGGCTGAGATTATAAGTCGCCAAGCCTTCTCTCTTTGAAACAGTAAAATTAGCTATATTTTTAGAATGATACATAGGCTATGTTCCAACATTATGTCTTTTATATGTGCTTTAGTTACGGATGCAACCTTCTAAGAATCCAGAGTGAACTCTATCCCTTAGCTCGCACGAAGGAGATTTTCGTACCAAACGAGGTTCTTCCGCACCCTGCAAGCAATTGGTGGGTTATCAGTACTTGAATGCACTGGTGGGGAGGCTTCTCGTCCGCTCGACAAATCTAAACACGTTATATATGTTCGTGCACCATCTATTAAGTTATCTTTCTATTCTTTCCTTAGGATTAGTTTAATGGCATAATGAATAGCCTAACTCGTGTGGCAGTACGCCGTACAATATAAAGGAATACAGCGAGACTTACCAACTTATCATCCGTCCTTCCCTATCCAAGGAAAACCAAGTTAAACCAAGCATGAGCATATATAATAAAATCCAGGGGCAATAGTATAAGAAAACATAAGTGTCGTGAGCAAGATTCTGTTTCAAGTGCATGAGTTACATATATTATCCAGAAGTATTACAGAAGATGTTCAAGTGTTTGATTATGTACAAGTGTGATATACTCATATTCGTTCAGGTGGTTTCGATTACTGGATGCGATATAATGACTCGCACGCAGGTTACCGCTAAGCGAGTATGACTTATCTATATGAACAAGAGTCGCTGGCATAGCCATAAAGGACGAGTTTTAATCACGGGACAGAAATGGTATGCAATACACGTGGTAAGCCCCGCTACATGCCATTTCTTTTTCCAATAGACTATTATTTAGTCTAAGAGTGAGAATGGCGTGAAGGAAGGTTGACAAGGTGCCACACGCCATACTTACCCGACAGACAGACTAACAGATGTTCCGTCTGGATTGGATAGGCCCTAGTGCCCTAGAGACCATCCGCATGAACCCATTCAATACCTTGTGCACAAGTTTTCCACGACATGCAAGTCTTGGGTCTCAGATTTATGGAATTTATGACTTGTTAATTCTTGAATGTTGTTCAGAACGAGTATGCTCCACGAGCTATGATTCTTTGCTTTGCTTGACATGATTCTCGTTTAGAGTTAAACTTGACTTGATGCATTCCCCTGGTTCGGGAACTGCCTTGACGACCAAACGGTCCTAGATACTTGCAGGTTTATATTACACAGAAGGACTATTTGATAGTCTTCCGGGTAACTAGATGCATGCACGATACGGATAGTGTTACTTGATTATGGCATAAATTCGTGGGGCAATCATTGAAATGATGCAAACGAGTACAAGTTATAATATATGCAGACAAGCATGTATTTATACAAAACATAAGCATTTACATTGGCACGATCTAAGGGATAGTGCGAGTGGTACAAACATACAGGGACATATCAAGCGACATAATCTAGGGGCGTGCTTTATAAAAAAGTGAAGCAGTACACTACGAAGAGTATACAACGATCTACTCGAGGCATAGCAGGGTCTACTTGCACGAAGCAAAGGTAGCATGCGAGGGTCCAAGTTATAAGCCAAATTTTATTTCCATGTTCTAACACAAGCAATACAAGTTAGGATTATTTTCTTAGCTATGTGCGTTGTATTCTTTATTAGCATGCATGTGGTGATTCACCTAGCGACTAGCATGTATCATCTATATTTTAAGTGTGTTGGCTAAGCAAAGACATGTTCATCGTAGACACCCAACTTAGCGATGATTTACCTCGGTCGAGCGATACTCTGAGCAAGCCTTTAAAAGTCTAAGTCTGAACTCCTGAAGGGCCAAGTCTAGAAATCCTTTGCCTCATACGAGTGTTCTTGTTGAGCAAAGCGAGTCGGGTCATTGCACTTGCGCCGTTTGAATCGGTTGTCCGCTTGAACAGAATGGGTCGTTACAACTATCCGATCCGAGACTATGCTTGCAGGAACTCCAAGTGATCTGACTATCTTATGCACATACATCTCCGCGAGTTTCTCCGTAGACGTACCCATTTTGAATGGTAGAAAGTTGGCCAATTTGGTCAACCTGTCTACGATGACCCAAATTGTGTCTTTCCCTCCTGGAGAACGCAGAAGTCCCCGAAATAAAGTCCATCTTCACATGCCCCCACTTCCACTATAGAATAGGTAAAGGCTGAAGCAATCCACCTGTCCTCTATCTCTCTGCCTTTACCTGCTGGCATACTAAGTATCTGGATACGAAGTTAGCCACCTCCTGCTTTATACCAAACCACCAAACATGTTATCTCATGTCTTCATACATCTTGTTGGCACCTGGATGCATATAGTATTGAGATCGATGTGCCTCCTGAAGAACCTCCTCGCGTAATGCTCCACTTGACACATACAATCTGGTCCCATACCACAATGATCCATCCTCTGCAATACTAAAATCCTCTGCCAATCCCATCCTGACCTGCGGTCTGATGCTCCTCAGAGACCCATCCTCGAACTGCGCGGCTCTAATCCGGTGCATCAACTCTGACTGTACCTGAAGTCTCTACATCTATGTTGCAACTCCAGGAACTAACACCTCAATACCCAAGCTATCAAGATCGGCCAATAAATGTCTGTCCCTCATCAAGTATATAGCCACTGGATACCTGATCAAGGCATCAGCGACTACGTTAGCCTTCCCTGGATGGTACTGCAAGAAAATGTCGAAGTCCTTCATCAACTCCAACCCCCACCTCTGCCTCATATTAAGCTCCTTCTGTGTAAACACATATTCCAAGCTCTTGTGATTAGTAAAGATCTCTCCACTCGCTCTCCATACAAGTAGTGCTTCCACAGCTTAAGAGCAAAAATAACTACTGCCAACTCCAAGTCATGGATAGGGTAATTCTTCTCATGTGGGCATAATTTCCTGGAAGCATAGGCAATCACCTTCCCGTTCTGCTGTAACACACAACCCAAACCGTTACCCGAAGCATCACTATATATGGAAAATCCTCCTGCTCCCGATGGCAACATCAACACTGGGGTTGTAGTCAACCTCTTCTTCACCTCCTCAAAAGTAGCTTGACTCTCCTCAGTCAAGACAAACTCTACGTCCTTCCTGGTTATCCTAGTCATCGGCTCTGCAATCTTGAAAAAAATTTGAGCAAACCTTCGATAATAGCTTGCCAATCCAAGAAAGCTCTTGATATCTTCTACTGAACTCGGGGTAGACCATGACTCAACGACTGATATCTTCTTCGGGTCTACTGAGATCCTGTCTTCTGTAATCACATGCCCAAGGAATTCAACCTTATCAAGGAAGAACTCACACTTCAAAAACTTGCCATAAAGCTTCTCCTTTCTGATGGTCTCCAGAACTATCCTCAGGTGCTTCTCATGCTCCTCCAGGGTCTTCGAATATGTCAAAGTATCATCAATGAGGACCACAAAAAATTGATCCAAGTACTAATGAAATACCTTATTCATCAGGTTTATGAATACCGTCGGGGCATTGGTCGACCCAAACGGCATCACCAAGAACTCGAACTGCCCATACCGAGTTCTGAAAGCTGTCTTTAGAATGTCTTCCTTCTTCACTTTCACCTGGTGGTACCTCAACCTCAAGTCTATCTTCAAGAATACTTTTAGGTCCAATCAACTGATCAAATAAATCGTCAATCTGCGACAATGGGTATTTATTTTTGTTAGTGAGGTTGTTGAGTGCCATGTAATTGATAAACATATGTACCGACCCATCTTTCTTTGGTACAAATAATATCGAAGCACCCCACGGTGATGAACTAGAGCGGATAAAGTCCTTGTCTTGCAACTCATCCATCAGCTTCTTCAACTCCGCTAGTTCATTATTGTTTACCCTATAGATGTGTTGTGATATCGGCTCTGTACTTGACACTAAGTCTATAGAGAACACCATATCTCTGTCTGGTGGCAACCGCGGCAACTCCTCCGAAAAGACGTCCATATACTCTATAATCAATGGATGTGACAGCTCCTGCTCTTCCATCATGGCTCCACAGAAGTCTCCCTCACTCTGCTCTACTTCTCCTCTGACGAACTCAAACTCTGGCTCTCTTGGTACCTGAAATAAAACTCTGCCTCTACGACAATCGATACTAGAATGGTGCCTAATCAATCAATCCATCCTGAGTACTATGTCGTAGCTCGGAAGTAGCATTACGAGTAGACATACGCTCAAATTTTGGCCTCCCAAAGTAACTCTTCGATCTTTGCAAACATCACTGACCAGGATAATGCCACTCCCGGTCTTGATCTTGCAAGTCCTCACCAACAGTTCAGTCTCAATGTGATGCTTCAAAGAAAAATATACAGATACAAAACTATGTGAAGCACTAAAATTAAATAAAGCATAAGCTGGAAAAGAATTAAGATAGACTGAACCTGAAATAACATCACCAACTGGCTCCTCCTCCTCAACTGTCAAGGCGAAAGCTTGCTCTTGTCGCTGTGCACCTCACTGCTGCTGCTGGTACTGAGCGAACTGATGCTGTTATGGCGGTAGGGGAGGTCCTCTCTGCTGTCCCGCTGGTGGTCTCGTGGGTGCTCTCTGTGCCTGAGCTCCGCCCTAAGCGGGACGAGCTGGAGCTCTAGGACAAGCCGTCAACTGATGGTCTCCTGATTCATAGAATAAACACTGGCCCAATCCTATCCATGTACCGGCTTCTTGCAGAATGGGCAAGGAATAGCTGGCCTCTGGTTCTGATGCACTGGTGCTCTAGCTGGTACAGGGTACTGCAGCCTCGGCTGCTAAAACTGTCTATGATGCTGCTGCTGAAAGTGAGGTCGCTTCGTTTGGCCCGTGCTAGTACTGGATCCTCTTATATCCCTCTGTCTCATGGTGCCAAGCTCTAGATCATCTTCTGCCAGCTGTACCTGCCTCAGAATCTCCTTGTATGTGATTTGATCTTCTTGTTCAGGCTCTTCCTGAACTACATGGCCTTCCCTCTGGGGTTCTGTCCCTCCATAAAGTGGCCTAATCTGTAATACTCTATCCCATACTCATCCAACATCATATTTTCCTGAACGAGGTACTGAGACTGGCTCTCTAGAGATGTCAGAGCCATATCTGAAAAGAACTTTTTCTTGAAGAGCTTCTTAAAAACTTTCCAAGTAAGTTCCGATACTGAGATCCTAGGGTCTGTTCCGAACCAAGTTAATGCGATGTCAAACATCATGCTTCCTGCTGCCTCTACTTGCAACCTCTCTGGAATCTATGCCAGTTGCAGGTTCCTCTCAATGTCTTCTATCCAATCATCAACATAAATAATCCCCTTAGCCTAGTAGGAAAGCAACTTCATGCATATCCTATCCATATTTAAACTCATCATAATCCTATCCAAATTAGCCAATCCTAGTCGTATTCAATTAAGTAGTGTACACCATTATAAATACCTCATCCTTCATATTTTTGTTCCCCAAATTCCCTTCATTTTTGTCCAAAAATAGTCAAAATTCGTCATAAATTTAGCCTCATTTTCTAGTAGTTATGACGACTTAAATAGATGATATCTCCTACCTCCGAACTCCAAAAATGCTCCAGTTTTTTTTGTTAGAACCATATCAAGGTTAGTTTTCTGAATATATAAATTATTTTAATAATTTTAGAACCTATTTTTCCATAATATTCTGAAAGTGCCAGTTGTCCGAAATCAGACGCGTTTCCGTATTTTCGAGATTTTGGGAGATCCCGAATTCGAAATTACAAACCGTTTGAAGTTTCAAAAAGTTGACATGATGAAATTACATAAAATAATATTTTCAGAATTTAACATATAAGTTTAATTTAGTGTAAAATTCGTGCAACGAATACGTAAATAGGAAACCACCGAAAATTGTCATTTGTGCGCCCTTGTGGACATAACTCTTTACCAACTTGTGATTTTATGAAACTGTCGATTCCGATATTCATGTAGCACTGAAATCTATAGAATTCTACACAAAAATCAAGGATTTGAGTTGGTTGACTTTTTGGTCAACTGATTGCCTCGATTTGTATGCCATGGATCACAAATCCGTAAAGTTGACTTTCGTTGGACCAAAATTAGGGTTTAACAATAAAATCAGATTATAATAAGATTAAAATACTATTTTAAGTTATTTTATTCAGAACTAAAATAAATTAAAATTGAGGAACCTATTCACCCACTTTTGAAACATAACTTGTTTAATTTATGTGACGGGTAGATCGGACGACGCCTTGAGTTGGGACTTCATTCTTTTTCAGACCAGGCAAGATACCTTGCCAAATTGCTTACATTACTTTGCATGCTTATTATATTTATGTATACTCATTGCATGTGTATTTTCTTTCAGTCATAAGTATATGATATATATATATATATATATATATATATATATATATATATATATATATATATATATATATATATACACACTTGACACATAGTATCATGGGAGGGGAGGACAATCAGTCGGCGTATGGGCTACAACCACTTTGGTAAACCGTAGTATCTAGCACGCACTACGGTAGTGTGTCGCGCTGGTCGCTACCCCCGAGGTATGTCGATTTATGTAGAGTCGCTCTGGTCGCTACCCCCTGAGGTATGTCAATTTCTGATGTCCCCTGACGAGTGTGTAAGTTGTGACCCCGAGGTATGATGATTTCTGATGTCCCCTGACAGGTGTGTGAGTTGTGAGGCTTAGATCGAGTAGCCAACCCTTGCCCATACGTCGAAAAGTTGTCCTCATTTGCATTCATATAGATTGTCTTGTACAGCTTACTTATATATTTTCAAACATTATGCATGTTTATTGTATTCAAATTGGCTTGCTTCTATGTATCTTGTTACGTCCCTCTGAGGACCTGGTCCCTTTCCAGGTGTAGATGTTCATGACTATTCGCAGGAGCACAGATCAGGACTTACTACTTATCTCTTCCGAGGAGGCCTTACATTCTGAGCATCCTTGACTATCTCTAGCGATGGATCGCTTCGCTGATACACTTCTATCATCACCTTATTTTATATTGGAGATTTACCCTCCTCTCTCATTTTAGTATTGATATAGTCATTGGTAGTGGATTTGTCTCCACCCGACTATCATTTATGGATTATTCAGACTCTTTATTCCAGTTCAGTTATTTACTTTCTGTGACTTATTGTGTGGATGAGATTAGTATACCTGTGACTTGTGACACTATATTTATACCACATGTGAGTTTATATTTATATTACAGCGTACGTGTGTATTATGGTATCCATATATTGGAGTTGCCATATACATACGGCTGGCATGCTTACGTGTTCCTAGTCCTACGTATTTTGGGACTGGAATGTGACATATTTTTATGGTGACTCATGCAGGTCGAGGGCATATTGTCTTGGTTACGTTACTGTATCGAGCTAGCCTACGCATAGGATTAGAATATAAGATCTCATCCACTTATTTAATCACCGTCCTTGATTTTATTTTGCCTTCTTATTTGACTGCTTGCATTGCATCTTGCTTGATCCCTTCTCAACGTCAATCTTCTCTCGTGCTTGATAGAGGTTAGGAAGATGACTTGTACTAGGTATATACACTCTAGTATTCAATAACACTATTAGTTAAATCTTTGTAAGTTTGGTAGTATGCCTCATAACCTAGTAACACATAGTCCTTTTAACTCATTAATGAAGTATAAATGAATGACACCAACTATAGGCTTGCATAAGAAGATAGTGTTTATCTAGACTATAGAACTTTAGTGTTTATCTAGACTGTAGAACTTAGAGGCCCATACACCCATTTGGTTGACTTTAGACTTAGACAAAAAATTAGTATGGCAACTATAGAGGCACGACACCGGTCTTCTTGGTGAACTTAAATTATTTTGTACCTTCCTTCATCATAATTCAACGTACTTATAATTTGTTGTACTACCTCGACTTATGATGTTATTATAGCCTAGTTTTGTAAGCTTATTCTTTTATTCAGCTTGTTCGTGACATATGTATTATTGGGGGCCCACACTAATACATTATCTAAATCAGAATCAGTGCATTATGGTCTGATCAACCTTAGTGCGCTTGGTTCGCTCTTCGTATTACTACTTTACGTGGATTGAGATATAGTTGACTCAACTTGTTAGACGAATATACTTGCCCTCTAGACTGGCCAGAGCATATCATGTCAGGTACATAATTATTCTGATGTGAAAATGCAAATAGGAATTTACCAAAATAAGATTTCAATACATAACTGCCTTGGCAACTCCCTTTCGAATTATCTAATCCCTTTGAATCTTGTACTTGTATTCTATCACCTCCTCCTTGAATTCTTTATTGTTGTTTTTTGTCTTTCCCTATTTCGGAAAGACGAACGTTCGTGCTTAGTATAAGTTGATACACGGATAGTACTAGATATACCCCATAGGCCAAGCACTCATGATGACAAATAAGGAGCTCAGGCACAGGAAGTCATAGATACAGGTACAACCTTAGTTATATTTTCCATTGCATACTCATGACCCCCTTTATGACACAAGATCTTAGGTGCATAGTAGACGTAGAATTATATATATGGTGGTTTAGCAGCTATGAGGATATATTGATATTCTACCCCGATGGCCCACACGCGATACTAATAGATGACGCGAGTAGCACTAGTATTACTCTTTCCCTATCACCATCTCGCCTCTTGGGGTGGCTAATTTCCTCTTCTATATCCATTCCTTATCTCGTGCTTAACTCTTTCTATCATAATCGTATCCTTTCATGCCATTATGAATTGTTTGAATTACTTCAACCTCACCCTTATTTGGTTAGTTAAAACATAAATGGTTTAGTAAGTGATTAATAACTAAAAGACGAGTTCATAATAATAACCCTTATGTATATGCACTATAAAAAATATCTGTGCTCTTACTATTTTTTTAAACCATGAGTAGCATCCTTTAGTCTAACAGGAATTAGTTGGATTGTTGAAATAATTTATACTCCTAATAGTTTTAGGTAAGACCTAAATTGTTGCCCTAAAACTTAGACTAAGCCTAGGAAAGAGTTGAAGACACTTGTTATGAACTAACAACTATGACAAATCGCTGGCAAAGTAGCGACAGCTGCAGCTAGACCGTTATAGTAAAGTAGTCGAAGTATTTGCAGACATACTGGTCAGGTGGCATGGCAGTATTAGACTACGATACTTGATGGTTACAGAGAAAAATTATAGTTATGAGATTACAGACGGGAATCCCAAGATACTCGACCCAATAAATAAATTTATCTTACAACCTAGACAATAGCTTCAAGAGACTTTGACTACTAGTAGAATTCTTGTAAGTTGGGTAGTGTAGATGAGTTAGAAATAGAATAGTGTATGGACAATAAATGAGAAGTGTTAGAATGACAGACCATGACTTTGAGGAAGCACTGCTAGATAGCAATATAGTGTAATAGCTATAATGATTATTATAAATATGGGTAGTGTCAATTTCGAGGACAAAATTTTTGTAAATTGGGTAGATTGTAAATCCCCTCACCCAAAATAGATATTTTGTGTGTATTTTATATTATTTTATTTATTATAGATTATTTTAAATATTAAATTACTTTAGAATATTCTATTAGTTAATTAGAAAATAAATTTCTCAGTATATTTACTTATATAAATATTTATTTAGAATTATTTTTAGGCTATTTTAGATTTTTGGAGATTTTTCTAGAATTTTTAGGTAATTAAAACATAGGGAACGTAAATTTCTAGGACTTTCATGATTTACTATAAGACCATACTTGCATATTGTTCCTACCAAATATTTATTTTAGGTTAAAATATTTAATTATATTTTTCTGTAATTTATTTAGAATTTTAAGAAATTTATTTAGATTTTTGAAATTATTTAGGATTTATTTGGATATATATAGTCTTAATATTAGATAGATGCTAATTTAGTGTTAATAGATATTAATAAGATTATATATAAATTATTTGTATTATCTTTAATTCTATTTAAGATTATAAATTATTGAGATAAATACAAACTCTATTTTAAATTAATTCAAATCATGAGCCTAGTAGGAAAGCAACTTCATGCATATCCTATCCTTATTTAAACTCATCCTAATCTTATCCAAATTAGCCAATCCTAGTCGTATTCAATTAAGTAGTGTACACCATTATAAATACCTCATCCTTCATTTTATTTTTCCCCAAATTCCCCTCATTTTTGTCCAAAAATAGTCAAAATTCGTCATAAATTCAGCCTCATTTTCTAGTAGTTATGACGACTTAAATAGACGATATCTCCTAGCTCCGGACTCCCTAAAAAAAAAAAAAAAAATGCTCCAGTTTTTTTTTAGAACCATATCAAGGTTGGTTTTCTGAATATATAAATTATTTTAATAATTTTAGAACCTATTTTTCCAGAATATTCTGAAAGTGCCAGCTGTCCGAAATCAGACACGTTTCCGTATTTTCGAGATTTTGGGAGATCCCGAATTCGGAATTACGAACCGTTTGAAGTTTCAGAAAGTTGACATGATGAACTTACATAAAATAATATTTTCAGAATTTAACATGTAAGTTTAATATACTATAAAATTTGTGCAACGTATACGTAAATAGGAAACCACCGAAAATTGTCATCTGTGCGCCCTTGTGGACATAACTCTTTACCGACTTGTGATTTTATGAAACCGTCGATTCCGGTATTCATGTAGCACTGAAATCTATAAAATTCTACACACAAATTAAGGATTTGAGTCGGTTGACTTTTTGGTCAATGGAGTGCCTCGATTTGCATGCTATGGATCACAAATCCGTAAAGTTGACTTTCGTTGGACCAAAATTAGGATTTAATAATAAAATCAGATTATAATAAGATTAAAATACTATTTTAAATTATTTTATTCAGAATTAAAATAAATTAAAATTGAGGAACCTATTCACCCACTTTTGTAACCTAACTTGTTTAATTTATGTGACCGGTAGATCGGACGACGCCTTGAGTTGGGACTTCATTCTTTTTCAGACCAGGCAAGATACCTTGCCAAATTGCTTACAGTACTTTGCATGCTTATTATATTTCTGTATACTCATTGCATGTGTATTTTCTTTCAGTCATAAGTATATGCTATATATATATATATATATATATATATATATATATATATATATATATATATATATATATATGTGTGTGTGTGTGTGTGTTGACACACACTTGACACATAGTATCATGGGAGGGGAGGACAATCAGTAGGCGTATGGGCTACAACCACTCTGGTAAACCGTAGTATCTAGCATGCACTACAGTAGTGTGTCGTGCTGGTCGTTACCCCCGAGGTATGTCAATTTCTGTAGAGTCGCGCTGGTCGCTACCCCCGAGGCATGTCAATTTTTGATGTCCCCTGACGGGTGTGTGAGTTGTGAGGCTTAGATCGAGTAGCCTACCCTTGCCCATACGTCAAAAAATTGTCCTTATTTGCATTCATATAGATTGTCTTGTACAGTGTACTTATATATTTTCAAACATTATGCATGTTTACTGTATTCAAATTGGCTTGCTTCTATGTATCTTGTTACGTCTCTCTGAGGACCTGGTCCCTTTCTAGGTGTAGATGTTCATGACTATTCGCAGGAGCACGAATCAGGACTTACTACTTATCTCTTCCGAGGAGGCCTTACATTCTGAGCATCCTTGATTATCTCTAGCGATGGATCACTTCGCTGATACACTTCTATCATCACCTTATTTTATATTGGAGATTTACCCTCCTCTCTTATTTTAGTTTTGATATAGTCATTGGTAGTGGATTTGTCTCCACCCGACTATCATTTATGGATTTTTCAGACTCTTTATTCCAGTTCAGTTATTTACTTTCTGTGACTTATTATGTGGATGGGATTAGTATACCTGTGACTTGTGACACTATATTTATACCACATGTGAGTTTATATTCATATTACAGCGTACGTGTGTATTATGGTATCCATATATTGGAGTTGTCATATACATACGGCTGGCATGCTTACGTGTTCCTAGTCCTACGTATTTTGGGACTGGGGCATGACACCCAGGCTTTATTTTGGTCACACAACTTTCGTGACACAATTACAAGAAAATGATGATTAATTAATCATTTTGTTGTGGCGTACGATTTTAACCCGCCACTCCAACCCATTGCTTTCAACTAAATCTATGCTACGAGCCTAACTGGTCCTATTATGCACATGACACTCGAGTTACGTTATTCGAACCCCTGCATGCTTACAATATAATATTAAGTAAAAAATAAAATTTATAAATTTATTTAATTAATTTAATATTCCTATTTGGTAATACCTTTTGAATTGATATAAATTGGTTGTAAATTATTTATTGGTGAAAATATAAATTTTTTAGAATTTTTTCCAAGTACCTAACTATTTTCAAGAATTTTCTACATATAAATATTGAATAGACAAAACAAAAGAAAGGGAAAAGAAAAGAAATAAAACAAACCCTAATACTAACCTAACTAAACCCAAACCCATTAACTATAAAATTACTACCCAAACCCAAAGCCTAAAACCACTACCCAAACCCAAAGCCTAAAATTACTACCCAAGCCCAGACCCCCAGACCCGCTCACTCTCCCTCAATCTCTCGTTATATATATATGTGTGTGTGTGTGTGTGTGTAAACCATAACCCTAACCCTAGAGAACACTACCTCCACCATCACCCACGTCTCCACCCTCATCGACCACCCTGACCCCTCGCCGTCGCCGCCGTCGCCGCGCCGAAGCAGTGCCGGACCATCGCCCCAGTCACCGCCCGCGCGGTGTACACAGCAGCAACATCCTTCCCGCGATCCCATCTTTGAGGTACGTGAATGCCCTTCTCGCTCGACCATTTTATGAGCTTTTTGTCCGTATACATTCGCAATATGAAGGCCATCAAACCCCTTCAAGAATTTTGAATTTGGATGGCTTATATTAGGAGAAATTTGAACCGAAAGTTGGTCCAAAAACCTGCGTTTCGAACAATTTCAAAACTGTCCAAACACCTATATTTTGAGGGCTATAACTCTCAACCCGCGAGGCCAAACTGAGTTATTATTATTTTTTTGTAACGACAACCTAACCAAGATTAAATCCCTTCAAATAGTTTTATTTATTTCTATTTTAATTTTAATTTATTCTGTGTTGAAATTGACCAAAAACTTTTTTTAAAGAACCAAAAATCTCTGATACGGGATGCGTTCTGCCAAACGAGGCTATTTCATCGCGTGCAAATTACACTGAATGGTGCGTAACATGAACACAGACTTGTGGACTTTCACGAAACTTGATTTGGACGTGTGTGCACGCCAAAATCAACGTATATCTGCCAAAAAATACCATATTAGCCTATTCTGACACCTCACCATAACTTCGTGTGTACTCGTCGATTCATAACGAAACATGTGCATTGGATTTCCAATGTTACGCTGGTCCTGTGACCCAAGTTTGGCTCGAATCTGAGAACGTTGACGAAACGTAATTTCGTGGGCCCTATGGTTCCACATTACGGGCAATTTTATGATCGGCTCATCGGAATCCAGTCCTGGATATTTTATTGGATTCGTATCATCGTTCTAGACTCGTAGACACTAAGTTTCATGAATTTGGAGAACTTTGTCTCTAGCACATTTTTTGGTGCGAAGTGGGTCACATATGGACCCCGCTTTGACCCAAAACTATCAATTTTGTCCCTGTGTCCAAATTGGACTTATGGGTAGTCAATCCAAGCTATTTCAAGTATTCTAAGAATATTGGTGATATTTGTTTCAGCATTCGAAGGTGTACGTGCAGATTCCACTTTCCCAGGAGCAGTTGACGGAGTTCAGAACCCAGACAAGTGTACCTTGCCAAACTTGCAGTAGATCCTGTTATATTATTTGCTTGTGTTTCTTTCCATATATATATATATATATATATATATATATATATATATATATATTCTTGTGATATGCATGTTTAACCTAGTACCGTTAGACGTTGCTTAGCGTCCGAACAAGATTTGGGTGTTGACGCCGTACGCGGAGTCGTGTAACATCACTTAGAGAGTTGATTCCAGGATCCTATTTTTACGTACTTTCTTTACCAAGAACGCCATACCATAGGACACTTGACACTATTTTATGTGACAGAATCTTTCTTGAGTTATTCATGGTGATTCTATATAGGCTTAAAGGATTCATGATATGAGACTTGCATATTATATGGATACTATTATGACTCATTGTACTAGCTAGAGGTCATAATATTGCATGTTATGGACATGAGACGTTGTGAACATAAGACATGAGGTTACATTGGATGGGAAGAGACACACATGCTACAGGCTGATTATGTTATATATATTATGTTACTGGAGGTGCTTAGTCTCTATACCAGAGCTTGGCACATTACTGGCCCTACGAGATATGACTTGCTGCTATGGGCTCCCCGAAATAGAGCCTGTAATGGTCTCAGCCTGAGTACTAGTGATGCTCTTATTTTTATTTCACTTAGCTGGTTACATAGCTTGCCCTGAGGATTTGATTTTACTTACTGTATTTCATTTGGCTTGAGTATTTATTGTACCTTGCTATATCCCCTGAGGACCTGGATCCGGAATTCTCACCATTCATTATTTATGCTTTTTGTTCTTAGATATTTAATCTTGTAGTGACTGCTGGATATTATACTTTGAGTTTTTTTTTCCATTTTGATGACGGTTTGTTCCCCGTGACATTATTTATATTGCTTTGGTTGGACAGATCATTTTATATTATTGTGACTGGACTTGTCTTTTTGTTATTTCGTTACTTATTGTGGATGAGATTAGATATATAGACTGTAACAGGTATTTGTAGAGCATTTTATATGTATTACAGCTTAAGTGCACTCTAATGGGTCCATTAAATTGGGTTTGCCCTTTGAAATTGTGCTGCTGGCCATTGCCATATGGCTAGTCCCTTAGTATTTTGGGACTGGGGCGTGACACAAGGGACTGGCCACTCAGGATTTGGATACTACTACCTACCTTGGTAACTTTACTGGTTACACTACTCATATGGGAAAAGGTATTCCGGTTCAGGCACTTGCATCAACTAAATCTCATACTAGTTGGATCATAGACTCAGGTGCATCTAGGCATATCACATGTCCATCTAGTGAGTTTGTATTATATTATTCGATCAAGCATATGCATCCTGAGATAGTTCAAACTGCTGATGGGATATCCCAACCTATCAGGGGTACTGGTTCAGTCCATTGTACTTTATCTGTTACCCTGTCATCTGTATTGTATGTTCCTTTATTTTCGGTCAACTTACTTTCTGTTAGCTCTCTCATTGATCAATTGAATTGTACTATTATTTTTTATCGGGATATGTGTTCTTTCCTGGAGAAGGCCACGGGGAAGAGGCTTGGGACTGGCATCATGTATGATGGTCTTTGGTACCTAGACATGGAGGTTGCAATGCTTACTGCTACTACTAGTGGAGATCCAGAGACAGAAGTAATACTCCAATACTGCAGATTGGGTCATTTATCTTTTGATTGTTTAAATAAGTTAGAACCTGGGATAATGAATAAAGTAGACAAAAAAAGGTTATTTTGTAATGCTTGTGAACTTGGAAAGCATATACGTTCTACTTATTAAATTATTGGTCTTCGATATTTTGAGCCATTTGTACTTGTTTATTCTGGTATTTGGGGACCGTGTTCTACTACTTCTATCAGTAGATTTAGATGGTTTGTTACATTCATTGATTTCTACTCATGTATGACCTGGATCTATATGATGAAGCAGAAATCTGAGGTATACAAATATTTTTAAGACTTCTCGGCATATGTGAAGACCCAATTTGGAGTACATGTGAAGATTCTTCTAACAGATAATGGGATCGAGTACACCAACAAGGAGTTTGCTAATTTCATCTCTAGTCAGGGAATTCTTCATCAAACTACTTGTCCAGACACTCCTTCTCAGAATGGGGTCGATGAACGCAAGAACAGGCATCTACTAGAAGTGGCATATTCTTTGATGCTGACAATGAATGTGCCAAAAGTCTTGTGGAGTGAGACTGTTATGATAGCAGCTTATCTAATCAAAAGATGTTGTCAAGAGTATTAGGTATGAAGACACCATGTGAGATGCTCTTGGACTCTAATGTTTTTATTGTTTCTTCCAAAGTGTTTGGCTGTACATGTTTTATGCGAGATCACGGAATGATGGTGAGCAAGCTGGATCCACAAGCAGTTAAATATATCTTTGTGGGCTACTCACTAAGTCAGAAAGGATACAAATATTAGAGTCCCACTGAAAGATGGTTGTTTGTCAGTATGGACATGACCTTCTGGGAGTTTAAACCAATTTATGGGGAGAAGACGGAGTTAAGTTCTGTATTAGAGGATGGCTCTACTGATGCTAATAGAGAGGGGAAGAATGAGAGTGACATCGTGGTTGGTATGATTCCATGTCCTTTTGAGTCACCGAGGAGTAATGGTGTCTCAATGGGAGTCGAAAGTCAAGGGGAGCTGAGAGTATATATGGAGCATGAGCAGCAACAGCAGAAGCAGCATGAGCAGCAGCAACAGCAGGAGCAGCAGCAAAAGCATAAGTTTTTTCCTAATATCCCTATGCTAATACCCACAAATGCTGATGTCCCAAGTTTCTCTTCTCCAGGACCTTCTTCGTCCCTTCCACCTGAGAAACCTGGTAATAATTCATTCCCTGATACTTCTAATTATCCTATCTTGTTTCGTAGAACTTCTAGAGTCAATGCTGGAAAACCTTCAGCTAAGTTTGGCAGTTGGGATACTGACATTGCACATTATATTTCATATGCATCCACTCCACCTGCATATAAGTCCTTTTTTGCATCATTAGATTCAGTGCTTGTACCTAACAACTGACAGGTAGCTAAGCAAGATCCTAGGTGGTTGAGTGCCATGTAGGAGGAACTTCAGGCCCTAAAGAAGAACGACACATGGGAGATGGTACCACTACCAATTAGGAAGCGTATTATTGGATGTAAATGGGTTTATACTGTTAAGCAGACTCCAGAGGGCAAGATTGACAGGTACAAGGCCAGATTGGGTACTAAAGGCTATAGCCAATCTTTTGTCATCGACTATGACGAGATCTTTGCTCCAGTCGCAAAGATAAGCACTGTGAGAGTGTTGGTGTCATGTGGTGCCAACTTCAATTGGAAACTATATCAGCTAGATGTCAAGAATGCATTTTTGCACGAGGATCTCCAGGAGGAGGTGTATATAGAGATTCTACCAGGCTTTGCTAATTCACAAGCAACGGGAAAGGTATGCAAATTGAAGAAGTCTTTGTATGGGCTAAAGCAGTTTCCGAGAGCATGATTTGATGGATTCAGGCTTGCAGTCTGTGGTATAGGATATAGGCAGTATAATGGAGATCATGCTGTATTTTATAGGCACTCCAAGACTCGTATCGATATTCTTGCAGTCTATGTTGATGATATTATAATTACTGGAGACGATACTGAGGAGATCCTACGGCTGAAGAATAGGCTTGGAGAGGAATTTGAAGTTAAGGATCGGGGGCAGTTGAAGTACTTCCTCAAAATTGAAATTACAAGGCCACGAAAGGGTATAGTACTTTGTCAGCAAAAGTATGCTCTGGACCTTCTTTCAGAGACAGGAATAATGGGTTGCAGGGTGCTTCTACTCCTATCGAGCAGAATCACAAGTTGTATGCTGAGGGTGGTGATCAAGTGAGTAAGGAGTAATATCACATATTAGTTAGTAGCTATGAGACCTAATATTACTTATATCGTGAGTGTGATGAGTAAATATATGCATAATCCCAGAGCGCAGCATATGGAGGCAGTTCACAGAATTCTCAAGTATATTAAAGAAAACCAAGAAAATAGGTTATAGTTCAGAAGTTTTGGACATCTGGGAGTTGAAGGCTACTGTGATGCTGATTGGGCGGGTTGTATGGACGATCGCAGGTCCACTACAAGGTACTATATTTTTGTTGGAGGCAATCTTGTATCTTGGCGCAAGCAAGAAGTAAGATATAGTAGCTAGGTCTACAACTAAGGTCGAGTACTATTCTATGACAGTTAGCCTGTGCGAGATGATGTAGGTGAAGATCTTGTTGGATGATATGCATTTGTTTAGAGGAGACTCTCTGTAACTTTTGTGTGACAACAAATCAGCAATTGATATTGTAAACAATCCAGTTCAGCATGATCGCACTAAACATGTGAAGATTGATCGGTTCTTCATCAAGGACCCGCTTAATAAAAAAGTTTTGACTTTGAGCTATGTGAAATCAGTGGAGCAGTTAGCTGATTGTTTAACTAAAGGTTTAGCTCCTAGAGAGTTTGATACCTTTTGTAACAAAATGGGGATGATTGATATATATCGCCCATCTTGAAGAGGATTATTGAGTTATAGGAGACTTATTTAGTCCCACATCGGATAAAAAATGAGGAGGCTGGCCTCCTCCTATATATATGTACCCCCTCTCTTGGAAATAAATCAATCAATTATTTTCTCTCTGCAACCAGTGTCTCACTTTACAGCATATATATTCAAGCAAAAAAAAAATCCTAAGGGGTGTCAACTAGTAATCTCCAATTGGACACCAATGCACCACACCAAATCCCAACTAAATATATGGAAAAAAAATAACAAGTATTGGAGGATATGAGAAGCAAATTTGACATGTTGACTCCACATTAGAAAATTTCCTAAGAAGTCACCTTAGGAACCGCTTACCCCATATAACACACACACCAATCATTGTTGGCTTGCATCAAGGTTCAAGTCATTATTTTGTATTAGTTGCAAAACAAACTTAAAGTGTACTTAATAGGCAGGCAAGACAAGGGTTCAGGCTATATGTTTTATGTGAATAATATTGTGACAGTAAAAAAGGATTAACCAATAAAGTAAGAATGTATAACTGGACACTGGCATTAAAATCTAAAGAATTTACAATTAGTAAGATGGAAACATAATCTACAAAATATACATTGCCAGACATTAGACAAAAATTTAACATTTATGGTCAAGGACCTATGTTGCATGGTTACTCCTCCGAAGAACCGTATTTGTGCGCATATCCATATCTGAGGTGTATTCGACAGGATACTTCCTTGATACTCCTATAACATATGGCTCATCAATGTCGACATTCCGAAGAACCATATTTGTGTGTGTATCCATATCCGAGGTGTATTCGATGGGATACTTCCTTGATACTCCAATAACATATGGCTCATCCATGGCGATGTTCCAAAAGAACCCAAAACATAGTTGAAGATAATTAAGGCTTGTTCATGTCCAAAAGGAAAATGCAAATCATCCTCATTTAACTTTGCTACCATCCACCCTAATACCTAGGACCATCATACACCTACACTCTACACAGATACATGTGTTGACACTTGTGTATCAAACCCCCACTCATTGATATAGTCATGTGTGATTTTCTGCACATCACACATCTTGTACACAGTGACTTATACTACAAACATAAATCACTTGGATATCTCATGTGTCACTCATGATACTTCTTGCAAACTATAATTTCAACTCTGCATTCCAAGGCAGATAGACGGTTAGCACATACCCTTGTCTCTTGAGTACTGCTACTACTTCTGCATTAGCAAGTCTGCAGATACTTCACTTAGATTGCTACCTACACGTACAACCCCTGGTACTCTACAGTAAGCTGAAATGTGTTGCTGCTTACAGTGTACACTGCAGCTTCTTGTTGTCCAGCAGAAACCAGCACCCAACAGCATCGAATACTGCCTGCTACAGGAACTGGTATGGGCTGTTGTAGTTGCAACAGCAGAACAAGTAGTTCTGCACATCCCTGCTGTTATCCATATGTGCACTCTCTATTTTTTGTGTGCACATAGATACATCCTCCGATACGTTACTACAGTTCTCAGAATCTACTTAAATTAGGTTCTCTTGAACATGAATCCTCCTTAATAATTTGTTATCTCTTGAACTTAAACCCTCTTCAATATTCATTTCACATGATAACAAGTACCATATTTTGTAAAGAACAAACATGGATATAATATTTTAGTTAGTAATTAAGTCTTTTGAGACTGACAAAGAGATGATGACTGAGCAAACTCTTCAATATTCATTACACATGATAACAAGTACCTTATTTTCTTAATGCAGCTAATTTATTCGCATTAAGTAGAGACTAACACAAAGATGATGATTACAAAAAATAAGAACTTACTTATGTGTAGGCCAATAAAGAGAAAACATGACAAAAATGGCAAATGTAAATGCAAATCATCTTCTTCCATAAGACACAGAAGAGCAGCTTCCTATAGCTCCATTAAGAATAGGTGCCAAGACTGAAAGATGATAGAACTAGAAATTTTTTGTTTACTCGTATTACTAATTATGGTTACCATCAGTCCTATGTGAAATTAGGTTGTTTTAAAGAATTATCAAGTAAATTACTTACACGAAGGTAAAATTTCATAAAGCAAAGAAAGCATGTTTATTTATATGGCAGCTACGTGACCTGGACTCGGTACGGGTGTCGGGTACGGGTACATATCCAAGGGTCGACCCTTAAAACTCATAATTGAAGGATACACGGACTCGGCTAAAAAGGATCCAAATTTTGGATACGGGTATGGGGATATGACTATGTCACCCTCACTTTTCCAACTAGGATAGTGTGGTAATTTGGCATGGGTATTTTTTATTTTAGAATTATAATATTAAATATTGTGCATGTTGTAAATATTATTTATTGTATTATTTATTTATTATTATATGTTAGATTTTATTTTGAACTTGTGTTAGTGGACCTAACTAGTTTAGTTTAGATCCATGGACCAATATTTAATTCTAGTTAGAATTGAGCCCAATAGTAAGCCCATTCATTAGGAGGATAAATTAATTAGTTAAACCAATTAGACTAGAACCTTTCCTCCTTAATTATATCTTCATGACAAGCCCCAAGGGATATTTTAGTTAATTCATAGTAGCTTGAAGGAGGGGAAAGGGCCGGCCACCTAATGGAGTGGGGAGAGACTCTCTCTCCTCATTTTTTATTCCAAATCTAGATCTAGAATTTTCTCTCTTCCAAATTTTTTTATTCCCACACCATTTTCTACTCAAATTTCTTCCTAATTATTTTTTTATTATTCATTGGAGGCTATTAGAATAATGATCTACAAGGAGAAAGTAAGGATCTACAAGGAGGAGCAAGGATCTACAAGTTGGAGGCTCTTGACACTCAATTTGAGAATTTTATTAGAAATCCATCTCCCAATAGGTAAAATTCAGTTTTCTCTCTCTAATTAGACTCTAAATCTATAATTTAATCCTTAGAAATACTCCTATGTACTAAGGCTACCCATAGAAATTGGAATTAGGTTCATAGGAGGCCTATAGAGAAAGTTATGTGGTATTTTGTGTCAATTTTGGGGGAATTCTGAGATTGACACATCTTGTGTTTGTCAATAGGTCAATTAGACCAAATTGACATGTGTTTGATTGTGTGTGACTAGTGTCGTGTTCACAATTGGATACGTGTAGGCCGTATCCCAATAATTTGGCGATACGGGTTGATTTGGTAGTTTTCTTCCGACACAGGAGTTTGCATATGTCATATTTTGACACGGACACGTAGTTGAGTAGTTAACTCTTCGTATTGTTCATAATTATGATTTTAGACTTGATATTGTCCTTCGGGATACGTTTGGTTGTGTGGTGGAGCTGTATCGCAAGCGTATCATAGAATGAGTGTGATACGGATGCGGTGCACTCCACGTGTTTGTTTCCTTGCATCTCAATTTAATATACTTTGGTTATAGCTATTAGAATATTATAATTATATTGTTATAAGATATATATGTATATGTGTAATTATGTATATGTTCTATATTTTATTTTGATGTATGGTTGGACATGAGAGAATGGGGAGTTCATATACATCACTAGCATGGTTATTGTATGTATATACTTAGTGATATATATATATATATATATATATATATATATATATATATATATATATATATATATATATATATATATATATATATATATATATGTGGGGGGGGGTATATATATATGTAGAGGTATATATATTTATATATGTATGTATGTGGATGAGTGTATATATATGTATGTTTGGTAATCTATTTATATATGTATGCAAGTATAGTTATATTTGTGTGTGTGTGTGTGTGTGTGTGTGTGTGTGTGTTTGTGTTTGGTTAGTGATATATATATATATATATATATATATATATATATATATATATATATATATATATATATATATATATATATATCCTGTGTGTGTGTGTGTGTGTGTGTAGTGTGTGAGTGTCAAGTGTCAGTGTATCAGTGAGAGGGGTCGGGTTACTGGTATCAAAAATTGCATAGTAACAAGAGGAGCAAGAGCAAGAGCAGCAGTAGCAAGACGAGCAGTTGCAGCAGCAACAACAAGAGCAGCAGCAACAACAACAGCAAGAGGAGCAGCTGCAGCAGCAAGAGGACAAATTGCAACAGCAAGAGCAGTAGCTGCAGCAGCAAGAACATGTACAGCAGTAAGAACAGCAAGAGCACAGCAGCAGGCAGTGCTTAACAGTCAGTTGCATAGATAAATTAGTTAGTTTATTGATAAACTAGTTAGATATATACATATACATATTGATAAACTAGTTTTATATATATATATTGGTTGTTAGTAAGTTATAAATATGTAGATGAGAGATATATATGTAGATAAGCACTAGTTAGCATTAGTTAGTGTATTTCTAGATTATCTTGTGTGATACCAAGGTAATGAGAGTTGAGGTATCTTGGATACGGGTATTAAATATAGAGGAATGTTAGTATGTAGCTAGTATAGTATTATATAAGTTTAAATGCATGTTAGTATATAGTTAGGTGTATGGGTAGTTAGTTACATGTTAGAATTTGAATTACCTTGTGATACCAAGGTAATGTCAATGTATTGGTTTATACTCAAGGTATTGAGATTGTATATCAAGATGGGTGTGTAGGTGGTGTGATACCGCATTGGTTCAAAGCCAAGATATCCATATAGCATTAGTTTAGCTAGGAATATTATATTTTGTGGTATATATATATATTACATAGTTTATGGCCTAGTTATATAGTGTATGGACCTAATATCCTAGAGTTAGATTCATACAACCTAGAAATAGCTAGTTTGACTAGTTTGACCTAGAGTTGACCTAGTTTGGCTGTTTTGACTTAGAATGGCTTTATGACCTAGAATTGAACTAGTTTAACTTATTTTTATTCCAAAACCTTGTATTGATGCAATATACACCATCTTGGGCATCGAGAGACATACATTGCTCAAGACCGCAGGCGAGTATATTTCTCTGTTAGTTTTACTTAATAATAGTATATATATTGCATGTTCTAGAACTGTATACTTGATTCCGGCACAGTGGTTTCACAAACTGGTACTACATGGATCCTGTCAGGAGATGTTATCCTCTCACGCCCCAGTCCCAAAATACGTAGGACTAGGATACGTAACCATGCCAGCCGCCCGTATATATGGCAACTCCAATATATGGAAACCATATATACGTGCGTACGCTGTCTAATGAACAATAGTTCACCAGTGGTATAACTAATCACAAGTCACAGGGTAATATCTAAATCTCATCCACAGAATATCACATATACAGGAATAACCAATAATCAGGTAACTAGATCACAATAACAAATATCTAAAGAACGACAGTCGGATGGAAACAAATCCACTGCCGAAATAGAATATAAAAGGAACCAGATACACACCATATAAGAACACCTCTGACAATCAAGAGACTCGAAGAGAAGACCTCCTCGGAATATACGTAACATGTCCGGATCTGTGCTCCTGCGAATACTCAAGAAACATATACACCTGGCAGGGGACCAGGTCCTCAGAGGGACATAGCAAGATACAGAAAAATAATATGCCATAATGTAAATACTGAATAAATAAATGGGGTGTGCTAACCATCTAAGTGAATGCAATTTAAAGACCTTGTAGTACGCATGGGAATGTGTGGCTAGACATATGCTGACGTAATTCACCAATCGTCGGGACTGGCTAGTATATGTGTCATATGCCCCCTGACTCAAGGGCACTCTGCAATCGTCCATCCCTGCAGAGCATGAAACGAAGGATAAAATAGGAATATATAAGGAGGGGTGTCCCATACGCCTACTAAGTGTCTTTCCCGCCCAATATAGATATACAAGTCGTGAAAACGACGTGGACATCTCGAACTATGATACAAATCTCAATAAAATAAACAACTGAGCTAAATACCGCTATACCTGTTGCTCACACTGATGGCCAGTCGCGCATGAGGCACTGGGTTTATCTAAACATAGGATGAAGTTTCAGTCCTAGTGTTCAACCTTGGATTTCTAAACATAGGATGAGGTTTCAGTCCTAGTGTTCAACCTTGGATTTCTATTGGTTCCTCAAGACTAGGGTCAACACTATGGTCAATTCTCTAACTAATCCTAGTAGTGTTTATACCACTCTCAAGTCATACATAATTACGCCAAGGGATAAGGATAAGTTAATCTATAGGTAGTGATGCTAGGGTTCATTAGGTAGTATGGAAGGTTAGGGTTCATTAAGTAGTATGGAAGACTAGGGTTCGTTAAGTAATATGAACTCAAGGATATGTCAATGCCCTAGTTGTGTTCTTAGTAGGAATACTACCCTAATTATCGTCCTATCAACAGGAATTCCTATATTCTAGCAGGGGCTATACTCGAGGAATTATCAGGGAAGCACATGAATCAAGCAGGATGCAATTTTGTAAGTAGGACAGACTGGAAGGAAGATAAGTCATAGTCAATTATGGATGAGATCCTATCTTTAATCCTAGGTGCAGGCTTGCTCGGTACAGTAGGGTTAGGTTTTGGTTTTTATTTTCTTTTTCTTTTTCTTTTATTTTCTTTTATAGAAAATTAAATAGATATTTTAAGAAAATATCTACAGATATTTACGGGATATTTGCAGGATATTTTCGGGATATTTTCGGGATATTTTCGGGTGGGTCCCGCCTCCAAATGGACGGTGCAGGTTCACCGGCCAGTGAGGGGGTGACACCTCGCACTGCAATTTGCAGGAAAGTCCCTGTAATTTTATAAATTGCGTAAAGTCCTAGTTTTGGGAAATTGCGCAATTACGAATTTGTCTGGGAAACATCCGATTCCTGAAAATTCTAAAATGCACAGAACGGAGGGAAATTGCTATGTGAGGGCCTTGGGGGAATGGGGGTGAGTCTGGGCAGGGACTGGGCCTGGTTTCTGGGTGATACGGGCCATCGTATTTATTAATTAATAAATACTGCGCACGGTGTTCTCTAATTACTTAGAGGCAGGTAGGGACATAATTTTTCTACGGTGTCAATACACTAAATGTAGTATACTCAGTGTAGAAAAATAACGTATTTTTGTTTGGGCAAAACAGGTGCATGTTGGGCCTTAAATCTCTATTGGAACAGGGATGGGTACAGATCTGGAAAAAAATAGTAATTAAATACGGACGTTTGTAACGCTATTTGTGCGTCTCATACGAGGCTCAAAACTGAGTATCTGGGAGTTGCACAAAGTGCAGGATAGTAGACTGGCATGTCTAGGAGAGGTATGGGAACTTCGTTCGGGGATAACAGTTAAGGTAAAGCTCCAAATAATTAGGTGATGGACAGGTGCACAAGTCAAATAGGATATGTAAGCAAAATAAATTAAAATATTGCCATAAATCCTAAATACCTGAAAAATATTCCTAAAATACTGGAATCTGGTCGAGGGGGTTTACAATCTACCCAACTTATAAAAATTTCGTCCTCGAAATTAAAACTAAGCCATGGTAGAAGTCAAAGACGGCATAAGATATAATTTATCAAAGTAATTTATATCTTGGTTTACGGGTAGGATCGAATACGTTTACGCATGTCGTACTCGCGCTTCCAAGTAGATTCTCCTGGCGCGTCATGCTTTCATGCTACGCGGGCCAAGGGAATAGGCTGATTCCTCAATACCTTTTTCCCGATGATCGAGGATTCCCACGGGTTGCTCATGATACGACAGGTCTCGTCCTAATGGTGATCTCCGAATGGTTGAGAGCATGACTGTTGTTTGTCACATATCGCCTGAGTTGCGATACGTGGAATACAGCAAGTACTCCCTCAAGTGAAGGTGGTAGCTCAAGTTGATATGCCACTACTTCTACTCTTTCTAGCACGTGAATGGTTCAATTAACCTTGGACTTAACTTGCTGCGTCCTCCGAATCGAATGGTGTCTCTAGTAGGTGATATCCTCAAGATGACATGATCGTCCTCTTTGAATTCCAAGGGACGATGATGACGTCTGTCCACTGTTTTTGTCTGTCTTGCACTGCTTGCAAGTGTCCTTGTATTACTTAACTGCCTTTACTGCGTTGACTACCAACTCTGGTCACGTGAATCCTTGTCTGGTAAAAATGCTGACTGGTATGCCGTGCAATCTTAGGATTTGCCTCATATAAGTAATGTCTTCATATCTTCAGAGTAATTACGACGGTTGCAAGTTCCAAATTCTTCTCATGTACTCATAATTGTCTAGATGCATATACCATTACCTTGCCATCCTGTATTAATACGCATCCCAAACTTTTTCCTGATGCGTCTGTAGATCACAACCGCCTGATCCGGATGGAATAGTCAATACGGGTGTTGTGGTCAGTCGCTTCTTCAACTCCTCGAAAGTGGCTTGACACTCGTTGGTCCATAGGAATTCTTAATCCTAAAAAGTCAACCTAGTCATAGGTGCTGCTATCCTTTCAGGAGTCAATCAATTGTTTATCCAGGTGAAATCCATTTAGACTCCTGTCAACCAAATGATACATTCCTTCATTGTAACACTTTGAACAAAGTTACGAGGCAAAAAATTTCATGCTGCCATGGTGATGCATGTACCAGGAAAGTAGGTAGGTAGCGAAGGTCATTCTTAAAGATAGCACCGTTTATAACTGCAATCTAATCTAATAATAGGGTTTGGTAAATACCCAAGAAATAAACAGAAATGGCTACAGAAACATTACACTTTCGTATTTATACTAAGTACGAGGTTTCATCTTTTCGAAATAAGGGAAGACGGAAAACAATAATCAAGAGTTCAAGGGGAAGGTAATAGATTATGAGTGTGGTGATCAATGCGTTTAAAGAATTCAATGGGATTTGTCAAAGCAGTTGTGGATTGAAATATTATTTTTAGTAATTCCTATTCACATGCTCGTATCAGTACAGTTACGTAACTGATACGATATGCTCAGACATATCTAGAGGGCAAGTACATCTGTCTACTAATCACTATATATCTCAATCCACGTAAAGTAGTTATGCGAAGGGCGAATCAAAATGCACTAAGGTTGATCAGACCGTAATACACTGATTCTGAATAGACAATTGTATTAGTGGGGTGGATCAGGCCCCAATAACAGGTGTGTCATGAACAAGCTCGATAAAGAATAAGCTTGCAAAACTAGGCTATAATAGCAGTATAAGTCAAGGTAGTACAGTAAATATAAGTACGCTAGATTATGATATGAGAAATTACAAACAATTCACAATCACAAAAAAACAAGACTCTACAATCTCTACAGTTAATATTCTAACTTCTTCCTAAGTTGCTAGTTGACCCAAAAGAGGTATGGCCTTCTAAGTTCTACAATCTTAGTATACATAATAGGTTGTCTGTCTAAAATAGAGATTTCAAGAAAGTCCGCGTAAAGTATGGATTCGAGGTTGTCTGCGTAAAGCAGAGATAAAATAATTTGGCGTAACGCATGGCTTCAGAGCTATCCGCGTAAAACAGAGAAGCGTAAGGTAGAGCTTCAGAGTTGTCCGCGTAAAAAGTCTGTGCGTAGAAATCTACGCGTAAAAGTCTGGGTGAAAGTCTGGGCGTAAAAGTCTTGCGCTAAAATCTGCGCAAAACTATCTCCTGTGTAAAGTCTAGCATTCGTCGTAGCGTAAAGTTGTACGAGAAACTCATGAGTTTGTCAGTCAAGTTAGTGAATCCTGACACCTGACAAAAGTACTTGCACAACGATCGAGTGGACGGTTTGTGATGATGATTTGCACGGGGACCCAGGTTGTCGTTTAGTGACTTCATGGGATACAAGTCATATACGCTTGAGGTGAGACAAAATCAGATGTCCCATCAAAAGCTGTTTCTTTTTGCACAGGCTCGAGGCGTATCTCTGCATTTAATGCACAAGATTGGTTCAAAATTGGGGAAAGCTAAGGCTGTAACAATTTCTCTCACATCCTATCATTATATTTTACGCCTAATCAGGTTACTCTACGCTGGTTATCTATAAATCATCAGGTTTACGCAGGACAGTTACCTACGTGGCTTGCATGACGCAGGATAAGGAAGACTAAGGGATCGTGGGTAGCAGTTGTCATAACTGCGACGTAAAGGAGACAATCTTCTGCAAAAATTTTGGTTTTTACGCCAACAAGAAGTCATTTGGCTTTTTACGCCAACAAGGATAAAGAGTTTCTGGCGTAACACTGGGTTTATCTAAACATAGGATGAGGTTTCAGTCCTAGTGTTCAACCTTGGATTTCTATTGGTTCCTCAAGACTAGGGTCAACACTATGGTCAATTCTCTAACTAATCCTAGTAGTATTTATACCACTCTCAAGTCATACATAAATACGCCAAGGGATAAGGATAAGTTAATCTATAGGTAGTGATGCTAGGGTTCATTAGGTAGTATGGAAGGTTAGGGTTCATTAAGTAGTATGGAAGACTAGGGTTCGTTAAGTAATCTGAACTCAAGGATATGTCAATGCCCTAGTTGTGTTCTTAGTAGGAATACTACCCTAATTATCGTCCTATCAACAGGAATTCCTATATTCTAGCAGGGGCTATACTCGAGGAATTATCAGGGAAGCACATGAATCAAGCATGATGCAATTTTGTAAGTAGGACAGACTGGAAGGAAGATAAGTCATAGTCAATTATGGATGAGATCCTATCTTTAATCCTAGGTGCAGGCTTGCTCGGTACAGTAGGGTTAGGTTTTGGTTTTTATTTTCTTTTTCTTTTTCTTTTATTTTCTTTTATAGAAAATTAAATAGATATTTTAAGAAAATATCTACAGATATTTACGGGATATTTGCAGGATATTTTTGGGATATTTTCGGGTGGGTCCCGCCTCCAAATGGACGGTGCAGGTTCACCGGCCAGTGAGGGGGTGACACCTCGCACTGCAATTTGCAGGAAAGTCCCTGTAATTTCATAAATTGCGTAAAGTCCTAGTTTTGGGAAATTGCGCAATTACGAATTTGTCTGGGAAACATCCGATTCCTGAAAATTCTAAAATGCACAGAACGGAGGGAAATTGCTATGTGAGGGCCTTGGGGGAATGGGGGTGAGTCTGAGCAGGGACTGGGCCTGGTTTCTGGGTGATACGGGCCATCGTATTTATTAATTAATAAATACTGCGCACGGTGTTCTCTAATTATTTAGAGGCAGGTAGGGCCATAATTTTTCTACGGTGTCAATACACTAAATGTAGTATACTCAGTGTAAAAAAATAACGTATTTTTGTATGGGAAAAACAGGTGCATGTTGGGCCTTAAATCTCTATTGGAACAGGGATGGGTACAGATCTGGAAAAAAATAGGAATTAAATACGGACGTTTGTAACGCTATTTGTGCGTCTCATACGAGGCTCAAAACTGAGTATCTGGGAGTTACACAAAGTGCAGGATAGTAGACTGGCATGTCTAGGAGAGGTATGGGAACTTCGTTCGGGGATAACAGTCAAGGTAAAGCTCCAAATAATTAGGTGATGGACAGGTGCACAAGTCAAATAGGATATGTAAGCAAAATAAATTAAAATATTGCCATAAATCCTAAATACCTGAAAAATATTCCTAAAATACTGGAATTTGGTCGAGGGGGTTTACATATCCCCTACCGTGTTTAACGGATACTCCTTCACATGTATTTTATCGTGTGTATTGGATATTGATTTATTGTATTTTGTGTTCACATACTGCTCGTGTTCAGTGTTCCCATATTCGTGTTCGTAACATGTTGTGATTGGATCCATTGGTATTAGTTGGGGATGGGAGAGTAGGAATTGATTATATGATCAAGCCCTAGTGTATTCGTGTACATGTCGATTACATACCACACTTGTAATCGAGTTACCTTATTGTATTCGTGTTCAACCTAAACCGATCACATAATGAACTTGTATTCCAAGGCACATTACTTAGATTTCAGTTATTCCTTTATATTGCAGATATTCATATTGCTTATTCCTTATTCCAGTATATTACTTGTTCACCCTAGTTTATTTCATTCTATTATTTAGTTATCTTGTATTCTTTTCTATTATATGTTTTATATGCTCGATTATGTATTTGAAAATACTTTCAGATGTATGTACTTCGCTCCAATCCTGACTGGATATATTTTTCCTGATTATTGGCTCATAGATCAGTGTCCTACATTCTATGGACTGCAGGAGGGCATATCATTGGAGGATACTCTTGTACAACAGGAGGACTTAGTACCAGAGCCTGAGGAGGTTCAGTAGTATTTCTGGTGGACTTGTATTAGACTATTTTAAGACTTTGGCATGTATATTATTTCAGTCTTGTGGTTGTATTATGATTATTTTCTTTTGTTATTCCATTCGTGTTCTATCTTCCTTAGTTGCATTGTGATTAAGTATAGTTACATTTATGAGATACCATATTGTTCCTCCGTTTGGAGTTGAGATAATTGACAGGTACCTTATATATATCGTGTGAGATATTTAGATAGTAGAGTTGACCTAGACAGCATTTTACCGTCGATGTTGTGGCGTAGGCTGGGCGTACCCACATACTCGTGCCCGAATATCCGGGTGCGGGTCGTGACATGTTTTTACTGGTGGCCCATGCAGGTCTAGAGTCATAATTAGAGCGATATCGTAGTAGTGCTCACCTAGAGTACTACTACGAGCCTGCTTTAGGATATAGGATTTAGGCTGAGAGTTTACTCAATCACAACTAAGAAACACTTCCAATATCAGTTTTGTTATCCTTATCTATTGAATGTTGCTTTGAATAAATTTGTTCTTATTTGATGATATCGTATCATACTCAATATTGATTCATTTGTTCAATCGATCTTTAGGATACCGCCGAAGACGCGTTCCCAGCGCTCAGGCACAATGTCAGCTGAGGTCGGTCACTTTATCTCCTATGAGGGCAGCACCATCAGATATTGTTCCAGCAGCTATATTCCAGAGGTTCGCTTCACCAATCCAGGTGGGCGTTTCCGCAGTAGCTTTCGGAGGTGCTCCACCTCCGATACAGAGGCCAGCGCCGACAGTTTCAGGGGATCTTCCACCCCCACCATCCACAGTCAATCAGACACAGATATTTGTGCTCTTTAAGTAGATGATGGAGGCACAGCAGCGTCAGTCAGAGGTTATGCGATAGAGCATTGAGAATACTCACCAGATTGCGCTCGTAGCAGTTGAGAGAGCCGCCTTAGTCCAGCCACAGATGGCACCACCTCAGTTCACCCCGCAGCAGCCGAGGCTGGGGACCATCATAGACTTCAAGAGGATGGGGCTGAAGGAATTTAAAGGCACTGAAGGGATCATATATATTGATGATTGGATAGAAGATATTGAGCGGAACCTACGGCTGGCGCAGATTTCAGAGAGGTTGCAGATATAGGCCGTAGGGAGCATGATGTTCGATATTGCGTTAACTTGGTTCAGGATGGACCCCAGGATTTCCAGCACCATGACTTACTTGGGAAGCTTTCAAAGATCTCATCAAGAAAAAAAATTCAGTTGTGGCTCTGACATCTCTAGAGAGCCAGTTCCAATACCTTGTTCAGGGAGGTATAACGGTGGGATGAGTATGCGTTGGAATATTGCAGACTAGGCCACTTTATGGAGGGGCAAAACCCCAGAGGAATGAGCAGGAAGTTCAAGAAGGGGCCTGAACAAGGAGGTTAAATCATATACGAATGGAGATCCTACCGCTACTTTCGAGGGAGATTCTGAGACAGGCACAGTGGGCAGAGGATGATCTAGAGCTTGGCTCTAAGTGGCCGAGAGACACAGGAGGATCCAGTACCAATACGGGTCCAATAAAGTGGCCTCATTTTCCAGCAGTAGTACCAAAGGCACTTCTAGCAGCCAAGGCAGCAGTATCATGGACCAGCTAGGGCACCGGCACAACAGATACACCAGATCCAGAGGGCAGCTATTCCTTGAACTTTCTGTAAGAAGAAGGGACATAGATGGGATGCATGCAGGATAAGATTGGGCCAGTGCTTATTCTGCGGATCAGGAGACCATCAGTTAAGGGCTTGTCATAAATTTCTAGCTCGTCCAGCTTCAGGGCGGAGCTCAGGCACAGAGAACACCCGCGAGACCACCAGCGGGACAGCAGAGAGTACCTCCTCTACCACCACAATAGTAAGCAGTTCGCTCCAGCACCCAGCAGCAAGTTAGAGAGGTTCCCAGGACAGGGGCGAGCTTTTGCCTTGACCGTCGAGGAGGAGGAGCCAATCGGTGATGTTATCTCAGGTTCAGTCTATCTTGATTCTTTTTTAGCTCATGCTTTATTTGATTCTGGTGCTTCATAAAGTTTTATATCTGTATCTTTTGCTTTGAAATATCATCTTGAGTCTGAACCGTTGGTGAGAACTTGCAAGATCACGATCGGGGGGTGGCATTATCCTGGTTAGTGATGTTTACAATGACCAGAGAGTTTCTTTGGGAGGGCCGAGAGGTTGAACGTATGTCTACTCGTAATACCACTTTCGAGCTACGATATAGTGATCCGAGTGGATTGTTGAGTAGGCATCATGCTAGTATCGATTGTCGAGGAGGCAGAGTTTTATTCCAGATACTAGGAGATCCAGAGTTTGAGTTTGTTAGAGGAGCAATAGAGCAGAGCGAAGGAGACTTCTATAGAGCTTTGGTAGAAGAGAAGGAGCCCGCCACATCAATTGATTGTAGAGTATATAAACGTCTTTCTGGAGAAGTTTTTGGGGTTGCCCACCAGACAGAGATATAGAGTTCTCTATAGACTTGGTGCCAGTCGTAGAGCCAATATCACAGCATGTCTATAGAGTGAACAACAGCGAACTGGCGGAGTTGAAGAAGCAGGTGTGGATGAGTTGCAGGACAAGGCTTCATCCGCTCCAGTTTCATCATCGTGGGGTGCTCCGGTATTATTTGTACCAAAAAGAATGGGTCGATATGCATGTGTATCGACTATAGGGCACTCAATAACCTCACTATCAAGAACAAATACTCGTTGCCGTGCTTTGACGATTTATTTGATCAGTTGAGCGGAGGAAAGGTATTCTCAAAGATAGACTTGAGGTCGGGGTACCACCAGGTGAAAGTGAAGAAGGAAGACATTCTGAAGACAGCTTTCAAGACTCGGTTATGGGCAGTAGTTGAGTTCTTGGGGATGCCATTTGGGTTGACCAATGTCCTGGCGGTATTCATGAACCTGATGAATAAGGTGTTTCATCAGTACTTGGATCAGTTTGTGGTAGTATTCATTAATAACATATTGATATATTCGAAGACCCCAGAGGAGCATGAGAAGCACCTGAGGATAGCTCTAGAGACCCTCAGGAAGGATAAGCTATATGGAAAGCTTTCGAAGTGTGAGTTCTTCCTTGATAAGGTTGAATTCCTCGGGCATATGATTACAGGAGATGGGATCTCAGTAGACCCGAAGAAGATTTTAGTAGTTGAGTCGTGGTCTACCCCGGAGTTCAGTAGTGGAGATCAGGAGTTTTCTTGGACTGGCAGGCTATTATCGGATTCAAGATTTTTCCAGGATTATGGAGCTAATGACTAGACTAACCAGAAAGGATGTGGAGTTCGTTTGGACTGAAGATTATCAGTTTGCTTTTGAGGAGCTAAAGAAGAGGTTGACTACAGCTCCAATATTGCATTGCCATCAGGGGCAGGAGGATTTTATATATACGGTGATGCATCGGGTAAGGGTTTGGGTTGTATATTGCAGTAGAATGGGAAGGTGATTGCCTATGCTTCCAGGCAATTACGCCCGCATGAGAAAAATTACCCTACCCATGACTTGGAGTTGGTAGCAGTTATTTTTGCACTTAAACTATGGAAGCACTATTTGTATGGAGAGAGGGTAGAGATCTTTACATATCACAAGAGCTTGAAGTATGAGTTTACACAAAAAGAGCTCAACATGAGGCAGAGATGGTGGGAGTTGATGAAGGACTTTGATATTGCTTTGTAGTATCATCCCGAGAAGACCAACGTAGTCGCGGATGCCTTGAGCAGGTATCCAGTGGCTATGTATTTGACGAGAGATAGACATTTATTGGTCGATCTTGATAGCTTGGGCATTGAGGTATTAGTTCCTGGAATTACAGCACAGATGTGGAGACTTCAGGTACAGCCAGAGTTGAGGGACCGAATCAGAGCCGTACAGTTCGAGGATGAGTCTCTGAGGAGCATCATAGCACAGGTCCATATGGGATTGGCAAAGGACTTCAGCATTGCAGATGATGAATCATTGTGGCACGGTACCAGATTATGTGTGTTGAGTGGATCATTGCGCGAGAAGATTCTTCAGGTGGCGCATCGACCTCAGTACTCCATGCATCCAGGTGCCAACATATAAGAGAGCATGTTTGGTGGTATAGTATAAAGCAGGAGGTAGCTAGCTTCGTATCCAGATGTTTGGTTTGCCAGCAGGTAAAGGCAGAGAGACAGAGGCCGGGAGGATTGCTTCAGCCTTTACCCATTCCAGAGTGAAAGTGGGAGCATGTGATGGACTTTGTTTCAGGGCTTCCGCGTTCTCTAGGAGGTAAAGATACGATTTGGGTCATCGTAGACAGGTTGACCAAATTATCCCACTTTATGTCATTCAAAGTAGGTACATCTACGGAGAAGCTTGTGGAGATGTATGTGCGTCAGATAGTCAGATTGTATGGAGTTTCGGTGAGCATAGTCTCGGATCGGGATAGTCTCTTCACGTCCCACTTCTGGAGGAGTTTGCAGGCTAGCTTGGGCACTCAGCTCAAGTTCAGTACCGATATCACCCTCAGACAGACGGGCAGTCGGAGAGGACTATCCAGACTCTCAAGGACATGCTACGCACCTGTGTTTTGGATTTTGGAGGCTCTTGGGAGGATCATCTTTACTTGGTAGAGCTTTCTTACAACAACAGCTACCAGGCCAGTATCGAGATGTCACCATTTGAGATATTGTATGGACGGAGATGCCGTACTGCATTATCATGGGATGATGTTGGTGAGAGAGCCTTATTAGGACCAGAGATGGTCGTGGATGCAGCTGAGAAGGTGAAGCTCATCAGGGATAAACTTCGGATGGCGTAGGACAGACAGCGACATTGGGTCGATAGCCACCGGAGACCATTGGAGTTTGAGGTATAGATTTTGTTTTGCACTACTTGTGATTGTTTGTTTTGTTAGAGTTCTTAAGGTTGTGTTTGGTTCTAGGTTGGTGGTCTAATTTTCTTGAGGATTTCTCTGACACATGGCACGATTCAATTTGGTGGAGGCGGAAAGCTTAGTCCACGATTCATCGAACCTTTCAGTATTCTCGAGAGGGTCGGTGCAGTTGCTTACAGACTAGACTTGCCACATGGATTAGAGGGAGTGCATAACGTGTTCCACGTGTCACAGTTGAGATGGTACATGGCAGATCCTAGTCATGTGTTGGATCACTCGGAGATAGAGGTGGGCCCTACTCTTAGCTATCCAGAGCAGCAGTTGAGATTCTGGATCAAAGAGAGAAGGTGCTGAGGAACCAGACCATTCCTTTGGTGCACGTCGTGTAGAGGCATCACTCGCCAGGAGAGAGTACATGGAAGCAAGAGGCCGAGATGCGCGAGCGATATCCTTATCTGTTTGAGCCGTGAGGTGTAAACTCCCTCGACCAGATTTCAGCTTTGGATAGTGAAATTAGGATTATTTTTAACAAATTAGGATTTATTACACTATTTTAAATTATTTATGCAATATCTTATATTGCTTAGTGCACCTGACCATCACATTAATATTTAGAGCATTACACTGATTGTTACCCCCAAACAAAGTTCACATATCTCTCCTAGACATGTCAGTCTACTATTCTGAACTTTGTGCAACTCACAAATACGCTGGCATGAGTTTCATTTTAGTCGCAAAAATATCGTTACAAACGTCCGTATTAATTTTTAATTAATTTCTAAGCATGTACCCTTCTTTGTTCCAATCGAAATTAGAGGCCCAACAGGAACCTGTTTTGTCCAAACTAAATTATGTTATTATTCTACTCTGATTATACTACGTCTAGTACACTTGCACTGTACTAAATTCTAGCCCTGCTTATTTTTAAATAATTAGAAATACCATGCGCATTAATTTCTAATAAATTAATACGGTGACCCGCATCGCCCAAAACCAGGCCCAGCCCCTGTCCAGACTCACCCCCACACCCTCGAGCCCCTCACTGAACACCGTCCCTCATTTTTGTTCATTACAGCGCCCTAAGGAATGAGGTGTTTTTCTTAAACAATTTCTTAATTGCGCAATTTCCTAATTTAATAGGGCTCATGTGCAATTTGAGAAACTGCAGGGTTTTATCTGCAAAATGTACTGTACGAGGTGTCCACCTCCTATTGGAGGGTGAATCTCTATCGTTTATTCCAAATTAAGCCTAGATTCAATGCATTTAGATGCATTAATGAACCTAAAAATATCTAAATAAATATCTAGATATTTTATACATGAAATTACATAAAAGCCCCTAACCCTTTAAAAAAACCCTATATATACACCCCACCTCACCCGAACCTCACTCATACCCTCACCTCAGCTCCCCCACCTCCGGCCACTTCACCACCGTCTCGCCCCTCCCCTCGGCTTCCTCCCGGCCACCGCGCCACCGCCCAAGCCGTCGTCACCCACCGTCGGCAGCCCCCGCAGCACCATCACCATCATCTCCCACCATCACAGCACCCCACCACCCGAGCTCCCTAAACCAGCACCCCCCCGCTACCTCAGACCACCACCACCGCCACCATCACCTTCGCCGTCGCCTCTGCCACAGGACCACCACTGCCACCCCCCCCCCACGGCCGCCGCAACCACCGCCACCACTGCCCACAGCGCCCCCCCGACCTCCCCCCCCCCGACCACAGCAACGCCCCCCCGACCTCCCTAAACCACCACCACCGCCACCAAAGACCTCCGCCACCGCCACTACCACTTTCGCCATCACCTCCTCCGCCGCCCCTGCCACCCTGCACCGCCGCCGCAGCCGCCGCAGCCGCTGCTAATGCTACTGAATCTGCTACTGCTGCGCGCTGACCCCGCAGTCGACTCGCCGGACCTCTGCCCCCCTCCCCCCCCCTCCTCCCCCCCCACCCCCCCCCCCCCCCCGCCCCCGCCGGCGACGACGACCATGGGCCCCCCCTGACACGTCAGGTACCCCCCTACTTATACGAATACGTATACGTATATATATGTATATATATGTATATATATATATAAATCTATATATTAATATATATTATGTATATACATATGTATATTATATGTATTATTAAATATATACAGTATATATATTATATATTATACTATTATACATATATATATATACAAATATATTATATATGTATATGTACATATATTATTATTATTGTATATATATATATATATATATATATATATATATATATATATGTGTGTGTGTGTGTGTGTGTATTTATTATGTATTTATATTTATATATACAGTATATATAATTATATTATAATATATATACTACTTATATATATATATATATATATATATATATATACTATATTATGTATATATATATATATATATATATATTGTATTATACTATTAATATATATAATATATATTATTAAATATATATATACTATATTATATATACTATTAAATATATATATATATATATATATATACTATATATGTATATATATATACTGTAATATATATATATATATTATATCATATTATAAATACTATTAAATATATAAATATATATATACTATATTAAGTATATATATATATTGTTATATATTATAT